>CM065052.1:28095030-29295030 GCA_032883995.1 Coronaproctus castanopsis | reverse complement strand
TAAGGACTATAGGACAGGGTCCGCTACGTTAGAGCACAATGGGTGGTGCGTATGATGAACTACCAAAGGCAACTAACTCATTGCCGGTTTCAGCGGATTGGAATGCAGGTAGAAATACAGGATCTTCGACACTAGTAGTGAGAGTCCGAATATACCTAACCTATTATCATCTCCGGATGAGAGGAATTCTTTCATCTCGCTCGATGAATAAAAGATCTGCGACCCTGAGCAGGAGTCGTATGTAGTTGAATCGTGTTTTATTATTATTATTGCTAGTATTATACGCATATGTGTACTAGCTGAGAATTTTCCTAGTTTCGTCTAATACACATCATATATGTACACGCAATATACATATATATACATATATATATATAATCTGCATGATAGTAAGATGTACGCATATATATATATATATATATATATGTATATACATATATGTATGGATCTATAGAAAAGTGTTCGCGAGTACATAGGCTATCTCGTTGCTACGGGAATGCCGTTTTACTGGTTGTTACGGTTGGGATCTCCGTGATCACAACAATAACAACGGCAACAACAATAACTCGGTTCGTGATCATTCATTTCAACGGCATCCTATCTTAGGTTCTGCTATAGAAAGGATAACCTGACAAAGCAGGTGGCGGAGAGTATAGCCAGTTTTGTAATAGAAGTTTTAACGCTAGGTAGCTGGTCGATAAATGACAAATTCGTCCATCTATAGTTGGATATTTGTTCGTTTTTCTTTGAACTGTTGAATGCGCGTGTTCACTTAGTGTTTTGTTTGTTATATCGTTATTATGTTTTTTTTTTTTTAATGTTCGAAATATGTGGCGATTAATAATTAATTAATAATTAATTAATAATTAATATTATAGTGGCGAGTTTTGTTTACAAGTTGTTCGGTGTTTCGGTTTCTTACTTAATGCTTTCGTATAATTAAGATAACGGGAATTTTAATTTAATAATTTTTCTACTTGCTCTTTTCAAAGTATATTTATACGTACGTCTGTTTTAAATTATATCAATATGTATTTATTTATTTATTTATTTGTGTATGTTAGCGTAAGATAAATAAATAATTGTGCCGTTTTAGTTGCTCCGGATTAGTTTACATATAACGACGATTGTGTATATATATATGTATATATGTATATTATATATATATATATATATATATAATAAATAATTATTATAAACGGTAAAATTGCGAATAAAATGCGCGAATTATTTATTTTTTATATCGATTAGAATTTTTGTTTTATTTTTGAATTTTTTGACGGTTTTTGCGGACGTATCATCGAAATAAGAAAATGATACCCGGCGTGTAGGTAAGAAATTTTTATATTTAACTCGATCGATTGTCTCGAACAGTTTTGTCTATTTATTGATTTATTAAAATTATTATTATTATTATTATTATTAAATTCGCGAAAATTTTGAAATAAAAACGACGTGCGACTTTTACCGAGAAGATGGTGTACTATCGAGGGGGTGGGGTAGTATTAGTTTAGACGGGACGACTATCGCCTTTTTACGTCTATTTCATTATAAAGTATTAAGACGTGAAGTCATTATTAAAGACTTAACGTTATTTATAAAACGTTCGAGAATTCATTACGAATGATATGTATTGTATTAGGATGTATGTGTGTGTGAGAAAATCGATTAAAACCATCTGGTAATTGCAGTAATAGTGGGTTGACATAACGCTACACGGACTAGTTGAAAAATTCAAGCGCAATATTGCGAACATATCTATGAGATAAGGCTACAGGTGGCTGATTGAGAAGATAGATTTATTGCTAGTTCTGGCGCTGGTCCGAGCGATTCGAGGAGAAGGATGCTGGATCCGGAGAGAACATTGAAAATTAATAATAAAATTAAAGTGGTAACGTTTGTAGTAAAGTATTAAGAATATGTATGACGTTTGTAGTAAAGTATTAAGATATATATATATATATACGTAGAGGTCGTGGTAGACCACGAAACACTTTCGTGACAACATTGTTGTATGATACAGGCACAAATCAATACTGGAAAATGAAAAGAGCTTCAGGGAATCGGTTGGGCCGGAAGTTACTTACCATAGAATAAAATCAGTTCTAGTACTTTCAAACTTATGACGATGATACACACATATATATATATATATATAAATATAGGTATAATTACGTATAATTCATGAAGACGTTGAAAAGACAACGCAAAACAATTATTTAACAGGTAATGCAGATTATAACTCAATTCGATCATTAAGCGAATAGTTTCTATTATAATTTTTTTGTATTAAAATTATCGTATTTGTATAGTATATTTCGATAACACGTACGCAAATATAGCGACGTATGAAATAAAATAATTTCTAAATATATACTTATAAAATACAAATCGTTTAATTTATAAGAGTTGCCTGTAAAAACGAAATACAAAGTCTGAATATAGCTCTATATATTATTTAAGATGTTCTAACATTAAATATATATGTAAATGTGTCTACATTTGGGTGTATATATACACATACACATATACATACATATATATATATATATACCATGGCGCACCCATGGGTGGCCTACCAGGCTTAGGCCCCCCAGAGGGGAAAGTATAAAATACATATTAAGAAGGCGCATAACTTGCAAGCATCAAACAACTTCCAGTTAAAATGATAGTTGAAACGGAAAAGAATATTTGAAAGAGCTCGCGTTATCACTAATAAAACCTCATCTTGAAGAGTACAGCCTAGATTGCAGAAAGTACTGTTAGAAAATATTCGTTACATTCAGTCTAATAATGAAAATCCAGCTGACTGTGCAACACAAAGAAAACGATGGCCCTTGATTATTGGGCCCATTCGAATCTGATCCCGGTTACGATCAGTGTTTTTTTTCTTCTCTTGTTGTTATTACTTTTGTTGTTCGTGATCGTTTATAGTTTGTTTTGTCTGTCGAATTTTCTTACACACTCGGCCGTGTATATTTTATTCATTTTTATTATTAATTTTTTATGTTTTGGGGGATTATTTAAGTCCGCCCAACATACGAAACAAATCCTGGGTGCGCCACTATATATATATATAATATATATATATAATATATATATGTCATGTGGATAAGGACTTTATATGAGACGCGGGCCCGATGCTATATGTAATTCGAACGCGTTAGAATTGCTATATGCATTTATTTTTCTTTTTTTGTCGAGCCAGTTGCTTTCACACGTTCGGTCATCAGTTTAGTTCGCATCTTCCAATCCTGAGCTGTATTTTCCAATCGCTTCGGGTTTAAAACCGATTTTTTTAAAAACCGCAACCACCAACGGTCTCCCGAACGCTCTGCATCCATTTTCTAAAATTTTCTTAACACATTGTGGAAATTTATGCGTATGTCTATTTCGAACGGTTGCTTTCACACGTTCGGTCATCAGTTTAGTTCGCATCTTCCAATCCTGAGCTGTATTTTCCAATCGCTTCGGGTTTAAAACCGATTTTTTTAAAAACCGCAACCACCAACGGTCTCCTGAACTGCATCCATTTTCTAAAATTTTCTTAACACATTGTGGAAATTTATGCGTATGTCTATTTCGAACGTTTAACGAGTAGTTGCATGCTGCTGATTTTATCGTAGTCTCTTAATGCGTTACGTCATTTTTCTCCACCATGCAATTATGTGGTAATTTAATGTTTTTTTCCAGGATATTTTAGTATGAGTACAGTAGCGTTTCTGTTTGAAGACGAACAAAGATACGTATTTATGAATTAGAAACAGTCTAAGAATTGATGTCGTTTTGTCGTTCAGAAAATTACGAATTTCATAATTGATAAACTTAATCATAATTTAAATATGCGCGAACTGAAAAAATAATGAAACTTATTAGTTGAACATAAGGTAGGACAAATTTCGTAAGATGTGTACGGGAAGCATTTTTTTATCCCGTTTAAGTAAAATTCGTTTTATTCGTCAGTGTTTTTATCTGTCGTGTAGCGATTGATAATCGTCATCACTGAATTCGTTAATAACGTTTGTATCGGTGAAAAATTTTAAAGCGCTCCTCTTAATTGTTTCGTTTTGTACATAAAGATAATTTATGATGTAGCGTATATAATTTTAATACGCGTATACCGGATTTTGTTCAGCACGATTCTGAGGTAATCGATTTTGCTGGAATTTACGTAAAAATTATATTTTTCTAGGGTATAGTCGAAATCGAATTTTAAAATTATTTTCGAGTGACGGCCATTTTTTTTCTTTCTTGTAATCCCATTCGCATTTTTAAAAATTTACGAAACTTAATCGTCATCCGTTTGATAAATACATCCTATTGTAAAATAGGATAGAAGAAAAACTCTCACACAATAGGATGTAGTACACCTGCTTAGCGCGCAGGGGTTTTTTCACAATGCGGGTTTCTAAGAAATAAGCTACAACTCTCTACGTTTAGTTTTCCAATACATTCATTATCGCTTAATTTACGATGTTTACCGTGTTATAGTTAATAAAATAATTTCAACACCTGTTCCGTACAAGCGTCTTATTTATTATCGTGAGTTGGTGCGGTTGATTCTCAACGACAGCACGTTACAACGATGGGATCTCTTTTCCACAGTACTCGTAAAAGAATTTTTACTGTTCCCGGGAAACTGTAATTGATACTTTCTTTTAAAAAAAATAACAAAAAAATATGTGCCTAAGGAAGAAGTAAAATTTAAAGACGTTTATAGTTAATTAATAAACTCATGATTTCGTACAAATTTTACAAGGAATAACTTGACGTGGCATCAAATGTTTTCGTTAAATCCGCATATACGTCCTTTGTGCAGCAAAAAAGATTTGAACAAGATAACGGAAATGCAAGAGAAAGAATCTAAACACGCGTAAAATTGTTGTGTTCTATACAACATATCGATTATTCAACGGATTAATATCCTCCGGATGGGGTTGTCAATGCACCGTGCTACATCACTAACTTAACACTCCACGAAGACAATGGAATGAAGTCTGTTTTTGAAGTAATATCCAGCAACGCGAAAAATTATGCTTATATATTAGAGGTGCACCCGAAAAACGTGATGATCGATTTACTGGATAATTCGCTAGAAGTTCGGCGACTTGACAGAATCGCTCTGATGGACCTTAGGAGAACATTTTTAATCAATTTTGTTTTTTTTTATCACTTACCGATATGTAGGTTGCTAATCACGCCGTCGGCATAAAATATTAAAATTGCCAAATAGCTACCAAGAGCTAGGTGTAATTTAACTAAATGAAGACATATATATATATGAACGAAATAACGGCCACGCGCGTGCACAAGGGAAAGAATAAAAACAAGCAAAAAATGCATGTCCGTTGTAACTTCTGTAACTGTTTGTATGTATGTATGTAAACTTATATGAGTACAGCATGGCTGGAATGGGAGGAGGACTCCGACTACACTGTGAATAGTCCAACCTATGTGCATATGTGTATGTTAACTCCCTATATACAATGAGCCAATAGAAGTTTCACTTTAAAAAACCTCTAAATATTGTATTGTATCGTATCCATTAACGTGCCGTATACCGCAAAATTTTCCAGAGGCGCGAGTAAATGGAGTTTAAATATCATGTAGAATGTTGGATAGTTTTTCGAAATAGGAGCCGGATGTTTTGTTGGTTGTCCTCGATGATTTCGGAAAGAGAGCTGGAGAGGTGTATAGAGGTTGAATTACATTACAGATAGGAGGATTTGAATTATTTAGTAAATGTGTAAACGGCATAGTATAACTTCTTCAGCCGTCTAGATCTCGATGAAGTAGTCTAAACTTCAGTGTTCAATCGTATTGAACGCCATTTATTGGTAGTAGGAACTTCATTCCGTATTCTCGACTGAACGAATGTATTGTTGCAAATGGCGGTCATCTGAACGATATTGTGTTCGACGAATGAGATTGTAAGCTATCTTTAGTTTTCTTATTTTTAAATAAAATTTCATCCAAAAATTTCTGTTGAGTAGTTTTTTTTGAGTTACTTCTCTAGGTCATCCTTATTAACGCCGCACTTTTCATTTACAACTATACGCACAGGGCTATACACTCAGGCTTGGTATTGGATTTTTTTCACTGTTTCGATATTTTATGGAACAATTATCTATGTATATGAATATAATATTTAATTACAAACTAATTATTTTAAATTTATTTCCAAAATTCCAATCTTTTATCGGAGCTAACTACCATTTTTTTTTACACAGATCACTAGGATTAGGACTGAATCGATAATTCTAGTTTTCTTTTCTTCATATATGTGCGCCCAATCTCGCGTTATCGCAGTGTTTTCGGTACACTACTATTACCACGACTAAAACTAGGATAAGGTTTTACTCGTTGTCTATTTGATCTTCGACATATTCATTTATTTACACACAAACATACATTCCTTATATAACACAGAAGTGTTCGTAACAAACTCTCAAATGTTTTACGAATTTAAAGTTTTAATGATGACTGAAGTAATATTAGCGTCGACTGCTAATTATTACGTAGAACTTATTAATTAGTTTTTGGAAATTTATTTGTAGGGTATGATATGTACGACGATGGTCGTAGTGTGTGTGTGTGTGGATTGATATATAGGGAAAATGTTAGAGGTAGAAGGGAGTTATATACGAAAATTTCAAAGAATCTACATACGCAAGGGTTTCACTTTGCCATTGTATACGCGATTGTATCGTCTGGTTAAAAAATTATCCAAGCAACGATATAAGAAGTGAAAGATACATATTTGGCGATTTAAAAAATAGCCCTAAAATTGTGACATAACACGCAAAATGGTATTGTCCTCTACGTAGGTGTAACAATTATTACAATATAATTTAATAAATAATAAATACAAGACCTATCAGATTAAGGATGGAAAAATTTTTGAGAAACAAAAAAAAAATAATTTCAACTAAGCGGGCATTCGTGTATTCGTGAATTGGTGAAATAGAAATATACCTACACGAGTTTTATATAATAAAATTTACAACGCGTATGCTTCGTTAACAAATTACATTAAGTCCGGACATTTCGTTAACTATTAAAATATATGCACGAACGTAAATATAAATACCTATATAGAAACAAGTGTAAATATACAGGTGTGTGTAACATAACAAACATATTCGTATACACACACATATATATATATATATGTGTATATATATATGTATATATATATATATATATATATATATATTTGTCAACAGCCCTCATATACGACTGTTCACACGTAACAATAGACAAAACATCTTTGTATTCCATTTGCACGCGATATCAGTAGGTTAAGTCTGTCTTCGTTGTTTGTATTGATAATATAGACCTTGAACCACCGATACGCAATCGAGTAGAAAATTAAAACAGATAAAGCTGCAAGACCCGATGGTATTGTAGTCGAAGTAATAGAATCTATTGGTCAGGTTGGAATTAATGTTCTACACAATTTGTGTTGCAAAATATATGGAAAACGATAAAATGATAAAATGGCGGGACAACTTTTTTATTTTATTTTTTCCCTCTAATTCAGAACTAATTTAAATAATTATCTATTGGATTTTATGTTGGTAAGTATTGTGAGATGGTGGTTTTGCCCATTAGCAAATCTAACCGCTTTAGAGTAGTATTACATTTTAAACCAGATCTATCATTCTTTTCCGTTTTAGTCTTTTAGGTATTTCATCATTAAGTAGATTAGCTGCCAATGGATTTGGATGATGTATTCTTGATAAGTATCTATGGATTGCCGATTTAATCGCTTCAGCGACATATTTTACATGTAGGTCGGTGTGTAATGTTCTGTTGAAGACGTACCGTGTAGCAGCAACTATCAACCGTGGTATTTTATTCTGCCTGCGTTGTTTTAGTTCCACGTTAGTGGTCGAAGCACATCCCCATAGTTCTGCTGCATGCAACACCATATCGGCTTCAATATAGCTTTATACAATATTAACTTATTATTTATATTCAATTGCGAACGAGGTCCTAATATACAATTGTTTCATCTTAAGTTCTAGCTCGACATTCTTGGCTTTTATATGTTTCGCCCGGGTTAATGTTTGATCCAAATGAATACCGAGATATTTAGTAGACTCGCTTTGGATTAATAACTTTGAATTTATCGTAACCTTATATTTATCACGCGCAATACGTCGTTTGGTGATGTGATTGTATTTTTGCTCATTGATAACGATTTTCCATTTATCCGACCATTCAATTATGTTGTTATAGCCTTTTGATCGTGCTGAGTGCATATTTTAGGACATCGATGAGATGACATCACTACCGTATCATCCGCAAATGTAACTACAAATACGGTTTCACTTACGGGTATATCATTGGTGAACAACGAGTAAAGAAGAGGCCCAATGGCGGTACAACTGATGCTTATTTTACCGATTTCAATATATATCTATCTATCTATCTCTCTCCTGCGAGTTGTAAATCACTCGTGGAGATACCGTGATTCTGAAAAATCCATCAGCTGGACAAAATGCCGACATGAATCCCTGTTTCGAGCAAACCGAACGCATTCTGCGAAGTTTCATTCTACTGCTATCCATTGACCATGTTGTAGGAACGCGACGACCCCGTCTTCTTTAGTACGTTAATATTCTTCTGATTTATACCGAGGTTAATCTTCTGTTTGTTGCGTCATCTAGTAGTTTGTTTTCTTGTCCGTCCGCGGAATTCCTAACGTCCGCCTCCAACGATCCATTTTCAACGCATTTATCTTTTATCGATCACACTTCCCTAGTGTCTACGTTTTTGCGCAGTAGTGAAACACCGAGAAGACATCGTCTAGTTTCTAGTTTCATTTCCATTTCGATAGGTACGGCGTTTGCTCATATACAAGCTTTAAAGGTGCCATAAAGTTTTTTGTTATGTTTATTTTACGTTTAATGGTTTAGAGCTCTCGATTTTCGAATCACCTAGATATCCACATTGTTTCGCGATTTTCGCGCCTTTACGATAATCATGATTTTCGTTTTATCTTTGTTAATTATTAAATCGTATTCAGCGCTGTATTTTTCCATATGACTTAAAGTTTGCGTCATACTAATTAAGCTATTAGTTATCAGCATACCTGAGGTTCGATATCTTAACTTCTCAATGGAGATTATTAGGTTGTAAAATCTTGTGCGTGATATACTCTCTATGGAGGTTGCGCAACAGAGGCGACAGAATGGAGCCTTGACGTACTACGTTGTGTGATGGGTAAAAATCTTCCGAGTGTACATCTTTGTTTATTCGGAATTTTCTCGTATAAATTTGAATATGTTGGTTTTCTCATTTCAACTAAAATTGGCCAAAGTTTGCTCCGTCGAACGCAGTCAAATGCCTTTTTATAATCCACAAAGCGGTTGTATCCCCTTCGGTTTTCTACTTAGCAGTCGAACGTTAGCTGTTCCCGCGTTCCTCTTCCTTCAATAAAGCTTACAATATATAATCGTATCTTTAATATCACCCGGCTAACGGGTGAAATTAAAGATATTATTTCGTAGTTTTCGCATTTTTTGTTAGAATCCTTTCTTACGTAATGGAATATATGTAGAATCTTTTGGCCAAAAATCGCATTGCAAATGTTATTGCAAATTGCATGTACAGCGTATTCTGTAATTTAAAAATTTCCACAGGAATGTGGTCAGGCCCTGAAGCTTTGTTCCGTTTTAAATAGGCTATAACATTTTGAACATCTGAGAACAAAATAGAAGGCCCCATCTCATCCGTTTCTATCGTCAGCTTCTTGAAGATCTTCTTCCGCGCTATACACATTTTGGCTACTTCAAACTTATCCATCTTTAATGAACCATTCTCATCTTCAATAACTCGAATTTTTATTACGAATGCTCTTACCAGACTTTTCGATCTTGTGTCTATTCTATCTGCACTTTTTTCGGATCGCATCGCATACAAAGAAGATATAGAGCCATTTTTATCATTTGGGCACGGTCTTTTGATTTGAAGTGACTTTTTTTTTCTATATAATTTTCTAGATTTCTTCGTTTGTCCATAATTGCAATAGCTTCATCTGTAAATCAGTTTGTCTTTATTTTATTTTATATGCGTTTTTAATACATTCTAATGGTTCCAACTTTGTATATGCATTCTCCAGCTTGTAGTTATCAAGTCGATAATTTTTTTTCGATTTCGAGCTTTCAGTTTTAACCTGACTTTCATCATTAATAATCTACGATCTGAGCCGCATTCCGTTTAATGTTTTAGCGTTTTTACACGATGAAAACTAACCTCTGTTGATTAGTAGCAAACTCAATTTCTCGCGGATATATGTAATTTACGGGTGTGGTTCTTGAACATTGTGTTCATTACCGACATCTAATGATCGGTAACAAACTGTATTATCTCCCTTCGCATTTCCAGCGTGGTCGCATTCAGGCAAAATTATATTCTCAGTTGTAAACAGTCGATTAAAAGCGTTCTTACTGATAAATGAGCGAAATTGCCGCTCTATATTAGCTCAGATGAGAAATATTTCACGCGTTAAATAAAACCATTACACGGTAACATCTGTGCGATTGTATTCTTATAAAAGCGGCTAAAGTTAAACTAGGAAAAAGCGTGAGAGAACGATAGAGTCGCCATCTCTAAACATTTTATTAGAAATGTTTAGGCTTCTTCGGAGGTGAAGTAAAAAGTTTTTACAATGAACTGATAATTGCCGGAATAGGTAAAAGAAACTTAAATTAGGTCGATTCGCTACATTCGCTAATCGGTTTAAGTCTGCAAGAGACGTTGATGGCCACTCATGACAGGCCGGCGTGTAGAACGGCGGTTAACTTTAGTAACATCGCTAAGACTGGAGCGAGCTAGGATTCGCCGAAGATGATAAAGTAAGGATGTAAGCGAATATAACCGATGAATAAAGTGGTTAAAATCGCTAATTTTTTTTTACGTAATGAAGCTTTTTTTCGCGGGTATTAAACTATTACCGAGTGAACATGAAAAATTAACTCTAATAATATATATAAAAAACGAATGTTGAATATATCGGAGAGTAGTGATTTGATTAATTAATTATAAACAAACGAAATATAACGCGATCGCTAAAAGTTTTTTAATCGCGAAGCTTTTCGACAGTTACGTCATTTTCAAGCGCGAACAAGAATTATTACATTTTTTTTATATATGAAAAACCAGAAATGTTTATATAACGACAACTTAAAATTTGATATACATATTTCACTAGCCAAACGTAATTTCAATTTTAGATTAATTTACAATAAATTTCATAAAACAGATTTTTGAGAAATTCTTCATCAAAATTGATAAATATCTATAAAACCTGGTTCAGGTTCTATAGATATTTATCGATTTTGATGAAGAATTTCTCAAAAATCTGTTTTATAAATGAAATTTATTGTAAATTAATCTAAAATTGAAATTACGTTTGGCTAGTGAAATATGTATATCAAATTTTAAGTTGTTATTATATAAACATTTCTGTTTTTTTTTTTCATATATAAAAAAAGATGTAATAATTCTTGTTCGCGCTTAAAAATGACGTAACTGTCGAAAAGCTTCTCGATTAAAAAACTTTTAGTGATCGTGTTATATTTTGTTTGTTTATAATTAATTTATAAAAAACAAATTTACTTTTTTCTTTTATTTTTTTATAATTATATCTGAATTAAGTATTTACTCACATTTTATTATTTTTCATTTTTTATATTTTTAATAAATTTTATGTATATTTTTAAATATTTAACGTTTTTCCCCGGGGAAGGGGGCATTTCAACCAGAAAATAAAACATTTGGTTCGAATTAAAATCTCATGTACCATCATACATGTAGGGAAAGAGATATATTAAAAAAAATTATTGACGACTTTTTTTTTTTATTATTTCCACAATGATTTTTTTTTTTAAAAGAAAGGAATAAATATAAAGTATCGAAATTTCCAATATCTGGTGGAGTTTATCAGATTTTTAATATTTATTTTCATTTTATTTGTAAAATTGTGTTTTTTAAAAATTTTTGTGGTTGTATATTTTTATATTTTATATTTTACTTTTGGACATATACATCGCAATAGTAAATGAAAAATTTAAAATTCCACCAGTACACAACTTTTACAGAATCCGGAAAATAGTATTGAAGAAAAAATTAATATAAAAAAACTAAATTAATAAACAAATATATTGATATTAAATTTCAACAAAACAAAAAATAGACGGAACAGAAGCAGACAACATTTTTGGATCATATTTTCACAATTACCATCGCATATTTTTAAGTAATTATATTTAATTTATATTTTAAAATTATGATTTTTTAAAATTTTTCACTTGATAATGGCGTAAATGCCGAAAAGCTTTGTGTTTTCCTTAAGAAAATAAATATTAGTGATTTAACTAATTTTCAATTGATTTTTTAAATTAATAGCCCAACGTTGTTATAATCGATGTAATAGCCCAACGTTTTGCAATCGATATAATAGCCCAACGTTGCTATTTCCTTAAATTTATAGCTATAAAGATAGTCCCCCCCCCGCATATGTGAAAGTCGAATTTCAGTCAAAAAAACAGTTGTCACGTTATATCATCTGTCCAATTTACGTTTGAGAAGTACACGATATTCGATTACCTCGTGTGTCTGTGTGAATATTTCGTTCCTCCGTTAAGATGATATTAAAATTCGATCTGAATATCTTCCGATATCGGTCTTACGTCTTGATAAAATTTACACTAAATGGATTGGTTTTTTTATTTATTTACATATGTATAACGTATATATACTTACCTGTATAAGTAAACGAATGCTAAAAAACAATAAAGATATTCCCCGTATATTTACTAATCGTGAGTTTTATAATATTCCCCGCAATTAGAAATGTAGACGGTATCCACACAGCTGACGAGTATAGAATGTCAGATATTGATAATTCATTATTAACAAAACTATCCTAATTGTACCGAACTCGAACTGATTGGAGGCGACGATTTTAATGAAAAAGTTTGTTTTAACAAAGCGTTCAGTTCATTTTCGATTTATTTCATCTCGGTTTAATATTGATTAGCAATCTGGATAGTAACATATATATATATATATTTATGCGTATACATGTTCCTATATGGTTATTTTTTATGTATGTTTATATTATATATTTAATTTCGCGAAATCGTTTTAAATTTTTAACTGATCGTTTAAGTTTTATTTTTACGACACGTTCGGATAGTTTTATAAATTTAAGTAGTTCCGTATAATCTATTAGTTTAGAAAGTATAAATAAATTTCAAGTTCCCGGGGCAATATTTTAGTCCATTTTCTGTAAATGAAAATTGACGACTTTTCATTGGCAGAAATCTGCGATATGTAATATTGCATTCAGGTGTTTTATGTAACCCGTTCGGGTTTTTGTTTATTTAATGCAACCGTATTTACAAATATTTTTAAATTTCATATACGTTTCGTGTATTAGTATATGTAATGTATTTATTGGTGTGTGTGTACATGTATGTATTGGTATGTGTTTATCTTTTTAGTTTTAGTCAACTTGATAATAAAATTATATGTATTCCAAGTTTTATTACGGTGTTATGCAAATATTTAACGAAACTCGGTTATAAGATACTTATTTCTCCACCGCAAAGCCTGAACATGGAAGATACGTGCATTGCGTATATATATATATGTGTGTGTGTATACGAAAACATACCTATTTTAGTGTGAGTGTGTTTATTTTACATATCGCATTGCCTGTTTACGGAGTTTGGAGAAATTTATCCAGAATATTTTACCCTAAACAGCGTTGTGTAAATATTTAGAGTCCCAGGCTACGGTGTAAAATTCCTACCATCGTTTCAGTAGTAATGTGTTAAGTTTTTATTTTCATAATAATAATAATAATAATAATAATCATAATTTTGAATGGCGATGATGATCAGATAATAATAATGTTATCGCAATATCGTCATCATCATCATTAACAAAATCAACGCAATATTATTATTATTATCACGGTCATTTGTTGATGTATTGGAGAGTAGTGATTTGATGAATTAACGAAACAAAATAAGAACAAAATTAATCGTTATAAAAATTATTTTATTAACGCAAATCTTTTCGACGATGTTTACTCCATTAACGTCTTTAGGGCTTCTGTCAGCTTTCCTCATGATATGACCGTACCATCGAAGGCGCCCTTCCCGCAATTTCGAATAGGTTCAACGACTATACGCTCCCTTATGTCCCGACATACACTCGATAGAAAAAATTTGTAACGCTTCTTTATAATTTTCAAAAAAAAATTTTTGTCGATTCCGTTCCATTTTCCTAAATTACTTTTTACGCTTTTATTATTATTATTATTTAAATTAATGCGCCACATACAGGCGACTATAATTGCTAGAGGCACAGAGGTAAATATTAAATCGAGCGATAGAGTACCGTATATCATACAGGAACAGAATTCTGGACGGGGTAGAAACGTTGTCATCAAGAAGGAAGATGAAAGGCCTTAGTATGATCTTTGTAGGATGTGTTGAGTCTGTTAGTATATATATTAGACGAACAACGCGATGTTGCAGGTCGTACACGACCGAGATTCTGATCTATTACGAAGATAAACGTGCGCTAGATTAGTGTGACCCAATCGGAGTCTGCTGATATCTACGTCGGCTCTCCGATGTTGTATGTGTATCTTGCAAAGGTGTTATTTTTGGCTCGATAGATCGTACTTTGTTCTATGTGTGCGGAGTGTCACTCTTATTGCCATAACTGAAATAATGTTGATTACACGTACCTCTTGATTTTACGCTTTTAATTTTGAACATAATTCGGTAATTTTATCCATTATTCTCAATGATTTTATCGATCGCGAATACTGAAACGGACACAGTCGTATCGATGTGTGACCGACTAATGTCTTCATTTTGTTTAATCAGTCCTTTCTTTAGATTGAATAATTTTGCAGTTTCTAATAATGCTCATACATTCCAAGTTGTTATTCGCAGAGGTAAAATAATTTTAAAACGAGAATCTCTCATCTACTAAAGGTATTAATAGTTTAATTTTTTTGATATTCTCAAGCAAAAAGTGAAATAGAATTTTATATATATATATATATATATATATATATATATAAAAGCATGTATACAGAAAATGTGATATAAAATAATTTATCCCTCTCGGGCATATCCGCGAAATTTATAAATAGGAAACATCGTTTATCAAAGAAACGGCTTTTTGTCTTTTAGCTTTTGAATGAAAAAAATTAGACAGAAAAAAAAACCCGTACCGAATGGACAGCTCAATTTTAAGGCAGCAGCCTTGTGGTTTGGGTTTTAAGCGTATCTCGGCCAACTAAAAGGACAATACAGACGGAAGCAGATGAGCTTAGTCAGCTCTGGCTGTTCCTCTCTCTTTGTTTAACGGTTGTGCTCCTTTCACAGCTCCGAAAGACAGCGATAATTATTTATGAAGTATAAGAGCCGCTAGCGGTCCCTTCGGAATATTCATAAATCATTCCAGAATTAATAGCGTGTGAGTTGGGTAACAATTTTCCTTCATCACGAATGAAGCTCATTCGCAGTATCTGTTTGGCGTGTTCGAAAATAATTTTACATATATAATTATATATTTTTATTTTATATATATATATATTAGAATTTCGTAAATGTACGTTTTCACATATATGTTGTTAATATATTTAGTTAATCTTTTGTTTCTGGTAGGAAAATCATTTGTGTTGCATTTGCATATATATATCTTCTTCTTTCTGGTTTTTTCAGTCCTAGGACTGGTCCGCCATTACTATGTCTTTCTTTCACAGTATACGATCTGCCGCCCTCCTCTTACTGTACTCCTGCCTCCTGTTTTATGGAGTCCATTAGCGTTAACCATGGTCTGCGTTTCGGTCTTTTCCAAGCTATTTTGCCTTCCATTGCTTCTGCTAGTATTCCGTCATGTCTCAATACGTGTCCGATTCATTCCAACCCCCTTTTTCTTATGCTTCGTACAATAGAACGTCGTTCTTGTACTCGATCAAAAATACTATGGTTTGATGCTTTGTCGGTCCATGATACTTTTAGCAGGCAACGCCAACACCAAGTTTCAAATGCTTCTAATTTTTGTCTCTTTTTTACAGACAAAATCCAGGTTTCTGACCCATACAATGCTACTGGCCATACATATGTTGTTATGGGACATGCTTCCGCTTGTAAAAAGAATTTTTTACATCGTATTACCAGATGAGAAAAGACCTTGCGGACGTCTTAAACTTTGGTACAAAGACGTTATAGCGCAGGATGTGAAGATGACAAAAATTAAACCAACGATCGTCAAGTGGGAAATTAAATCGTTCAGATGTGTATTACAGTATTTATATCTGTTACATCAAAGTCGTGATGTGCATTATCATAACGAATGTACCAAAGTGCGTAGATCAGTATTCTTCAAAACTTTCGATTGAAAACATTGTGCGATTTTAATATTTGAACAGTGGCAGTACCTCAATATGATAAGTTGTACGCTCACACCGGTTTGATCATTGTGTTATACGATAATAATTGATTAGTTTAGTTTTATTCGTAATCTGCTCCTTCCAACACAATTATCGATTTGACCATATTCCGAGATAACCAAGTTCAGTATCCTGCGGTAAAATAGTGTCAAGTCCGGCTTGAGGACCGGTACTCGGTCTGGTTGTAAAAGTAACACGAAAGAATTTTGTATTATTTATTTTAACCATTCACCTATGTGCCCAATCTTGGAAAGCATCCAAGCTAGATTACGACTTATCTGACGCTACAACAGAATCTATATCATTAGGAAAGAATGCTACATCATCTGCAGCTACTTCTGTAACTTTTTATACTGAAATATTACAAGTGTAAATTTTATGGGAAAGAGATCCCAAGACTGATTCCTGAAGCACCCCAGCATTAGAAATATGAAATGAATGACTTAAAAATGAACGGAATAATATATAAGACGGGTATAGAAGTAGTTATTTTAAAAAGTTTGATCTTCACAACGCACAAGGTCGAGGCCTGACTGACGTCTAAAAAGGGAGACTTGTTCTATCGCAGCATGTTTCGGTAGTCAATCTGATTGCTGAGAATAATTATCGAATTGTTCACAATTGGGACGCGTTTTCAACTAAAATAATTTATCAAAAACTTTTGCCATTTTCCACCGTGAATGAAAGTGACTCTTAAGGATTATCGTTTCAACATAGATGTAAGTAGTACAAATCTTCTTTTCGGCAAGTGTTTTAACATTATCCTCGTGATTAAGTCCTCGTGCCTTATATTTTATTAAATTAATGAAATTTTTACTTCAAAGACTATGATTTTATAGGAAGCGACATCTGCGCGACGGATCAGCTCCTATCGTACTTCGTCCATGGAACTTGGCTTAAAAAATTGTCCTATATATGTACCAAAACCTCAATCTGCGGTCTGTTGAAACTTTTGACGGCTTTCCATAATGAATGTAATTAGAAATGAATGATTTGAATTTAAGAATGAAAAGCTGAAGAACACAATACTGCTCTGTGTTCGTTTGTCCGGATAACGTTGCTTAGTCAGTTGGATATCAATCTTTTGAAGTTGACTAGAGTCGTTTATATGGCATCCTTTCGATGACCGAGTGATGTCCAATCAGGACCTTTATTTTATGTACATATACTTATAATATATATATAGAAATATATGAAACGGTTAAACGAACGAATTTTTAATAAATTATAAAAAATATTTAAATAAATTTGTTTAGTCCAAAAATTACAAATTTTTCAACTGACTCGCTGATTATTTTACAACGTTAGAAAAATTTCAATGCTATTAAAAAAAAACCAACTAAACTTGATGTAGAAAAAAGTGAACGATGAAACATAAAGAAGAAATGAAAATTTGGAGAAAAAGTCTTTAGCAGCTAAGATATCTATCCAATTGAGTCGGTATATAGACTGAAGGAAAATGAAGAAGGTAGCCAATGGAAAATCATCTCAGGTTGATCAGAACTTCGACGTCTCTACCAACTTTTTGATATCAGCTTTCTTTACTGTAATCTACCAAAAGCTAATGCACGTAATACGTTATTATTATTTATTTCTTTATTTATTTAAGCGATTAAAGTCAGAAATGAAACGTGATATTGTACATTGGCGGGTATAAGGTTCGAATTGCGGACAATATAATAGAATATTAGACGTGCGAGAAATAAACAAACGAGACAGAGTGTAGAAGGACAGAGTGAATAATCGGTAACGTGATACGGAGACGGTTGCCGGAAACCAATATTGATAGGTCGCAGGATATCGTACAATTCAGCTTCTTACTTAGGTGTAATCCGAAATATTATTTATAACGAAGATAAATGTGTATATTCATGCATAATAAATTTGTTGGAATTTTGAGTTCATTGTGTGTGTTGTGTATGCGTGTTATGAGGTCTCTAAATGATTAAGTTAAAAACATTTTATTTGAAAATTTAAATTTCCAGTACGTTGTTTTATATTTAACCTTCTCAGTTACAATGATACGGGGGTATACGAAATTTTAATGCTAATAAATTTTTGTATTTCCCGGATGACGTGAAATGTCCCAATTTTATGAATAAATACGTTGAAAATTGTTTACACTTAAGAATCGGTATCGTGTAATAAATAAACAGCTGTATAAAATTTATACTTTCGTAATTTTATAACGTGCGACTGAAATGGTTAAATCGTGGATTACGGTTACTTTTTTCTAATTCGAGAAAATTTTGTTCATAACAGGCGAGAAATGATGATTGTATTAATTTTATACCGCGCCGATAACTATAAAATTTTCGGTCGATTTTAGAAAATAATCGATTCTTTTAATACAATGTTTCTGAAATTTATAAATTTTGACAAAGAAATATTTATACATACCCACATATTACAGCGTATTCACTCGTTATATCATACCGCAGTATCTGGGACATTGAGGTTCGGTATTATTATTTTAAATCGTGTTTTTTTTTTTTGAAAATATTTTTAGATAATAATCACCAACTGTTTAAAACCGTGTTACATAACAGAATTTCGTTACATAAATTCCCGTAGTCGCAACTTAAAATTCCAGTTTTGACAAATATCAGAAGGCGACCGCGACCTTAATGTTTTTTTTGGAAATGAATTTTGGAATTTTTTCGACTCGATTTTTTACCCTTAAAATAATTCTTTCGTAGATTAAAAAGTGTTTTCGGTACATTTAAATCGAAATTCGAGATATAAAATTTTAATTACATTTCACTAACAACAAATTTCTAAGCTAATAACATTCGAACGGTTAATGCTATCAAACTGAAATTTTTAAAGCGTACATTTAGATAAGTACCGAGAAGAAAAAATCAAAATTTCCAGAATCGTCGTCGCAGGCAAGGAAGACCCGTAGATGGAGAGACGACATTGTGAAAGTATCTGAAATCAATTGGATTTGCGTCGTCGCGTAAGATAGGCAACACTTTGGAACTGTTTAGGGGAAAGCCTACATCAAGCAGTGGGTTGAAACAGGCATAATGTAATAAGTATATATACATAGAATTGCTCGTTTAATAACATATATATACGCGTACACAAACTTCACGTTTAAGGTACATTTTAAATTGAAGTGAACCAATGTAAATTATGATTTTCATATTATGATTTAAATCAACCTATTTTCAACAAAAGTGTGGACTGTAAATGTAAAATCAAAACGAATTGCAGGGAAAATTATTTATTAAGGCGTTAATTAATCAATGCACGTCAAAGACGAAATTGACGTCCAACTGCTAAACTATACATTATAAAACAATGCATGTGCATAATATATACGTATTAGTTGGTGTACAATTTTTGATGCGTACAATGGAATTTTTTTATCTAGAAATTTCCGCGTGTGCGTAGGTGTGTGTAAAGCGGATTTTAATTCTGCGATAATGGACGATGCGTGTTCTGTGAAGAATTTGTTTACTAAGCTTCTTCCGGGTGTTCGCTTAGACAAGTCTGTAAAACCTCTTATTCAAATTTCCAATAGATTATCGCTGCTGCGTTGGTGGCTGTCGTTATAAAACGACGATATATTTTCAGTAGGGATGCTATCGTGTCGGTTGGGTACCCTTTCAAACGTACCCTGTTCTTTTCTGTACTCACCCTTGTAAATGCCTTCTGGATAATGAAGAATTTAACATGGCGGTGTGTTTGTGTCGATTCGCGATTAGTAAAATTCACGTACGCGGCATTTATGACGGAAACGATACCGGTTTGAAGTATAAACACAATTTTCTCACCGGAAGGCGAATCGAATTTTCAAAACTAAAATCTCCCGATTTTAATGGGGGGGGGAAGAAGAAAGTACTTCTCGGATTATCGAAATAATAAATTATTCGGAATTTTATAATAGGATTACCCCAAACAAGATAGCGCAATATACTGCTGCTACAAAAGAATTCGGAGTTACGCGATTCTTTTTTGTGCAGATACACCTTAAGAGCCACGTCCGCGAGATCTGAAAGACCTGAAAATTCGGATTTCTAAAGAAATGTTAAAAATACAGTATGCTCGAAAAAGTGTTTGAAAATGTTATAAAGACTGAACGAATGTATTGTAGCAAATCAGCGGTCGTTCGAACGATATTGTGTTCGATAAAAATGAGATTGTAAGCTAATCTCTCGTTTTCCTATTTTTAAATAAAATTTTATTCGAAAATTTTGTTCGAGTAGTTTTTAAGTTATCAAAGAGTCACCCTACGGTTATTTTCGAATATCACACATTTTTTAATAAAACGATACAATTTTAAGAACGGAAAAAAAAGACAAACATTTGCTTATTACCGCGCGTCTGTAAAAATTTTGCAAAATATCGAAATATTTCTCATCATCATTAACTACCGTCTCCGTATCGGAGGTAGGCGACTACTTACCTATATACATATTTTTGTAGTAACAGTGTAAATGACGAGACAATCGTAATATGTTTTTAGCACGGATAGATACACACACATACGAACGATAGAACTGATTCTAATTGTTTTGTCGTAAGGATACAATAATATACTTCTTTTTCTCCGTTTATGTTTGATTTTTCTCTATGTTTCAGTTACACTCTATAAATCCAATTTTTTTTTTTTTTTTTTACAATAAATTTGTCTCATCGACTAAGTTCGGAATTGGGGAATCGATTAAAAAAATTCGAAATTTTTATTAATTTCACGTTTAAATTCTTCACAACGCTTCCGTACATGTAATGATTTATTATCTATATTTCTTATTAGTTATTATCGTTAGTGATTTCAAATGTATCGTTTCATTTTTTACAAAAAATTGCAACTACATATATATATATACTGGACACGGTATGGTCATATCATGCGGAAACAAGTAGATATAGCTTGGCCAGAAAATTTATAGAATGGATCCTGTTGGATAGGAAAATGAAAATGAAAAGACTAAAATGACGATGGAAGGACGATATTGTTAAATATGCGGAGACCAGTTGGATGCGGAAAGCGAGAAATAGAACGATCTGAAAATAAGTGGGCATTGGATATTTAAAGTAAAAATAAATAAATAAATAAATAAATAAATAAAAAAAACAAAACGGAAGAGGCCTTTGTTCAATATGGGCTTTCATTATTATTTAATTTTGATTATTTAATGCGCGTGTTTTTGGTGTATTCAAATGAAATAAAGGCTTTATTTATTTATTTATTTATTTATTTATTTATTATATATATATACATATATATATATATATATATGTGTGTGTGTGTGTGTGTAAGTGGTATTGGATGTAGACTTTTAAAGTAAGAAAAATAAATAAAAAAATCAAAAACAAAACGGAAGAAGCCTTTGTTCAATATGGGCTTTCATTATTATTTAATTTTGATTATTTAATGCGCGTGCTTTTGGTGTATTCAAATGAAATAAAGGCTTTATTTATTTATTTATTTATTTATTTATTATATATTACATATATACATATATATATATATATATATATATATATATACATATATATATATATATATATATGTGTGTAAGTGGGTATTGGATATAGATTTTTAAAGTAAGAAAAATAAATAAAAAAATCAAAAACAAAACGGAAGAAGCCTTTGTTCAATATGGGCTTTCATTATTATTTAATTTTGATTATTTAATGCGCGTGTTTTTGGTGTATTCAAATGAAATAAAGGCTTTATTTATTTATTTATTTATTTATTATATATATATATATATATGTGTGTGTATTTTTTACATTAAATATACTTATTTTCTATAATTTATCTTCTTTTTAATTTTTTTTTGGTAATAAACGCATTTACAAAATTAGTTGTACTTTTATTTAATTACTTATGTATTCCACGAAATATACATGTTTTATAGTAATATTTCGAAAATAATGTATGCGTTTTACGATGATAATGGCAAAAAATTCACAATTTATTCGAGAAAAGCCGATATTAATGCGAATAGAATATTTTGCCTGCCTGGTGAAGAAGAGGAATTTGACATTTGACCGGTCATGCATTCATAAAAAAAGAGGAAATTACCACTGCTAAGAAAAGCTGAAAAGGTGTAAGGGAAATGAAAATGCCTTTCGGGCAAAATTGAAATGGAAATGAAGGTAAGAAATTTATGAGAATTTCTCATTTCTTTTTCTCTTTTTAGTTATATATATACACACATATATATATATATTTTTTTTTAATATAAATAAATTGGATTTATTTCTAGGAATGGGTAAATGTGAAAAGCCAATTAGTTTCTAAGATGATAAAGTTCTTTTAAAATTAAAATTGAAATCGAATATTATAGCAAAGAATAGAACATAATAGAACTTTTATATAAATTTACGTTCTAAATACGCTTTCTTAATAATTATAATTTAATTTTAATTTATCACTTCTTTCTACACAGTTATAATAAATATATAACAACGACCGCTTAAAACGTAAGGATAATAATAGTTACAATTTGCAATTATCGAAGTCCACACACGCCTACACTTAATACTTATTACATATTCATATACTTAACCGTAATGTACATACATTGTCGATGCTCGAATTCAGTACACTTACACGCCCACACTATAACGCCTATGGGAGGGCTACTAGGCTTAAGCCCTCCAGACGGCTTAGAAGGGGGTATAAAATACATATAAGCTTTAAATGATAGTTGAAACAGAAGAGAATATTTGAAAGAGCTCGCGTTATCACTAATAAAACCGCATCATTTTGAAGAGCTCGCAAAACCGCCTAGATTGCAAAAAGTACTGTTAGAAAATATTCTTTACATTCTGTCTGCTAATGACATTGAAAATTCAGCAAAGAAAAAAATGACCCTTGGTAGGGCATTCGAATCTGACCCATGACCATTGCGTTTTTCTCTTGTTGTTATCTCACTTGTTTCGTTGTTGTTTTTATAGTTTGTTTTGTCTGTCGAATTTCGGCTGTGTATATTTTATTCATTTTTATTGCAAATTTTTAAAATATTTTTTAGGGTTGTTTGAGCCCATCCCAGATACAAATCCTGGGTGCGCCACTATCTATTACATATTCATATATTTAGTCACAGCGTACATTTCATGCATTGTTTATGTATTCATTCATAATCAGCGGCGAATTTAAGTGAGATACCGCCCCAGGGCCAATCCAAAATATTACTCTTTTCAAAATATGTTTATAAATATATATATATATATATATAAATCGTGTAAAAAACTGACTTTTACAAAAAATAAATAAATCGGCTTCTTAGGTCACCTTATACAAGTGTGATTTAACGTAGAACTTAATACGTTTCTTTTCTATTATAAAAAGTTATTAAGTGTTGTTATAATACGTAAATAATTTAATTTCCCCCCAAAAAGGACGAGGAGTTGTTGAAACGAATTCTTTTTTTTAATATTATTAGTGTTAGTTATTTTGGAATAGTAAACGATATTTTCGAAATATTAGCATTTCTGAGTAATAATAGCAAGAGAGAAAGCAATAAAATTTGTCTTCTAAAATTTTGAATTTTTAACGCGTCTTTTTTTATTTTTCATCTATTTAAAATTTTTTGATACTTCCGAATTTTGCCGCCTCTCAAATTGTTTCGCCTTAGTACCGGTCCTCATGGGCCTAAGCCATAATCCGGAACTGTTCGCAACACTTACACACTAATATGTACTACATATTTATAGACTTAGCCATAATGTACATTGCGTACATTAAAAATAATTTTCTCGCTGAAAGCCTAGTATAGGCAAATGTTTAATCTTCGACACGATAAGGTGAAAATCGTATACATATATCGCGTACAAAATTCAGTCATAGACATATGCAAGCGCTGAATATAGAAATAATTGACGTGTTTTTTTTTAATTAATTTCATTATTCCCTTTTTTCAAATAGAACTGTTTACATAAAGCTCAATTATTTATTTATAGTTCATAATCATAAAACCATAATAATAATGATAACAGTAAAATAGTAATTTTATCTATTTATTTCATTTATTAGCCGTTAAAGAACTAAAATTATACGCTATATTAAAAATATTATTAAATAACTTATAGTACTGAATACTGGCAATGATATTTCCCGATCACATCCACTCTCTATTAAGTATACTAAGCCGAGCTTATTATTAATATAGTTACTTAACGTTAAGATTGCAACAATACAGATAGGACTAGGAAATTGAATGAAAGTTTCATACCGAGCAGAAATTTGTACGTTGATTCCAACTGGATATTGCTAAACAATACCAGCCGAGTTATAATTATGAAACAGTATTCCCTTAAGTCGATTTTTATACTTTTCAAAGTCAATTTTGATCAACTGAATCTTTTGCACAACATGTTGAGACTAGCAGCCCTAGTGATACCATCGTAATAATATAGGGGTGACTGAATTGTTTCACCTGATTTACTCGTAGACCTTGTTTATTTTATTATTATTTTAAACCAAAATTTAATCGGCCGAACTTATGTTATAAATAAATGTCAGAGATTAGCAAAAGTGAGGGTAGTTTAAATTTATTAAAGTTTTCCAAATATAATGTTTATATTATTCCATTCTAAAAGTTGCATTATAAGTTTCTATTAAAATCGTTTGCAAATATAGCAAAAATTTATAAAGCTTTCTTTTGTGAGATCGGTATTCATTTTTATTTTTTTTGGCTTTTGTAGTTTGTCCTTTACGAAAAAATGGTTTATCCGAAAAGAAAAATAGAACGAAACCCGGTCAAATGTCGGAAAATTGAAATAGCTTCCGATTTTTAAAATCCTGTACGACTACTGTGTCTGAATGTGTTACTTGTGCATCTGTACGGATAGTAGAAGAGAAAAATTGTAACAGATTTTCGCTTATAAATCGGACAGATTTGAAGAATGTGTCCACACAACGGGGTATCATTTTTATTGCTTTCCTTTTTAAGGAAAAACAAAATGAAATATATCTATATATATATATATTTTAAAAATAGTAAAAATTCATGATTTAAGAGATACATTTCCCGTCAGATTGCCCGGGAGGATATACATTTTCTTTATAAACTATTATATATACATATAAATACTTTACATATATACACGCCATTGCATAAGAATAGTCAGCGTGTTAAAAAATACAATAAGGAAAAAATAGCGTCCTGAGTGAATTTTATAATATATATATATATATATATTTATGTGTGTCCGTGTTTTCCAGGATGTCCTTATGTTTCTTTTTTAAGAACCGATCAGGGTGAGTCCGAACGAAGGGGGTTCTAATAAACAGAAAACTTTCCTGAAGGAAAACTGAAGCCGAATTTAAATGAAGGATATCGGTTTACTTCTGTACCGTTTCGATTTTTAACTTTTTTTCTCAGTGTTGTAGGTCGCTTGAGCGTGTACTATATTTCGACTCGAAATGGACCGCTATCTACTTATTATTCTCGGCGACGAATAGAAAGTTCAATAATAACGTTTTTATAAAAGTTTTTTATAGAAACATTTTTATAAAACATTTTATAATGATATTTTTATAAAAATTATCGATAATATAACATTTTGTATAAGAGTTATCGGTGATAATATTTTTATAAAAATTTTCTATAACATTTTTATAATAATTTTCTATAATAACATTTTCGTAATAATTTTCTATAATAACATTTTTTTCATTGACACGATAACAGTTTTATAATAATTTTCTATAAACATTTTTATAATAATTTTCTATAATAACATTTTTATAATAATTTTCTATAATAACATTTTTATAATAATTTTCGATAACATTTTTTCATTGTCACGCCGGGTAAACCACCGTTATAGTTTATAAATAATTTATAGTTCACGCGGTGATAGAACGGCTGCGACTGACTAATTTATTTAAATGATCGTTATTCGTAGTTTGTTCCTTATTTCTAATTCGGATCATTTTCCCGGGTGGCGTTTTACCACTTTATTGCGTGGACGAAATAAGATCTTCATCGCCGACATAAATGAGAACATCGTTCCTGGAGTTCCTAGTTCCCTAAGTCTGTCGTCCGTAAATAAAATTTCGAAATCTGGATGCGTAGGATTATTTGCTGTTGCAAGAAAAGAGAACATGTACAACCGGTTTTAGAAGAGCTTAGAGTCTAATCGTCTACTTTGTCCTCTGTAACTAGTAACGTACACAAAGTAGATGAATAAACAGATAACCTAGAATTAGGAACAAGAAATCGGTCAATTCTGAAGCAGTTTAAAAATGTTATATATATATATACATATATGTGTATATGTGTATATACATATGTTACTTTAAATAAATTATTTATTCGTAAATATTCATCAGTAACTTCTATCACGTTTATGATTAACTGTTTTAGTAAAAAAAAATTTATATATATTTCCCGTTATAAAATAATGTAATGACTCGCTAAGTAAAATCGAGATTACACCATTTCGGCTATCTTAAGGTTATTACGTATTGGGTGATTCATTTAGTTATATATTATAGATTTAATTATAATGATGGGTTCCAAAGTAAAATACAGTTAACGTTATCGAAAAGTATATTTATACTGTTTCGTTTTTGAAAATAAACATAAATAAAATGCAAATACTTTTTTATTTATTTATTTTAATACGGTATCGTAATTATATTTAAAAACACAGCTGACTACAGCCATTATCAAAAAATTATTCTATTCAACCAAATATTAAATAAATTATTTGTGTTAAAAATTCTGTACTACAATAGCGCTTTTTAAAGAATATCGCTAATTGTTTTTCTAATATTATCGAGAAAAAAAAGGCAATTTTATTAATTTGTTATAAATTTTTTAACCCTTTCAATCACAGTCAGTGATGGATTTACGTCTAGCCCCGTGAGGCGCAGTTCTAGGGCGGTACGATTTGAGGGGCGATAAAATTTTTGAAAAAAAATTACTAAATCTGAATAACTTCGAAATTTGTTTTCAGTGTTCGTTAAAAATATTGTAGATTTTTTCATGTATTAAATGTCACTTTGGTATTTATGAAAAAAAATTCAGAACATTTTTCAGTAATAAAAATAATTTTTCACGAAAAATGTATCTCATTTTTTTCATAATCAATTTTTTGAATCCTCAAACTAATTAAGGAAAAAAAATTTGAAATTTAAGTTTTCATTTAAAGTCGGAAAAAATCGACATTCGTCATCGAGAATTTTAAAATTATATTAAATTTAACTACGTTATCTAATATATTTAAAGCGTTATACTTATATAGTTACAGTTACGTGTTGATTATAAGTATAAATAAAATACTTATATATTACCGTAATTTTTATTAGTTACAATTCATAATTAAAAATTATATTCTAACAAAATAAAGTTATTTTAAGTTTGAAATAAAAAAAAAATTGGATCGAAGTTCCTAAAATTTATTTTACAAAGCCTGGGGCGACAATTATTAAGCCTCGAAATCCGTTACTTGTGCCAGTGTCGATTATAAGGTATACGGAATTCGTTTGACATAAAATGTTTAAATTCTGAAAAGATTTATATAATACGTTAAAAATTATCTAGTCATCGAATGAGCGGTATCGTACATAAAATAATATTTTATATTTTCTAACAATTCTGAGTCATTTTCTTTAATTATTTCATCGAAATGTGTACAATTTTCAATAACGATTTAATATGAACGGAAGTTATATATATATATGTATATATGTATGTATGTATGTATGTGTTTCTGATTAATTTCTATCACTCAATCAATTCGCAGTTAATTCTGGAGATTCCGTTCTTAAGGTACAAAAATTGTATAAATTCCGGTCAAAATATGTTTGTATTCTTTTTTAAATTGTGATACCGGTTAAAAACTCGTAACCCTCATACGATCCGGTAAAATTTTACAAATTGGACTTGCCCATGCATCCTATAGTTTGTTGATGTTCCTATGACGACGTTTAAAAATTCAAATTAAAAAAAAAAGAAAAAATAGCGCCAAGTCCGATGTATCCAACGAACTGCTTAATGTTTTATCGAGTCATTTAGATTATTTGTATTTCCTTTTTAGTGATCAGTTTTATCAACAAACGAGTTCTTCAACATCGCCTATTTTAGTTGAAATCTATATATTTTAATTTAACGTCGAATTTTTAAAACTATTCCTATATGCGAGAATACTCTTACGTTGACGATCTGATTTGTCGTTAAAAAGGTTGCAATAGACTGCTGAAAAAATTCCTCAATATTACGAATAGTAAGAATAATTATTCATAGTCAACCGACTGGTGGGGGGTGGCCAGTAAAATTTACCGAGAAATAAGAAAGCTATAAGAAATGTCAAAATCCAAAACGAATCAATATGACTTACCGTCGAGACTTTCGATCTGAGCGTAAGAAACATAACAGAAAAATAAGATACGTTTTATGTTTTATTATGATATGTACATAATTAAAGAATGCACGAGTGGAAACAGAAATGTCGTGACGTCAATCCGCATTTTAGAATGAATATTGGATTTTTTAAAAAGATGATCAGTGTGGACGAAGTAAAATCGAATGATTGTTGTTGGCATATCGAAAGAGGAGAAAATCAAGACTGTATATCTTTCTTGGGACCACGAAGAAGTTTTCTAGGGAAAGACTTTTGCTATAAAGATTAAACACAAAACATCTTCAATAATAATAATATTAATAACGTTAATAGTAATATGTATATGTAATAAAAAGAAAACTGTGGTAATGAGATGCACTAAATTGGGAAAATAATAAAAAAATAAACATAAATTTAGAAAAGGAAGCAGTACAACGGGTAAAAAATACAAATGCCTCGGTTGAATAATAATAGATAAGATGAATAAGGTCGAAAATATCGCAGGCAAAAGCCGCATTTGTGGAAATCATTGTTAACATCCAAAAATTTAAATGCACAAATACGGAAACGTTTAATAAAGATGTGTACGTTTGGAGCGTGCTGTTATATGGTTCTGAAACGTGGGTTATAAAAAAAAACTCAGACAAAAGCAATTCGTTCGAAATGTGGTGTTTGCAAAAAGTTAAATGGACACAAAGAATACAGATGTGCTTAAGACGATTAACGAAAAGCGACGCTTAATGAAGTATATAAGAGAAAGAAGATGCAGCTGGATAGGACACACTATAAGAAGTAACAAATATTTAACAACAATAATCGACGACCGAGACAAAAATACATTACTCGAATAATGGAAGACGCGAAAGTAAATACATACCAGGAATTGAAAAGATGAAATTCAGAAACCTAAAAGTAGAGTGCTCTACATATTTACGACCGATCGAAAAATTCAGGAATGTAGAAGATATATATATATATATATATAATAATATTATAGTGTAGATAAATAGTTACACTAAATGAAGGTGTTATTTATTCATTCAATTCATGTATATATATAACGCTGCAACCAAGTCTAACTAATCCGCTGTATTTATAAATATCGTGATATTGTGTAATAAAGAGAGTATTTTTATTTTATTAAAAAAAGTCTGAAAAGAACTAAAATTCTATTCCAAGCGTAGTTAAATAAATAAAATCTGGTACATTCGTTTGAGTAATTTATGTTCGTAATTTCAGGGGGGGGGGACATTAAATTGCGAATGAATGAATTGCGAATGAATAACCGTAAAGTAGTTTTATTACTATTCAAATAAGTGCTAATAAAAAGTCCCTAGTTAAGTACCATATTCACGATACGAAGAAATGTATATATATATCTATATATCTATATATATATATATATATATATATATATATATATATATATATATATATAATGTTGATTTATTGGAGAGTAGTGATTTTATGAATTAACAAAACAAAATAAAATCAAAGTTAATCACTAAAAAAATTTTTTATTACACAAATACGTACACGAAGCTTTTCGACTATTAAGTCATTATCAAGCTATTACAATAGTTTGATAATGACTTAATAGTCGAAAAGCTTCGTGTACGTATTTGTGTAATAAAAAAATTTTTTAGTGATTAACTTTGATTTTATTTTGTTTTGTTATATATATATACACAGACATATTATCTGTAATAGGACATAATTATAATAAGATAATATTTTAACTAATGTAGTTAAACATTTTATTCGGTAGGAGGCCGTATTTTTTTTTTTTAATATTTGCTAATTTATAACCAGTTCTGTAGGCTATTAAGTAAATGTAATATCTCAGTATCATATGACTTGTTAAAGAATCCTGTCCAGTGACAGGATCTCATACAATATGTATACGGAATGTATACTTTATACTAGATCCATAAATTTTGTTCTCTTTAATCTGCGAATAACTGCAGAGTTATCTAACAGTGCAACTGCCATATTATTCGGATGTGACCTCCAGTGTTGCGGCATGATTTTTAGCTGTTTGCACGATTTCATCCTTTACGTAATTTATCTTTAGGTCTGCAGAGTTTGATTGGTCACATACCATGGCGCATTTGTAATGATTCTTAGGCCGTATTTAAAATTTATTAATTTACGATTAACTCGTTCAGTTACGATGTCCACTATATGGGTAGGTGAAATTTAATAATCGCAAAATTTTTTATTTCTTAGTCGACTTGAAATGTATCAATTTTAAAAATATTTATATACATACATTGGACACTACCTACAGTTTGCCTCAGAAGAAGTATCGTTGCGAGGAACGTAATTCTATTGCAAAAATGAACTATTTTTTTTCTCTCCTATTTATTACCGCAAACTGGCCAACAAGATCATTTAGCAGTATTTTGAAGAAGAGCATAACAGGAAGGATACAATACTTACTGGTACAACGAACTGCGACGCGGTGTTTATGAAAAAATTGTTTATTGTATGAAAGATAATTCGAAACGTTATAAATTACACGCGCGTTAGATGAGCGAATAAACTTTTTAAGTTAATATTGATTTTAATATACTTTTACTTTTTATCGGCGGATTGGATAAATGAAATAAAATAACATTTTTATTATAAATAATATATAAATCAAAAACTAACCGGATTCGTGATGTAACTCGCCGACAATTTTACCTTTCGCCAATGCCGACATAACTAAAGGCTAACTTATCACTGACTTTTGACTTACTTTTTCTCGACTTGACCAACTGACTCCGCGTCAACTTTTATCCTAACGGGTATGATTTGTTTTCCTTCTAATTTATGAATAATTTTGCGTTTGGTCTTTCTTTCAAAATAACAAACACGTAACAACTTTATAAGCGTAAATTTTGTTACAGTTCTTTGCATTATATGTGTTGTATTTTTTACGGTTTCTTCTTTGAAATTTCGTTTTCAATTAACAAAAAAAAAAAAAAACCCCAATATGGTGCGACTGAAGGTGCAGTTCATGACTGACAGCCACGTTTAAACGGAAAACCTTCAATTAATTAAAAAAAACCCACCCGTTAAATTCTCAATTCAGAATTAATTCACAATGCTTTTAATATATGAGCGCTAGTATCGCAAGTTTATAGTACGACTAGTCTTTAAACAGGAAAAAGCATGGGGGGGGGCTTTACTATTTTGGGTGGCAACGGTAACTGCCTATGTATGTAATTTTAAAAATTACTTGATTTACCTACTTGGTCTTCTCGGTTTTAATTCAAACTATAAAGGTAAAGATTGTTTTATTAATACTGTTCTTGATTTTGCCGATTTTTGTCAATATCTTAAATTTATATTTTTTCATTTTATATTATCTTTTTAAATATTCACTTAGTAACGGCCTAACAGTCGAAAAGTTTTTTAATTTTCCATAAGGAAAATTTTTTAGTGATTTTAACTTATTTTTTTTGTTTATATTTTCATTAAAAAAAAATCGCTACATTTCACATTCTTCAATTTTTATTTAGTTATCGGTTGAATTCTAGTCTGGGTAGTTTTTTGATATTTCAGCTTTCTATATTTAGTAGATTTTCATTTTTATTTTTCATCTATGTTTACTCTCAGTGTTAATAGTTGGAATTGTACCCGTTAAATATATATATATATATATATATATATATATATATATATATCCCATTGGTTCCGATGATATTATAAAGTCATTATAAACAGTCTTCTCGGTGATGACCATGAAGGTAATTTTAAAGTCGCTTCCTTTGGTTTATTTCACTTTTTTTTTTTTATCGATCATTACCGCGGTCGATGGCTTACCGTACCAACAAGTCCTTTCATCATCGACTGAAATGAAACGGAAGAAAGTATAAGCGGTACATCCGGTGATCAACCAATAGGAACCTTCACCTCTCCGTTATAGACGTCGATCGTCCACTTTTCGACTCATCTACAGCACGAATGAGACTACAACATGAATACAGTGAGATTAGGACAGACGATGAGGAAATCCCGTATACCCCGGATAATGTACACATCAACGTTAAATATATATATATATACATATTGTATGAAATATATATATATATGTATGTATTATCTGTATGATATATATATATGTCTGTGTGTGTGTATCAAATTTGTACTACCTGTAGTTAATGTCCACACAAATATCCGCCTATGTTGTAATACTGTTTAGGTGTTCTTTCAACTTGGATTTGTATATAAGATATTCCCTTGCGCCGTTTAAATTATCGTGCACATTCTTCTTCATCGACATTGCCCGCTGGATCTAGTATGTAACATATATATATATATATATTATATATATAACTATATATATTTATAATATTCCTGTGTTTGATTATTTCATCCGCACGATTTCCGTGAATTCTGCCTTCGGAGAATATCTATACCTATTCCATTTAAATCCTAGGATCGATATTATTCCACTACTAGGGTATTATACTTACTTAGCTCAAAGGATGAACGAATGGTGGCCGATGGTGGGTCCTTTACTTACGAAATAGAGAATTAACAATAGCTTTGGAATATTATATATATATATATATATATATATATATATATATATATTAAATATGGGCGCTCCTCATGCCCATATATGTTTATACATATGCGTTTGTTATAAAAAAGGTGTTGCTATATCTTGAACTTTGTTATTATATCGTCGTTAAACGTAGGAAGTGTTCGTATAGTAAACGAAAGTTAATAGTTAAAAAAAAGGGAAATACCCGTATCGATTTTTCCGTGACTGATCTTTAATCTGTTGACCTTGAATTAAGAAAGTTGAAAATAGTTTTGCGTTAAAGCCTATCCGACTAATGCGGATCGGTGAAAAACATTTTTGTTATTAAAATGGTTATCGTTTGTTGTCCTTTTTTTGTGATCGTACGTGTCTGCTGTGTAAAATTCGAAACTTTCTCTTACTTTGATCGGCGTATTAATGGCGTCTGGTCGTTTTTATTCTCACGACAGTTACGTAATTCCTTGAAATATCCTCTGGTCTTGTCGGTACGAGGTGTTTAATAATAGCTGAAAAATTGAAAGATCCTACTTTGACAACTCGCCCGGAACCATTCCAGAAGTTTTCCTATATCTCCTTTAATTACTTAACCCACTTCAAGGGAACATCGTATTTTCCCCGTATATATGTTTATAGATTGACGTAGATATAAATATATAGTGACAGCGATCAATTGAAGTATGCAGGATTTCTGAACGATGATTCGTCAATTGAAACAGAGTGCCCATTTATAAATGATTATTGTTCGGTTGATTTTTCACATATATATATTCTTCTTTTTCTTCGCCCATATTACATCATTCATTTGATGTAGATCTCCGTAATATTCTACATCTTCATTTATTCCGTGTGTTTTCCGAAGCCATTGGTTTCCTGCTGTTTTAATAATGCCATCCGTCCATCTCCTTTCTTTTCCCATTGTGCGGTCTCCATATCGATAGTGTTTTTTTGTCCGTCTAACTATCTCAGATTGCCTTCCAATATATCCTGCCCATGCTCACTTGTTCATTTTGTTCATTGCTATATTTTCGTGCGTCGACACCACTTCGAAAGTTTTTCCCTGTGCCGTTAAAGCAGGATCGTCTGCATACAGAAAATGTTTTGTGAATTGGCTTACCGGTTAATCATTTGTATAAATATTAAACAGTATAGGAGCGTTGCACGCTGTCTTAAAAAAGTCCATTCTTTTGTTTTTTCCAAGCAGTGTTTCTTCCGTTATGTGTCACATAGTATCGTCTGTATTTGAGTTTGGTGAATTTCACCGGAAATCGTTAGTCATTTGATATACCTTGTTGATAATCGCGCGATGGGCATCACTGTATGTATTAAGATAACATAATGAACAAAATATAAAGTTTAAAGCAGCTAGCGCCCCCTGGAAACGGTCTCAGTTTTGATGTAAAAATGCTTGTTCTAATATAGTTTTCGATTTAATTTCGGGCATTGCGCAATTTTCGAGTACTTATAAAAATTTATACGTTAAGTATAAGCATCGGGTTATTTACATTTTTATATAGTAGTTGTACTTATTTCGCGATTGAATTCATCTCTTGTTTCGAAAATTCAGTTCGATAAAAACTATCATTATTATCGAGACTTTGATTAAATTCCTTTCTTAGCTTTTAATTCTTACAGTGCAAAAGCAAATCCGCTTTTCATTGTGAGAGTGTAATATTATCGTCCGTTTTCATTTCATTTCGTCCATTATTATCATTATTAATTAAGATTCGAGACTTTTATATAATACACACATATACATGTATGGCTTTTATATATATATACACACACATATATATATATGTATGTAACGTATGTGACCTAAAATTCTATTTATCCTGCGATTTTACCGGTTTAGATTATTACATTGTCTAGCATGGGAAGCTTCAATGTTTAGACGAAGACCACAACATGTGCACAAGTATATAGGCACGCCGCTGTTGGATATATTTCGGAGCCTAATTTCTCGAAATTTCCAGTAAAAAGGAAAATAGAAACAAAATTTTGAAAGAAAATTGCAACATACGTCGGTGTAAACTGGTGTAAGTATTATCTTTAATATCGTGCCACGGGCTGAAAATAGAGTAGTCTCCTACCGGATACTTCGAACTAACTCGGTTAGTTGAGCAACCACCGAGATGGAGGATAATTCCATTATTTCTCCCTACATTTTTCGTCGACTATGAAAAACTGTATGGAAAACGGGTTTTCCATAGCTCGGATAACGGAGAACTAGTAAAATAACAACGAAAACTTTTTCAAAACTTTTTCATCTCTTTCTCTCTGTCTAAGCCGTTATTATATTTGTTTAATTTATTTTTTCTTTTCTTCGTATTTGACCTCGTCTCTAGTCTCGGAAGCCGGTGGGTTCGTTCCGACGTTCGGTTCGTTTACAATTAGGAGATTGTTAGATTCGCTAGCGTTGATAGGGGGTTGGTGGAAAATGTTTGACCGCGACTTGAACGTGAACGAAATAATGTAATTTAATCCCGACTGTTTAGTCTGAAAAAAATTATTAGATTTTTTTCCCTAGAAGTGTATGGAATTTAATTTTACCGTATATATTAGAATTTTATAATTTAAAGCTGTTTACGAACTTCATGTTACGCAGAGTCTAGTGATTTGATGTAAATAAAAAAAACCCACACACATTATATTAAACCCTTTCGGTCATACATTTTAAAATATTGGCACAAATCAATAATCTTTTTGGACATTTAAAATGCAATACTTCCTATTTTTTTTTTTTAGGCGAACTAGAGATAATTTTGAATGTATTTGTATTAACATTTTTTAAAATTAGGATATTTCACGCCGATCAAAAAATAAATGTTCGAATTAAAATTTCACGTACCATATAGTGGACATCATGACTGAAAGTGTTAAAGTAGCATGTAATTGGAACACTGACCGTAACGGTTAAGCTTTTCGACCTTTACACATCGTTATCGACTACGGAACTTAATATATCTTAACAATAGAAATGTTGTATTTAAAAAAAAAAAATTAATTAATAAATTGTTACTAGTATCAGAGGAAATTCCGAAAACTTACGAAATAGCAATGATTTCTTATTTCTTATAAAATAAATAAACATTGTTCTACCACACTGATTCCGCGAGTATTTGTCATTCGATCTACCTGTTCTGGGTTATATATTATAAATCGAACACACATACACACGATGAATGTGTATAGACATATGTATATCCAGATAAACATAGATCACGACCTTGTTTTGTCTACAAATATTTACTATTAATTCGTACGTAAACAATTTGATTTGAAAACATAATAATAATATGTGTAATTACCGATAAGCGTCTGTTTAATTGGAATATAACTAAATAATTTTTATATAATACTTCATATATATATATATAATAAAAAAACGGTTAAAATCTTTGTATTAAATTTTTAATACAAACTTAGTGATTATAAATACTATTTTAATTGCTAATTTTTTTAAATCATTATATTCCAAAAAATTAATATTATGTATATATGTATATATATATATACAAAGCTTTCTAATAAAAGTCGGTCCATGTTGAGATGGAATAAAACAAGCTGTGTGCATGAAATAATTATTTTATTTGAAAGGCCCATGTATGCCTTTCAAAGGTCAACAGTGGCATTTTACAGAAACACGAATCCGAATGGCTCAATTTTTTATGGATTCTGCCCGCATAAATCTTGTATTATTTTTTGAACAATAACTTTGGTAATGTTGACTTTGAGGGCATTAGTCAATTTAATTGCGCTCTATTGGCATTAACCTGCGACTTCAGGAAAAATCTAGGTGGCTAATTTATGTCGTCTTTACGAGAGATAACCCTGCCCTCGAATCATCGATGTAGAATATTCATCGCGGTGTCCGCTGTGTGGCATACAGAGCCATCCTGCTGAAAGCGTGCATCGTCTATATTCGTAAGTCATTTCGCCGTTGACGGTGACGGTTTCACTGACGTGGATTTCGTAAAAAAAATGTGCAGACCAATCATCGACCCCAAATCCTGGCCAATTAGTAACATTACCTGATGAATCTTGGGAGATTTGGCGCTGATCTAAATACGAAATGGTATTTTTTCTAACGTAGCTATTGTTCCGAAAATGTTCTTTGCCGACGCTAAAAATGATTTAATTCGGGTGTCTCCTTCGAAATAGTCTAAACTCTACATAGGGAACGAACTTCGTTAAACATTGAATTCGTGTGTCTGGATAACCTTACATAGTTGTAAATTCCAAACGAAAAATTAGACCAAGTTCTTGTGCACGGTGATCTCTTGCATATTTTCCCGGCTTATTTTGTATTTCTTTGACGACGCACGAGTGTTAGTGGTTTGTTTACCGAACCGGTCGTTCTCAAATTTTGTCACCGAAGACTGCAGAGTCGACTTTGAAGAGCAACCGCGTCCATCGTGAAATGGGTGTTACGTTTGCACTAACGATATTCGTCAATAAAGTTTTACCATTTAGACGTGATACTCTGTCGTGTAACTGGAAACGGTGGTTCGGCAAACAACGGATTATACAACACGACAGCCATAGAATGTCAACCGACCCATCTCTATTAGGAAACTCTATACTTTTGATACGGACCATTGATAATTAATTGGGAAGTCGGTAGGGCGGGACATTCTTGAAGTCGACATTTTTATTGTATATTTCGAAGTATATATTGTACGTAAAACGTAGCTGTTAATAAAATAGACGATTAATATACTCGAGTTTTGTCCTTTTTGGATTTTCGAAATGAAACAAAACTTTGCATATATATATATATATATATGTGTGTGTGTGTGTTTTAAAAATAATAATACAAATACAATCTTTATTGCTCAATACTTCTTGTATTTTCCCTTTTACAACAAAACTGTGTGATATTAATAGTCTTTATTATTGCCGGTGGATATTAAAATCTCGAATGTTTGCTTTTTCTCTTCTGCAGTTAAACAATTTTCTAACCCACGCGAATTTAACGTTTCTGGATATTTCGTCTCCGAAGATAAACTGCTTTCTAACCCACGCGAGAATATACGTTTGATGTTCAACTTCATAATTGGACCACGTAAATTCGACAAAATTCAGCGATAAAATTCCACCGACTAATCTTCATCTACAGTCTTACACAGTTTATCTTGCTTCTGTTAAAAAATTTTACAATTCTCCTTTGTTCGATTTGGTTTCTGACAGAACGGCTGCGCTCCGAATTACGTCGGCTCCGTATTATTAATACACTCCTTAAAAGTTAACGTTTTTATTTGTCGTCTTTTATTTACCTCGGACGAAGTACACTCTGAAGTATAAATGTACGCACACACACGTACAGATTGATTGAGTAAAAGATTGAGCAATATAATAGCAAGACATAGTAAAAGGACGAAGTTGTTATGGTATGTGAAATATTTTACAATTGATCGACCTTTCGGTGGTAGAGTAGTCGTTTACTAGCACCTTTGGAATAAGTAAATTTATAAACCGGTTTGCGGTAAAATATCGATAAAGATAATCTTTATATATATATATATATATATATATATATATATATATATATATATATATATATATATATTTATACAATCTTAATCATACAGATTAAATAAGTATTCTTATTCACATAGTGCTCATTTAATACGCAGACTTATATACTAAATGCAAACGTGAGCGATCCTGTAGCTCAATAGGTACAATCGCGGTTTTTTGAATTTTAATTTATTTGCACGACAGATCATGCGGGTAATTCCAGACGACGGTGACTATTTTCCAGTCAATGAAGATTATGTTACATAAGTTTCCGATTATTAGGCAAATAATTTTCATTTTAATTCCGTTATCGAAATTATCGTATTTTTATATATCATCGTCATCATCATCATTGTCGTATTGTTCGTTTCCGAACGACGTGACTAGCTGTTGTACATTTATTTTTACGTACAAAATTAGCTAGCATTCAACGCACTAATTTATATAAAGCAGATGAGTGCGTGTATGACGTTATACGGAGCGGGGTGCCAGTGCCTTCTCCGTGATAATTAAGAATCAGTGCGCGTATGATGTTATACGGAGTGGGGTGCCAGTGCCTGTGCCAGTGCCTTCTCCGCGATAATTAAGAATTAAATAATGATGAAAACTTTCTATGTCGCATGTTGGTTTCGAAACCCCGACCGTCGATTTTACAGTCCAGCACTCTAGCAACTACGTCACCTGTATAAATTAAAATATTTTTAAAATAATGTACCATTTGATGTTCAAAATTAATCTGACATAAATTACATTATACAAATCATTTAATTCGTATGAGTTGTTCTCTAAAAAACACAGTACGAAGTCCGAATGTATTCGATAGCCTTATATGTATAAGGAAATCCCTCGTTATATATATATATATATATATATATATATATATATATACATATAACTTCGTCTTTCTCGTAATGTACACGAATGGAAATTGTTATAAAATAAATGTCGGACGGAAATGTGACAAGGGAAATTCTCTAACAACAATCTTCATAACATCGAGTTGAAGGGCGGAACGATGACAATGGCGCGAAACGAGTATTGCATTTTAGTCTGAAAAAGAAAGTAATGGAATGATAATAATCTTCATCATCATCAACAAATAATAATGATAATAACGATACATAATAAGGAAAAAGAATTTTAGGTGCTGCTTACGTAAGGACGTCAGGATTCGTTTAGCGAAAGAAGATTAATCGCCGATGTAATTCCACCGTCGCTTCATGAGATGTTACGTTGCCATCCACCCCCGTCTCTTCATCAGTTGATAAATTCTTCATTTACGTATTACACTATTAAGCTTTGGCATGTGTGTATGTGTGTGTGTTGAAGTAACAACGCTTAAACGTTCGCTGTTTTTTTTATGTATTTATTTTTAGCATCATTTGTAGCCTAACGCGACATCCTTGTTTTCCTTTGAAATCTTCGTTACGTTTCGCGTTCCCATCTGTTCAGACGTCATACTCGTCAGTTTTCCTCCTTTGGGAGAAATGCGTTTTTTGGAGGTCGTGACGTCTGCGACTACTCGTATTATTTTAGTTCGATTCAAATTTCGCTCGAAGCCGAGTATTTTCATTTAAGTTCTACTATTTATTTACATTTTTCGAATCCTCGGATTTATTTTCGTGTATATTTACTTTCGCCTAAACGTATGATGTTTCGACGAAAGAGTAGCATCAGAAATACATTTATCGAAGAAAAATCTAAACGGACGGGTGAAACGAACGTAAACAGAACAAGTGGGATTTGGCAGGACATGTTGTGAGATTGACCAATAATAGTACATGGATATATATATATATATATATGGGATAAAAACGACACAGTTTTCTATTGATACGATAAAATGATATGGACGGACAAGTGGAAAATAGTTATAAATGAAATTAAAAGCAATCGCGTCAACCACGGATAGGTCGCAAAACAAAGCGAGAAAGTAAATACCTAGGTGTACACACCTCGATCATTCGTTAATGTGGCTACACTGTATTAAATCCAAACAAATGGAACCGTATATAAAAACAAGAAACATTCGCCGGTTACTCCTCGGACTTCCGCAAAAATTAAACATAAATAAAAAAACATAAGTTTCCGATCTCTATAAGATGATCTTAAAGCCAGTTATGACTTTATGTTGTTGAGTTACGGGGGATGTGCTTCGAACAGCTACGTAAAAAGAATCCGGATGTATCGAAGTATTACGAACGGATAAGTTGAGTTCTGTCGGTTTGCTCAACACAGAGACTTCAACATCGGCTGAATAAACGTAGAAATTCGTCCAGCGATAAACGAGCTAAAGAAAAATTGTAATAACCAACCGGAAATCGAAATTCTATAAAAAAAACATATAATAGCAGAGGACCTGAACGAAAAAAAGAGTGATATCTAAATTCTCTCTAAATTATCTACTTCATGTGTCTGCTGACGGGAAGATTTCTGATTTTCAAGTCCCTCGTCTCCTTCACGTCTTCTAGTGGGTGATAAATATGTCTTCTTCTGGATTTGAAGTGAAAAAAACCCAATCAAATCTATAGTATATATTCGTTTATATATATAAACCGTTTTGAAGAACAGCAAGTTGTCAATGGAAGTAAGGAAAAGAATTGTGCAATGCTACGTGTGGCCTGTGCTAAAATATGCGGCCGAAACGTGGGTTATTAATGCAAAATGCAAAAAGAATGTGGATTTATCGACAATTGTTAGGATATCATGGAAGGATTTCATTTCCAACAAAAACGTGTTAAAGCAATACAACATAGACAGGCTGATGATAGTACATCACGAAAAGAAAATTGAAATATATAGGTTATAAACGTCGAGAAGAGGGGCTGTTTATGTTGGTAGTACAAGGAAAAATACTTGGACAAAGATCAAGAGGAAGGAAAAGATTAGAATATGTAACATCAAACACTGGATTCAACAGAGTCAGGGAAGTAGTAGCTGAAGCAAGATTCAGGAAAATATGAAAAGACTAACGTCCTTGATGCGCAACCTCCTTTGAAGGAGATGCAACTTGATAATGATGATATATATATGTATGTGTGTGTTATATGTATATATGCATATATTTATTGACGCATGCGGTTCCCTGTTATAGGTCTTTAGTTAAACTGAGTTCCATCTTTTGATTACTCCAAACGTGTATACATAGTCTATCAATCGAATTCTCGTAATTAATTGCACGCAAATGTTAAAAGAGAAAAGTATACAAATTGGCTTATTTTCTTGCTTCTTCCAGTCTGATTTCATGTAATCAATCGAACAGTTTGATGTATGTAAATATACTTCCATTATATTCAGAAAGTAATTTTGTTTTCCCGGGTGATTAATGACGAACAATTGTAATAGACATTACAATACATAAATGCATATATATATAATATATATATATATTGAGCTTGCATACCAGATAGACTCGTTTCTAATGAGATTAGTTTCCTCGTCATTAAAATCCGCGCATTGAAAAATAAATTTAAAACTACGTTAGGTATGTGTAGGTGTGGGGGTTTAGCGGAGGATGTTTGCTAACTTAGTCTTATGGAGGACCGCGATGGGAAATGGAATTATATATATATATATATATATATATATATATATATATATATGTATATATATATATATATATATATATATATATATATATATATATATATATATAGGTTATGTCTTCTATCATTATTATCATTATTCTTGAAATTGATTTCGGCGCCAATCGTTCAGAATCGAAATTTCAGATTTTAAGTCTACGGCGACCGCTTGTCTGCGCGACGAGCTAGCGTCGAAGCAGAAGAAAAATTGTAGAACCAGGATCAAAAAGAATCTCTTAGAGTCGGTGTCTGGCTTCGTAATAAGTTGAGCTGAACGAGAGACAAAACTCGGACTTAGTTTATTATAATAATCTCGTTATTAGGTCAGGGTGGTTTTATATACATGTATATATATTTATATCCAGACTAGACAGAATTTTTTAGCGTTAATACTTCGGGTTTTCATTTTTTTTTCCTTTTAAGATTCCTAAAATTCTAGCAACGAATTCGGAGACGATAACTTTTATACGACTGATAATTAAAATTTGTCATCTTAAAATCGTTGCGAAGATAAAGCTTAAGCGTTTGCTTTAACGCTTTTATGTCGCGCACTCTTTATAAACTTTTAATACATATTATCATCGTAATAAATGACATTTGGTCGATGGTAAATGTTTCGTGTAATTTGAAAAACGTGGAATGTAGCGATTTTAAAAAAATAAACATCAACAGGAAAAATAGTTAAAATAATTAAACTTTTCGGCTTTTAAGCCATTATCGAGCGAACATAAAAATAAAATATCGAAATTTATACGATTTATAAAAAAATTGTACGGTGTATAATAGTCGGGATTGTATAGATTCATTATGTATATGCGATGTCTTCTAACTGCTTGGTTTGTCTTCTATTTTCTACGCATAGGTTTTATACAGTTAGGAAAACTTTTATGCGAGTAATATGTATATCTCTCACGCAGTACCACACCGTCAGTTACAACCGTCTGTTTCTAAATTTTCGCGATTCTCCTTTTTTCAAAAAAACATTAGTAAAGGAATTGTACTTATCAGCAGATTGTTTCGCGACATAAAAACTCCTAACTGCCCTCCATACCGGACGTGCGATCTGCAATATCATAAAAATTCACAATTTTCCGGCTAGTTAGCGTATATGTATAGATTATTATATACTGCTTGGTTAGTTAATTGTGTTGTTTACCAGATTCACCATCGGATTAGTTCATAATCCAAAGTTCACATTGCTATTCTTTGTAATATTGTCTAAATAAAGTATTTTCTTCCACTTAATTTTTTCATGTTTTTTTTTTTTGTTTTTTATTATTTTTATGGCTTAATACTTCGATGTAAAATTTAGCGAAACACATTTCAAGAACTAAAAATCTGGTTTAATCATAAGTGTTTACATTATTATTCATAATTATGGTAGGACTATTAACGGTAAATATAAAATTGCAAAAATTGTTTAAAATATAGACCATTTGTAACGTGCATCAATACAGCAGTTTATAACATTTCACGAAATATAGTAAAAAATTACGATTTTGAAGATAACTTAAGTGTTAAGAATAATATAGAATTAATAGATTGTTTAAAAGAAATAAAACTTGATAATAATTAACATTAGTAAATAATTATAACTACATTCCCCCATACGGAATATGTTAATAATAACAATTTAAATAATAATAATATATCTAAAGATTATTACATAAACGTATTAGAAACAGTATTAGATTAAAATTATGTTTCGAAATAAATATTATAGACGAAATAGTGATTTAATTATCGGATCTTCATTATCACCCGTTCTACCTGATACTTATATGACGAAATTAAACGATAATATTAAAAAAATAATATGTTTAAAAATAATGTTAAATTATCGAAAACACATGTCGATGATAATCCTCATAATATATAATATAATAATGATAAGGATAATATATCGAACAATTTTGTATCTAATCTAAATAATTATAATAAAAAAATTCAATTCACATTATAGATAGGAAAATAAATTTTTCAGATTTAAGAATCGACGTTATTAACTATATATATATATATATATATATATATATATATATATATATATATATATATGTATATATAAATATGAAACCTACGCAAACAGACATATTAATACCTAAAGCTTCGTATTCGACTCGAAAAATGCATAAATTAACCAGTTTCAGGAGCCTCATCAGTAGAGCAAAAATAATTTTAACAGATTAAAGTAAACAAAGAAAAAAAACATGATAAAGTAAACAGCAATAAATAGTAAATATAACCTTACTATAGTTGACGAGGTATGGAAAAAATCCGACAATGAAAGTGCGAAAAAATATAAAAAGAATTACAGAATTTTAATAAATTATCTAGGAAGAAGTACCTATAAAATAATAAATTAACAAACATAACGTAGATTTAGCAATAAGAAATAATAAGCATTATTAAAATCAATTAAAGTAGAAGATATTGAGGAGTATATAAAGTAAATTACAATCAATGTGAAAAAGAATATATATGAAAAACAGGCAGACAATTCATAATAAGATTTAAAGAACATCTAAATTCGTACACGAATGAAAAATCATTACTAAAACGTTGTAAAGAATTAAAAATTATAAAATTTTACATACACACACCGCCAGGACAAATGGAAATTATTTGATAAATATGGAATGTAGTGATTTTCAAAAAAAGAAACAAGAAATGAGTTAAACGTTTTATAAAAATCACCAAGCTTTTTGGCTATTAAACCATTATCGAGTGAACGTAAAATAAAATGTAAATTATATAAATATATATACCATATATAATATAAACTGTAAAAATTTATATTATACAATTTATAAAAATTAACAAAAATTAAAATAGTATTTATAAAATAATTTTGATCATGAATCTGTTAAACTGCGCCATATACGATCAACAATTCAACATTTATACATGAACATTCCAAAACCGTATAAATTGAAATAAGAAATTCTATCTAATATAAAAATTGATTTTTATAAAATATATTTTTTAGAAATTTTTCATCAAAATTTATCGTTGGATTTAATAAATTATTTTCTATTTATTTCTTCCGTTATTTACATTTTTTCTAGTATTTTTTTATTTATTTTTTAATAATAACGTCTATCTCGATTCGTGTTTTAATTATATACAATGTTTCCCAAATAATGATTTTTTATCGTTTTTTTTTGTATTAATTTTAAAGTTTTTAAAATATTAATGCGAATTGTCTGTCTCTTTCTCCTATTTAATGTTTTTTTTTTTCACATTGATTACGATTTATCAAAAAGAGCACATTGAGAAAACTGGATGCCATCTGTAATAAAGCAATTGGAATAGCCTGCTTTTAAGTCCGATTGATAGTCCTTATTGCGAAGCTGAAGAATGGCTTGCGTTTTTAAGAAGAAAATATTGAAAAATGTTATATACACCTAATCTTTCCCAACTTCCTGATAACTTTCCTATTTCGGAAATTTCTGATTTAATTAATAAAAATTACACGCAATATTCTCTCTGGCATTCTTTTTCCATTCAACTCGACACATAACTCCTTTCACAGTAAATTCATTCTCTACAAGATCAAATAAGTATTCGCATTATCTATAGATACATACAGAGGATGTAAAAAAATTTATACCGACGCGTCCAAATTTAATAAATATCTTCGTTGTGCGGTGGTTTCATATTCTTCGTTATACCTCCGCGATACTCGGTATTTTCCGCTGAATTATACGCAATCTTGCTATATGCACTGCAGTCACTGAAAACCACAATGATCTTCTAATATGTTCCGATTCGTTCTCTTCCGTTACGTGTTTCAATTCTTACAAATTTCATCCTATTGCTATAAAAATCTTAAACCTCTTATTACCTACTTAAAAAAAAATAACTCTAATACGGATTCCAAGTCACACAAGTTTTACGTTCAATGAATTAGCTGATAAAGCAGCTAACGAGGCAAATTCAACCTTATCCTTTAATCCTTATATCCGAAACAGATGCAATCGCCTCCGTCAAATATATAACAAATAAATCCTTTTTGTGCTCTGCGGAATGCAATTCTCCCAACAAATCACCCTAGAACTATTCGCTCCTCTCCTCTTCCTTGGAAGTATTTTGTGCATAGCAGAAAGTATTATGGCCACACCGCACTGACTCACTAAATAAAACAAATTCACCTTTGTGCGCTCATTGCGTTCGGACGCCCTTAACACTCCGACACTTATTTCTTTGAATGGCCACAGTATTCCGCGTATCGTCCTCAAAACTCCAGTTGTTGATCCAACTGCTGTGGAAGCAGCACTTCAGTTTCTTCGAACTATAAATATGATCAGTCTCATAATCCCATACTTACTTCCGGGTGCTTCTGGCCGTAGCAGCAGTACATAATAAATTACCAAAAAAAAACAAAAAAAACAACAAGTATTCTTTCCAATATTGTACGAAGTATTTTGCCTCCTACGCCTTATTTTTATTTTACTATTTTTTTTTATTTTATTTTTATTTTTTTATTTTTATTGTATCCGCTTGAAAATGGCTTAATAACTGAAAAGCTTTTCGTCTTTCGGTATAAAATTTATTGCTTATTTTCCTATTGTAAAAAAATTGTCGCGCGTTAAAATGTATAAATGTGTTGATGCGCGTTAAAATAATTTGTATTCCCGCGTAAATATATCGATGACAAATGTATTTAAAAAATCGATTCTCGCTGTGGGAAAAATGCGATAAGCTGACAATGAGAATAAAAAGAAAATTGTCTCGTTTTAACTGTTCATAATAATCATTATTATTATTATTATTATTATCATTATTACGCTTCAATTCCGAATGCTCAACTTAAAAATAGTATCGTGAACGACTCCATGGCAACATCGAGTGGTAAACATTGTGAATAGGAACTTGCGAACTGTTTTACTTTTCAATAATTCGTATTGCACGATTCGTACTCGCCCAGAAATAAGAAACGAATATTACAAAAATAAATAAGAGGTTAAAATTCCTATCGACTGTGTATTGTTCTGAGAAAATTCTTTCGTTTGATGAAATTTCGAAACAATGGATTATTACGTGTAAATTATGATCATTATTACTATTATTATTATTATTGTTATATACATGCACATATATAAATGCTGAAACATGGTACTTTAACAATGCTCAAAAGAGTAAACATAATAACATAAAGAGAAAAATTATATATACATACATACATACATACATATATATATATATATATATATATAAATAATATATTATATACAAGACGTATCAATGGGAAATTGTTGTTTCGTTCTAATAGCACTGGTAAAGTGAGATATGAAACATTTGGAAGATATAATCGATGGGTTTTTAGAAAAAATTACTACGTACACATACACGTATATATATTATACACACGAAATTCAACATGCATCTGGATTTATCCCCGATTACAAAATGTTTTACTATGGGATTTATCAAAGAAAAACTGTTTTTTTTTCCCACTAGATTTTTAAACTATATTATATAGGCTCGCACTCTACACATACACACACACACATATATATATATATACATGTATGTATATATACGCTAGTACCGTTTCGGTTTCACCCAGAAATACATCATTGTTGTGTATGGGTGACCTTTTCCAAAACTTCTGTTAATATATAGGCATTTTGAAAGTAAAACTCCCATAGATGTTGGTAATTGTGTTTGTTGCACTTCGTTTTCTTTGCTTTGAACTTTCAGTTTTGATACTAACGTTAAATACGATAGATAACGAGGTTGATATTGTGTATATATATATATATATATATATATATATATATATATATATATATCTATATCTATATAGATATATATATATATATATATATATATATAATATGTATATATCGTGTTCGTATTATTGTGGGCGTGTGTAAAGAGTAAATGATAAGACGTTACATATAGTAAGTGTGCGGATGTGTGCGCTATCCTTTATTCCTTGTTTTCCTTTTGATGTCATAGGATAACACCTACCTACACTACCCTGTTAGGTTATCTAACTTGTTTTTTGGAAACTGACTTCTTTGTTAAAATGTTACCATTGTCGCTGTCATTAATTTTGCTCGTATTGTCCTAGCTGTCTTTTTGAAATGAAAAGCTGCTGTGAATAGAAATTTATATCCATTTATAGTACCCTCGGATTGATATATATATATATATATATATATATATATATATATATATATATATATATATATATGTAGAGGGAGAGAGCTCACGGTTGAATAGTTGTTAGGTTCGATGCAAGCTGGGAGTATAACATTTTTTTTATATGCCTCATAATTGCAGCTCTTCTTCTCCCGATGATATTCAATAAACTAGGACACGATTTTGAGGATATTTTCTGTTTTAACCTTTTCAATCGGTTTTTATTTTAACACATATCGTTCCCTATCAATTGCATTTGTCGTCCATGTTTTGTATTCGTACATTTCATTCCATAAGTAAAACTTGACGAATGTTTTCTTCAAATTCGTATCTATGTATCGGTAAGGAAGCGTGAGGGATAAGCGCTTCTTGTGATGGAAATTCGTATATTAAGATGGTCAATGGGCATCCGTTTTTCCGATCGAATCAGAAACGGATGAATCTATGCTGCAACGGGAGTTGCGCCTATCGTAAAGCCGACTAATGTGGTGTGGACACGTGCTACCTGCTCAACATAATGACAGTCATTCACTGATATCGATAGCGCATACGTTCCATGTTCCATCTTAGAGATGTCGGTGTTTCTTCAGATCTAGCAAATAACCGAATTGGATGGAAACGACCTATTTGTATGGCAGAACCCGTGCTGAAAATATCGTTGAAGAAGAAGATATTAGAAAATTCTGTAACTATTTATATTTTCCTGTTATTTCATAAGAAATAGACGCGCAATTTTCGTAATGTCGCTTAAATCTAGATAACTTTCATCAAGAGCAATTAATAAACCACCGTAGTATCGTCGCGATATCCAAACGTTTTTCGCTACAGTACGTGTATTCTTGAGGGAAGAAGTAGAAGGAAAAAGAAAACATGGTCGCGTTCCTACAAGATGGTCAGACGTGGTACGGACGGTAGTAGGAGGAAGTTTTATGGCTCACAACAGGCATTCATGGCGACATCGTGTATAAAAGATGGATTTTTCATAATTACGATATCTCCACGAGGGATTTACCATTCACAGAGAAATGTGTGAATCAATTACTGAAAATGACCGATTCTTTAATAATGAATATATTAGTCACGATTTCATTGCAAAAAAAAATTGTCTGGTCTTAATTTTAATGCACGGTGGAAACTGAAACTCGACACATTGGTTGATATACCTGGCGCAGCAGGAGGTGCTCAACAGTTCTTGGCTCATCATTACAAGACCGGTGTAGAGCGTTTTCTTTCCTTATCAGATGACCGTGCGTTAGAAGTGTATGTCCTGAGACGCAGTCGGCGTAAGACGTTTTCTTCTTTATATGTCAGCAGATGTGGACCCGAATGTCACATCCGTTCTAATTCTGCATAATTTGTCGGCTAACGGCATCTATAAATACAATTTTAGGGGCTATAATAACAACATTAATGGTCGGTATTTGTCGGTTTATAACAAAATTATAAATATTCCACAAATACGTAACATCAATGTTCTTCCTTTAATGAGTGTCTATTCAAATGTATATGACTTTATAAATCAGGAGTTAAATTATATCATCGTCGTTATAGTTGAATCGACCATTTAAACATTTGTCAGGGTTTTCAAACATATTTTCTTAATAATAAAATAATAATTAAGGCAATCGTAATTTTAGTGTAGCAATGAAATAATAGTAGTGAAATAATGATGATAGTTGAAATATTTTCATGGAGTGTCATTACAATGAAATCGATCATGTGATGGCCGAAGAAGGGGGTTAGGTTGTCGAACAAAGATGTAAAGTTTTACAAAAACGATAAAGAAACGTTCACTGATGATTTTTCAGACATGTTCACATGTACACGTATTTCCTTAAAATTCTGATTTTGGTGAGAGATCGTTCATGTAGTACAAATTTCCTTCCCACACTCCAATCGAATAGCAATTTTAGTATAACATCGTTCGGGTTGTGTAAATTTACTTCACACACTTTGAGAAAATTCTGATTCTAGCACAGGAGTTTTGCAACGTTTTGCAAATTCAAAATTGTTTTGGAAACGTCAACAGCAAAAGTTGGCAGTTCTCGTATCAATATAATCCGCCAAAAGGCATGTAGAAACCCTAATAATTGGTATTACGATGGCGAGGACTACATATTTGTTTAGTTTATTTACAGTAGCTGAAGCGGCTTGTATTCCACCAAGCTGATCTTATTATTTAGCATACTTTCAAGATATTTCAAGCTTTTCACATGTTCTATTACAGTGTTATTTATTTTTAAGCACAATCTCACTTCCTCCTTTATTTGCAGGTGCTACTTAAACTAGTTGCTTGTCTTGTCCAAATTTATTATGTACCATTTCTAATGTCTGCAACATATTCTATCTACTATCATCCATGTAGGCTTACAATTCCTTTTTGCGAAAGAGGTTGTATTGCACCTTGCATAACTAAATCGTTCGGCTTTAATCACTTAAGGCGTTTAATACATTCCAGCGCGTTCGGCAAATGAGTTGCCTCAATATTCGAATGTTTATAGAGTCGTTTTTCGTGATTGATGGTGAAGTCAACTGATTTTAGATGCAGATCTGTACGCAGATTCTTTGATATAAATCTGCGCATTGGTAATTGCACGAATAACTTTATTTTGACTACGTTGAATATCCGATTAGTTTCGCGCACTCCCGGAGTTGGATCTTATAAGTCTAGGGTTTGATGATCGACTAGTAGAGTAGTTGTTCACTGTAGGTATCTAGTTGTAAATTTTTTCTTAACGGTCACCACATGCGACGCACTTTAAGTCGGATTTGTTTGGCTTTCTGATTCACACGTGATGCTTCCATGCTAAATTGACATCGAGATGCGATCCGAAATATTTAACTAAATTTTTCTGCGAGATCTACTAGTTATTGTTGTAAATACTATATTGCGGATTAACTTTTTTCTTTTTAAATTATTATAATTGACGCGAACGGATATCCAGTTTTATTCTTCATTTCTTCTCGTCCATCTTGAAACTTAAGCGTTTTATAATTTTTTTAAATTGTCTTTATTATTTATATAAAAATTTAACTTAGATAAATAAATACGTTGTAAATTAAATTTTAAATCACGAGCATTTTCGTTTTACAACGCTGGTCGACATAAGTGAGAAGTGGGCAATTTCTTTACGCGTGATTTTTTTTATCTTAGCCGGTACTATTATCCCTCGAAAAATCGCAATTATAATTCTAATAATACTGGCTGCCTATTCAAATATTTGAAAAAAAAAGCCAAATTATAAAATTGAAGATACTAAGGCGAATGACGTCAGATCGAACGGTGAGATAATCGAAATAGTTTCACTTAGACGATTACAATTGCAGTCGTACACACAATCGGTCTATTGTTATAGCCTTTAAGCAAGAAATGGCAACAATACTAAACGGATATCCTCTATAACCTTTTCATTTCACGTCTCCCTATAATTTCTTTTATACTTATTTTCTTCATTTTTTTTACTGCACACACACACACACACACACCATTACATATAAGATAATATTCGCGCAAGCACAATACATAGCAACATTTCCGACGAGAACAGGAAAGAGTAATATCGAACGAGAAAAGCTTAAGTGGGAAGGATGAAAAATGATATTTCAGTTTGAACGTCCAGCATGCGGGACAGATAAACATCTTTTCCTGTTTTTTCAATACTCTATTATTATGATTATAATTACGTATAATAATAATAATAATTATTATTATTATTGTGTTATTCTTTCGATTACTGATGTCGTTGAAGGCCGGAACGATAATCCTTCTTCTTGATTTCATCCCATCGAGGATTCGCTAGAGTGAACAGATTACAAATTTTACAAGAGGGGTCAGCCTATTATAACCTAACCGGAAAGTAAATAAGGTCAAATTGAACTTATATTACTCGTTTAAAATATATATCGTTCCTGTACAATGAAGTAAATTTAAATATCTAATAGCACACTTTTATATATATATATATATATATATATATATATATATATATATATATATATATATATATATATATATATATATATATATATATATATGAAAATTGAAGTGTGTTACATATGGAGTGTTAAAATTATATTTACTATTATTTTCGAAAATGCATTATAAATGGAGTATTATTTATGATCTTGAATAATGATAAAGCAAAACTTTTAATTTACAGCTTGCAGCCACAGTGTATTTGTGATTCCAATAAAAATTATACGATGGTACCCTGTAACAAAGAGTGGACGAAATGGTATCTCCGTTCTTGACGATCGTTTAAATTGGAACATACAATTTACTTAACCAAAAAACTAGAAATTCAGTCCCTCTATGCTGGAACCGTTCTCTTTAATTCGTTACAGCCGTTAAAAACGCCGTAAGGTACTAATACAGTGTATTTAATCCCGATAAAAGTTATCGCATAGCTGTCATCATTCATATACAGTCGAAGGGCCTCATCTGCGCACAAAATTTTTCTCATTATTAAACTGCCATTTACTTTATTTCCTCGTCCTATCTCCGCCTACTATCGGAAATTGTAAATTATCTAATTTAATACGTTTATCCTCGTGTAAGTTTGGACTGTTTCAGCTAACCTTCGATTGTTAAAAAAGGGGTATTTTTAATTTTCGCGGCAACTTTCAATTACTTCGTTTAATTTCATGCGATATATTTAATATGAAAATTATTGCGTTCATTCTTCTATTATAAGTTGGCAAAAATACATTATTGCACTATTTCAAAATCGATACGCATAATTCGTAGTGCACTCTGTGTCAACTTGATTTTATCGCCCGTTAGATTATCGAAAGTAAATCGTTAATTAGCGGTACTCGACGATATCTTCCGGATAATTCATTTTCTCCAGGAAAAGGCAGTCGTTTATCGTACTCTAGTATACCTCGGAGTTATCGGCCTGTGAAATATCAGGAACGACTTATCAGACGAGGTTCGTTATTTTTACATCTCGATTAGTTCCGAATCAAAAGGAAACAGTTTTTTCTTATCATCTTTGATGTCCGTCTTCAAGCGTCTTCTTGCAAATCATTCTGCTACACCCATCGTGTCGACTTATTGCGACATTCAGACGACTTTTCTGTTTTTCACATTCCAATAACCGACTCTCAGCTTTTGATAATTCCTTATTAACCTAAATCCAAATTCGTTAATTGAAATATTTAAGAAAAAAATAATTCGTTCTTTTAAAAAAAACAACATTATTATACGTCTATATAGTTCGATTAGATTTTGTTAACTATACATATATATATATATATATATATATATATTTCTTTATTTAATTCTACAAAACTATGGAAATGTGCAGGTATTTGAGCAAACAAACATAAAAAATAATGAAGAATTCACCCATATATTATACGTGTGTGTGTGTGTGATTTACTAAATTACTCGTAGAATGAATATATTTAGGAAGATGCATAATTTTTCAATATTCCCGGAAGTATTCAACATGGGTAAAAACAATTCTTGTTCGCTATCAACTGCTTCAAAAATGAAAACAGAAGTTTCCGATACTTCGTATATGAAGCGATGCGGTCGATGAAACCTACTCTTTCCGTTGCACGTTATAAATTGCCGTGTATATGATGAGTTTTTTCTGAATTATTAGTTCAGTAGTGGTAGTAACGATAAACGTAGTGAGTCGTGAGTCAGAACAGACCACCTTTATAGCGTTTTTGTGCTCGATCTATATATAAAGCGGAAATTTGAAAATTGTGTAATATTTTTCGCAAACTTACTTTTTATTTTTTTCCCCTTTACTAAGTATCGTTCGAATTTCTTTGTGTTATCTTTCTCGTGAGATAGGTCATTTCAAATAATCGAAGTGCGCAATTACTACGTTTTGTGAACTATCGTATTTAACAAACGTCGTTTCTAAACATATATCATTCCTCTATGCCCGTATCGCATAAATGACTTGGAGCCGAAAGTCATTTATGAACAGCAAACTACATATACGACTGTTGCTGCTTCCACTACTGCTTCGTTATGTACATCGTGTCGAGTGAGATACTTAATAGTTATCACCAATTTCACAGTGTGCAATAAAGTACGAACATTATTGAGGCATCCCTGGAAGCAAAGAAAAATATCGCGATTACCCGTTTTTTGGACATAAGGCCTTTCGACAAAGTCTAGCATGATGTGGCCTACTACGCAAAAGTAACCAACATTTTTCGTATGAATTATACGAATTGTTTCGGTCCTACCTAAGTAAAAGGTATTTCTACATGAAATGTGAAGACGATATATATATATATATATATATATATATATATATATATATATATATATATCCGATAGTGTAGCTAGCTGGTACCCCAGCTCATTTACGCATCAGATACACCCTCTAGTGTAGAGGTATTTTTACCGATGATATCGCGATCTTACATTTTGACGTATTTAGAGATTTTCTTCCTATCAGCGAATGTAATTGGCTTAATAATGACTTTAATTTGTTCCTGCTATTAATTACACGCGGATTATCGGTTGTTGTTATTCCGAGGTATTCTTGTACTTGCGATATTTTTGTGTAATTAACCTAATTTACCGGTGGGACATGTTTTCCACCGTTTAGTTGTAAATCTAACACGGGATGATTTCCGATCGTTAACTCGATTCGAGAGCTCATTTTCCGAGTAATGATAACTGGTGTTGAATAAACCTTTAGGCTTCATGAGGAATCATCGTGACTAGTGTAGTTCCTATATTTAGGAAGTGGAACTTGAAAATGAATCGGCTCTATACTTCGTCCGATTGGCGATATTCGTTTTGCAAATATTTATGTTCGCGTATGATATAGTCGAATCCTACATTTACCTACTTATTTATTTAAAATTTTATAACTTTCGTTTGTGGTTGTCTTTTATTAAATATCTCATCTTAGAAGCCGGCTTTTATTAAATAGTCTAACGAAGAAATTGGTCTGTAACCGTTAATTTAACGTAAATTACATCATTCGTTAACATTATTATGTTGTTTCCAACATGCGAGAAACATATACTAAATCGCGGTAGCTTATTACATTAATATTTATTAATAATAGGTTCGGACGGTAAAAACATAATAATTTAATGATTTTATTCGAGATAGCCTCATCAAACGACGAAGCTGTTCTATTATCCGGACGTGTAATTTTTAAAGATAGCATGTTGGACACATTTATTAATATAACCTAAAATTAGAAACAGTAATTTCCATTTTATTCTTGTTATCTACGACCATGTTATTATTACTATTTCGAATTTTAGATAAAATTTTATACAATTTATATTAAGGCCTAGAAAGGTTACGTAAATTTCTTCAAGTCCGTTTATATGTTTTAATTTTTGATTACTTTCTATAATAATTAATATAAATGACAATTTATAAATTTTTTACTTTTCAAAATTCCGCCTAATGTAATGCAGATCTTCATTTCATCAGAAATAGTTCCCGTAGGTATTTTTAGCATTTTCGACATTCAAATTTGACGTTAAATTTCAACATCCGAATTATTAGCAAATTTAAGTTTAGCTTCGAAATTTACCATTACTTCCGAGTGTAGATTATTAATAAACTTTTTACATCGATTACAAATAATTCGACATTATCATCTGCCGGATAGATGATAACGATATTCTCCCGATCGCTAAAGTGAAAATCGTCAACAATACCGTAAACCATACGATAATTATACGTTATTGTCGGTAAAAATCTATACTTGATCATTTTTAAAAAACATTATAGTTATTTTCAATTATTAGATCCCGCGAATAAATAACGTTTTTAATGCGACAATTTTTGTCGAGTAGCGATAAAAAAAATTACCGCTTTCCATTTTCAACAATCGTACGTTAAAATTGCCCGATACAAATTTCCGGTGGGGGCTATTTCAGAACCGCCTACAAAGATTTGGAGGGAATTTTTTAACATACGCGTAATTTAACGAGAAGTAATTGAAAATATCCTGTACGAAAGTTACGTATTTCGTAGTTTCGGCCCTGACTACGAGTATTACACGAAATTTTGGAAATTTCTCTTACGCTAATTTTAAGGGTACGTTGATAATTTCAAATCGATCAATTTTATATTCGCGTACGTATTTGTAAATAGAATTAAAATTTTACATCTCGCGTACCGTTTCGATTCAAAGTAACCGGGTCTGTCGGAAATATTTTTTAATTTATCGAAGAATTATTTTAACAAAAATGATCCGTTCGAAAAATTCCGGAATTCGTTTTCGGAAAAAAAACATTAATCCTCCGTCCGTCAAAAAATTGACAATTTCGTTTGTAATTCCGGAAATTTATGAAATGAAATTCTACTCGATTCAAGCATTTATGTATATAATAGTATTTTTAATAGTATATTCTTATCTAGATACATTTTTTCGAAAAAAAAACCCACAATTTTACAAGAAGAAAATATATATATACCTATGTATATATATAATATATATATATACATTTTGCGTGAATGCTCGTGTAAACAATTATTATTATTAATATTATTATTTAAAAAAATAAATAGAGCATTTATACAGAAATAGTTTATTTTATATTAAAAAAAAATTTTTATATATATTTATTAATGAATCAGTTATAAAAATAATAATTTACTTGAAAATAAAAAAAAACTAACCTAACCGGATTTGTAATTACCTGCCAACCATCCTTCTTCATTTAATCGTAACTGTCTTGATCAAGAACTAACAACTGAACTTTTAAACTGAAAAACTAGAACTCACTTGAAAATAAACAACCATCCCTTTTTATACCTTTTTCTTAAGACTTGTTAAACAACAATTATTCGACTCTCTTCATTATTTACTGGTTAAATTAATTTTACTGGCTAAATTAATTTTACTGGCTTCTTTTCTTCTTGACTAAACAAAATTAATTTTACTGGCTAAACTTTTATTAACGAATTAACTATTATTATTGTATAACAATAGTCCATCCACTACAAATCCGGTCTGGTTATATTATAATAATTTTATTATATTTTACTTTAATTAAATAAATAAATATATATATATTGTTTTATTATATTGATTAAATTAAATATTAGCTTTCCATCTTCAATTTAATAAATTTAAATTTATTATAACGTGAACATACGACGATCGTCGTAATATATTATATATATATACATATATATATATATATATAATCAGTACATAATGTTGACTGGCCAACATATACTGACAGAGTCCTCAATACAACCTACAGATATCATACTACGGTATTTATTATTTTCATTGCAGCTAATCCTCGATGACATTTCTACGCTATCAAGACTCATCCTCTTCCTACGTGATAATGGATTGTATCATTTAATTTATTACTTATTTTCCTCTGTGCTTCTAGCCATTAGTTGCTGTATATATGGTACATTAATTTCAATAATAATAATAATGCTGAAGTGTATCGAAGACTTACTAAACTATCCAACTATAATTTTGGAAAGTAATTGTAATTACGATATCGTTCGGTATTAGACATGAGGTTCCCCCCCCCCAATTATAAATGCAATCCTATCTGGCGGGCATAATGATGATTGACGAATAATCGCGCGATTATCCACGGATGACGTTCCGATCTTGCTTCAGCGGCTAATTTAAACGTACATAACGGATATTTTGCGGTTTCTAGAAACGGGATAGTCTATTATCTATATATTATAGGAAATACGTTTTCTTTCACCGATGATTTAACTCCCGTATAGGTAATTATCGCGACAGATTTTTGTGTAGGCGATATCTCTTTTTCTTCTATATAGTAGCGAAACTGCTGGACGGGAGTTTTTGATATTTATCTACTACCTTCTTTTTTTGTCCTTCCATCAGAAACCGGCGCTATATAGAGCAGTTTGATGGATAAGTGTTTTCCGTGACATTTACTCTTATATATTACCACCGCATATCGGCAGTATATATTATATTCTACCTGCTCGGAACACCGGACGACAATTGTTTATCTGCAGCTAGCAGCAGCTACACGACCGATGAAAATTCTTTAAGCCGTTTCGATCGTCAACGTAACTATCTGCATACAACGTGTCCTCTTCATTCAGAAGGCGGAAAATTCTAACAATGACGGAACCTCCAGCCACTCGGCCGATATTCCTCAATGAGTTGGTAGACTAAACGTCGTCGTGTGGTGTTGCTCCTCTGCCGGCTACTTACACTTCTATTCAACTTGGTATAAATATAACATTCTCCGTATATACACATGTTGTATAAAGGTCGTGTGTGTGTGTTTAAGTACGTTTCTGGAGGGTTTTTTTTCTTGTTGGAAAGCCTTTACGTTAGCAAAAACGGGCGGTTCATACATATATATATATATATATATATATATATATATATATGTATGTGCGTGTGTATTAAGGGGTGGAAATACTTTGACGACACCATCGTGCGTCTTGCCTTTGTTCAACTAACGTTGCGTTTCGCGGCTACTATTCGATATGGACAACCAATAACGGGAATATAGCGTAGCCGGTGTTGAACAAACGCGAACGTTTGTCGCTCGCGATTATTTCGAAGCGAAAATCATTTTTCGCGTCGTCTGCGTTTAAAAACGAATTTCCGTCATTGCGTTTGCAACCAGTTCGACTCGAATACTTTACCGCGAATTATGAAAAAAAATAATAATTTTCGAAAATTAATTCGCGGCGATTTCTAAACGAAAAAAATAAAGTCGCCGATTTGTCGCGGTATAGCTTTCGTCGTATTTGAAACGATTCGTTTGCATGAGATAAACGATACAGGTTTTCCTTTTTCATTCCATTATTATTGTTATTATTAATATTTCATTTTAAGCTACATTAGTCGATGTCGGTGTACGTTTATATTATATAATATATATATATATATATATATATATATATATCATCATGTAGTCATCAGTCCTAAGACTGGTTTAAATAATTGTAATTGTAATTGTAATATACATGTGTATATATATATATATATATCATCATTGATTGATCCGTTTTTTAATGTCCTGACTACACCTGCCATCTCTGGTGATTTTACTACCCAGGTAATGAAATTCGTTCACTTCTTGTATTTTAACACCTTCGATATCTGCACTTATTTTTTTTTCAACTATTATTTTTATCGCATACCATAATTTTTGTTTTATTTTTATTTATTCGCATTCAATGTTTCTTAAATACATCTTCATTATTTCCTTCAATTGATTTTGATTTTCTGCTAGAACGGCTGTATCATCGGCAAATTGTAATACGCATACTGTATATATATATATATATATATATATATATATAAAATATATATATATATATATGTATATAAAATATGTTAATTAATGATTAAAAGAATGAGCGAATTAAATAAATGTATTATTATCGTTTTTATTTTTAAAGTACAAGACGTATTTGATTAGTGCACGCTAATACATACCCACGCGTAATATACGCGTATATTATATTTATTAGATTTCTTTTGCGAATTTGCAGAATTATAGGAAGTAATTTATATTAATTTCTAATATTAACATGTTTATATATATAGAGACGGTTTCCATAATTAAATAAGAGTGGTTGTTTTTAAGATACGAAAAACATAATTTATTAATATTTTACAGACAAACGCGAATATAAAGTTGGAATACCGCACGTAATAATCGAATAGAAAAAAATTTTCGCTCAGGGATAAAAATTGAATAATTAACAATTTTATTCGCAATTCGATTTTATTCGAAAAATATAACGGCGTCCGTGAATTTAAGGAGGGAATTTTTTGAACTCACGCGTCTGGTTTTAATATAAAAGTCGGGACAATCTTTACCATTACCGTCTATTCGGCGTTACCCATTCGAGCTCGCAATAATAGTAATGTCGTCTGATTGGCGAGCGATTCTGCGTCGTCCATCGAGCGACGATGATAGCAATTACGACGATGACGCTCGCGCCTCCGATACGGAGCGGCGACGTTTGCCGCGTAACGGTTATCGTCCGACCAACGACGAAGATAATCCTCGCAGCGGCCGATGGTTATCCTATTGCGGATTGCCGGCTATGTTGGCTTGCATTTGGAACGTTTGGGCTTGGTAAGTTTTTTAATGTTCGCTTTTTTTTTTTTCATACTTCGGATGTCAAAAATTTAGGATTGGCTAATATTTTTCGAAATATGTACATTGTGCACGTCCGATCAGTTAAAATATGTAACATACGTTCGATACGTGACCTGATTGACAAAATGTTTTCCACCTGTTCGCAAGTGTTGCACACTCTTTGTCGAAGAAAAATTATTTTATTAGCTACGATGATTAAACGCTAGCGAGTCTTGTGGTTTCGTTACTATCGTGCGTGTTCCGATTAAAAGCTGAACAATTTTAAAACGTACCTACTCGTTATTATTTATTAGCTGGCGTATCTTAATTTCTCCGCTAATGGGTAAAAAATTTATTTCTCTTATACGTTTGTACGTCTGCTAGTTCTTAAGTTTACACGTTTTTTACCATCTGTTCACTCTATACATGTATATATATATATATATTTATATTATTTATATATATATATATATATATATATATATATATATATATATATATATATATATATAAAGAGTATAAATGTGCGCTTGCTGCATGTTCGAAACTTCTCGTTTTCAAGAAACATTCGACGTCGTTGTTTATGAAATTTATGTGATCGAGGCTTTGTTTAAAATTTCTTTTTCATTTGAATATATATATATATATATAAGATTGCTCAATGCATTCATTTTTTCCGTTGGATCGTCAGAATAACTAATATCGAAAACGTATATAAATGCCTTCGAGATTAATCACTGGTGTTAATAATTAACAACTAAGCTTCCCGGCAATTACGCCATTTTAAAATTAAAATAATGATAAATTAATATCTGAATAGCGATAAGAAAACGCTAATTGCATTTATTGATATTGAAAAGTTTTCGGTAAGTTCGACTCGAATATAATGTGGAAAATATTGAAAGACATATATGTAGATTACACAGATTGAAGGACGCTTTACATCAAGAATCAAATAAACACTGAAGTCGGAGCTAATGCTTGACGCTAATACTGTTTAATACATGCATATATATATATCACGTTATGCCCATATCGACCCACTGCTGGGTGTAGGCGTGTCCCAGACGTTTCCAACGACTTCGGCTCTGTGCCACTCGGATCCAATTGATTCCTGCATGTTTGGCAATGTCGTCTCGCCACCGTGTTGTTGGTCTGCCCCTTTGCCTTTTCGAATCCAATGGACACCATTGAAGGATATGTTTTGTCCACCTGTCATCATGTCTACGCGCCACGTGTCCAGCCCATGTCCATTTTAATTTTGAAATTTGTTCCACCGCGTCGGCCAATTTTGTGCGCTCCCTGATCCAAGTAATGGTTTTTCTGTCTTTTAACTTCACGTTTAATATTATCCTTTCGTGAGCTGTTTGAGTTTTCCTGATTTTCATAATTATTCCCTTTGTGAAGCTCCACGTTTCCGCTCCGTATGTTAATACCGGTAAGATACACTGGTTATAAAGTTTGCACTTCAAACTGTTCGGTATATCTTTGTTCCTGAATATGTTGGATAACTTCCCAAATGCGGCCCATGCGAGAGATCTTCTCCTTTGTATCTCTCTTTGCATATTTACTTCTCTGTCTGTAGTTATTTCTTGTCCTAAATAAATATACCGATGTACCTGTTCGATGTGCTCCCCATTTATCTTCACTGACATACCATCCGTGTTATTAGTCATTACCTTTGTTTTCTGTTTATTTATTCTTAATCCTATTTTCCCAGATTCAGTTTGAAGCTCGTTCAGCATAGATTCTAATTCTTCTTGATTCCTGCTTATTATAACGATGTCATCTGCATATATATATATATATATATATATATATATATATATATATATATATATATATGGCATTATATACAAAATGATTGTCTGTAATTTTCCATTGTATTTGGTTAAACTCGTACAAAGCTACCTAAGTAACAGGATATTTTATGTTGAAATTAATGAAGCGCGTTCTTCCAGCAAGACTTGTCTAGCTGGTGTATCTCAGGGTAGCGTCTTAGGACCGTTTCTATTTTCGCTTTATTTTTACGATTTTCCCAAATTAAACAACATCGAAGTTGCTCTTTATGCTGATGATACAGCTTTATTCTGTAGTTCCTTTATACCACGCGCAATTAGTAATAGATTACAACAAGGATCTTCACGAGTTTTGAAATATTTCACTAAATGGAAAATTGTCATCAATCCTTTAAAGACAGAATCGATACTTTTTACTCGCGGACGACCTTTATTACTCGAGAAAATTAATATTAATGGCGATCTTATCGAGTGATCATGTTCGTTACTTAGGCGTAATTTTCGACAAAAAATTGACATTTACTAAACACGTTAATGCTGCTATTACAAAAACGAATAAAACTATATGTTCAATTGATCGGCTTTTTAAAGGTAAATCTCACCTGAATATTGATAATAAGTTAATTTTATATAAAACTATTATCCGTCCAACAACGACTTATTTATGTCTTGGTGTTCTGTATGTAGTTCTAATTTTAAGAAGCTGCAACTTGTACAAAATCAATGTTTAAGATGCATTTTAAATGCATCTCGTTATACGAGAATATCAGATATGCACCACATGTTAAATACTCCGTATATATTAAAGAATATATATTTAAATTAGCGAACAAATTTTTTCAAAACTGCACAGTATACATATGAACTAATAACGACTATTTATGAATCCATTATGTTCATGTATATCAAAACATCGTCGTATTAAACATAATTTGTTGTAAATTAGTATATTTGTAATTTATGTTCTCAATTATTATTATTATTCGCAATTATATAGTTAAGTTATTACTTATTTATACCTCTGTACGCTTTATCTTTCATGCGCTTCGAAAAGAGTTTATTTTGTTTTGTATTTTTTCTTTTCTCCGCTGTATATATATGTATATATATATATATATATATATATATATATATATATATATATATATATATATATAATTTTTATTTATTTTTTATTTTTATTTTTAATTTATTTTTTTATTTTTGTTTTGTTTTAACTTTTAAGTGTGTTGTTACAATTTTTACCTTTGTATCGTTTTAAGTTATATGTGTATATGTGTATGCATGTACGTATATATTTGTATGTATATTTATGTATATATATATGTAATTTTTTTTTTATTTGTTTGCGGGTTTTATATATTTTCCCCCGCTTATCATACTTACGTTTAAACTATAGTGTTGTTATTTTAATTTTAATACTGCGGTCGAGGTGAGGCTCTTGCCGGAACTGTACTATGTAAATATTTGTGTACACGTTGTAATTTGATAAAATACATTTTTCTTTCTTATATATATATATATATATATATATATATATATATATATATATATATATATATATATATATATATATATATATATATATGGATCGCCGTTTAACGTTTAATAACCATATTAATTACATAATTGACGAAACTCATAAAGCTATTCGTATGCTTTCTCCCATATTTTACCGTCGGTCACACCTTACTACCCTAAACAAAAAACTGATATATACATCCATTATTCGTCCAAGATTAACTTATGCCTGTCCTGTTTGGTTTTCAGTTTCAAATAGTACTATCAAAAAATTACAGTTGGTTCAAAATATCTGCTGCAGAATTTCACGCCACTAGATACCACAGAATTAAAGACATGCATTATAGATTGCACCTCCCTTACATTTCGAATTATATCTGTAATATTTCGGCAAAATTTTACGCAAACTGTCAGGCGCATACTAACAAACTGATCACAGTGGTGGGAGACTACGACATGGCGCTGCTCCGCATGCGCTATACTCGTTATAAACATCGTCGTATTAAAGATAGATTACTCTTAAGATAATTTTAATCTATAATCAAATACTTTTCTACTAACTATTACTTACTTAATACTTTATTTTTTCTAGTTTTAATCTTTTATCTTTTCTTTTGTGCAGGTTTTTTCCACTTTTCCTGTGTTATTAACTTTTAGCTATTTATTATTATAGATTAAGTAAATATTTATTATTTGTAATGCGGTCGAGGTTGTTATATATGTACTTCACTGTATAAATTTTTATATTATGTAAAGTCAAATGAAAAATATATTATATTATTATTATATTATATATATATATATATATATATATATATATATATATATATACGATGAAAATTTACGCTGAGAAGAAAAACATCGGTATTAATATGAACAGGGTTAGGTTATAGCACGATGGTATTGCATTTGGTGGTAGCGGAAGATGAGTTTGCATGATTCTCTCAATTATTTGAATGCACTCTCCATGGAAAAATGTGAAATGAAGATAAGCGCAGATAAAACTAAAGTAATTGCACAAACGACAGGATTTGAAAATATAGAAATATACCTGAAAATTGTTTTGTGTTATAAGGAGGTATTTCGAAGTATAGAACGGATAAATACTATTGAAAAAAGAAGAAACTATATGTTGTGGTCCATCAAATTAAGACGCTTCTAATGTCTGAAAAACTTGACAGAAGGGAAAGCAAACGGAATATTAAGAAAATGAAGTCTCAGAACCCGATTTATGGACGCCATAATAAAAGAACAAAGCTATGTATACATAAAAGATGCTGCCCCAGCAATTTACTTAGTCACCTACAAGTCGTGTTGCTCCGAAATCTAACCTAAGGATTGAGGAGAAATAATGACGATGAAGAACAATAATATAGGAAAAATATAAACGTAACTTTAAAAAAAAAACACACGACCAACATCTAGCGCATCCAGTTCAATACTGAAATGTTTGTTTAAATAGGTATTACGTACTAAATATAATCCGAAATTATAAACACCTTAAATACTAAAGATTACATTCGTAGTTTTTAAAACTATAATTCGTTATCGAATGTGATTAACGCGTTTAATAAATTATTTTTAAAATTTTAATTTTATTATTTCTATTTTTTCGAATAATTCTTTTTTTCCGTTTAGTTTTTCTTTCTACGTGTAAAATATTCTAGTTTGGGTTAATGTTATATTAATGTCACGTTTTACCATTTAGGTATTATTATATCGTTTTTTTTTATGTAGGTTGTCGATAAATATTTATGTCAAATTTATTATTAATAATATTGAAAATTGATCGTTTCATTCCTGTTTTTAAAGTAAATTTTATGTTTTTATTTTTAATTCCGGTAGGAATCTATTTAATTTCTCGCCATTATCATTATTCTTTCACATGATTAAAATATCGTCTACGTGTTTTTTCCGCGTGAGCTTACTTTAATACGTTATTGTTTTTTATTTAATTTTACGTTTTATTTTTTATTTAATTTTATGTTTTATTTTTTATTTAATTTAATTTTTAACTGAAGGATGCGGCAATTGCCCAAAAAACCTCGTAATTAATTATCGACATTAGTGAACTTTATTCTTTCGTTATTTATGAAAAATCACTACTCCAAGTTTGGTTGTAGCAGTTATTTTTCGTCCATCCTGTTTATTCTTGATTTTTTTTTAGCTTTTTAGCGTTTTTTTTCCACATATTTGATATAAATTTGATATACTAATTTTTTTTGTATGTGGCATTTAATGGAGAAGTAAATTGTGAAATAGAAAATTTTCAGTTATTAAACGATAATGACAAATCGGACAACGATAAAATCTATAAGGTTAACTATTGTAATTTTCCGGCATTAAATTAATATGTATAGCATTTTACTTCATTATGTAATTACGGTAATAATTTATACACGTATTTTAATATATATGGGGAATATCGACTTAGTTTGGGTGCTTCTAGGAATTAAACCGGGACAGGACCATGAAGGAAGAGACCCGTCGGAGAGTGGTCGCATGATAGTGGAAACAGCACAATTAGTACGCTGTACAGGTGAAGAACGGGAAGTTCGAGAATAGTTGTAAACAGATATTTGTCTAAGTGAAATATGTATTACAGGGAAGCGGGCATAAAATTGCGATCATTATATAATCGAATAATACGAAATTCAATAAATACAACTATGCCTAATTCAGCTAGTACTCGATGCCGAATGGTGTGAGAAATATGCGACCATCCGTGTATGGTCGGGGGTAATGAAAAGAGGGAGAACGGAAAGAAACTGTAAATAACACGAGAAATGTAAAAGGAATATTATAACGACTGGGATGTGGTATGCGAGATGACTCAACGTATGTGAAAAAGTAGAAGTAGTGAAGTTAGAGATGAAAAATCTATCAGATTGCGAATCAGCGAAACAAGATGGAATAGAAAAAATGACTTTCGGAGTAATAAATACGCAGAATTATCGAGTGAACAAGAGGGAAAAAGCCCCCACATCGTTAGAATAATTTTAAATAAAAATGGCGAAAGAAAGTATAAAAATTTACATTATAACGAATGGTTATAGTAGAATCGGTATCAAATAATGCAGATATATATGGCAACGTCTTGCAGAAGAAGATAATGAAACAGTTCACGAGAAAACAGAAGATATCATTAATAACTTATAAAGGAGAATTAGGAAGCAACAGTTGGTAGAGAAAAAGAAGAACAAATCGGAGGAATTATAGGAGTCAGAAACCAACTAGGACAAAGACTAATGGACTTTTTTTTTTATTGAAAACGATACGATAATAGGTAATATAATATTTCAGCGGCATCCACGGAGGATATATATATATATATAAGTGGAAAATGCCTGGAAACATTAATAGGTATCAGATAGAGTACATTATAATCAAGCAGAGATTTAGAAACCAAAGAAAGGTATGCGAAACATATCCGGGAGCAGGTAGAGATAACGATCGCGTGATTGTGGTAATGAAAAGTAAAGTACAAACGAAACAAGGAATTAATAAGAATAAGGATCAGAAATGGTACGTAGAAAAATTAAAAATTAATAATATAAAAAACGCGTACCGGGGAATAAATTTTTCGAGGAATAAAACAAAAAAGTACATTCGTGGTGATAAATGGAATATGATCGAAGAAGCCATAACTAGATAGCAAACGAAACGCTAGGAACTAGTTAAATAGTATTAAAAAGAAAATAACATTTTATAACTAGCGAACTGATAAAACTAATGGAAATGAATATATGAAGGAATAAATGTACAACAAAAGTAAAAACTTAAGGCAAGCGAGAAGAGCAAAGGTAGAATTTATAGAAACGGGATGTGTACACGATAGAAGAGGTATGTAATAGAGTAGGAAAACATTTTAAAGAATTTTAAATCTAACGAAAGAGAAGATGAAAACGGAAAAACACTAATTACAGGAAAATACATAATATCAACGTGGAGAAGATGTACGAAGGAATTATTCAGAAGCGTTAGCTCGATAAAGGAAACGCAAGAAAATATAAACGGTGGATAAATCAGGTCCGCCTGTAACGAAGGGAAAGATAGATTACGCCTCCAAACGATTTTAAAAAGCACCCGGAAAGTATCTCGAGCGAGTTGTTACTTGCCTTAAATAGAATCGAAAGACCATCTTTTCAATTTAGTAACGGAAATCTACAAAAATGATTTCAGAACAAACATTATGATTATGGTATAAAAATGAAATAATTAAATGCGAAGAACAAAGCGCTAACAAAAATTATACTGTATAATATAATTAACGAGAAAAAGGATAAAAACTTAGATCAATACGGACTTCGAAAAAATCGCGGATTAAGAAAATCCGACGAATATTAGAAAGAAGACTGAAAATAAACGAATTAATATTTGCCCCGCATTTATCGGCATGGAAAAACCATATGGATAAGGTCGATTGCGAATTTCTATGGAACATTTTACAAGGCGTAGAAGTAAACTACAAAGAGACACGAGGATAATATATTATACGAAAATCAAATAGCGATAATGAAAAATGAAGAAAACGAAGTGGCGGTAACAATAGGAATAAGGCAGATGTCATTATGGTTTTTCAATGTACACGTGAGAAACATAATTCGGGAAATTAAGGAAAAAGGAGACTGAAAATAGAAGTTGGAGATGCACGAATGTTGATGTTATGACACAGCGGTCGTGAGGAACAATGAAAAAGAGTTGGAAGAATCGATGCAATATTTATCGGAAATAATGAAAAAGTATATAAACGAATGACAGTGGTGATGTGAAATGCGATGAGAAAAACGGTAAACGTACAAATGAATGAAAAAACGCTAAAGCAAGTAAATATCCACACTTGAAGATGCAGATGGGGAGAAGTGATTATAGCGAATTAACCTAAAAAAAACAAAAAAACGGCGTTCGATTAAAAGCAATCCATACTAACGGCAAAACGTACAAAACTTGGAAACTTAGAAGCGCTTCGTAAAAGTATACGTATGAAGTACATTACTGTACGGGTCAGAAACAGAGACGAGATCGATTGATCGGACATATGTATTAAGGCACGACTCTCTCACCGAAACAATAATATAAGGAGGAAATGAATCCAAAAGGAGAAGCCCTCGAAGAAGATATATGTCTCGGAAATTATAGAAGACATTGGGTGCGGCAGCTGCTGGGAACTGAAGAGACCGGAAGGAAGGAGGAAAGTATGGCATGATGCTACAAACCAATCTTCGGATTGGTGACAAATGATGATGATACATCATTATTATCAAATATCGTAGTGAGCAAATTCCGTTATAACCGCCCACGCATTTTCCGATCGGACGCTAATCCCGTATAAAGTTCATTTTACACAGTTTAAATATCACGTCCGTCCACTTTGTTGCTAGTTCCTTTCTTACGCTTAGCATGTTGTACTAGACGGCTAGTAGAGACGTATTGTTTGAACATATACAGAGACCGATCGATTCAGTTTCAACGCTTAACTAACAGCGGTTGTTAATATTCTTATCCGAGATAATACAAACACCGATATCGTATTCTGCTTTAAGGGTTAATTTCAATTTTTTGTTTTCTACTCGACCGGTAACGCGATTTAATGAAAAAGGTTTACAGTAAAAATTGTAAACATTTATTATAATTTCTTAATGTTTTTTTTTTTTATTTTTTGGATTTGGAGACGTAGCAAAAACTACCTAATTCAATAAACATTACTCTACTTGTTTTTATTTTTATTTATTTTTTATTGTCAAGATTTTTCGAAAATGTTTTGCTCGCAAATATATATATATATATACATGTACTAGCGTAATAAAATTATCTGCGTTACTACGTTCCAAAGCAACGTGAAATAATTTCCCCCGAGCATTATAAAATAGAATGAATTTATTTCATGAAAAAAACCTTAACGCAAATTTAGATGAGTGAAAATTTGCTTTGTCCGATGTTTGACGGTGCATATATATATATATATATATATATATATATATATATATATATATATATATAATTCAACATATAACAGAAGAAATCGTGAAAAGATAGGTTAATAAAAAATGCTGGCGCTAGGATAATGGATACCCGATATGATGCGTAAGTTATGCAGATGATTAAGTATTGCTTGCACGCCTGATTGGAGAGCATATATATATATATATATATATATATATATATATATATATATATAATTCAATATATACACAGAAGAAATCGTGAAAAAATAGGTTAATAAAAAATGCTGGCGTTAGGATAACGGATACCCGATATGATGCGTAAGTTATGCAGATGATTAAGTATTGCTTGCACACCCGATTGGAGAGCTGCAAAATATGTTGAGTAAATTAAATCGAAAAGTGAAGAAATTAAGATTGAATAGTGCGGACCCCTAATCGCAACGGTAGACGACGGAGACAGTCGGAGAGTTCAGATATTTGGGAGCTCTGTTCAACAGTGACGGAAGAGATATTAATAAAAATTAAATTGCGGATCGGAATGGCGCGAAACAGGCATTTACTAACCTGCGGACTATACTAAAAGTAAGGAAATTAAAAATGGATACGAAAATGATAATCAAAAATGTAAGGACATAGTGGACGATGCGAGAAGCAGATGATTACAGAGAGAGATATCCGATTTAACTGCGTATGGATGTTGGTACATGCAATCTTTGAAAATCAAAGACCCAACGTGATGATGATAATGATGATGATGATGACTCGATGCCTATTTTAAAGGACACGCGTATTATGGGACAAAAAAAAATACGCGCTCGTTTAAATTAGGTTTAAAGTTAGAAATTCGTTCTAAAGTATTTCGTCGGATATCTATCGTTCCGATTATTAGCTATATAGAATAAAGTATCGTCGTTTGGTCGATGGATGGGTTGGATGGAAATATATCTGAAACCAGATGGATCTTCTCGCTTGAAGACGTATGAAAAATTTTTGCTTATACTTACATTGAAAACAAAAAAAAAAAAAAATTATACAGCAGTCGGAACGTAGGAAAGTTTGGGAACGAACATATTTACAGAATATACAGCTGTCACCTGTCATTCAGTGATATAGATTACAAACGTCTCATCCTAAATTTCTACGGTTCTAATTGTTTTACAACATTAAAGTTAAAGAAATTGTATTTATCAGAAGATCGCGATTCCATCCCGCTACTTGTTACCGGGCCGCTTATTCCTTATGCAACTTAGAGAATCTACTTACTACTTCTCCATACTGGACGTGCAATCTACAATCCTGATTGTGCCTTTTTTCGGGTGTCTTTCTTCTTTAATAATATTACGTTCAGAAGTATTCCTTAAATTAGCGCGCTCATCGTGTAATGGTCGTGGTACAAATTCATCTTGAGAATTTACATATGTGCTGATTAGATACTTCATTATAGATTTTAATATATTGCGTGAATTGGAATTGTAAAATGAAAAACATTTTTGTTTGTTGTTCTTAATTTAAATTGTCTACTGAAAATTAGAATTATTTTCCTCTCTTTTATATATATATATACTAATACGTATGGGTGTATGTATGGATTATTAGTACTGGTAACAATGTGAAAAATGGGATCTTAAAAATGAGAAACAGCTGATATACCTTACGATGATGTTGGAAGTGTCTGTTATATATCGATATGTATATATATATATATCACGACATGCCTATATCAATTCACTGCTGAGGTGTAGGCATTCTCCAAACTTTTCCAACGTCTCCTATTTTGCGCGGCTCGGATCCGATTGATTCCTGTCCATTTGACAAAATCATCTCGCCACCTGGCCATAGGTCTCCTTCGTGGTCGTCGGCTGCAATTAGCCACCACTCTAATATCCGCATCGCCATCGTTCATCCTCTTGTCTTGCCAAATGCCCGGCCCATTTCCATCTTAGCCTACCAATTTCGTCTGTTCTCTAATCCATGTAACCGTCTTGCGATCTTCGAGCCGGATTCCGGGGATAATTCTCTCGTGAGCCGCTTGTATTTTTCTAATTCTTCTAGCATGTTTCATCTTCGTATATGTCTAACCGGCCTCACATATTTTGATTATACAGCTTACTTTTAAGGCTATTCGGCATTTCTCTACTTCTAAAAACGTTTCCTAATTTCCCCACGACACCCGGGCGAGCGATATTCTTCTTTTAGTTATTATTCTCGTCCGTAGTAATTTCCTGTTCGAGATGTACGTATCGACTTACGCGTTCAATCGTTTTACATCCGACTTATTTTCGTATATTTATTTCAATTTCTATTTTCACAAAATGCGCCACGTGGGTTTTACATATGTCTGTTTTAACTATTTATTTGGAATTTTTTGTGAAATTTTCGCGTAGGTACATTTTTTAAATTTGATCATTTTCTAGAATTTACATCTGTTTCAAGACGTAGATTTCGGGAAAAATTGTCGTCCACGTTTAGAGAAATACGAATTAGTTCTTAAGTACGACATCACGGTCTAACATTGAGTTAAAATTGACTATTTTTGGTACATATATTAAATTCGCACGAAAAAAGGCTTAAAAAAAATTTATCCACCGCTCTACAGTTTTTGGAAAAAATTAATTTTGGAACCGTGTTTCCAAATTTAATGAATCAACAAAATCGATGCAAAAAAAAGATACCATAAACTCGTTATTTCTCCGATATTCAATTTAAAATGACTAAATATAATTATTAAAAGCACTGAAGATAATTAGAGTATGTTGTTTTTTCTCTCTAATTTTTAATATACTTCCTTCAATGTTTATAATAAACAAACGAGAAAGAGATGGAGATCGTGCTCGAGTGAAGTGGGTGAAATGAAAGAGGAGGTGAAATTTTAATAATTTACGGCGCGAGGCAATAATTAATCGATTCGGTGAAATATCGTTGTGAAAACATTTCTACCGCTGTCCATTTGGCCGTCCTATTAAAAAGCCTAACTACACCTATCGCCATTCGTTAATGGATTTTATAAGAAAAATTAAACGGACGGCCATCTTACTACCATTCGTTTTATTTTCATTTTGTTTTATAACATTTAATTTACTTTTTATTATTTTTTTTCTCGATTTTTTTTTTATTAATGGAGAACGTGTTTTAATGGTTTTCCTCGACGAGAATTTTTTCAAAGTTTTCCCATAAAGTTCTCTCAGTCGGTCGCCATTTTAAGTTTTCTGTAGAAAATAAAATTCCTTTTACGTCTACAACCGCGCTGGTATATTAGTGTTTTACTTTTTAAGTTTTCGAGCGAATGGAATCTTCAAAGAAAGAATTGAAGCTCTAATTTTTCACTAACGACTTTTTAAATTACCCATTTCTTCGCGATATTCTGTTAACAATAATTTCAATTTGTAGCTCTACACACACACATACATAAATATATATATATGTATGTATATAATGGTCATCGTCGTATCATTTTTTGTTGTAAAACATTAGTTTGAATAGCTCGTTAGACGTTATATTTCCAACAAAATGGGCTAGTATTCCGGGCAATAATTATATGCAACGCATATAGTGTTATGTTTACTCCGTGATAATTAAGAGCTATATGATGATGAAAAATTGTCGGGTTGACAGCCGAGCATTCTCGCAACCACCCATCGGGGTACATACATACATACATATATATATATATATATATATATATACAAATATGTTTCTGGGTTAATGTGTAGTGGTACTAATGTGTGTATGAGCTTTATATATATATATCTTGTTTATTTAATTTAATATAGTGTTAAAAAAATGAAATAAGATTGTAGTAGCCTGCAAATTTTAGCTTATAGCTCCTGTAACGATTATTTATATATATACATACATATATATATATATATATATATATATATATATATATATATGTTTAATTTTAAATAATTCCGAAATAAAAAGCTGAAATTGGTTTGATAAAATAATTTCATTAAATTTAAGTGTACAGTTAAAATTATACAACTACAGTAGGTGATCGTATTTGTTACATTTATGTATATTATATGTTGAATATTTTCAACTTCATTACTCTTGCAGTTGCAACATTAATTATCTCTGATTATATTTAATTTATTTAAATAATATCCGATAGAACCTATCTGAGTCGTGTAGTAATTGACTGTAATTTTTCCATTTTTAAAACGACTTATTACGTTAGGAAATAATTTATTTATTTATTTGTCTTTTGTTAATATATTGTATTTTAGATTAAATTCATTTAAAATTTGTATATCAAACTTTTAGAAAGCTATTGATATCATTATTATTTTTTTTTTAGCATTAAAGATTACAGATTTTTCAAAATATAAAGATCAATAAGTATAATCCGTATATATATATATATATATATATATATATATATATAAAGTTGAATATATTGGAGAGTAGTGATTTTATTAATTAATTATAAAAAAACAAAATATAATATAATCACTAAAAGTTTTTTAATCGCGAAGCTTTTCGACAGTTGCGTCATTTTCAAGCGCGAACAAAAATTATTACATCTTTTTTAAATATGAAAAACCAGAAATGTTTATATAACGACAACTTAAAATTTGATATACATATTTCACTAGCCAAACGTAATTTCAATTTTAGATTAATTTACAATAAATTTCATTTATAAAACAGATTTTTGAAAAATTCTTCATCAAAATTGATAAATATCTCTTCGATTAATCTAGTTTCACCGAGAGCAACCATGTCAACATTATATTACTGCAAGTAATGCTTATCTTCGCTCATGGGGCTAGTTGAATTTTCGACGTCTAATAAATTGTGAACGTTCCCACATTCCTATCTGTAAATTTAATTCGTTATCTTTAGTATTTCAACCGCTTGAAATAAGATAATTCCTCTTGCACTATACTGGACTGGTTTCAATTAAGGCGTTCCATTTTAAACAACTTTTTCTAGGAGATTCTCTCGAAGTAGACGTAGTAGAGCGATCTTTATACGGAGCTCTTTGCTCGCAATAATTGCCGTTGAATCTTTTTTGTCGCATCATATTCAGTACAGAAACGGGTCATTGCCGTCGACATCCAAAGCGATGACTAAACACTATCATTGACTCTACACCGGTCCTCACTGTCATTTTTTATATCGCACTTTAAAACAAAGAAAAAAGAACAAAGGAGGTACAGAAAAAACCCCCGAAAATATGAAAAATGAATATGCAGAAAAATGTGAGTGAATTTATGTCGCAGAAGTGGGGGCACAAAAACAAGTAAACACGTTTCGGCAACCACATAATTATCCAATAGCAACCCAGAAGAAAGGAAACCGGAAAAATAATGCCGCAGGAAAAGAGAGAGGAAATTGTTAAAGGAAGGACGGAGATACATGCCGCTATTTCGGGGTGTAAGTGGCACACTTAGACTTTGAATAAAAAATCTTGGTCGCAAAACAGCGTCTTATTACTGAGGAAGTAGTGGTGTAAGATTGAGACACAGGCCATGAGACGTTCGTAGGATTTTGCAGGCTTTTGTAGATAGTTTCTCAAGGCCCTCATCTCTATTTTCTTTTCTCATTTGTCGATACTGGAATCGTCTGCTTGAGACGTTCAACCATTAACCGCTATTGGTCCGCGACTGTTTATTTCACCGACGGGTTAGAGATGTATCGTTTTATATAAAATTTTCTTAAATAAAGACCACCTTCCTAAAGTATTATATTATACTCTTATTTATTTACTGGTTGATCGGAAGCGACTAAAATCGTTAAATTCTATCAAATTCAATATTTCGGCTGGATTACTTATACGAGTGTTGGCACGAGCTAAAATCATGGTCCAGAGCCTTTTACTTCCAAAGTAACAGAAATATGTTTCTCTTCGGTTTATTTACAAATTTTAAATTGGTGCATCAGTTTGTTGAATTTTTAACGACGATTGTGTATCGAGTGTTAGTGACGTAATGGAATAGCACAACCAGCGGGCGAATTCCATATGTTACGTTGAAAGTCGATGATAATTACTGCAACTTTTTGATTTTCGGACGTTTTTAAATGATTAAATAATTGAAATTTTTAAAAACGAATTAAATTTACGTGGGCAATTCGTTCTTAAAATTAATAAATAGATAATACAACATAGTAAGATTGTTTGTGTCTTCACATTTATATAGATTTCAGATATATATATATATATATATATATATATATATATATATATATATATATATATAATATACGTATATTGCTCATATGTATGTTTACATTTATAAAGATTTCAGCACGGAGACGACTATGGATAAACAATGTGTTTAAATGTTGGGGATTACTTATTATAACCAATTCTCATCTATATCGTATTACTTTGTTGCCAATAGAAACGATAGGCCTTCAATAGTGTTCCTTTTTATATTCTACAATTGCTTTTTATAATTATTAGGCCTTCTCTTTCAGCAGGTTTTGATACTTAATTTGTTAGATACGTGTACGTAGTATACACACACACACACATATATATATACATACATATATATATATATGTATATATATATATATATAAGGTAAACAGATTAGTAATTGTTTGCAGCTGAAATTTTAATGAAAGAAATTCATTAACTTAATTACTTTTTTCATGCTGTAAAAATATATACTTTTCAACCGATAGGTTTAAATTTATCGAGCCCACGAAATATATTATTTTGTTTACAGTAATGACGTAACTAGATTAATCACTTTTGTCTATATTTTTACGAGTGATAACCGCAATTATTGCCGGAATGCCGTGAGATTGAACGTGTTTTCTCTGTTTGGTTAAACAATTTATATAAACAATGTGCATATATACACATACACTTGATTATATAAAAGTAATTGTGTTAAATGGAAAATTGTGTTCAGAAAATATAATAGGTTCGGAAATTCTATTTTGTAAATGTATGCTTTTTAAAAACGAAATTATAATATTCCGAAATAGGGTGGTATATATATGTACATGTGTGTGTGTGTGTGTGTGTGTGTGTAAATGTAATAAGCTCCATTTTATTTTTTTATTTTATTATTGTATAACACACTTATATATATATATATTAGTAAAAGTAATTATGTAATTTGGATAATTGTGTTCAGAAAATTAAACAGGTTCAGGAATAAATAGTAAGATACATTTTGTTATGTAAATGTACGTCATTTTTTAGACTTAATTGTTATATCTTGAAATCGAGCGACCTAATCGTAAAGATATCTATTATTATTATTAATCTAAATTAACGTGCTGTGTTCAGCAGTTAAGGCTAGAGCACAAGGAGACGATAAATCAAGGAGCAGAGACTATGCATAATACCATAATTAGGTTAGTTAGAGAAGAGTATTTCTTTTTGAAGAAAGTGTGGGAGAGAAGGTTGAGAGACAATCTGACTGACGATTATAAAGGACAATCAATGAGGTTACGGGAGACGGAAAGCGTGACGCTACACACGGTGCGCTGAGGAACTGGATTTCTGTTGTTTAAGTATGAATGGGCGAGTGTTGTATGAGCCAGCCGCAGTATGCTGAGAACAACGTTATCTTCACAGTTTGGAAGCGAAATCTTCCAAGGTAAAATGAAATTCTTGAATTGGCGGAGCTTATTTAGGGAGGATGACTCGCACTTTTGTTACCATGTAGCAAAACGTCTTGATTTGACATAATTACGTACATTAATAGCTGAAACTAGGACGTTTGGGATCGACAACAATGTAGTAGGCTCCTTTACTACACTATCTGCGAGTTCATTCCCTGGAATCCCGGTATTAGCTTGAATCTACAGGAACGAGGCTAATTGTCTTGGTTTAACTAATAACAATCGTGCCATTTCTTTAGCTATAGAATGCTGATTGTTGCTGAATACATCGTATATTGAGAGCTGCGAGGGAGTCGAAACATACAACAGATGACTGTTGGGTCTTAGAGGTTCTTATGAAGTCCATGGAGGGGTAAATCGCATAAAGTTCGGCTGAAAGCATGGAAAATCACTGAAAAAACGAGTACCGTGTTCATAACGACTAGACAACAAACCCATTGAATGAGGACGCGTCAGTATACAACGCTGACGAACCAATGGTAAGAGACAGAATTAATATTCTTGGTTGGTAGGCCTTTTTCCTCAAACGGATGATTGATTCGACTTTCAATTCACTGTGGAAGCACAACGATTGAATGTTTTAATATCCGCGGTTACAGGATGTTTATTTTCGGTAAGATGTTTGCATTTATTACGAACTTAGACTCTTCTAAAAGTTCGTAATCACTCTTTTGATGTCGTCTACGTAACTGACACGCGCGCGTCCTAATATATATTGGAATGCTTAGTGTTTTTTCGCCGTGTTCAACCTTGAATATATACATACGTGATTTCGTATAAATTCTCGACTAGTATTTGAACTTTGAACTTACATAAAGTGGTGATTAGTACATGGATTTACCTCTGTATCTTTTTTAAAAATATTTTTAGTTTTTATAATATCGCGTTTATATTTCGATATAAATATATCGAAGATTAATTTCACGTTGGGCAAGCTGTAAAGGCACCCCCATTTAAAAAAAAATAATAAAAAAAAAATAAAATAAATTATGTTAGTAATACTGGATAATAAAATCGAATACGGGGAAATTATATCCAATAAACTGAAAAGAGCCTTTTCATTTAAGTTAACGTCGTTCTAATCAGTTTATTTTACAATAAAGGTAATTTATGTTATTAATTAATTAGTGTAATTGTAAATGTTTCGAAAGTTTATTTCAGCTAAAAGCATTAAAGTTGATAATTCCTTATTGAATTACTGAGTAACACAAGTATCACTAAAATCATTTGCTCGCTTCGGCGACACATATATTAAAATTAGTTTATGTCAGTCTAATAATAAAATACTCGCGTGTTTCGTTTGCTCGTTTATTATGAAATTCTCTCGATTTTTATAAAGGTACACTGTCGACCATATTTGCTGATAGTACGCTAAGATACTTTATAAATTAATCTACCGTAATTTAATTTTTACAATCGCGATCTATAAATGTGGTGTAATCGAATTTATATACGACCAAAAGCAAATATCATACATAAACTCGCAGGAACATCATGGACAGCCCCCACCCCAACTCTAACGACGTCAGCTTCATCCTTAGTATACTCAGTGGCGGAACACTAAATTCCAGCGTGGCTCAATAGCGCTCACTTTAAGAAAAATGACGTCGACCTCAACTCAGTGATGAGGATTATAACTGGTATTGTAAAGTCAACTCCGGTCAAATGGCTATCAGTTCTGAGTAATATATCGCCGCCAGATATCTGAAGAAAGAATGCTGCAGTAAAAGAATGAATGAAATATAATAACAACGAAGCCCTTGCGATACATCTAGACACAAACGTAACAAAGCGACTCAAATCAAGGAAACCGGCGCATAAATCCGCGGCTTAACTAATTTCAGAAAAATTCGACGAAATTCAGACTTGGACACACAGCTGGTCTGATGACAATCCAGACAAACGTAAACTCATCGAAAACCTAAGCCTCGAACTGATTTGATCTACCAAGAAATTTGTGGACTAGACTAAATCGCATTAGGGCGGAACACGGAAGATGTGGAAAAATGTTGCACAGATGAGGGATCAAGAACAACGCAACACGCGACTGCGGAAATAAAGACCAAACAGTCAATCATATACTAATGGAATGTCAAGTGCTAAATAACGGTTGGAGAGAAATCCAACTGATCAAGCAAAATCGAGAAACTAGATATTAATCTGTAGACTTTAATTAAGTAGGAAAAGGCTTTTATTTGTACCCGGAAACGTACAAATAAATAAATCATAATTATAAAGACAAAGTAACCAATGGATAGCTGGTTATCTGTAGCGGTTATTTATATATACATTTGACTTTAATTATTTTATATTTAAAATTTGGAAAATATTCCAATAGAATTATCTCATTGAACGTCAATGAGCAGTCCATATTATATGTTAATCTTCATTATATTTAGAACATACGTATATCATATGATGAACATTTTCTGTATTATTACTGTAACAGTTACAACATATATTATTATTAATAATCTTTAATTTATTTGAACAGTATGCAATAGAACCATGTCCAGTTAATATCTGAGACATGTAAAAGTTGATATTAAATTTTTGTTTTTTACATATATATATATATCTTCTTCTTCTTCTATGTGCCATGTCCTCGAAGAACGTTGGTAATTATCTGCTTGACTTGCTCTTTATCCATAACTTTTCGGAATATTTCAATTGTATCCAGTTTGAACCACTTCTTTAAGTTTTCCAACCACGTTATTCTAGGCCGACCACGTCTACGATTACCATTTATTTTACCCTGCATGATTAGTTGAAGGAATTCATATTTCTTGTTCCGCATTATGTGTCCAAAATATCCCAGTTTTCTTATTTTTCACTGCATTAATGATTTCGGGTTTTTTGTTCAATTTTCGTAGAACTTCGGAATTTGTTATCTTAGCCGTCCAAGGAATTTTTAGTATCCTGCGATATGTCCACATTTCAAAGGCTTCTAATTTTTTGTATAAAGCCACTGATATCGTCCAGGATTCGATTCCATATAGCAGAACGCTAAAAACATAACATCGTAGTATTCGTACCCGTAGATCTATCTTCAAAGTCCGGTTTGTCAGAACTTTATTCATTTTTTGAAAGTATGTTCTCGCCTGTTCAATTCTGGATCTGATCTCAGTGGATATTTCCCATCCATCATTAATATGGCATCCCAGATATTTAATCGATCTGACCTTTTTGATCGTTCCATTGTCGAGAAAAGAGTGCCGTTAATCGTGTTCTTTGCGCTACTAATAGCCATCCATTTTGTTTTTCTCGTATTTATATGTAAGCCCATATTTTCACTGCTTTCATTAAGCGCGTACATTAGTTCTTGTAGGTCTGCAAGGCTCGTTGCAACCACCACTGTATCGTCCGCATAGCGAATGTTATTTACAATGACTCCGTTAACTGGTACGCCTAAGGGTTTTCCAATGATTGATTCTTCAAAAATTTTTTCTGAATAAATATTAAATAAACGAGGGGAAAGAACGCATCCTTGACGCACCCCCTTCATTATGATGACTTCTTCTGACATTTGACCATCTAAACGTACCGATGCGCTTTGATTCCAATATAAATTAATTATAATTCTGATGTCGCTACTATCCAATCCTATTTGTTTTAATATTTCAATGAGTTTATCGTGTTGCACCGTGTCAAATATATATATATATATACACACACGGATGGCTAGTTTCCTTCGGGGAATTACGACTCTGAAGAATAATTTTGTATATATATATATATGTATATGTATGTGTGTATGTGCGTGTGTGTGTGAAAACATAAATTAAAAAGTGTATATTTTCCCGAGAACGTATTCGGGACTGTTTCTATTTTATAATGTTTCTCCATAATATTGTTTAATATTATTTAATTACTTTCTTCGCGACGAATTCAGTTTTAATTAGTTCATTTTTGTTAACTCTGACTTTAACGGCGAATTAAATTGAGTTGAATTTAATTATTTTCTAAATTCTTCGATATCAAAGTTTATAATTTGGTTAGAATTTTGTATTTGCGGTACATTTTTGTTTTTATTAGTAAAATCTGACTTACTTTTATTTAAGTATTTTAAAATGAATGACCTAGTTAATTTGACGAAAAATTCTTAAATCTACATATAATTATGTTTGTTCGCATAAAACTAAGACGTTTGTACCTCTGACTCTTGCAACCTGTATTGTTGTACAGAATTCTCATTTGGAGTTATATGACTAAATACAGTATCAAAATCAGTAGAAATTCTTCGGTGTTCTGTTCTCAGTACGTAGTGCAAAGAGTCATATACGAATCACACGAATTGTATACAGTTGTTTTTACTTCAACGTTGATACATACCGCACTAAAATCAAAATTAGTAAGACCAGTTCGGTTGGAACAGCTAGTGCTGAAATTCCGTTTATAAGTAAATGTCGAAAAAGGATACAGTCGTAATTATCTAGTAAATTAAAAATCGATTTGATAAATTATAAAGTAGAAATTTGTTAATTACATTTATTCACCAGTTCCAGTAATATAATTATATATGTTTTTGAATTACTGTGGACTTTCAGTAGACTAGGGACTATAATGTGCGAATGACAATAAGACAACGTTCACCTAATTGTAGAAACGGGTGTAAAAAATTCATGCTTTTTTATTAGAATTTATTGCGTCATACATCGGTTATAATTATTCATATATATGACGATGATCATGTAACGGCCATCTAGCTGATTCGCCCCAACACGATCCTGCACCATGCAACACGATTACTTGCCGTCCTGTTCAAGTCCACATAATTTTGCATTCTAGTATCTTTTAATTCAGTGTCCATAATTGTTATTCTGGGTCTTCCACACGGTCGATTTACTTCAATAATTGTGGATAATATGCTTTGACTTGATCTTAGTACATGTCCAAACCATCTCAGTCGAGTTTTCCGTATCCGGTCTAAGATATTTCTTCTTTCGTACATTTTGTCAAGTACGGTTTGATTACTAATTTTTCCGTCCAGAATATTCGTTGAAGCTTCCTCCAGCACCACATTTCAAATGCTTCAAGTCGCTTATAGTCTACTTGTTTCAGTACCCACGTTTTTGCGCCATACAGCACATGAGCTGTTTACGTAACTGTAATGACATTGATCGTTGAACTAGTAGTGATTTTTTTTATATAAACTGGAAGTGTATTTTTCGCTGCCGCAAAAATTTAATCTTTCCATATGGTCCATGAATGTTGCATATCTTTTTGTTCTCTGTTTATATCTGTGTCGTATAATTTTCCTAACTCATGATATTTTGCATGCTTCTTTCTGACTTTACATACAGTAACAACCGATGATATGTGTTGCAATCTGCTTTCGGAAAGGTATAACAGTTCTTGTTTTCAATCTGATTATTTATAAGTATACAATTTGTCTAATTTTGTATTTTATCTCTCCAAGAATAGACCGTGTATATAATATTTTATTACGCTGTTTGAACCAGGTATTGCGGTATATTATATATATATATATATATATATATATATATATATATATATATATATAATATATATATTACATAGGTAGGAAGTCGCTTATTGATATTCTAGCATATATGAAACACACACACTCATATATATATATATATATATATATATATATATATATATATATATATATATATATATATATCAGTATATATCACGTCAAATATTGTATGTCGTAAAAATGAAAATTATATAAAATACCGATTGTATCTATAAATATACTTTTTCACGTACGCGATTTCTTCGAATTCTGAGAAGGTGTAAAATTTTACGTAAATATTTTCCCTCTAGTAGCGAAAATCTTGATGATAGAGAAACCTGGTAAAGATGGAACATATATATATATCACTTTATAGACGCATATCATGGCTACTGCTAAATTATTAGAAAAACTAATACACCGCAGAATCAGTAAAATTACCAATTACGGAGTTTGTACAAAAAAAAAAAAGTCAAACACAGATAACATATACATAGATTTCAATAAAAAATTTTACGCTAAATGTATAGAGCTCCATTGTATATGATACAATTCACTCGGTTCTGGGCATATGTCCGGTGCGAAAATAAATACAAAAAATCGCTAAGAGGCACCTACAACGGCTGTAGCATCATTCTAACGAGATGGTGAATCAGGTTCTACGTACTCAGCTGGACCTCAGGAGGCTGAGGAGAACAAGGATCGTGGACTTAGTACAGTAACAAGTACGAAAACTCGCTATGGATGGGTTGTGTCCTCTGCACACAGGTAGCTTACTCATTGAAACCTTTTGTTGGATAACCACTTCTGGCTAGTTACAAATTATTAAAAATAAAAAATTAAAAAAAATGATTCCTCGTTACTTTTTTTTTACAGCGCATCCGATCCATTTCCCATATACTCGGAAATAATTGTATTTCTCCACACTTCATTTAAAATTTCTTTTATTTTATATCTTGATGAAATTTTCAAATTTAATTTTTCGACAATCGTGTTCGTATGTTCATGTGTCTATACTCTTCTATCAGTTAATTCGTTTGTCGGTTTTTAGGTTAGTTTTTCGTTTAGCGCGAGATGCGATCGTTAAACTTCGTTTTCAATCTAATGGATAACTTTTATTAGAAATCAAAATAATCCAATACTCCAATACGGTAAATAATTCATTTAGGCAGCCAGTTATTTGGAATAGAAATAATCATAAAAATAATAATGACGAATTTTGGGCAAATCGAAAACAACCCGAACGAGACTAAGAAATAAAATTTCGGCGGAACATTCTGGAAAAGTTTAACGCGTGGCTAATGAAAATCGCTATAATCTGTTCGGATGCCGGGAACGCGGTTGGTGGTGGTGAAAAAAAATCGGTTGAAAATTGCGTCCTTTAATCTACTCTCCCTACTGCCTCCTCCCTTAGGTACTTAACGTCACGCGTCATGTCCGAATAAACAAACCGACTAAACTGCTTAAATCGTGCAAAATGAAAATTGGAAACTCGCAAAAAAATCGACTTTTTGCCTATACACGCAAACACATACACATATATATATAATATAAATGTGTGTGTAAATGTATATACGTATGTAGCGTGACAGAACTAAACAATTTGTTGTTAGACTGGATGTTTCAAATTCTGCAATTTTCCGAAAGTGCTTTTTTCGTCGAAATGTTATACCATAAACACGGTCGACCCATTCTCGGAATAATTTTTTTTTTTTTATATTCGAATGACTTGTCTGAATTAGGATATTATTAGAAATAATAATAATAATAAAATCAAATCTAATCTAATCAAATTTATTTTATTCTAATAGGCAGTATTACAAATTGTCTAATGTATTTACAATTATTTACTGCAAACATTTACACACGTGCGCGAATTTGAAGAAATCATATATAATATAGATATATACATCCATCAATGTACAATAATTCACTATAAATAAATGTATTACATCTACAAGCATAGACATACTCACAAAGCACAATTAAGCTTACATATAAATAATATATAATACACACACACACACATATATATATATAATAAAAATAATAATAAATCAATTTATTTTAGAATAAAAACGATAAACTTAACAACATTAGTTACAAAGCTGTAGGTAGCAAAAAATATCTTATTACTGCTACCTGTGGTATATTGTCCGCGGTGTAAATTAAAAACGCACATATACACGCGGTCGTGCATAGTATGAAGTGGACATGAAAAAGAAATATAAAATATAGAAATATAAAATATAAAAATATAAAATACAGAAATATAACATATAGAAATATAAAATATATATGAATATAAAATATAGAACTATATACGATTTATCAAAATATATAAAAGGAAAAAAAATTAAAATGTAAGAAAATACTTTGACTAATTAAAAATTGGCAAAGTGAAGAAACAGGTTGAATTAAGAAATAATCCGATAACGAACGTAATGTAAACAATACAATCAACAGTATACACGAAGTTGATACATAGGAAGAATTAACACTAAATAGCCGGGTAATAAACACTTCCCGTTTAATATAAAAATTAATTAAATTTATAATGTACTTCTTTAAACTAATTCTTCTCGAAAATTTATCGACGAATTTAATAAATTATTATTTGTTTTCTTTATTTTATTATTTAAATTTTTATCCGCTTGATAATGGCTTAATAGTAGAAAAGCAGCGTGATCTTATCAAGATGACCACTATCGCTATTAAAAAAAAAAACCAACACGGTGTACCACAAGGATCGGTCTTTGGACCAGGTCTTTGGACCAGTTCTATGGACTATACTGATAATTCATTGCAATATGTACTATTTATAATACAACGTCAGATTGTGCAGTCAGACCGATGATTAATTACTTATTTATAATATATATATATATGTGTCCGGCAGCAAAGTTGATCTTACCGCTTATGTTGACAGATGCAACACGGTAGTTTATAAACTTTGTTTAATAGTTGATTCTTCAAACTTAAAATTTGCAGTTAACAAATCGCATGTAATGGTTATGTCACACGTCGTTGTTCTACATATGAGCAAATGTAATAATACTAAGGTTAATAATTTTATATCACTCGTCGTTTAAATTAAATAACGCGATTTTGTTATAGACAATAAATTAACTTCCTCCAAGCACGTAGCGTATATATAAATGATAAAGAGTTAATAAACGTGATTGTATTTTTAAATCTGAGCAGAATTATGGGGTTAAATTACGAAGCTAATTTTATATAAAGGACTAAAATACAGTCGCTATATTCAAATTATTAAAAGTTTTTTTCCTGATATCTTAGCTCGTTTTAAAGATAAGAATTTTAATATGTTACATGTCCCAGATATTAACTGGACACATATTGCATACTGTTTGAACGAATTAAAGATGATTAATAATAATATATGTTGTAACTGTTACGGTGATGATACAAACGATGTTCATCATATAATTTATGTATGTTTTAAATACAATGAATTATGATTAACGTTTAATATAGACTGCTCGTTGCCTTTCGGTGAGATAGTTCTATTAGAATATTTTCCAACATTTAGTATTTAAGGCCCATTGATACATATATAAATAACCACTACAGATAACAATAAACTCTGCAATAGGTTACTTTATCTTTATAATTATGATGTTCATATTTAATAATTATTATAGTAATATATATATTTAATGATTTTAATAAATGTTTTCATGTTTCTTTATTGTTATTACATATATATATATATATATATATATATATATACATATATATATATATATATATATATATATATATATATATATATACCGATTATTCGTATAAAGTTGAAAATTGTGTTTGTAATGTAATCGAAAATTTCACGTTATTATCTGGTATAATTTAATCCACCCGAAAAATTGGATATATAGCGAATAAATGATATTATTTATGTGTATACACGCACACATCAATAATCTTATATATACCGACCACCGCGCGAGTTGATCGAAATAAAATATAAAACCAAAAATGACGGGATACGGTCGCAAGTGAGTCAAACATACCCACTACCCATACAGTTGATATATTCCTCAATTTTAAAAACCGAGCAAGATAATCGAATAAAAACAAGGATACCTACTTTACAAACGGACGTTTTAAAAGCCAGCCGGCTGTTCGCGAGAGTAGTTGACGACCATACTCTTTTTTGCCATCATCCTATTCGAATTTACTTCCGATTACTTTCGTTATTAACTACTGCTGACAAACCAGTTCCCGGCGCTGCATCCCAATAATCGATGTACCATTTTCCCTGAATAACCCATTCCGGATGTCCGATAATAACAATCTATTTTATCCTCCTTATATTTAAACGTACAAAAATGATCTCTAACGTAACACTATAGCTGTCATCGTATTTCCAAAATCCACACGTGCGAGGTTCGTATGTACTTCCGGTGTGTTTTTAATTAAATTAAGCGATGTATTTTCGAGTCATCCCTATTCTATATATTTATTTGTATACATATATATATATATTTTAATTTGGCCATCTCTCCGATCAATATTCCTTCATCCTCTGTCCATGTTCTTTTCTATCGTCCGTTGTTGTTGCGCCAGTTTTCTTCTTTTGTTTTTCTATCAAACTCCATTTTTTTTTGCGTCTCCTTTTTGAATGCTTCTTCTATCTCTTCATCTCGGTTAAGTTGAACTTCTACAAGCCGTGGTATTCGCGTATTTTGATTTTTATAAGAAAAAGTCAAATATCTTTTAGTCTTGCTGACTCCATTTTCTTAAGATGACCATAGAATTCCACTCTTCGTTTCGCTTTTTCGGTCCACCGAGGAATTTTCTTGTCATTTTTTTCTTCCTTGCCGATCTCATTAACACCGTTCGATGTGTTCATTGCGAGCCAGTCCGATGCATAAAGACACTGTGGTTGATCACAATTTTGTACTTCTAGACGCAGTGTTTTTTTATGTATAAATTTTTCGTTTTCACCAAAATTCAGTTTCCATTTTTTTCACTCTTTCTTTATTCATTTCCTTGTCCAGCGCATTCGATCGTACTATTTCCCCCGAATATTCGAATTTCATTACTCTTTGAACTTTCCCCGATTTTGTTCTCATATTCGTCGAAAGCTTCAGTTATATATTCCGTTTTTTCAAAAGAAATTTGTAATGCTACCTTTCCTCTACTTGTTTTATATTATCTGTCAAAATCGCTAAATCGTCTGCAACAATCGATTTCTTTGTTATCTGTGTTACTTCCTAGTCTAATTTTCTGAATACCTTACACCTTTGTTCGAATTCTCCGTTCACTATGTTTTCTAGAACACAATTAAATAGTGTTGGAGACAATCCACCACCTTGTCTTATGCCTGTTCTTATTTTAAAAGGTTTCGACACTTCTAAGAATTTAATTTTTGACACCGTGTTCGTCAATGTTTTCTTAATGAGGACAATGAGTTCATTATCTACACTCAATTCGTTTAATATGTTAATGTTTCTTTAATTCCCAGTGTCTATAATAATAACCCATTCTACCGTAATATTTAGTTGAAAAAAAAATGATCTCTAACATAAGCCTTATAGCTGTTATGATACTGACGTTTCATATATTTCCGGATTTTAATAAAATTACGCATATATTTCTGAGTCATTCATATGATTTAGTTTTACTTGTATACCATGTTATATATATATATATATATATATGTGTATATATATATATATATATATATATATATATATATATATATATATATATGTGTATATATATATATATATATATATATATATATATATATATATATATATGTATCGGTGTGTTTTTGACAGTTTTCTTTATTACTAAAGGTATAACAAACTAAAATAACCCCTAATAGGAATATACTTGAATTGGACAGGACACATAGGAGGGGTGTAATATTGAAACCTTAGAAATTTTTATTAGATTATTTGTATATTTTTCAATATAATTATTTTGAAGAATTTTTTAAATTTATCGAGAATTGTTATTTAGGATACAATACCTTTATCGTAATCCTTTTGCGATAAGTAGACCAGTGTATCTTTAAATAAAAATGAATTTTTAAGTTATTCCTTTGCTTGTTACGTTGTTTCTTATCGAAGTGACCTTTGCATTATTTATCGTCCGAATGCTTGTTGGAGTTAGGATGTTGACATTTCATACCAGCTTCTTATGTCTGCTAATCCGAAAGTTTACCAGACCCTACTGAGTGTAATTTTTCTATATTGCTCCATAAGGAAGAAATAATATTTTGTCCCGTGTTATGTTATGTCTATCTCTATTGCTTGGTGTAGACTTTCTCCCGAACACTACCAAAATAGCTTATCTGGCGCGACGTGAATCCAACTGATTCCGGCTACTATCATAATGTCGTATTTCCATCTAGTCGCCGGTCTTCCTTGTTCGCGACGACGATTAATCGATCACCACTGCAATATATCCTTCGTCCATCTATTGTTATCTCGTCTAGGCAATATGTCCTTCCCATTTCAGCTACTCGCTCTACTGGATCTACTAATTTTGTTTGCTGTCCAATCAAAACAATGTTCTTGTGACTTCGAAGTTCTGATATTAAGAGTGACTCTTTCGTGCGCTGTTTGAGTTTAATTCGTCTAATTATTCGTTTTGTAAGGCTCCGTTTTCCAGCTGCGTATTTTAGAACTGGCCACACACGCGTTGGTTGTATACTTCATTGTTTATTTGGTTTTTCTGTATTGTTTTAAAGCACTGTTTAATTTCCCGAATGCAATCCAATCAAGAGATGTTTTCATTTTTTAGCTTCCAAATGCGCGAACGTTTTCTTTTCACCCCCGTCATTTCTCGTTCCAAATATACGTATTTTCTTACGGTTTCAAGTTTTTCGCAATTTTTTTGATATTGTTGTATAGGGTGACCAAGAAAAGAGGGGGGTGTTTTGTTTTTTGAATAACTTAAAAACTGCTTGGCCAAAATTTTCGAATTAAATTTTGTTTAAAAATAGGAAAACGAGAGTTCGGCTTGCGGGTATTTGTAGAATATAATATCATTCAGACGATCGCCATTTCCAACAATACTTTAATTTAGTCCTTTAACAATATTTTCGAACATAGGTCGCTGAATTCAGAAATCCGACTTTTCAGATCTTCCAGTTCTCGTGGACGTGTTTCGTAAACGCGACTCTTAAAGCGTCTCCACAAAAAAATCTACAGCGGTCAAATCTGGCGATCGTAGCGGCCATGTGAAATCTGTACACAATAAGACACTTCTTTCAGTAGTGCGAGCGTTTCTACAGAACCAAACTTTAAACTTTTTATATATAGCAATTTTATATGCTCTAACTCTTAGGATCATTCCCTTTACAGGGTGCTGATCACGACCGAGCCGGTAAGCTTAATAATAAATAAAAACAAATAAATTAATCGGTTGTAAAAAGGGGAAAATTATTTTCATTAAAAAACCCATAAATTCGCATTCACGACTGGCGATATCTCAGTATATACATATCGAAACATTAAAATTTCTCTCGATTTCTATATATAATTAAAACATTAAAATTCCTTTTTCTCGTATTACGTATATATATATAAATTAAAAATCTTCGCACGAGATACAACATGCGTCGTTTAATTCACATACATTAAATAAAAATAACAAATCCAATTCAATCATCCCATTTAACAGAAATACCAAATATATTATTATATATTTTTGCGTTCCTATTCGTTCTGTTGCGCATGCGCGTACGGCTATCCGTTATTTCGTTCAAATCTTCGCTGCACCGAGTCGTATATGTGCAGCATAGATTTTAGAACTAAAACATTCGAGTCATCGCCACTTCAAGTTAAGCATAGGGGGACGGTGACTTCGTTTTATTTGTGAAGTTTTGTACGAAATCGCGAGTTTATTAAATAAGTGTCTTTTAAGGAAAAACGTCTTTAAGTTTCACTTCTTTTCTGAGCCTCGAGGCACAGATAATTTTTTTAGATAATGTTTTCTTTTAATTTATTTCATTTTTATTTCTTATCGCGATAAATCTTCCGATTTTTCCACTTATAGCAACTTTATTTCTAGTATTTGTGTAAACTTGTCACGTTTTACCCGATCAACAGATTACTTCCGTATAATAAAAATTAAAAATTAACGCCGATTTACGGAAGTCCATTATTGACAGCACGTTATAGACTTTTTTTACAAGTTTTCTTCTTAAAAAATACCGACACGTCGTTTGATTTAAATATATTTACATATTTATTTACGAAATTCGAGTTATTGAACTTATTTCAGTGAGAATTCCCGAAGATTTTATTTTATTTACGGAGAAAAATAAGGTAAAAAACAATTAATACAAGCCCTTCTTAATAGTTATTTTATTTATTCATTTAGTTAACTTGTTCATGACTGAAGGTAGCTTTACATCGAGTATACATACACTGTTATAATAAAATTTGTAGATAATTAACGATATAAAATTACAAATTTACAAATTTTAGATTTTAACGAATCTAATTATCTACGAAAGCTGTTATCCTATATTTAAACCGTTTGACCACCCGATGGTGTTTTACCACCCGGTATTTTACCGTCGACGGTAAATCTAATCGGATGGATCTGTATTCTTCATTCTCCAAGGATGACAATAAAATCGGTCCGGTTAATTCAGTGCGACACGCAGCACTTGCGCGTTTATCACCTTATCCGTCCTTTTTATTCTATGCATTTGCCAGTACGTCCATATTTCGAACGTTAGATGCTTTTTCTCTGCGTTTTTTGAGAATATTCTCCATCTCGTAACCTACAATAGAACGTAACGTGAAAATAATTTTAGTAGCGGTTTAAAATATCGAATGATGACCATTCGATAATTTTTATTCAATTACACGTCATTCGGATGAACCATTCCGATGCTGTTATTAAAAACGATTAAAACGAACTTCAACTCGAAAAGCTGATCGCATTTAATTTGTTTTTTTTTTTTTTCTATTAAACCCGTTCGCTTACGTGTCGCACTTTAATTACAATTTTTTTGTGTTCATTATTTTACAATATTGATTTTTGTTTTATTTTGAATAATTTTCAACGTATAAATATTCGAAAATATACAATTTTATTAACGTTAAAATTATATATCATCGTCATCATCATTTATCTTTGAAACCAAAGGTTCGTTTCATCCATTCCGTTCTATTTTCGGCCATCATTTTTTGGATCCGAGTATATTTGATATCCCATTTCTTTAATTATCCGATTTTATATAATTATTCCTTGATCTTTCATTGTTTATCTTCTTCACGGGGTTTCCTTCAATAACCAATTTCAGTACCGCATATGTCCCATTATCTTTAATCTACGTCCTTTAATGGTATTTACTAATTCCCGTCTTTCGGCCGATCATGTTCAGGACTTATTCGATACTGTTCTTCTCTATCCATTTTATCTTTAGCATCTTTCTCCACAACCACATCCCTGCTGTCATCAATTTCTTATCAGCTTCATTTACTATTCATTATATATATACTTTCAAAGTCGTTTTCCGGGTTCTATATGCTCACATTTTTACTGGTGAATAATGTACATTTTCGCCAGAATGTGTGTTTGGCGAAGTTTATTATACGTTTGATTTCTCTATCAGTTTTCCCATCTTCTGATACCATACAGCACAAATGTAACGCTTCTTTGGCTTTTCCAATTTTTTATTATTTTATAGTACGTTTTACTTTTGTAGCGTTGGGTTTCTTTCGCATATTATTAATTTAGTTTTTTAAACAAATATATAAATATATATATATATATATATATATACGTATAACTTATGTAAATACTGATACATATATTTTATATATATGAATACGTGCGTATATATATATATATAAATACTTAAATTTTAAGTATATATGTATATACTCGTAAGTTATGACCTAATACATATCTATGTGTGCTATATACATGACGAATACACGAGGATACTATTACGTTTATAGCGGATTATTTTTCCCTACTATAGAATACATACACACAATCAAAGCTATTATTTATTTTTCTTTAAGAAAGAAAGACCATCGTTGATTGTTTTGTTATATTGACAGTTTATTTAGGAATTGGGAGGTCCGTCGCATTTAAATGAGCGGCCTACGCAGGGACTTCAATATCAAATACATAAATGAAATTATTCATGGAATGATAGTCGAACATTTATTCGTACTAACAAAAAATCATAATAACCGCAGATAACTGAAATTCTTCAAAAAACAAATAATAGCGGAAGAATCAAAGCGCAAAAGGATCGAAAATTCATTCTAAATTAGCTGCCTCACGAGTCCACTGCTGGGCGGTTCTTTGATTTTCAAGTCTGTCATCCTCTCCGAGCCATCTAGTTTAAATATGTTATCAATTTTAGATTTGTGAAGAATAAAGAAAAAGCGCCGTAAAGTCGAACGCTCGCTCAGTGCGATGTTCTACTTTGTCTGAATTACAAACACGTGCGAAATAAATGTTGCATAATTATTATAAAATCCTCATTTTACGTTATGGTAGATAGAATGCATTGAAACTGCCACATTTACAGCGAGTAATAAATGGACGAACTAAAAAAGTTAATAACTTTTTTACAACTGCCAACTGAACCTTGCACCTATAAACTCATTCAAAATAATGCGCTACACTCGTACTAGACCGCAGTTAAATTGTAAAATTATAAAAAATAAGAAATAAACCGTAGAAAATTATATTATATCTAGCATTGGTAATGACTTTTATTTGTCTTTATATATACATACATATATTACTTGGATCAGGGAGCGCACAAAATTGGCCGACGCGGTGGAACAAATTTCAAAATTAAAATGGACATGGGCTGGACACGTGGCGCGTAGACATGATGGCAGGTGGACAAAACATATCCTTCAATGGTGTCCATTGGATTCGAAAAGGCAAAGGGGCAGACCAACAACACGGTGGCGAGACGACATTGCCAAACATGCAGGAATCAATTGGATCCGAGTGGCACAGAGCCGATGTCGTTGGAAACGTCTGGGACATGCCTACACTCAGCAGTGGGTCGATATGGGCATAACGTGATAACGTGATATATATATATATATATATATATATATATATATATATATATATATATATATATATATATATATATATATATATATATATAATGTTGATGTATTGGAGAGTAGTGATTTTATGAATTTAGCAAAACAAAATAAAATCGAAGTTAATCACTAAAAAATGTATTACATAAACACGAATCTTTTCGATTATTACATCATTTTCAATCTATTGTTAAAAATGTTACAAATAAACCAAAGATATTACTAAAAAACTTATAAATATCGATACATTGAATAGTCAGATATAATTTTTTTTTTTTTTCATGCAAAATCACATAAAGTAGCTAGTTTAAGAAATTATTGTAATAGAGCCAATATTATTTTAAACTGCAACAAAAACAAACTTAATAAAGAAAAGAATATTATTAAACAAATTGCCACAGCGAATAAATACAATTCGAATATAGTAGATCAATTATGGAACAAACCAAATAATAGTTCTTTACAACATAAAAAAGAAAAAGATAAATATTTAGGATCGATTAAATATATAGGAAAATATAAATTTTTAAAAATCTTTAAAAAGTACAATATTATGATAGCAATAAATAATAATAAAATAGTATTTAAATCAATTTGCAACAATAAAATAGAAGATTACAGGGTATTACAAAAATCTGGAGTATATAGAATAAACTGCTCAACATGTAATAAGTTTTATATAGGTGAAATAGGACGTCAAATAAATAATAAACTAAGAGAACACTTTAATTCATACAGAAATGAAAATGATGATAAGTCACTTTATGGTAAGCACTGTAGAGAAGAAAAACATTTTATAGAAAACATTACAGATAATATAAACATTTTACACATAGAATATACATTTAAAAAAAGAAAATTATTAGAAAAACTACAAATTATAAAACATAGATCTAGTAATAATTTATTAAATAAAGTGATTAATTTTTATGAAGAATTAATTTTAAAATCAGTTTTATAATTACATGTTATTGTAAAAAAAAAAAAATTGTTTACATCTGGCTATTCAATGTATCGATATTTATAAGTTTTTTAGTAATATCTTTGGTTTATTTGTAACATTTTTAACAATAGCTTGAAAATGATGTAATAGTCGAAAAGCTTCGTGTTTATATAATAAATTTTTTAGTGATTAACTTCGATTTTATTTTGTTTTTCTATATATATATATATATATATATATATATATATATATATATATATATATATATATATATATATATATATATATATATATATATATATATATATATGTATATATATATATATATATGTGTGTATGTGTGTATATATGGATGTAGATGGCAATGGCAACCACCACTCATAACACCGTATGTACGCTAGTAATAATATAGTACACTACAAAAACACGCTGGGCTCTATTGTGTCGTGACAACCAAACGATTACAATAAATTCGCCCGGGTGTGTGTGTGTGTGTGTCTATCTAATATTACGATTACAACATAATATGTATAGGTACGATACGGATACGAATGGATATTATTAATTTTCCGTTTTTTTACGTTTTTATTTATTTTGACTGATTTTAATTTATTTATATATTTAGATTTAATTTTTATGTTTATAATTGTTATTTATTTTACTTTCGTTTATGCGTAATTTCTACCGATCGTACATTTATGTCAATCGCTAATTTATATACGAAGATTTTATTTTTCCTGTAGTTTCGGTTCGGCATTTTACTTTGGAACTTTGTTACGTTCGTTTATTTATGTAAGAATTATATTTTTAATTTTATAATTAAAATATTTTTACTACAAATACGCTATTCATTAATTTATTTTTAAACGAATGAAATCGCACCATCGACTAAAATTTTTGGACTTCCTATTATCATCGTGAAACTAATTTTATAAACTATTTATACGTATTTTATAAAATTAGTTTCACTATAACCGGGAAATTCGCTATTAATTAAAATTTCCTATAAAATAAAACCTAACCTTCAACGATTTCGATCATACTCGTAGAAAATATCAAACTGCGTAGTTACCTAATCTAACAACGTAGCGAAATTTTTTATATCCTTTCAAAACGCGTCCCTATTAACCAATCGTTTCTTCTCTTTTCTTCGGGTAAAGGTCTGAAATTAAAATTTTTTTCCCTCTTTTAATTAATTTAAAACGTGAAAGTTTTTATTTATTTCAATTTTTAAATTTATGGCCTACGTTATATCGAAACAAGAGCCACACATTCGCATGAGTGAAATATCGATGAACGGCGAAATGCAATAAATTTTTATTGAGAACTGGTCGATCGGTCGTAAAAATTAATTCCTCGTCTATCACTTCGACCGAAAACAGACGGGGGTTCGTTTTTCAATATGAATTACCGGCGACGCGGTTAGGACGGTTTTATAAATTGAAACTTTTAAAAGAAACGAACGGTTAGATAAGGATTATTTATTCGCAAAGGAACTGTAGAAAATGTTGCAATAAATAAGAAAGGGAAAATTGCAGCGTAGTGGCCATAGGCTTCTTTAATGTGCCCAGTTCGAAAAAATGATCAGTAGAAAATAAAATAACCAAATCTAATATTATCGCCTGGAAAATGACAAACCACCACGCACAACACCGCATGCGCGCTTATAGTACGCTATATAAAAAAACAAGACAAAAAACAAGGCGGTGGGGGGCTGCATTGTGTAGTGATAACAAAAGGATTACAATCAGTTCACCCTGATGTGCTTTTGGGTCTCTCAACGCTAACGCCCTATTATGATTGCCTCATACGCTACTTACACTTTAGAACAAATTATATATAGGTAAGTAGTCGCCTACATCCGATACGGAGACGGTACTCAATGAATAACGACGATGTATAGATATATACATAAAAAGATAAATGCGAGAAAGATCCATCATATCTGAACATACCGGTATCAAGAAATTTTAGATTAAGACGTGTATAGGTAAAAACAAAAATAACTCATTACGCAGTATCGCGATTATTAATTTTTGTAGGCAGAGTCAACTAGTTGGTTTTGTCGTTCCGTAGCTGAGGAAACTAACGTGTTCACATGAAAAATATCGTGTTTCATTTTGCGCAATACCGATAAGTTACAGAATTATAGGTCGCAGGGACCAGTAGGTGTAAACGTCTTCTGAAGCGGACACGAGAAGCTGATGTGAAATATGAACATATTCAAGAGGTATTCTAGAACTGGGAATGAATAACTGTGATGATTGTTCACCTTGAATCAGCTATATAAAATATTATCCGCAGGGCTATATTATATATATATATACACACGAATATGAATTTGATATAAAATATTTGAAACAAAATTTATTACCACGTCGACCATACGATCATATTCGTAAGTAAAAGTTTTGGATATTTCTAGTGTAAATACATTTATTTATTTTTTAATATTAAAGACGCGTAATTAGAGTAGTAGTAAAATTAGAAAGGAAATCACATGGAATTGGTCCAGTTGTTACGCCAAAAGGAAACTTACTTGTTTACCTAATACTTAAATTATAAATTTCCTAAGCATATTTCTTCACATTCTAATAATTTTAACTTGGAAAAGATCTTTCCCTTCCTCGGAGCTATCGACCGATCTGACTTCTAAATTAAATCGTGAAAGTATTTGAAAAGATTGTTTTTAGAATCTTATTAAATGAGGTGTCCAACGAAGATATGTTTCACCCCAATCAATCTGCCCGTCGTGCTGGGCTGTTTTCGGAGGGCGCGGTATATAATGTTATCATAAAACTTAGATCTTTCGTCATCTTTAACGGCTCCCTCGGATATTAATCCGTTTTTAATAAATTTAATTATCAATTATTTTCAATCGGAATTCCAGAGATTGGCGTCACTTCAGAAAGGCTACTTGTATCGTTGCTCGGGGGATCTGTTATGGGACCCACCTTGTGAAATTTACTCTACTCAGTAGTTCACTACAGGTTAGCACTGATGCATTATAAACAATAAATGCGAGTTGGTCTCCTATGCAGACGACTTTTGCATCATTTTCCCAGCTCATAAGGAATAGATCTACTCGAACTAATTCAAATTATATGCAGATTTCTAGAGCAGGTACCCTAGTTTAACATCAGTTACGCTTCTAATTTAAAATATCTTGGAATTATCGTGAATGATAATAAGATCATTGTAAAATGCGACAAACTCCTCAATAAACTTGCTCGGATACAGTCTAATGTTTGGGATTCGGTATATAGTGATTGGCTCATACTATATAAGGCATTAGTGCCACCTTTGTATAGCTATTATACTATATTGTATATATTTGTAGAATATTAAATCGATAAATAAACAGCGTAGGAAATTCTTACTAACTCTACAAAATCTCTCTACCGCCGGCAGCCTGTGTGATATCTGGTGTCCGGCCGTTATATTTATAACTAATTGGTCATGATCCATGAACATAAACTTGTTGGTGAAGTTAAAACTATGTGATCGTTAAGGCTCCTAGATAATGATTTTCACCGTGACATTCCCATTTCAATTTATCGTTAACACTTAGGTGTATCGAAGAAAAAAAATGCTCTCCATAGTTTGGTTAATTCACGCGTCAATCAGATTTATTGAGGTCGGTGCGATTAGATTTTAATTCGTAATTTCACTAAAAACTACTATATGTTCCCATCATTCCTGGTAATCCTATGTGCTGGTTAGATAATTTATAATTTATTATAGATTTCATTATATATGTACATAGATATATATATTATGCATACATATATATATATATATATCATCATCTTCAGTCGTAATCCCCCTAAGGGATGTCGTGACCATTTTCATGCTACAGCCTCTTCAATTTTTCTTCTCCATTGTATCCGGTTTGCAGCTTCCCGTTTACAATCAGCCATTGACTTTACAAGCGCTTTTGTGATCGTGTCTGTCCATTTGATGTGTAATCTACCAGGAGGACGCGTTCCTTGTATTATCCCTTCAATTACTAATCGTTGCATGGAGTCATCGCTTCGCATGATATGTCCGAAATATATATATATATATATATATATATATATATATATAAATTATTTAAAAATATACAAACTACGGGTGTAACTTAATTTATAGTTTTTATAAAGACGGTGGTCCTACAATAACGGATTTCAAGATCGATTTAAGTATTTTCAAGTGATAATCTCGACTTTTTATGGTTTAAATGCATAGAAATATTTATCATATAAACGAAGACCGTATAAATAGAATGCAATATTTTGAATTTTTTAAAACTAACGGGTTAATTCTCTAGTCTGTAAAATTTCCATTACTTCGTCGTGTCGGAATTCTATCATACAATGGCCCGGGGGTCAAAAATTTTATAAAAGCAACGCTTTTCCCAACCCAGTTTAATGCGCAATTTAAGTGTCGTACCTCTACAGATAACCTTATAGACTGCCTTCGTCGCATATGGAACCTTTCGAGATACTCTCGATTCTTCGTATATGGACCGACCTATTGTTGCGGGACTGTTTATCCGTGTTTCGTACTTTTACTCGACACTAGTAGTCGACACCAGAGTACCAGTAGTGGTGTCTAGTAAGGTTCTCACTCGGCTGCGTCTATTGTCCTTGTCAGGCTTCGAAACGGGCATTAACGAGTGAGTGGCTGAATTATATCCTACTTCGTTCAATGGAGCAAACAAGTAAATTGTTGCATACTTTCATCGGGTGTAATGTAACAATCGAAACTAATTCCCCGAAATAAATTAATAGATTTCTCATTTTACCAAATAAGGTCCTATCTCTTGTAAACTATCTTCGATTAATAAACTACCAGCGAACGTTTCCGAACAGTGACGTATCTGACGGGCGTTCTGCTTTGAATCGCTCCGTACATATATCGCAACTTGATAATCGAGCTTCTCTAAATTTTACGATAAACTGTTTAAAAAAAGTTCATACTACATACGCCACGGTCTGCAATTGTGCTCTACAGAAATTACGAAATAATTAAACATTTTAATTTTGTATAATGTGGAATGTAGTGATTTTTTTATAAAAAATCAATTGAAAATTAGTTAAATCACTAATATTTATTTTCTTAAAGAAAACACAAAGCTTTTCGGCATTTATGCCATTATCAAGTGAAACATTTTAAAAATTATAATTTTAAAAATATAAATTAAATATAATTACTTAAAAATATGCGATGGTGATTGTGAAAATATGCTCCAAAAATGCTGTCTCTTTCTATTCTGTCTATTTTTTGATTTGTTGAAATTTAATATCAATATATTTGTTTATTATTTTTTTTTTAATATTAATTTTTTCTTCAATACTATTTTCCGGATTATGTAAAAGTTGTGTACTGGTGGAATTTAAAATTTTTCATTAACTGTTGCGATGTATGATGTCCAAAAGTAAAATATAAAATATAAAAATATACGAACGCAAAAATTTTTTTAAAAACACAATTTTACAAGTAAAATGAAAATAAATATTAAAAATCTGATAATCTACTGTAATCATAATTTTTAAATATTTAAATATTGTTTTTTAATATTTATTTTCATTTTCCTTGTAAAATTGTGTATTTAAAAAATTTTTGCGTTCGTATATTTTTATATTTTATATTTTACTTTTGGACATCATACATCGCAACAGTTAATGAAAAATTTTAAATTCCACCAGTACACAACTTTTACAGAATCCGGAAAATAGTGTTGAAGAAAAAATTAATATATAAAAAAAAAAAAATTAATAAACAAATATATTGATACTAAATTTCAACAAACCAAAAAATAGACAGAACAGAAGCAGACAGCATTTTTGGAGCATATTTTCACAATCACCATCGCATATTTTTAAGTAATTATATTTAATTTATATTTTTAAAATTATGATGTTTTAAAATGTTTCACTTGATAATGGCGTAAATGCCGAAAAGCTTTGTGTTTTCTTTAAGAAAATAAATATTAGCGATTTAACTAATTTTCAATTGATTTTTTAATTAAACATTAGCTATTTAATGGTTTAATATAATTTTTATTCCCTGGAAATTATATTATTTTTCATCTTGTATAACTCTCACCGATGCCAGATCTTTTCTATCCTACAGTTATGTAAGTTTATTTCAAGACTATTAACACTAATTCGTAGTTAAGACGTTCATTTTACTCGGTAAATAATAATTTAAATATACTTACGAAATAAAAAGATTAATAATAGAAAAATTAATTTTCTACCGACCGCGGTTAAAATTATTTATACTTAATTCAGCGGCTTTACGTCGAACACGCTGCTCTCTGCGGTAATTTTATGAAATAGAAAAGTTTAAATTGTAAAAAAAACTCGACGAAATAACAATAAGAAGAATAGATGTTTAAAGATAGAAAATTGTCCGCACAATTAGAAATGAGATTTCTTCGACGCTTTTGAATGGTTCGCAGTTCGATACGCTTGGGAAATATGGACAATTTCGGAGACCGACCCAAAAAGAAAATAAACGCCAGAAGAGTGTGCAGAATTTCGCGGAAGAAAAAGTTAACAAAAACGGAATTATTGAATATAAAGTCAGTAAATCAAAAAACCAATGTTTTGGACATAAAAAAAAATCGAGATCTCTTTAGCGAAACAAGGAAAAATTTTTTGAAAAGACCATGATGAGGAAGAAGAAGGATGGAGTATATACGCGAGATCAATGGAAGAGATTAAGTACCGGAAATAATACAAATGACAAGACAACTTTAACGAACTAACGTAATGCACCAACCCCTTAAATAGGACATGGAAATCGCGTCTAATTAATTAAATTAAATAAACACTTATAATAATTTTTTTATTCTATTTATTTATTTAGAACGTAGGCCTTTTTCCCCCTTTCGTCGGTTTTTAACCCCCTCACCATCACCGGCAGATACCGTTTAAAACTAACATTTTAATCGTAAATATATAATAATTTGCACGTAGTTGCCTGCGTTTAATATATACTTATGTGTATGTATACGTATTATTCAGTCTGCGCGTCTATGTGGTTATATATTATTGTTAAATAAATGCGACCGAGTTCTCGGATTTACATTATTATATACGTGTACGATAATCTTAATATTATCGTGTGGAAGGTAACAGTAAAGCATAACACCGTCGTATGAGCGCTAATATAGTCTATACTGTAAAAACACACGGGCTAATTGTGTCGTGACAAAAAAGCGATTACAATCAGATATCGCGGGTGTTTATGTCTATCTACGCAAACTCCATATTAAGATTGCCTTGTACACTACTTACACTGTGCAACAAAGTATGTATAGGTAAGTAGTGGTCTACCTCCGATATGGAGACCGCATTCGATGATGATTTCGATATTAAATAACTCATTACCGCTAGTAGTAAAAAAATAATTTTAAAAAACGTCCTAAGCTCTTAACACGATACATAAAAAAGTAGGCAATACACTGCCTTAGGAGAACGCACAATATCTTGTAGATGTGCGATTTTCCTGTAATTAATTGTAGACTTACTGCACCTAAATATATACGTGCTTGTAATCGCTACTCTATGCTTGTATGTATGTGCACGTATGTATTACGTATGTTTACGTGTACATTCGTCGTCGTTGTATTGTTCGGTGACTAGCCATTTTATATTTACCTATAAAATTAGCTAGCATTCAAGGCACTATTTATATGCGACGCAGATGCGCGCGCATATGATGTTATACGGAGTGGGGTGTCACTGCCTTCTCCGAGATAATTAAGAATTACATAATGATGAAAACTTTCTATGTCGTGTGTTGGTGTTTCGAATCCTGACCGTCGAGTTGACAACGCAAATTATACGATCCAGCTTATTTCTGAGGAATGTATATATGTATATATGAGTATGCCTGACACGTCCGAGTGTTATAAACTTGGAGTAATATGTCCTATTATTTGTGTGTGTATAATGATAATGTTGTAACACGATATATAATAATAATGTGTTCATTGGACGTCGGCGGTTTTATGTTAATTAATTGTTTGTTAATATGTTTATTTGCTGAAATACATTGGATTTAATTTATTTCGATATTTCGGACTCCGACTTAATTCGTTATATTTTATTTTACAGGTTGAGTCCGGCTATTGGCACGGCAAATATATCGAATTCGTCGCCAAACTTCAATATGGCCTCGTTTAAAAAGGTAAATACATTATTATTTAATCTGCCATTTATAAAACTCGAATTACAGCTAGTTCGCATTAATTTATTCGTAAGTAAACAGTACACATCCCCAAAAACATAATTTTTCTATCGAAATCCGGTAATTTGAGAATAGAGTCTTCTTAATAAGTAACAGTTTCTCGAATGAAAAGTCAGATACAATATTTCGGCGGTATACGATTTGTCTGCATGCGAGTGAGTGTGGGTGAGGGATAGAGAGGATGTATATGTGTATTTTCGGGTATAAATTCATTTGACGCTAAATATATATTTAAATAAACATTTTAATGACATGAAATGAAGATGACGAATTGGAAGTCGGCGGGTATATAGATTGACCTTAATGGCTGAAAACTGCTACGGTTAGGAGCCCTCGAAATTAATTATATACGAAGTTGATCGTATTTATATTTCGGAAGAGAAATTGAACGACTGACTGCAATTGGGTCAACGGATAAAACTTTTTGTAGTAAATTGTAAATTAGGTCGGTATTGCAGTATTATGTACGTTTAAGAAATGGACTCCGTACAACGGTAAATCCGTTTTATTTTTAATGTAGCCGCGAGTAGACGCAATGTGATCAATGCGGAGACGAAATAGAACTCTACCTTAAATTACACGCGATATAAATTGGAGGATTTAAGAAAATGTCATAAGTTGTTGGAGAAAGCGGTTTGTAGAGGATTGATCGCTCGGAGTTTAATTGCACACATTCAAGGATAATACGGTGGACGGTAATGAAGACATTACTGGATGGACATAAAGGAAGAGAAAGATTTTTCGGATATAACTGTGTGATATATTCCTAGGCGCAGACGAGCAAGTTCATCTCTTCTATTTGTAGAATAGGATAGAGTCTGGAGGAATGTTGAATCACAAACTGGAGGTTCTATGACTTACGTACCGATGATTTTAATATAAGTCTGGAGGTCTTTCATTGGTGTAGTCAGGAGCGGGAATGGTTGAAGCGATGTGCCATCTCTGGCTGCATTGTCCGCTTGGTCATTACCTTGTATGTCAACATGCGATCGGATCCATGCGAGAACTACATGATTATTAGATGTTATAATCAAGTGGCCAATTTCATTAGCCAGGGAGTGTAATTTAGTATCATGAAAATCACTATGTAATGCTACAAGAGTGTCTGTGTATAGTAAGAACGACTGATTAACGCTAATATTTGAAATATCTATAATCGCCATTTTAATGGCATATATCTCAGCCGATAGAATTGAGTACTGGGGTGAAGCGTTACTGGGGTGAAGCGTAGAAACGCACTATAGAGTCCGGAAAGGAAACGAAAGTGCCTACTACTCCAGTTTTGTTTTTTGCTGCAAACTGGAATCGTCGGGAAGGCTCCGATGGCAAGTCTCATTGCTGTGTGATGAATTGTACTAAGGAGTAAAATGCCTTTTTACCGGCGGAACTGTAGATTTCGACTCCATAGTTAATTTTAGGTTTTATAAGAGCGGCGAGCGACTTGATCCAAAAGTTGAATGTGAAAGCATTTTGTTAATGTTGAGTCTGAAAGTGCATTCCGATTTAATGTGCGCTACATGGAGTTTCCAGGTTAACCTGTTGTCAAAAATTATCCCAACATATTTAACGATGTTTGAGGATTTAATGCGTCTGTCATTCGAATTAAGTCCATGTTGACAGTTTCATACTCGGCAGAAGTGAACTGGGATAGTTTTAGAAGGAGAAAACTCCATTCCATATTTTAGGACTAGAAAGTCAACTTATTTATCTTGTAAGCAATCTTCACCGAGATTGACATGAGGTAAATATTGGAAGCATATGGGCATTTTGACTGGTGGAACAATTTCATTTAAAATAACATTAAAAGCTATATTAAATAATGTAGGACTTAAACCTGACTCCTGAGCAGGCCCTGTTAGACGGGTTATAAAACGATGACAATTAATCGCCGTGTATTGATTCTGAAGTAAGCCTCGGTCCTCTTGCTATTTTGAATGATTTCTATCGTTCCCCATCATAGCGGTCTGTGAGAGTTGATGTTTTTCGTTTTGTATTAGGACCTCGTTCGCAATTGAATATAAATAATAAGTTAATATTGTATAAAGCTATATTGAAGCCGATATGGTTGTATGCAGCAGAACTATGGGGTTGTGCTTCGGCCACTAACGTGGAACGAATCCAGCGCAGGCAGAATAAAATACTACGGTTGATAGTTGCTGCTCCGTGTGGTACGTCTCCAACAGGACATTACACACCGACCTACGTGTAAAATATGTCGCTGAAGAGATTAAATCGGCAATCCATAGATACTTATCAAGAATACAACATCATCCAAATCCATTGGCAGCTAATCTACTTAACGATGAAATACCTAAAAGGCTAAAACGGAAAAGAATGATAGATCTGGCTTAAAATGTAATTCTACTCTAAGGCGATTGTATTTGCTAATGGGCAAAACCACCATCTCCTGATACTTACCAACATAAAATCCAATAGATAATTATTTAAATTAGTTCTGGATTAGAGGGAAAAAAATTAATGGTAATTCGTAATTAATACGGTTGCTTATTATAAATGTTTAAAAATGGTAAAAACACAAAAAATTACTTTAGTCGTACAAATGCCACACAGTAACACTGGCATACGCACACATAACCGATCAAATAGAACAAAGTTATAATGTATATAGATAAGTACGGATATACTAATAATAATAATATTAATAATAATAATAATAATAATGAATAAGAACATATCTCTGACGCGTAAAAGATTGATACTTCCCAGTACGTGTATACAATGTGTGTGTAGGTCTGATGCGTGTATGGGGAACCCGTTTCTAACAAATTATCGTTGCGGAATATCTGCTTTGGAATTTATAAACTATCCGTGGTTATCGCTTTTAAAGTATTCTGTCATATCTATCTGCTTTAAAGCATCCTGTTATATATCTATCTGCTCGTTTATATGTTTGTTATATATATATATATATATATATATATATATATATATATATATATTATATATAGGCATAATTATAAAGTTTACTTGTGGCAGTGAACGAGTGGAAATGATAATAACTCATTGGAAAAGCAAAAATTGAATAGAACGAATGATACGCTCGATTAACTATAACTAGTTCTAGAGGACTACAACTTTTACATCGTAATCTGCCTTTTTTTTCCTTCTTTTTTTAGTACTTTAGTAAGTTGTTGTAGTAGTAGTAGTAAGTAGTAGTTCGATCGTCCAGGGTCATTGGTATTTCTCAGTGAGAATTGTAAAGATAATGTTGCCGCCGATAGTAGTTTACATTGTTCGGATTTGCCAACTTTCCAGTTAGGTAGTTCGTAGCGAACGTAATATTATACTGGCAACTATCCGCATGTGTGATCGAACCACGTCGAAAGAAACACGGTATAAAAGAGTTTTCGGATAATTCAATGCGTCAATTTTATTGTGTGTGCGTTTATTATGGATTTCCTTTAATCGGTCGTCCTTAATAAAAATTTATGTTTTATAGAATAAGTAATGTGATTTGTATCGTTGTTAAGACAAAGTACTTAAACGTATAGAATGGTGATTTTTAGAAGGGTGTCAACATTAAAATGAATAGAACAGGTCAAAAAGTGGAGACGTGCGAAAATTCTTCGAGCATCATCGAGGAACATAAATTATGGGAATGATATTGAAGAATGGTGGAATATTAACTCGAATTATAGAAAGATAAACGAACAAGACCAAATGTAAAGAAAGAATAGACGAAATCGTTACGTATCGCAATTAATAAAAGTTACGAAGTGTACAACAACTTAGTCGCTACAGCACTGAGCAGGATTGAATGTAGAAAATGAAACAAACACGACTAATATATATAATATGTTGTATATGTGTGTGTGTATATACAATACATATGTATATTAAATTCGTGAATTCATTATACTTATTAAGTGGGGAAGTTTACTGATACTTATAAGGTCACTATCAAGGGACCAATCACATAAAACTAATTTGATGGCACTTTTCAGACAGTAAATAAGTTTTTTCCTATTTATTTATTTGTAGGATTGAATGGAGAAAACGAAACAAACACGACTAATATATATAATATGTTGTATATATATATATGTGTGTGTGTATATACAATACATACATATATTAAATTCGTGAACTCATTATACTTATTAAGTGGGGGAAGTTTATTGACACTTATAAGGTCACTATCAAGGGACCAATCACATAAAACTAATTTGATGGCACTTTTCAGACAGTAAATAAGTTTTTTCCTATTTATTTATTTGTAGGATTGAATGGAGAAAACGAAACAAACACGACTAATATATATATAATATGTTGTATATATATGTGTGTATATACAATACATATGTATATTAAATTCGTGAACTCATTATACTTATTAAGTGGGGAAGTTTACTGACACTTATAAGGTTATCAAGCGACCAATCACATAAAACTAATTTTATGGCACTTATCAGACAGTAAATAAGTTTGTTCCTATTTATTTATTTTTATTTAGTTCAATTCAAAATTCTCGTTATAGAATGATGAAAACTTCATCTATATATCTATATATAATATCGTAATTTCCCGTTACTCGATTTGCAGGCATCCATGTTCGAAACGCATATGTGCCCGATGCGATGTGTACTTTGAAAAGCGCATAGTTGACACTGGATATCGGCATTGATAATATGTACAGCGCATTTCTTTTCTTTTTCGCAAACAATTTCTTTCACACACACATTCAGTCACCGGTTTTGTCCACAGCTTCCGATCGTGAGTTGTATTTTCCCATCGCTGGATCTCGACTTTAATACCGATTTTTTTTAAAAATCCGCAGCCACCACGTGTGGTTTTCTGTGCGACCTGCATCCATATATATATATATATATTTAACAAAACAAAATAAAATCGAAGTTAATCACTAATTTTTTTTTTTTTATTACATAAACACGAAGCTTTCCGACTATGAAGTCATAATAACTTGAAAATGACTTCATAGTCGAAAAGCTTTGTGTTTATGTAATAAAAAAAATATTTTTTTTTTTAGTGACTAACTTCGATTTTATTTTGTTTTGTTAAATTCTTAAAAGCACTACTTTCCAATACATCAATATATATATATATATATATATATATATATATATATATATATATATATATTTAATTACAAAAATCAGTAAAATCACTAATGATTTAAACTGAATTTTGTAATTAAGTAATAAAAAAATCACTGTATTCCACAATCTAAACTTTATATATATATATATGTACATATATATATCTCAACTAAAATACGTCAAGCTGAATTATAAATATCTTTACTAATTGATCAGTTTTGATGAAAATAATGGTTTTCCTAGCTATTGATTTCATTTTACCTAAATTGCCGATGGAATTCCGGTGGTAATTTTCGGCGAAAAATGATGTTTATCTCGAGCATAATAGCGACACGAAGATGATAATAATAATAATAATAATGATAATAAAATAATAAACTGATTGTATCAAGACGAGTCAAACTAAACAAATGTTCCTTATCTAAAGGATGTTGGGAATTTTTTTTTTCAAAAATCAAAGCACCAGCAACCCGAAGTGACGTTTCGAGCTACGACAGGAGAATACGTCGTCTAAAAAGCTCTTAAGGGAAATCGGCTCCATTTTGTCTACCATATTTCGCTGATGGCGAATAGGAATTATCGCCTTGTGACTTCTATCTTTTTCTACGTATGTGTGCCCCTTTACATTGCTACCTATATTTATTGATCTATTCCACTTTTTCTCGATTTCCTTTTATCTATAAATTTATCTGTCTATCTGTCTTCCTACCTATCAGTCTGCCTGCCTGTCTATCTTTCTATGTCTATCTGTGTGTGTGTCCATTTTATAATATAACATACATATCTACATATATGTATGCATATACATACAAACGAATCGTGTAACCGTTGTGTTGTGTATGTGTGGGTTTATATTATTTCTTTCATGTAAAGAGTTTGTGGGTGGAGCCCGTAAATAAATGTCACTGGTTTAAGCGATGTCGACTTTGTTCTTGTCGTCACATTTTTTATTTCGAAATACAATTCGAATTTATTTTTTATCAATCTTTTATTTATAGAATGATTGGGATTTATATATATATATATATATATATATATATATATATATATATATATATATATATAATATACACGGGGTGATTTTTCATCCTACATGCAAAATACCATATACAAAACTGAAAAGAGAAAATATGCTAATATGTACCGACGAATATACGTTTAGAGTGCACACCGTTTGTTACCCCTTGAGACATTTAGTCATTTTTATTTTCTGCTTCAATATTTCCAATGTTAGTTCCTTTTTCTCTTTTTTAAATTTCCAATGTAACATTATCATTATTTTTATTATTGCATTCATCGGTCATTGTTTTTAATATTTATTTTTTCATATCGACCACCTGTCGACGGTTGCCGGAGACATTCCACCTCAGACAGCGATTACTACCTGTTGGCTGATAATACCAATAGCGATTTGTTAGTGCAGGCAAATTACAAAATGTATTCAAAAGGTGCCCTATAGTAATTATTTAAGATTTACTGAACACGTTATCAGAACGGACTTCGGAACGCGTTATTTTTTTTTCATGATTGTCTGGTCAACGGTAAATGTTTATACATCCTCTTTGCTGTAGGTACGAAGGTTTTCTGTATCAAATATTGGAGAAACGCGAATGAAATTCCGAGAAATGGGATGAGCTGCCGGAAGACTGTTGGAGAAAACACGTAGAAATTGTTAACGGATTGCGATTGAAAAAGTTCTCGCATTCCTGGATAGAAAAAAACCCAAAAACGTTTCTTCGGAGCTGAAGTTCAATGCCGAAGTTTTTGCACGCGATGTATTATTATTATTATTCATGTACAGCAGCCAAGGCTAGGGGCACGATAGGAAAACAGGATTAGATTGAGGAATAGAGGCCGAAACGGTGGAGGATGGTAATTGTATTCGACAGTGGAACATGGTCATCTTTGAAGAGTAGATGAATAGTAGATGAAGCGAAGTTGGTTAAGAGACGCTCGAAGCGAGGAGCATGAAGGACAATCAACTAGAATATGGGAAATGGAGACGATAATGTTACAGCCGGAACATACTAGAGTAAAAGTTTTATTAATATAAGATACGTATAAATGAGACGCGTATGACCCAAGCGCAATCTGGTGATGACTACATCATATCTGCGGCTCGGAAGTGAAGTTATCCAAGGATCGATCGAATGTTCGATTTGACGTAGTTTGTTGGTTTGTTCATCTGCCACTTCTTCTACCATAATGCGAGAAGTCTATTTATGATGTATTTGTTAAGGCCAGACGCTGGAACAGCATGCGATGTATGTGGAAAGTAATTCGTAAAGAAAAATAGGTTTTATCTTCGGATTCGTTTATAGCGGGTGGTACTCTATACTGGGATATCGAGCGAATGAATGATAATTTCGACGATTATGATATAATACACACACAAACACATATGTATATATATATATATAAATTTTAAGTTTAACTCATTTTGTGCGTTTTTCACTTGCGTGGTTCACGCATTTGCGGACTGAAAACTATCAGTAATCTACTATTTATTTTTTCGATGGTACTACATTTTAGATTGGCTAACTTGTGAATGGTGGATATGCATATTAATATGTTCGGAGAAATATTTAGGTGGAAAGTGGGTTTAACTTACGCAGATTTTCCTCTACATAAATTAAAGTTGTTTTCAAATATTGACTTGCGCCGTTATTAAGATAAATTAGAATTTTCAATTATCATTTCAAACGTTATAGTTATTCAACTATTATTATTATTATCGTTATCGGCGTTATAATTTAATTTATAAAAAATCTGACAAACTTTGTAAATTACGTTCTCCATTTAATTAATCGTAGGAAAATTCACAACTGCGTAAATTTAATAAGACTAAATTTGCATAGTACGATGTTTCGCCATTTTGTCAGCGACTGTTATCTTTAAATGCAGGTGCGAATTTGAATTTCAACTCTCTAATTAGTTCCCCCGTAATTTTTCGTCGAAAAATTTAAATATTTTTCGTCAGTATTAAAAGGTGCTTCGAGCGATGAATAAATTATGAACTATTTTTTAGTGTCCTCGTTTCAAATTTTAAATTTGTTATACTTAAATATTGTTCTTTTTTTTTTAAAAAAAAAATTCCTCAATGGTCTTTATAGATTGCGAATAGATTGTAATATTCCGGATTCTGGTCGTAGTGGACTTCTTCGAAAATTCAAATTTTCCTGAAAGGGAGTGGGGCACTGCGTCGATATTAAGTGAAATTAAAATTCGGACGATGACCTTCTATTGTCTCAATGCGCACTGTGCTCTATTGTTGGTGATATAATAATAATAATAATAATAAATAATAATATCAAATGAACTATATTTCAGACATTTCAAGCATTTTTACAATGTAAATAATGAACAAATTAAACGAAATAACACATTCTGTAATCAATAGTAATAATAATCATGATATTTTATGGCATTTACCTAACATTTACAGTCAAAGAATCCGTTACGCGCACGGGTGCGCTAATACCGGGTGCGGTTATTAATAAATTAATCTATAAATTATAGTAGAATGCAGAGAAAATAAAATATGTATAAACTTTCTATGTCAAATCACCCGTAACTACAATTGATTTTTCCATAATTTTTGGTAACAAGTTATAAAAGATATCTTTTTCCTGCTGACTCGCAGCAGCCATAACACTGGACCAATTTAAATGCGGTGTTATTAATTTTTAAGTTTAGCACCGCTAATCTTTCATTAATGTAAATAGTTAAACTATAATTCCGAAATATTTAATTTAATTTAATCTTTATTTACATTTTTTTTTAAAAATTTTTCCTGTAATGTTTAAATATAGGAGATTATATATTAATATAATCGTTCTAAATTCGTTCATTACCTAGGTAGATTTTCTGTACTCGGCATCAATGGTTTTATAATGTAAACAATTATATCATAATGATATTCTTCCTCTAATAAATACACTTTGTTTGATATTTATAAATGTAAATACAAATTTTTGTGTAAACGTACTTTTGTTAATAAAACAACATATTTAAAATGTCGAATATTAAACCGCTCGATTATGCGCGTAAATGCGCCAACATCTGGTATTTGTGCGATATTATAAACTACGTTAAAGCTTAATAATTTTGTCGGAATATCTGTGTTTCTCTCTCGGGTGCCGGGTCATAAAGCTATTCCAGACGGTGAACTTGTCGATTTATTAGCTAGAGACGCGTTCATCTGGTAATTGAAAACTGCCTGCGAAATTTCGAGCTCCGTCCACGAATACAATCAACCCTCCCGTGAAATTTTATAAAGTTTCATGTTTTTTCATCGCAATTTTAACATATTATTTTTGTTTTTTCGGAAACGAAAGCATTATTTAAGGGGAAAATATTTTCTCGAAAAATTTTCCAAAATTCATTTGCAACAAAATATTAAAATGCGCCTCATTTTCGAAGGAAAAAAAAAGTTTTTACTGTTGTATGGGACTTGTTTCATTTCGTATTTATTTTATCATGCGAATCAATTATGCGACAAATTTTGCGATAAACGCCAAATGCCTCTAAAATAAATTAACGTTGTAGTGGTGAAATTACAACTATGAACACGTTAACACCGATGTTATATTTGATCGATTCTACTATACGGTATAAAAAGCTAGGTTCTCACACAAACCTCGGAAAAGAAAATCGAAGCTTTCGAGATGTTTATCGCGGAATGCCAAAAATATTATACCTACGTGACCGATAGAAAATGACCAATCGAGCTGATGTGCTTTATACCGTCCGAACTAGAAAGTTAAAGACACACGCGTAGACACCGAGGAAAATATCATCTGTTCCATGTTTTACAATATGGTGAAATTATTGGCAATGGAAAAGCCGGTAGGTGAAAACTTTCCTAGGAAGCAGATATGAGAAGATGGTGCCAATCCTAACAGGCGTCCGGAGATAGGGATTTAGTAGCTATGGTGATCGCGACTGGTGAGTAACAAGAAGTCTACGACACGCTTAGTCCTACACCGAGCATAGGTTACTTTTATAAGTAATAGAGGTTAATTAATAACAAACCGAACAAAACATAACACCGTCACTAAAAGTTTTTTAATCGCAAAGCTTTTCGACAGTTACGTCATTTTCAAATTTTCAAGCGCGAACAAAAATTATTACATTTTTTTTAATTATATATATATATATATATATATATATATATATATATATATATATATATATATATATATATATAAAAGATGTAATAATTTTTGTTCGCGCTTGAAAATGACGTAACTGTCGAAACGCTTATTAAAAAACTTTTAGTGATTGTGTTATATTTTGTTCGGTTTGTTATTAATTAATTAATAAAATCACTACTCTCCAATATATTCAACAAGTAATAGAGGTACTTCGATTATTTTACGTACTTATTTATATATATGGGTATGTAATTCAATGGGTTAAACTAACCCGAATATGGAAAGACTGCGAAAAATATAAAAATTCAACTTGTAGATTTTTTCAATATTTCTATATGGCGCAGAAACGTGGACCACCATCGGAAAGTGTCCGAGGAAATTCGCGTAAATAATTTCGAGATACGATGCTGGAGGTGGCTCATTCGGGTTTTGTGGATGGAAAAGAATGCGTCTATTATTTTTCGAAAGAAATTGGTACAACCGCAGATTAACAACGGAAGTTCTCGTACGTATTATGAAATTTATTGATCACATAACACGATGGAATCAGCAATAGTTATGGGACGTATATGATTGGTGTGCGACAAAAAGGCGGAGTACCAATTAGATGGACAAGTGATTGCGGTAGCTCGGATGACATTTTCAAGATGTGTGCTGCCGAACATCGTCAAGGATGGAGACAGGAAATAAGGATGCTGTTACCTTGATTACGTGGAGTTAAGACTAAAAGAAGAAGATGTGCGTGTGTGCGTGTACATGTACATTTTTTTTTTATATACTAAAGAGCAATGTCTTGTCCTACGTATCCTGTTAAGTTCTTGATATTTACTTATATTCAAGCGACTATTTATTATTATAGATGTTCTCGGTTTTCCTCTTTTGCCTTTTAACTTTAGCCCTCCCCTATTATATTTTTTTTTATTACCTCTTATTACATGCTCTAAAAATTTTATATTTTCGCTTTTCTATACGATTTATTATTAAGTTTCTTTTTTTCTCTCTCACGTATTCCTTTTATGATTTCATCGCTCGTTTTCTTTCATTATTCTGCGTCGGATCCACATCGCTGTTTTATTCAGTCTACTTATTTTTCCAGCGCTGTCGGACGTACACTTTTGTAAACATCCGTACTGATGTTCTTATCGGTTAACATCGATTTTTCCTTATTAAATACATTCCCCTTATTCGTCTTAGAAAGATGTAATAATTTTGGCGCGTGCTTGAAAATGACGTAACTGTCGAAAATTAAAAAAACTTTTAGTGATTGTGTTATATTTTGTTCGGTTTATTATTAATTAATAAATAAAATCACTACTCTCCAGTATATTCAACACATTTGATATCTGTTATACTTATACTATTGTCTTCTTTTATCACACTTCCTAAAGAACGGTGTTTTTGCGACTTTTCCAATTAACTATTTACCTATATTTACGTTTATCTTTCATTTAACGTGTTCTTATTTCATTACTTTCTTTTTGTTTTAAATTTTTTTATCGATATTTATTTTCCACCGATAAAAGTGTACAAATTTTTTTTTTGTATTCATTGCTCACAGTTAGACAAAGTAGATATTAATAGCTCAAAGAGCTACGAAAAGGAAAATTATCCGGATAACAAGGATGGACAAAATCAGTAATAAAGTATTACGGGATAAGTTAAAAACAGAAGATACTCTCCGCAAAATACTGGAAATTAAGTGGAATTGTGCTACGTAGTTCGAATGGACACAAGCGAATGGGCCGAAATAATGTACTGAATGGTTATCAATCAATAGGAAAAGATTTAGGCGAAGACCAAAAATGAGATGGATGGACGATATTGTCAAATATGCAAGTGCAGTCTGGATGCGTAAAGCACTTAATCCGATGAACTGGAAACAGCTAAGAGAAAAATATGTAAACGTACAATAACTTGGAAGAGGTCAATGCTCGTTCACGGGCTTAATTTCCCCAATACATTTAAACATATTAGTATTAGTTTAGCATTAAATACATAATAATATTAGTTCAGTATTAAGAAAAGTTATACATATTAGCATTAGTTTAGCATTAAGAAAGTTATACATATTAATACTAGTTTAGCGTTAAGAAAATACTATTTGTAAATTTTAATTTAAAATGGGAATTACAGGCTATTGTAATTGTAATGGTTATACATATATATATATATATATATATATATATACATATATATATATATATATATATGTATATATATATATAAATAGAACCGTATGTATAAACATTTATAAGTATGTAATACAATAGTTTCACATAATTCACTGGAATGCAGTATATTTTATCGTCTAGCGTAATATAACGCAATACAGCAAAATATAACCTAACGTAACGGGATGTCATAATTTTGTTTTCGTTAAGTGTAAAAGCTTTTATCCGTATTCGTGCTTATTTTTCCATTTACTTTAGTAGGCGGTGTTTTTACTTTCTATATCGTCGACATGTAGGAGATACATTTGCGACATTTTTTGTTTAGAATGCCTCTTTCAAAAATACGATCAGTCGTCTTCCGAAATACAGGCCAATTTCTAAAAAAAATATCCTATCGTATCGGACGAGCCGCTGAATTATGTAAAAATAAGGAATACGTTAAATGTAAATAAAATGTACCTGGAAAACAATTTTATTTGTACTAGTTTTTCTGTATTTTCTATTAATATATTTTTTTTTTCTAACCGATTCAGGGCACATTAAATATCTCTGCGGATAAATTTGAAATGTGATTATCCGATGGTACGGAAACTTTTAGTAACAATAATAATGAACAATAATAATAATAGTAATAAAGGAAAACATCATCATTAAGTACCGTCTCTTTTTATAAGTCATAATATGGCTTTAATGCAGATAGATACACACACACACACACACACACGGGAGAACTGATTGCAATCGCTTTATTGTCAGGAAACAATGCAGCCTGGCGTGTGTAGTGTGCTATATTGTTGTTAGGCGTGTTGGTTTGCCATTCCACGCGATAATATTAGGTTTATTAGTATTTTTAATTTTTGCGTCGTCGATCATATTCGAACTCGGTACCTTCTTTATAGAGGTCCGTGTTCTAGCCACTAAGCCACTCCGATAACCAAAATAAAACACGGGTATCCGAAATTTTCTTATTAGGAAAACTATTTCAACTACGTCGAGGTCATTAAATATTTCATTTTGGAACAGTTCAATTGTCTCATCAACGTCACCACGCTTAGAACAGAGATTCGCTTACATGCTCCCTCGAAAAATTACGCGAAGGAAAATCGTATGCATTATACGTGTATGATGGACTAATTATACGATATTCAAATACGCGTGTACGTTGTGCATTTATATTTCGTTCATGTTCAAATATTATATTACGCGCATATTAAAATGCGATGTGCGTTTAAATGTGTCAAATCAAGACTTTTTTCTTCGAGTCGACCTCCACATTGAATATGCCTCGCCGAATCAAGAATTCCGTTTTATCTTGGAAGACTTCGCTTTCAAACAATAGGGATAACGTTGTCCTCATCCGATTGCGACTCAGTCATACATCAGCCATTCATAACTGATTAACAAAACTCTGGCTCCTTAGTACATCGAGTGTATCGTTACGCTTTCCGTCTCCCGTATTTTCATTGACTGTCCTTTTTACTCCTCACTGAGACTGCCTCTCAACCTTCTCTCCTCACCTCCTCGTCAAAGATGAATACTTCTCTCTACCTAACCTAATCGTGTTCTTACGCGTGTCTCATTTTTACTCCTTGATTTAAATTCCTCTCCCTCGTTCTTCTAGTCATAGGTGTTGTACGCGGTACAATTTAGATTAATAATAATAATATATACTACGCTTGTGAATATTAGAATTCGTAGAAGGAATAAGGTCACGAGAGAGCAAATATTAAACATACGACACGGAGAAAACAATATTCGGCTAGTGATTATACTGAAAGTTATTGATTGTGGAATGTAGTGATTTTTATTTATACTTGATTACTAAAAATAGTTAAAATCACTAAATTTATTTTTAATTATGCGAGAGGATTGTGTTGTGTACCACAGTCAGGGTCAGATAGTTTAAAGTATTCATAATTGTAAAATTGTAAACTTAGTTTTAAATTAATATGTTATGATTTTATATTAATTAATTTTAACTGTATATAGCTTGAAAATGGCGTAATTGCCGAAAAGCTTCGCATAATTAAAAATAAATTTAGTGATTTTAACTATTTTTAGTAATCAAGGATTATACTGAAGTTTCTGATATCGCTCTCTGGGAAAAGTCGTTGCTCTCATTTATTGAAATGGGAATTCCGAAACGTGTAGTATATTTAATAAGTCGATTATATAAAAATAATACCAATATCGTGCGTCTGGAAGGTCGAACGAAGTTAAAAGAATTCAAGACGGAAAAATCTGTAAGGCATTTTTCCCCGTCCCTTTTCAATCTACGCGGTGAACACATTATGAGACGAGTTCCGGACGGTTGCGCAACGTTGGTGTATTCGTGGCCGGATGAATAACGAATAACCTACGCTTGGCACAGATGATGATTTAATGAAAATATTACCGGACAGACTGGAATAAGATAAGCGCGAAATACCGATTATAGTTAAATAATGATAAAACAAAACTAGTTGATCAATAGCAGATACTGATAAACGAATCGAAGGTTACGAAGCAGTATGAGGTTATGTATATTTCGGATCTTTTATCGGGGATAAAGCTGTTGCAAGTGGTGGCATAAATAGGCGAATCTGACTCGAAATATCGTGGATCGATTAATACGGTATGACACATTCGTCACAAATGCAGTTTTATGAAAAAGCTAAAGGTGTACGACGTATGAGTTTCGAACTGTGGGTTCGGAGGCATATCGAGGAAACAAATCTTTTCATATTACGTAAGCTCGATGTTAAAAGTAGACTGTCCACATCCTATCAAGAATGATTTTTTAGGCCACATTATACGGAATGAGCATTCAATGCGGCCATTTTAATAATTAAGGGATAAATACAAAAGGAATTTGCGGCAGTCTAAGTGGACGGACATGATAAAATATTTGAACAGTCCTTTTTGTTGAATGTAAATGGAAAACTACAGATCGGATATAATGGCGGGAAAAATTAAGAAGTTATGGTCACGATATGCCTAAGAAGGATATATTGTATACAGTTATCTAGTAAATTTGACTTTTCGCTAAAATTTCAGAGACTTACACTTTAGATTATCTCTCGACTGGTTGAAATTGAAAATATTTTTAGTCGCGATTGATACTTCGTCACCGGAATGACTTTTATAATTATTTTTGGACCCTGTTCCTTTCCACTCGATACCGACATACATTACCTAAGGTAAAAATCGTGACGAACAATATTTGTCGATACCGCGTTATCGATAAATATACAAGTAACAATGAAAATAGAAACTGGTTCTCGAACGTGATTGCTTTAGACGACGAGTAACGATTATTGCGTTCCGATGTATCTACATACTCGTATCACGGCGGACGAAAGAGATTATCACAAAGAGAATGCGATACAAGAAAAAAAGTGCGATAAACATGGAAAGAGAAACTATCACAACTCTGTACGAATGGTTTCAGTTACTTAATTTTCAATTTCTCTAGGGATGTCGCCCTCGATCACTAATTCTTCGGAACTTGTAAAGAAGTCATGCGAATATGAAGTGTTTAAAAATATATAAGAATTAAAGTCGCAAAGACCAACTCACACATACACACACACACATAGGAGTATATTTATGATATCGATATTATTCTGTTCTCGACATGATTTAATAGATTCGAAAAGGATTTACTATATTGATATTTAGTTGCGTTTCACGCTGCACATTGAAATCATCGGTCTCGCTGATTTTGAACTTGATATAAGATACTTTTTCCTATCGGTAATGACTTCTTTAACATATATATATGTATCGAATTCTTTATAGACTTCCATATCGTACGTGGGAATTAGTTTAAATGACATATTCGAACTTTATTCGCGAACTGGGCGCGCTCTCTCTCCAGATATTCTATTTAACCGAATAATTGACCGTATTAACTAGATACACAGCGCTTTCGGAACAACTTCATCCGGATATGTTTTCAATTATGCCTTTCACAGACACTTTCAGATGTTCGTATTACGGATGAAATCATACGATGTCATATAATATCTGAAATAAAAATTTACCAAAAGCGTGTAAGACGCGATAATAAGCTAATTAACTCTTTCATCGGATATGTTAGAACGACGCTACTTTAATGGCTGATATTTAAATATGATAAATTAATTTTACCGCGAACATTCTTTGTCGTTTCTCATTTGTATATTTCTCGTATTTTCTGTTAATTTCAATTTTATTTTCTGTTATTTTATCTATTTTATTTTTTTGAATTAAATTTTATTTGCGTGTTGCGTCTATTTATGTTATTTTAGCCGGGTTAGTAAAAGTGTTGACATGTTGTTGATCCACCAGTTAGAAATGTCCCTCCTCAGTGACACTCTATATCTTCTGTGATGTAGGGAGGTAACCAAATTTTTTTCTAATCAGAAGGTTTATATTAGGTCGCATATCAAAATTTCAGAAAATTATTGGTAGTTACAGTGTATATATATATATATATATATATATATATATATATATATATATATACACGCGAACGTTATAGACATCGTAGACTTATGCGCAGATTTTTATAATTAATCTAATTTAAAAAAATTATACCATTTATTACTAGTACTAATTTATAATTATAGCGTTTCGTTCTTTTGTTGTGGGGTTTTTATTTTAATTTTTATCGCGTAATATATTTATTGTAAAAAAATTTAATTTTCGTTCGAGCAGTTTTAGAAATTATTTGTCGAGGTTATTTATTAAGGTACTTAGCTTAATGAATTTTTAGTTTGTAAAAAATTACCTATCGAAATAAATTTTTTCTGTTCCGTTGAAATAATATAAATTTTTTGGCTTTAGGTCTTTCAGATAAAACAGTCGAGAAGTAAGAAGACTAAAATGAGAACAAACGTTCGAATTATTATAAACATTCTCGGCAAATCTTCTTTTTAATGTTTTATAATGTGGAATGTAGTGATTTCAAAAAATCAATTGAAAAATTAGTTAAATCGCTAACATTCCATATTTGATCCGCTATAATAGGGTTATATTTGTTGCTTATCGCTATTTGTTTTATAATGTTTTTTTCTTTATTCAATTTATCCCTGTCTGTTAAAAATCTGCGTTTTCCTCTAGTATGTCACGTATCGTCTTATACAAATTACTAGACAGAAATTATCAGATGTCAAGATAAACCGTTACTCTTCGACATACATCCGCTAAATTAAGAATATTGGTTGAGAACTATCGGGAGTATGTTAACAACTTTATACCGCAATTAGAAATTCGTCCAACTTCCTTATTAACGCGCATCGTGTAACATCTTCTAGCCGCTTCAGATTCAGATCTTCGTTTCTCTAATAACCAACAACCTGCATCGGTAATTGGGCGAATAACCTTATTCCGACTAAGCCGAATAACCATTCTGTTAGCACAGGTTTCGCGCGTACCCAATAATATTGGATCTTACCATAGGCCTAGGGGTAGTGTTCATACGCGTTTGAGAATTGACCGGTAGAGTTTTATTGATCGATTTGTAAATTTTTTCATAACTCGATTTACTAAAAAAAAAATATTAATTTATAAAAGTATACAGTTTAAAAAAATGTAAAAGGGAAGAAAATAAAAGAAAAAAATTAATTTAAATGTACAGCATTACTAAAAATAGCAAAGTTTCACTATCAAACCGATTTTTTCACGTTATAAATTTCTGTAATATTTTACATCTAACTTAAAGTATTTTCTTATAATTTATGGTTTTTCGTTTTATATTTTAATAAATTCTGTATATTTTATATATATATATATATATATATATATATATATATATATATATATATATGTATATTTTTTTTCACGCCCATTTGATAATAGCCGAAAAGCTCTTTGTGGTCATTTAATACAAAATTTTGCGAATTTAACTATATTGTATTATTATTGTTGTTTTATTATTATTATTATTATCATCATTTTATTGCCGTATCGAGAGTTTGATGACATCACATTGCGCTTGACCAGAAATTTGCAAAGATATTTTACGTCTAAATTCGATCGTTTTTTTTTCAAGTCTGTTAGAGCGAACAGCTCCGCGGAAAGAAAATTATCTCAAAAGTCACTTCTGGTCGTATATGTAGCAGGTGCCTTCCGAAATCTGCTATTTCTTCGTGTTGCCCTTCGTGTACGACCGGTTCCTGTTTAATTTCTTTCGCACATTCCATTTTCAAGCAGGATCTGCCGTTCATAAAATTCATGCAAAACTTCATGTACCAACTATATATACATATTATATCGGCGGTACTTTTAACCGTTCGACAGCTTAGCGACGTCGATGTATTTCGATTAATGTATTCCGCATCTGTATTACTCAACGCTGAGGCTGATCGTGTTTAGATTGTGACAAATGCTTCTCGTGAATATAACTTTTGCAGCGCCCTCTTCCAAGATGAGATTTTCAACTTTGTACGACAGCATTCAATCGAGCGTGACTTCAATATATTTAGAATATTCGACGAGGACTACCTTCGCACCTCACTTCGCTTACCATAGCATCAGAGCGGCATCACTTATCGTAGCGACGAGAAATACCTCGATAATTGAAATAAACTTTGTTCGATTCCTTCCCTTAAGTAGGAGAAAAATTTCCACGATTCCACGACAAAGGTCTTACGCTAAGTCTCTCGCGAAAGTATTTCACATTGGCTTTTGAAAGTTGTACATTTGATACTGGCCTGAACTGGATCAAATAATTTTGTTCGAACAGGGTTCGGTTCAGTTAATTTTGAAAAAGGACCCGTCATACTCTAGTTTAGTTAGTAGATTTAATTGTATACTTACGAAGACGGAATCGGGATAATCTGTAAGAAACGCGAAATCACTGCAAACGAGGACATTTTAAATATTTCTTAGTCATTCTCACAATACCGGACACGGAGTTAAAATTATTATTATTATTATTCATAGAAAAATGAGATGCGAACTGTTTTGTAATCAACCTATATTGTATTTCTTCGTTTATAATATTACCTATTCTTTTTTTTCCATTCCGTTTTCTGTAAGATATATATATATATACATATATTAAATATATATCGGGTTACTCCACTCCTACGTAAATGATTCCTCCATTGTTGAAACAAAATAGGCCGTCTAGCTGCAGGCGTAGTTCGGTCAACGACGTTATTTCTACGCTGCTAAAGCCGATGTCCGACCGATTTGAAACGCGCTAATGCGAAACCGGTCGACCGGCGATTATGTATCGTACGTCGCCAGATTGTCCCGATTCCGATAGGTGATATTATTTTGCAAACTAATGTTACACCGATAGGTATAATAACGGTTTCAAAGTAGAGCAGAATACGTGGTTTCATCGTTACATATATTACATATATATATATATATATACTCTTTCGTGATCCATGAAAAACGTCACGAAACCGCTGATATATATATATATATATACATATAATATGTATACTCGGTTATCCAGGAAACTGGTCTCAAGATTTCAATGTGTAACTTGTGAAGTAATTGAACATGGTCTGTGTAGAAATTACTAATTTCAAAGTTTTCGCTGCCCCACATCGAGTATAACCCGATAAAATCTCGAAAATTTCGATTTTTTTTTTCTTGTTCATCGTCTTTTCCTTTAAATTTACGATGAAATTTTTTTCAGCCATTTTCGAATGAATAAAATATTATAAAAAATATAAATGGAAATAGATAAATTGTAAGAAATACTTAATTTATATGAACAATATAAAAATAAAATAATCTGTGACGGCGAACGTGGTAAAGAACGCAATCCACAAATCTGTAATAAAACATTTATAAGTAAACAATTAAATATAAAAATTTTCTAATACAGGAAAACAAATTAATTAAATTAAATGTAAAAATTTTTTAACTACTTTTTTGTCGTTTATTTATTTTTTAAAATTCGCTGCATTCCACACTGTTCGAACGATTAAGTTATATATATATGTATATATATATATATATATATATATATATATATATATATATATATATATATATATATATATATATATATATATATATATATATATCTATATATATATATATATATATATATATATATGTATATATATATATATATATATATAGTTTTTAATGATATCTAAATAGATTTTCCGAAAGAAAAACAAAAAACGATAGATACGACTTGTAATGGACTTCTGCGCGATCAAGTCGGGATTGACTACATATTTTATAACTAGAGATGTAAGATGTATACATAATCATTAATTCGTTATAACTATTAATAATGTTAGTCTTAATGAGACAGTCTGTGAGAATTTCCAGCTTTTAGACGTCCGGGATAGCTGAGCTTATTTCCTTAGTACGATATTAGATATATTATATTGATTCAATTATAAAAGTTCAAATTTACTTTTATTAATAAAAATTAATTGTAATTTGAAGTTTCCATCTTTGAAATATTGTTTTTTAACTTTATAATTTTCTACTTATATATATATATATATATATATATATATATATATATATATATATATATATATATATATATATATTGTTTTATTTTCTCGTGTTATATCGTATGCTATTTTATGTAACAGATATAATAACTGACACTTGCGTCTAGTTGACGTGTGAACCAGCGTAAATAAATTAAAAACTGAAAATAGTCGTTCTGGTGAAAGAATGCGAGAAAAAAATAATGCAACTGGGGATTAAATTAATTTTCTTCTTTTTTCAGTACTTTGATTTATCACAAACCCAACTGCAATGATGAAGGACATTCGTTTGAAAAGTTAATATTTTCGATAAAAGTCTCCGGGTAAATGAGTTATCGCTTTTATGTTAGTTTAAATATTTTCGTATTAATAAAATAAAATAAATAACGATATCTCTTTCTTCGTTTATTCGCCTATTTTTTATAAGTTTAACAGGACGACGTCTTTCGTTAGTGTGTGTGTATATTTAGGTACACGCGTAAAAGTGACGAATTTAAACGTTTCTCGTCTCTAAATTATTTTTAAATATTTACGCGGAAAAATGAATTTCCTTTCCAACGAACTAGGCATTCGCGCCATTAATTGTTCTCCTGATAACATTTTTTCGCGGTATAGCTAACGCCGGGCCTATTCGATTTCCAGAATTCGTACATACATTTCCTTTTTTTATGATATCCAAAAGGAAAGGACTAGAAATATCGATTGAGCAAATGTAACGATATCCAAATAAAAAGGAAAGAACTAGGAATAAAGCAACCGGTTAATTATATCGCGTACGCGGCAATCTTTTAACAATCCCGTGTACACGTACGGGCTGCAGCAGTTGTGCAAAGCGTTCGAATGTTAAAATATTACAAACGGCGCAAAAAAATACGTCCGATTAATTGCCGACGCGAAACACTGCATCCAACTCTGGATACATCGTAAGACGTAACGGAGACGATATCTTGGGTAAAAGTATCATATACTCGCTACAAAACTGCCAGACGACACCGGTCCAAAGAGAAAACGAAATACAATAGTTCTCGCTAATCCAATAAACACTACTAGTTAAATCACCTCGTGCCGAGTTTCATGATAAAAATATCATTAACGAACTACCTGGAACAGATCAACGATGATAATAAAGAAATTTCTAAGTATAAAAATTAGTAAACGAAATTACGAAATGTTCATCATCCAAAGATTGACTATTTCATTCTTAACTCCTGCGAAATTGTCAGTTTTCGTAATAAATAGAAGAGTTTAAAAGTATTTTTGTGTTAAAAATTATCGGGAATCGTCTGAAAATTATCCAGCATTACTGAAAAATAATCCGGAATCATCTAAAACGCTTATATCGATTCGCTTCTGAATTTTCCCCGCCTTTTTTTTTTTTGTTTTACCTACGACGATCATATCTACTTTACACCGGCTGATCTTGTTATATCATCTTGCCACCTTGTGCTTATAACGTTGCCTTGGCAGCCGTTCCGTTATTCGTTTCGTCCACCTGTCATCACTTTTTCTTGCTACATGGCCTGCCCAGTTTCATTTCAGCTACACTATGCGTTCTACTCGCATCTGACAGTTTAGTTGCGGTCTTATTTTTGCATTAGTTTCCCTATCTGACGTCTTAATTTCCAACATTACTATTTTGTCGGCTCTCTAAGTTACGGCAAACTTTCTAGCTATATATTTCGTCGGGCTCCATATTTCCATACCATATGTAAGCACCGGAAGCACGAGCTGTTCGTATACTTTCTTTTTTTAGTCCATCAGCTATACCTTTATTCTCGTTGCTCAACTTTTTCTACCCACCAAAGATGCGTTCGTCTTTTTACTTCCTTAAGCATTGTTTCCTTCTCTGCGGTACTTATATATATATATATATATATATATATATATATATATATATATATATATATATATATATATATATATATTCACTGACATGTTCCAGTATCTGCCCATCTATAATTTCAGAGGCGTATTCGTCGTTAGCTTTGTTTTGTTGGTGTATTTTCCGCTAATCTAGCTTTTTTTTGTAATTGAGATCAGTTATCGTGTTCAGTAGGGTAATTAATACGATGTCGTCGGAAAATCGCGGGTGTCATATTTTTTTTTCCATGGATAACCTTTAGATTCCGAAAGTAAGTTTTTGAACATGCGTTTCCAGCTATAAATTACTTAGGAGACATTGTTTCCATAATTCTAACCTTTTACTGTGATAATTTACCAGCTTCCGGTGGTCGGGGTTTGACATGTTGCACTATTTACGTCATTCTTTTAAACCGTCGGGTTATTAAGTTATTTGCTGTAATAAATGCTGATTTTCTTGACTTCGATTTGTTTTGAACAGAATTGTTTACGGGAAAACCCGGATTATCATTATTATTATTTACTATTATTACTATCATTATCTCGTTTCCATCATTTCAGTTCTGGGAAATAGGCAGTCTGCAAGTGGAACGGCCACTTAAAATCGCATTTCGTTAAAAATATCGCGTGTTTGGTGGCGAAACCTTCTATCGTTTTTTTTTTACACTAGCGAGCAACCCCCTATATTTAGGTCATATATATATATATATATATATATATATATATATATATATATATATATATATATATATATATATATATTCAAAGAATGTGTAATTAAAGCACCGACCTCTCGAGTCGAGTATAGCAGTAGTTTATATTAATTACTATCCGTTCTAGCGAAATTTGAAACAACGGTCTTTAATTCACGACTGTAAGGAGGACTAACACCGATTTAGAGCTGTTGATTCATTTTTTAAACGTGTTGAACATTTACCAAAAGGCATTGGCCAACTTCTTAGAAACCCCTTTTATTTCAACAGACATTACGGAAAAAACAGACTACAAGAATAAATTAAATAGTAGCCTTTAATCAGCAATATCCGCTATGCAGATAGCACTGTTCTATTAGCATAGACATATGCAGACTTGCAATCTGTAATGGAAAACATTAATGCGACTGAAAAAAAATACAACCCCTTAACATAAATGTTCAAAAAGAAAAGTACACGATAGTCAGTAGAAAATGTCGTAATAACAGCGTAATTTAGATGGATAAGGAGGAAATAAAAGGAGTAAGGAAATTTAAATATCTCGAGAGCCGCTTAACAGAAAGACTCAATCCACAAATTGACGTCAAAAGAAGATGCGCTCACATAAAGACAGCTACCCGGAAAATGAAGAAACCATTAACAGATAACGAACTAAGTTTAAACATTAGAATGAGATTGTGCCAGTAATCGTCTATTCACTGAATTGTGTGTGGCACGAATCTGAATACGATTGTAGAATACGTTATATGAAACATGGTGCATATCTTTTTTTGCGCTCTGTGTATATTATATGTATGTATGTATGCCCAATAAAAATAAAATATTATAGTTGTTGAATAGAAATATTGTAATTCCAAGAAGATTATTCGCTAATGAACCATCGTAAGCAATTCGATATTTTTTTTTTATTTCATAATTTAAAAAAAACCTCTTAATAGTAAAATTTCACATAAATTTTAACCGTGATCAATACTCTCGCAATATTACGATAATTCTGGAAATTTAGAGATTTGCTCGATTTATTGTGGTTACTTTTATATGCACAAACTGATGACATCTTACCTTTTTAGAAAGCTAATGAAGCGGGGGGGGAGCTTTTTCCTGTAACTTGCACATCAAGTGTCGTACACATTTTTCGAATAATAATAGTTTTTGATTAGGAATAAAAATTAAAAAATTAAAAAAATAAATTCATCACCGCTATTTAAATAGTTCTATTCGGCAAATTACATAATTCTGGGCATTATTTTCCAATGAGATAATTCTTAGCTTCTAAAAAACATAAATTGATCGTTCCGAATTAAGTATCGATATTTTTTAAGGAATGTCTGGAATTTTCGAGAAATTTTTAAAATCGTTATAACTCAGTAACCGTTCATTTTTGACCTCCTATGTTATATGACAATTTTAATCGCAATTTGTCTACTAAAATATTTCCTTTATAAGTGTACTGCAGCCGTTTGATATTTTCAATTATAATATAAATGGGTACTAAAAAATAAAGTGTACTCATACGTATGTTACTTTATTTATACGTACGTCTCCGAAATATTTATTATAACTAGGTTCGACAAATGTTTGATTTCTATACTCTCGCGTTAGGCATTCGTTGAGAATATAATACATAACAGACTCGTAATTTTAATTCCCGCGTTAAATTGTTAACCGACTAAATTTTATCCGTCGTTTCCTCGATAAATCCAAACCGAAGAGTCTGTTGTTAGGATCTGAAATCAATTTATCGACCCATAATTTCAACGAATGTTTTAGGATAATACCGTTATTTCCACAGATTAAGCTTCGTCAGATAATATCATCCTTCGGAAGCTCGTAAATTCAGTAAATAAACCGTGTTCTTCTCGTTTGAACAATAACACAAGATTCAGTCAGCTGCGACGAAAATCGTGATAAGACCAGTTCGATCTTTAGTGTACGAAATGACTTTCCTCGCACGAGATAGAATACTAAAATCGAAGCAGACTTCTCTTAGCTGATCCCTAATATCGAAAACAGAATGAATTCACCGTTGATATTAAAAAGCTAATAACTATTCGAGCAATTTTTTGTATTTTACATCCATTAACTCCGAATACCTCTTATTCCGAGGTGTAATATTACACCACGCATTCCTTATAACTTTTTCTCGTCCGAAACATACTCTAAATAACGCAAATTAACAGCTCTGTTCAAACGTAAGTCTGAAATACTTTACAACACATCTAACATGTTTAATCTAACCTCTCTGTCTTTCATTATCACGCAATATTTTATTAAAAAAACACGTATTTTTGATAAAACTGTTTCATACGGTGCCTTTGACTTCGTCAACGAAATACGGAGTACGTGTTCGTTACATGGTAATAACTAATCAGTGAAAAAATGTTGCTAGTAAATCGAAAACATTAGTTTGATCGAAGAAAATTATCTATACGAAATGTTTATAAATATTCACCTATAATACACACAACGCTCACATTTTATATATATATATCTCACATTTGTATGTATAACTCCAATCACGTCTGCAAGAAAGTGATTATAGAAAATTACAGTTTTCTGTTTATCGTGGAAAAGTTTTCGAAAGTTCAGTTACGATATACTAACTATCGGTGTTGCCTTCAATTTTGTAGAGAAACTTTTTCGATAAAATATTCTTCGTGTGTAACACACCTATTGTGTTCACGAATCGAGTCTACAACTAATTTCGCTTGTTTAAGCCGAAACTTTTATTTCTTCCGCTTCCTGATTAAAAATAATCCGTATGTTAGTGAGCGGTGATTTCCAGCGTAAGTAAATTAGAACGTACGGTTACTGAGAGGAATTAAACAATTTCGGACGCAGCGTTCGAGCGAACAACCGAACGACGTTTTATGAACGTAATATACAGGCGTACGTCGGATGATCTCAAATTCGTCAAACTAAAAAAAATGCTTACTTATCCTTTAAATTTTAAATTTATTTATCATTCGAAACCTCTAATATTAAGAATTAAACGAGTTCAGTGATCGAATGACGAATGAGCATTTGCTTTTTGCGATAAAAATGTTTTCAAGATGATATTCGTCAAAAATTTGCTAATAAAGTTATTAATGTCGACCATCACCGACCGTGAATTTAGAAAAAGAATGTAATATAATCTACGACAAGCTAAGATAGCTTTAGCCTAACATATTTGACTTTAAATACAGAGGGAGGCTGAACGAGAGACTCGTACATCCCTGTACAGATATGATTTCGAACTGCTACTTACTAAATTAGAAATTCAGATATATAATTTAACGCGCGTCTAGGTCGGAAATTCAACGGCCACTGGTCTACTTCACACAACATGTTGTGGACTACTCGTGCAAAATGCACCCAATACTAACCTAACTACTGTATGATGCACTAAATCCATTAAGATAGAAGATTTTCTTGCACGAAAAATGGGGCCGCATAGGTCAACGATGACCGTATAAAACAATTATCAACAATATTGTCCTGTCTGGTCTGTAAAATGCGTGTGAAAGTTTCGTCGATTATTTTTAAATACCCGATGTGTAGTTGAGTATCTTAATCCCAAATGACTAACTGTATGTTAAATTTTGGTATATAGTTCGGTCGTTGGGTGCAACAGATAATTCTTTTCTATACACTAGAAACTAACAAAATGGACACTTTTAGTTTTGGAGGGCGAGAACGCAAGGAAGTGGTTGACAGGTCCATTATTGCACTGATACTTCTTTAAAGTGTAGGACTAATCAGTGATGACGTCTACGAAATTACATCCCTAACTGCGGCTATAAATAATGTCGGACTGATTACGAAACCGTGAGTTACGCCATTAGTGTTTTGGACTACGAAGATGACGAACTCTGCACGATTGTGAAAATGAGATATAGAATTAAGCACTCTTGGTACGCACTTTAATTTCCCGAGGAATTTGTGTTTCTATACACGTAAGCCTTCGTAATGCCGAAGAATACTAATATATTAAAAAAACTATTTTGTATCTTTGTCTGAAGATAGTATATAATCTACGTAACGTCGTCCGTGATAGTCGGAATCCAAATTGTTTAGATATACTTTATACTTCAGCCGAATATTTAGCTGCTTTATCGTTTGTTGCAGTTAGATCAGATTGATTTTATCAGACTTTCCAAAACTTCCGGTAACTTGACTGAACTGTCTGGTAGATAATGGTCGATTTCAATTATTTAATATACTAAGCGATAGTTAATCAGGTCCTCGACAATTTACAGAGCGTTGAAGTCGATGATGGATAAATTTGGTTCTTGTTAATAATGATGATTCCTCGCTATTGCTCGGGATAGATATATCGGTGTGTCGGATGTGATTAAATATCGTTATGTCGTATATAGAGAAAGATTTTTTTCATTAATTTAACAACATTGAAAACGCGGCTTTTGTTTAGAAATATCGACTATATTTAGTCGCTTACTCTCGAATCGACTTTTAGCTTCCATTGAAAACGGCAACACATCTTTGTCACCGGATATATTTTCGTATATTTCTAGCTATTTCAATGACTAACACTTTAGAAGCACATAAAGCTGTTCTATTATTGCGACAACCATCCATTATTATTTTAATTTCTTTACAGTTGTGTCGTTGCATTAAATGTATAGTTACATATTCATCCGCATGTATACATATTGTATATACACGTCTCGCATATATATATATATATGATAAAAATATATATTTACATATGTAAATTTGCAACTCGCTCTTTCACTTCTCATGCGTGAAGTCGAGACAGTTATACTATTATTACTACTTACATTGTAGTAGAATTTATAAGCTTTCGTGGGAGAAATGAATATTTTGATGTTTTACCTACCAATTAGTTCAGTCGACGAATTTGGTACAAAACGAACGTTAGCACACGCATCGATGTTTCATCCATTTTAAATTCAACTGTTGAATACAAACATAAACATATACACGAATAAACGCACAAAGGCGCGCGAGGTTAAATCACCGACACAAATAACAGGTGGAAAAATGCCAACAGACCAGCTAATTAGCATACGAATAATACTCGAAAATTATACGAGAATTTGATAATAACTAAAAAAGGGTTTCTATAGCCATAAACCTAACCTAACCGGGCCGGTTTAAAATTTCGAATCTCACACAAAATGACGGATATGCTTTGAGCTTTTTAACGAGGGCCAACATTTACAGAGCTAAAGACAATGAATCAAAAAATACCCATTGCTGTTGTAGTTTATATATAAGAAAAAAAATTATACATAGTTACATACACACACATATATTTTAGAGCAACCCATTCTACCAGTATCACCTCCGTAGCTTGTATATAGATGAAATAAATTTATAACTAAAAAAAATCGTAACAAATAATAAATGTTTTTTTTTTTTTGTGTTACACATTTCTGTCGAATACAATTAATATCCCACGGGGCTAATTAACTTAGTACTCTGTTCGAGAATTTAGCGGGGAATATAGAAGGATCACAACTACAATTTTCAGTTAGAAACATGATGGAAAACTTAATGTGGTTACTAAAATATTATCTTAGGTGGATATATAATTAATCTCTATTCCGTACAGAAAAATGACGATCTAATAAACTGTTAGCGGTGACGATCTAATAAATTGTTAGCGGAGTGAAAATTGAAGAATGACGCTGCTCGCGACTGTGGTAACCCGCAATAATCTGTAGAGCATATCATTCACACGAGTGTCGTCCGAGCATAGCTTTTGGCGTTCAAGGTATACATGAAGAGTTTTCGACGCGGCCTTGACGTGGATGCGTGTCATAAATATAGTTTTCTAATTGCGCATCTGAAAAACATTCCTAGTAATAATAATAATAGTAATAATAATATAGAAACACCTACTCTAAGAAGACATAGTCTAATTTTAGTCGCCTGTGCACCTGTCCGAGCATCAAAAAGTCAAAAACTTCATTTATAGCACACTAATTGCGACTTGGCAGCAGAAATAGGATAGCTGTCAGACTGGAAGGATTATGTTTCCCCCCAGTTATTTAATAGAGTCCAAATGAGAAACTTATATATAAACTTTTATAATGCACATGAGCTAAAGTTTGGCGCCTGATTTACATAGGTTCCATCTTGCCGGTGAACCACTATTGCAAGCTGTGCGTCCCTACATTCCGACAGTTCTGTCGCATATAAAAGCTTCAATATTCGTTTGTACAATATTAATTTATTATTGATATTAAATTGCGAGTGAGAACCTATTAGGCAATACAATTGTAAGTTCTAGCTCGATATTCTTTGACTTTATATTTTTCAGCCAGGCTAACGTTTGATTTAAATGAACACGAGATAATTTATTAAATGGAAAAACAATGAAAATAATATATAACAAAATACTTTATTTAGACGTACAATATTTCAAAATACAGAAAAGTGAAAAATTATCCGATCGTGTCGTTCACCACATTCACTATCGTGCTATTTTATAATCAAGTTGGTTTTCCATTTTTCAATTTTTTAGTAATATTGTATATATAAATTAAGTATTTTCTTACATTTTATTTTATTGTTTTTTTGTACTTTATTATATATATATCTTTGTTTTAATTTTTAATGCCGAGTTGATAATGGCTTAATTGCCGAAAAGCTTTGCAGTCTTTATATATATCATCATCATCGGTATATAATGCTCTTGTCGTTGTAGCTAGCCAATCATTTTCTTCCATTCCTTCCTGTTGTCTGCTATGTTCTTCATCTCTTTATACGTTATTTGTATTCTTTCTTTTACTTGATCGATCCATTTTATTCTAGGTCTTCCCCTTCTTCTTCTTCCTTCCAATTTTCCTTCGATTATGACCGTCATGAATTCGTTATGCCGCAGTATGTGCCCTAGAAGTCTTTCGCGTCTTTGCTGTATTGTTCCTATTAGTTTCCTTTCTTCATTTACCATTCCCAAAATCTCGTACTTTCTTTTCTTCTGTGTCCATGATGTCTTCATCATGCGGCGCCAACCCCACATTTCGAAGGCTTCCAACCGTTTTTTTAAATCTTGTGTTAACACCCACGTTTCTGAACCATATAATAATATATTTCATATATATATATATATATATATGTTTTCAAAAGTTTTTTCCGTAATTCTATTTTCATGTTTTTATTAAATAAATCTCTCTTTTTCACAAACGCTTGTTTGGCTAATTCTTGTTTTTATTTTTTTATCACTTCTTCCTGTGCTCGTTATTATACTACCCAAATATTTAAACTGTTCTACTTGTTCTAACATCTTGTTTTCTAACATTATGCGTATCTTTTTTTCATATTTTGACGCTACTAGAACTTTTGTTTTATTTTTGTTTATGTTTAAATTTATTTGCTTTAAGTATTTCTGCAATATTGTTATTTGTTGTTGCAGTTGTTGTTCATCGTCGGCCAACAATGCAATATCGTCTGCAAATCTTATACGATGTATCTGTTGTCCATTTATTTTTACTCCCATGGTGTCATCTTTCATTTTTTGTATCGGTTCTTCTAGTACCGAGTTAAAATAGCTTGTCTTATTCCCTTTTGTATTTTTACTTTTTCTTTTGAATTACCGATTTTTATTTCCGCCGATTGCTCTTTATATAACTCCCATATTATTTTTCTATCTTTATAATCTAAACCTATTTCTTCTAGTTTTGCGAATAATACATCCACACAATCAAACGCCTTTTCTATATCTACGAATGCATAGCCCTTCACCAATTTCAATTTTTTTCTCGATGGTTAATCTTAATGCCAATATAGCTTCTCGAGTACCTCTTTCTTTTCTAAATCCGAACTGATCATGGCTTAGTTTTTCTTCTATTCTTCGTTTTATTCTATTCAATACAATTTTTATAATTATTTTTGATACATGTGGTATCAAACTTATTGTCCTATAGTCGGAGCATTCCTTTGTGTTCACTTTTTTTTTGGTATTGCTACTATTGCCGTGTTTTTAAAATCTGTAGGCAATTTACCCTGTTCATAGCAACTTTCCGTTAATTTAAACAGCTCCCTTATGATTTCTTCATCCTCAGCCTGTAATAGTTCAGCCGGTATGGTATCCAAACCGGGTGCTTTTTTCTTTGGTAGCTGTTTCAGTGCCAATTCAAATTCTTCCTTCATTATTTGGGGACCTTTGTCATCATCTTTATTTTCATTTATAGTTATTTCTTCTATGTTCCCATCTGTGTCTTATATATCGTTTCCAGATGTTCCTTCCATCTTCCGCATATGGCTTTCTCTTCTATTAGCATCTTGTTTATCATTTACGATGTTACCAGTTATTATTTTACGTTTTGGATTCAACTTATTAATTTCTCTATATGCTTCATCGAGTTTATTTTCTTCCATTTTAATTTTCCATACTTTTACATTTTATCCATTTTTGTTTTTCTTCCCGACATTTCCTGGTGATTCTATTCCGCAGTTCTTTATATTTCTTTCGTGCTTCTTCTGTCCTTAATGCTTTCAATTTCCTTCTTTCGTCTATGTCTTGTATTATATCTGTTGTTATCCAGGGCTTCCTTATTTTTCTTTTGTTTTTACCTATTGTTTTTTCTGCCGCCGTTACGATTGCATCTTTCATCTGTTTCCATTTCTCCTCAATGTTATTTATTTGTTTAATTTTTTTATTTCGTAATAACTCTTTTAATTCCAGATTGTATTTGTTTTCTTTTCGTTTTAGTTCATCCAGGTTCCATTTTCCCGCACTTCCAACGGTTCTTTTTTTCCTTAGCGTCTATCTGCAGTTTACAATGACTGGTATGTGACCACTATCTATATCCGCTCCAAGGTAACTTTTACACATTTTAACTTGATTCCCATATCTTTGTTTAATTAATATGTAATCAATTTGATATCTGCTCGTATCTCCAGGTGCTATCCGTGTATACCTTCTCCTTTTGTGATTTTTGAATATTGTATTACTTACTATTAAGCTGTGTTGTTGACAGAATTCGATTAATCGTTCCCCTTTTTCGTTTGTGTGACCTAATCCATATTTTCCTACTATTTTCCCATACTGCGCTTCTCCTACCACTGCGTTGAAGTCCCCCATAATTATTACGTTTTCTTTATTATTGATTGTTTGTAATATGCCGTCTAATATATCATAGATTTCGTTTATTTCTTCGTCCTTTGCACTGCCTGTCGGCATGTATACCTGAATCAGAGTTGTTGGAACCGGTTCTGTTTGTAACGTTATCATCATTATCCGATCGCTTATGGCTGCTATTGTTTTAACACTTTGCCCCCATTGTTCGTCTAATATGAAGCCTACTCCTCTGCTTCCTTTTTTCTCTCCACTGAATATTATTCTGTAGTCATCGCTCCAAAAGTCTCCATTTCCTTCCCATCTCAATTCGCATAATCTGATTATGTTCGTTTTTAGCCTTGTCATTTCTATCTTTAATTCCTCCAACTTTCCTGTTTTTAAAAGCGTTCTTATGTCCACGTTCCTAGTCTAATTTGTTTCTTTGACCTTTTCTTTGTTTGGCTTTCCGCTACTTTTCCTGGGAGATCTTCTTTTTGATCAACCTCAACAAGTATGCCCCCTCCTGCAGGGTTCCGTTCCCATTAATTGACCGTCCAATGCCTGATATACCGTTTCTGGTACACCCCTTGGATGCGGCAGTTATGTTTTTCCTTGTACTTGTCATATTGATAAAAGGAAGATATAGTACGCTGGTGGTTTTCCGTTGCCTTCCAGCGGATTTTCTGTTAGAGTTTACTCTCTTAGCCTTCGGGTAAAAACCCTAACCACAAGGCAGTGGCTTTGTTTTCTGTTAGGGTTGTCTCCCTTAGCCTTTAGATCAATATCCTAACCGCAAGGCAGCGGGTTGTTACTGAGGTGGTAACAATTTTGTTAGGTTTTTACGGCGACCTAAACCCGCCGAGGGAGAGACAGTCATAGGATTCTTGCAGACTTTTAGTAGACAGGTCCTCAAGCTGTCCATCTGCATCCTCGTGTCTCCTTGCCCTGTCGCTACTGGAATCGTCTGCCAGAGACTTTCCGCCAGTAGCCGTTCTTGGTCCGCGACTGCTTATTTGACTAATGTCTTATTCGCAGTTAACCTACATATCTGTAGGCCATTCCACTATCCGCCACCTGTGGACGCGCCCCGTACCAGTTAGATATATATATATATATATATATATATATATATATATATATATATATATCGGGGTAGACTAGTGGAAAGAACATAGACTTCCATACGGAAGGTACCGAATTCAAATACGTAAAAATTATCATCAGAAAATAAAAATATAAATAATCCTAAATATTATTATTGCGTTGAAGGCAAAAAAATGTTTCTTTATAAAAAATCACAAAGCTTTTCAGCTGTTAGACCATTATCGAGTGGTTATTTAAAAATAAGAAATATAAAATAAAAAAATAATAAGGATTAAAATAAAAACAGTATTATTAAAACAATCTGGCATTAATATTGTTTTTCATTTTGCTGATTTTTGTGAATTATAATCTTAAATTAGTATTTTTTCATTTTATATTTTTCATGTTTTTAAATATTCACTCGATAATGGCCTAATATAGACGAAAAGCTTAGCGATTTGTCATAAAGTAAAGCATTTTTTCGCAATTTTAACTTTTTTGTTTTTTGGTTATTTTAATAAAAAATCACTACATTCCGCATACTTCGAAATATTACTATAAGATATAAGAAATATAACAGTTAAATTTCACCAGTTACGTAATATCGTGGTACTAACTTATGATAATAAGGTAAAATATTTATTAAAATATAATTATAATTGTTATTTATTACGAGTAATAAAAAATGCGATAACATTGGCGACTTAAGTATGTAGTTTTAACTCGGATACGAGAGAAACGGTTTTTACGAAAATGATAACAATTAACTACATAATGCGCGATATTTAAAACTGATGTATATGTACTTTTTAAATAATTTTTTTTTTTTTTTGTCGGTTTAATTTATCCCAGTCTTTTATAAATAGTTCTCTATATTTCGATGAAATTATACCATGTGGACGAGATAAAACCCCAGGAATATGAAGGAATTTCAGAGAAAATAAAAGTAAGCAGATAAAGCGATTATACGAAGGGTAAAGCGGAGGGTAATCAGAATTTGTCGATAATAAACCGAAGTGGAGGAATGAAATGTCACGGCTAAGAAGAGGTAAAGATGATAAGTGGGAAAACCTACGTTCCAATTGTTATCCGCAAGAATGACGAACAATGTCTTTCGAGAATTGATTCTCAGGCGAAAGTTACCAAAAAAATTTTTTTTTGGGTTACGGGGCATATTTCGAGCGTTACCGTTTTTTATGATTATTATTATTATTAATTTCTCTGTTACATTTTGATTTTTTATTCTTTTCTATTTTTTTTTCTTTTTTACTTTCTCCGTAATTTGCTATTCGAAACACTGGAGGAAGCGAATTTTTGGAAATGACCCAAATATATATATATAATATATGTATATGTATGTATATAAAGGGACGTTGTACCACATTTATCGATTCCCGAGTTACACCCTGACTACTTTAAAATGCCACGATTGTGTTCTGTACAGAAACTAAACCGACTTTTCTACCGGTTAATGGTAACCAATGTTTGTATGTGGGTGAACATAAGCGAAAATATGCAGGTGTACTCGTAAATAATTTCTCATTATTTATTCGATAACGCAGGATTGTGATGTTTGAAAACACATATACAAGCACATGTACGTATATTTAAATATATATATATATATATATATATATATATATATATATATGTACATATACGTAAATGTAAATATATACAATATAAAAATCTAAATCATCTTTTATAAAGTTACCCAAAATATGACTGAAATATAAAAATTTGTGATCCTTTCTCTCGTTTAAGAATTTGTTCACATATTTCTATATATGTAGTACAGTTTTATCGGTAAATTGCACACATACATTCACATGACCCGTATAGGGGTATATGATAATCACGGTCGTATTTGTTTCTGAGCGTCGTGGTTTACCATGGAATTCTGAATACGATTTGTTACCAGAACTTACAAACATGCTAATATACATACTGTTCCTATATAGATATTCAACCGTAATATGTATATATATATGTATGTATACCTATACTAATATATAAAATTGGAGTGTGTGTCTGTGATTTGCGAATATTTTCATTATAATCACTGCATTTGGCTATTTTTATCACACATAAACAGAAAATTTATATTTTTAAAAATTTTCGACTGTCCTTCTATCTGTGTGTTCCAATTTATCTGAAAAACTATCTGAAAACAATAATGATGAAATTCGTACAGCTTATAGCCTATATTATCGGATTCGTTCTAAGCTTGTTTCACATTGATATCACAAATACCACAGAAATTACGATAATTTAAAGTTTAAAAAAAGTAGGAGACAGACAGCGATATCTTTGTCAAAATTTAACATATTTTCCGTTTTCCGTTTTGAATGTACCCTCACCACCAACACACGCAATACAAACCACGTTTGTTTGTTGCGTTAGGGGCGTGGCCGCAATAACGGATGGATATATATATATATATATATATATATATATATATAGTTAAAAGAAACAGACATCGATATTATAATAAGAAAAATAATTAACTTTTGGTGTATATATATATAATATGTATATATGTATCTATAGACAGATAGATAGAAAAATATACAGATCGATTTGTACAAATATGTAATTGTTTTATATATATACATATATACATATTTATTTATTTTTTTTATATTCGATTTTGGCCATCTATGGACCACGGAAAAGTTATTCGCACGATGTAAGTCTTAAGTCAATTCTGTTTTTTCTTCACGTTTCTTTGTCCAGTGTTCTTTCATCCGTTTCGAATGAGTCATTCTTCTTTCTTCCGTCCATGTTCGCGCCGTCTTCTTTATCACCTTCTCGTGGCATCCTCTCTTTTCTTTTCGTTTTTTTGTTAAACAATATTCTTTCATCATTTTCGAATGCGTCTTCTTCCTCTCTTCTGTCCACGTTCGCCCTGTCTTTTTAGTCGAAGGCTCATGGAATCCTTGGAAAGATTGGATCCTATGTCTAAACTTGTTTCTATCTTTGATTTCTTCATCAGATACTGCCATATGTTCCACATCCCTTTTGACTTGTACTATCCATGACACTCTACTCTTCTTTCGGATTGTTGTCAAAAAGTCAAACACCTTTTTTGGTAAGACGGTTGTTGTCCATTCTTTTTATGTGCCCATAAAAGGCGAATCTTCTTTTCCTTATTGTGTCACTAATCTTCTCTACTGTTCCATATAATTCCCTGTTCCATCTTAATTTCAAATATTCTTCACCCTCTCTACAAACCAATATTTTTCGTATTATTTTCCTTTTTTTGACTTCTAATTGCTGTATTTCCTTGTTAGAGGTCAAATTTAGGCATTCGGCTGCGTACAGGCACTGTGGTTTAAGGACCGTGTTGTAGTGTCTTATTTTGGCATTTCTGGATATTGACTTTTTATCATATGTGCCCCTTGTTAGTTGGAAAGTCATTTCCGATCTCTGTTTTCTTTCCAGCATCGATTTTTTTGTCTCCCGCTTTCACTTGAAACATTTCCCCATGATATTTAAATTCGTCTACTCTTTTGATTATTCCATTTTTAAATCTTATAAGAGCATTTTCATCATTTGTCATAAATTTTATATACACACACACATATATATATATATATATATATATATAAAATAAAAGTTTTGATGATAATAGGCGTTAAATAAGGCGTAAAACAAAGCTGACCATTATCGCCTATACTATTTAATTCATATTCAGAAGAGATCATTAAAGAAGTAAAAACCAAAAACTATGGATTCAAAATAAACGAATGCTCAATAGGACGTGTAAGCTGTGAATGTGATCGAGTATTACTGGCACGATCGACTAAAGAAATACAAAATAGGCTAAACAAACCCGGGAAGAAATATGGCGTGAAAATAAACGTTAGGAAAACGAAGCCCATAAAATTCGCGAAGACGATTGACAACGTAGATCTCGAGTTGAAAATCGAAAAATAATTTAAAGAGTCGATAAAAAAACCTGTTTGAACCAACTATAATGATAGGAAAGTTCGAAGGCCAGAATGTGCCGATCCCAGGGGAAAACCATTAATTCAAACTGATTTTCCTTTTTCGAATTTAAACGTGTCACCGTGACTAGTAACGACGTCATTCGTCAGAGAAGTATGTTGAAAGAAACTTTATTTCATTTACTAGTTTGTAAAGGGGGAATATTTTTTTCATATTTTGTTAGGTACAGCTGTGTGTAGCCGGGTCTTGGCGGGGCCGCTAGTTCGAGTGAACGAAAACGAAAAGAGGATTAACTGTTGATTCTTAACGAAAAGGCGGATTAACTTTTGATCCTTAACGAAAAGCGGATTAACTTTTGATCCTTTCGACGAATAAACTGTTTTTGAAAAGAAACTTCTATTGGCGCGGTATATACGGGGAGTTAACCCGCAAAACGAACGATCGAGCCGAATTAACGGATGGATAAAAATGTATATATGAATATGTACATGTATATATATATATATATATACCCGTACGCTCGGACGAGCTCACACACACAAATATATATATATATAATATATATATATAACCACGTTTTGTTGCGTTAGGTGTGTCGACGAAATAACGGACGGTTATATATATATATACACACCGTTCGCATGCACCTACTACAACACACATGTTTCAAACCACGTTTTGCAGTGTTAGGCGTGTTGACTTTTATATATATGTGTGTGTATGTGTGTTTATTTATTCACCCGCGTAAAAATTAAAAAAAAAATGTATCGAATTTAGTTAAAACATCTTTAAGTTTCACTTCTTGCCTGGGTTCCGAGGCACATATTTTTGTTTTGTTGTTTCTATTTTATTGTGGGATCCCGTTTCAGATGAAGAATTTTGCGATCGAGAAATGTGGTAATTATAAAATGTCTTAATTAATGTTAAACACATCCCTCGGAGGAAAAGTGCAATACTAAACTTTACATTTGATTAATTTCATTGTAGTCTGTTTTTTTTTACGCGGAATATTCTTTTATTCAATTTTGTGCCCGATGATTTGAAAGTGGAGAGAACACGTTTTAAGAACTTTCTGGTTCTTCTTTATTAATTTACGTTTTAAATAAGAAAAGTTTTTCCCGGAAAATGAAAATCGGGGTGGTAGATAAGATAAAAATAAATTTTCGTCAACTCTTTCGCGGCGTTTTGAAACTAAATAGCGAATTGCGTTAATTACAGAAAAATTACGGTTTATAACACTACCCGCGTGAGAAGTCTGAGATTAAAAAATTTACGTCGAAATGTTTGAAAATGTTAAAATTCTATCCAATTAGATCGTCTTCGTAATTTGCGATGATAAATTTAAATTTACTTTCGATAGTTTTACTCCGGCACAGCCAAGCAACTTTTCAGATTTATTTCAATCGTCCGGCTGTACGTGATATAATTTCGCGTACGTATTAAAGAATGCGTAAATTTGACGGGCGATATAAATTAAATATATATATCGTCTTCGACAACGAGGAATCCATTGCGTACTAATGCGGTGAGGGACGTAAGGAAAAACTTTCGGAAGATGAAAGATCTGTCATGTACAATCACAATAATTAAATATACAAATAGCCTTTATTTCCATTATTTATAATACACCCATATATAATATTCTATATACTGCATCCTTAATACTTATATAATAATCGCTATGTAAACATTTAAAGACCGGGAAACTTGAGTCCATTGTCGAGCATTGGCCTCCTCCTAAATCAGCATATTTCTTCCCCAAATTCCAGACAATTCTGAGTTTTACGCATCCATACCTTTCCTATACGAGTTTCACAATATCTTCGCTCCATTTTGTTTTTGCTATTTTCCTCTCCCTTCTCTTATTGCCGCTACGTGCAACTCTCGGCCCGTCTGTTCGTTTTCATCCGAATGACATCTCCAGCCCAGTTCCACTTCATTTCGCGTATTATCTGTAGTGCGTTCTCCGTCTTCGATCTGGCTCTTAATATTTTGTTACTTAACTTATCCAACCTAGTTACCACGACCATTTTTCTTTCCATTGCTTTTCGAGCTATTTGTACTTTTTTTTTACATAATTTTCTCGCTATTGACCACGTTTAAGAGCCATGGGTAATGGTAGGGAGGACACATTACATTTGTGCTTTTTTGTACTATCTACCTTACTTTCATGTATTTTTTTTAATGACCAGAATTTTTTCCAACCTAACGTTATTCTTCGGCTTACATCTTTTTCTGTTTTATCCGCGAAGGAAACTTAATTGTCCTACATAAGTAACATCGTCTGCCCACATACAGATTTTAGAACTCTACTATCGATAAATTGAATATATTTCAATACGAAGCGAGCGTGTAATCGGTGTTTTACAAAATCAATAAATTATTCTAGTAAAATTATAACAAAGAATCATTCAAAATCCGACTTCTAACGAAACCTACTAATGTCGATATGTTCTGCGTTTCGTATCCTTAAATTATTTCAATCAAATTATAATTACTTACTACTCTTATAATTAAATCCGAAGTAAACGTTGACAAGTAAAAAAAACACGCGATAGAATATTTCACTTGAAATGTGATTACTTCGTTCTGATCGAATCGAAATAACCGAATACTAACAGATATTAGTCGAAATGCAACTAAATTCATTCGAATTTACGTCATCCCGATTTAAAAGTAGCAGGTTTTTCATTCTAAAGCACATCGCACACTTCTTAGCCATATATGATGTACGAATTAAATAAAACATTAAATTAACTTGACAAAAAAATAACATCTTCGCGGGATTTATAAATACACGCAAAATCGTATATAAATTGCTTAAATAAATAAACAAATTTAAAAAAATATTTTCAAAAAACGACTGATTTATTCGGTTACTATTTTGGAAAGCTTGATTAGTCTCTTATTTAACAAAAAAAAAATCGGATTTTATATATATATATATATGTCATGAACTACAGACAATTTAATTTTTTTTTCGTTTTTCAAGAACCACGCTACTATGTACTGGTAGTTCTCAGTACCTTTCCAAAGTTTAGTGTCGTGTCTATATATGAGTTTATGCTGTAGAAGAATTATTTTAAAAATCGCTACCGGTCGAAAATACCGATCGTCTATGCCGATGTAATAATAATATTATTTCGTTTTTCATTGCCGTGTTTGTAATACACCAATTTTACAGGGATAATGTTGAATTAACTCGATATAATTTTATAAAACCGTCCAGAATGGCTTTGGTAACGCCTGAAATGAAACGGAGATTGCACATAGCATCAATCGACAAGTTCGATTATGTATCGGTCGCATACTAAAGATAGATGAATGCTACAGTACTGAGAATGGAGCAAGTATGTCAATCAGAAACACTAATATGCAAGTTGACTTATATACGTATGGAATATACAAGACGTTTTTGTAAGGGCTGTGTGCGTGGTCTAAAAATATGCATTCAAAATATATCGCACGTTGCATAAATATTTTTAATGTTTTTACGTTTAACTAATATTATTTAATAGCATCTTATAATGAAAAATTTTGCCCGCGTTAAAATTTCGCGATTCGTCACTCGGTCCTGCCAACGAACACGTAGCAATATCTGCGCAGCGCTCTCTGATGGAACGCTTCCAGCGACCATATGTTCTTCGTATATGGGGCCCATGTTTCTGAGCCATAAAGTAGTGTCGGTAAAACAATGGACTTGTACATTATTAGTTTTGTTGACAATAAGATATGTGTATTATTAAATATCCTTCTGCAAGTCTATTCGGATGCTGCTTTATAGTAATAGTTTGAGATGGACTGGACATGTAATCAGAATGAACGAGGAAAGACTTCCGAAGAAATTCCTTTATGGTCAGCTTCTGGTTGATAAATGGCGCATTGGACGTCCTCGTTGGCGATATAAAGACTATTTGCATCGGATATTAAAGGAATGCGAAATTGATCGCAGGAGTTGGGAAAAGCTAGCGATGGATCGTACCATCTGGAGACAGACAATACGAGATGGTTTGCAGAAAGCGGATCAAAATGCTCGAGCTGCGGAAGAAAGGAAAAGAAATCGACGTAAAGGATTGATTGGAACGGTTCGAGTGGATAATATTAATAATGACGCTTTTACGTGCGATGCATGCGGAAAGGTGTGCGCCGCAAAAATTGGTTTGGTTAGCCACCTCAGGACTCATATAATAATTGATGGTACTCCATACTCGGTTAACGAGTGGATAATTTAATTAATTAATTAATAATGAAAAATAATATTTAATCATCTCTTATAGAGATATATATGAATATTTCGTAAATTACGTTTAAAACTTCGTATAATTATTAATATATCCTATTTAGCGCAACTCGTTTAATTTTACTAGAAATTTAATATTATTTTTTTTTTTTAAATATAAGCAAATGTCACGAAATTATTTTAGTATAATAAAATATTACTTTTTTTAAAAAATTTAGGTAGATATATTAAATGGCCGGTTGTCTGTGACAATGTTTTAAAAACAGTGTGGTTAAAGGTTAAAATATAAACTATAAAAATAAGTTGTAAGATCGGTATCCATTGGGAGGCTATCCTCGTTCCGAGTTTTGATAAAATCATATCTGCACTGCTGCTTATTCTTATAAATACGGATTGCATTAAAAAAAATTAATTAATAAAATTAATTTAAAAAAATTAATTAACGCTACGATGAATATGCTCGATTATGACGCTGGAAGTCTTCTACTCTGAGTAGTGATTTATTAATATATCCGTACGTACGAATTTTATATAAATACGATTTTTCTTATTCGCGCGTACTATCGATAAGTTTCAGTCAAAGAATGATTTGCTTGGCTTTATGATTTTACATTTCGATACGGAGACTTTTATATTTTGGCAACGATGACTAAATAAACTGAATTTGATAACGTACATTTACACAAACAAGCTTCGTACTCTTTGGAAATTACCCGAAAAAATTATTAACAGCAGACTGCTTTGGCAACTAGAAAAACTTGATTTACTAGATCCATTACAATTCGGTTTTAGAAATCATACAGGATCTGTTAACCAAACGAATAACCGATATACAGGACAACTTAATTCAAAACAAAACTACAACCCTAGTCATATGTGATTTGTAAACAGTTTTCGACAAAGTGTGGAAACATGAAATATTATTAAACTTGCATCGAGATGGGGATTCATAAGAAACATACTCATGTTTATTAAAAATAGAAAATTTCGGGTCAAACTGAATAATTACGTATCGCAAATTAAAATCCAAGAGAACGGTACGAGGATCAGTAATTAGTCCAACTTTATACAAAGCGTTAAAAAATATGGACAAAGAGAAACACGAAAATAACTTTATAATATGCTCCGATATCCGCTCTACGACAGATTCGGAAACTGATTAAAAATACTAACTTACATATTGTAAACATAAAATTCATCATGCGTAAACTCATACAGAAGAAAAATCAAATACTTTGGACTTCGGCGCACTCGGAAATCACAGAAAATGAAATAGTGCAATAAAGCCGCCGGAACAAAATCAAAAAACATAAAAATGATAACATCCGCACTAATAAATGATCTCTACTTAATTATAACGCAAAAAGTCAACGTTTTATATCATGGAACACACACATCTTTTTCAAATCAAACCAATTTTAGGACACTGGAAAACCACAGAACAAAATAAATGGCGCGACGAAGTAGCTATAACTAGATTACGAATAGGCCACACCCTACTTACACATTACAATACCTACTGAACAATACATCCGCTCTGAAATGCCCAACATGTAATACTCCAAATAATACACCGCATACTACTGGAATGTGCAAAATATGCAGAACCATCGAAAACTTTACAATATATCAACCAGTTCACTAGGAGAAGTACTATGAGCTTCGAAAAAATAGATGTATCATTAAAATTTCTCGCATAAACCGGATTAATGAATGCCATATTATCCTTAGACGCGAATGATCTTGGTAATCGAGTGTCCGTAAATAAAAGAAATAATAATAAAAAAAAAACAAGTTTCAGCGAAGAATTGATTCGATATATATATATATACAGGGGACTAGAAGTTGGAAAAGTCTGCTGAATGAACAGGAATTTATCCGCATTTTCTGGTAAAACCAATAACCGCGTATACTTTAAGCTGATTTTGCAATAGGTGTGTGTGGATTTAGATAAACGTATGTCGTGGAAAGTTCACGTCAAAATGAAGGTTTTCGATAAATTAAAGTACGACAATTCTATCGGTTAATATAGGTAGGCAATCCATTAAGGATATGTAAACTATAATTGAACAAAATCATTAAAAACCGATTTAGATGTATGATGTTTGCTAATATGTGGTTGTACTGAGTGTTACAATCGAGGAACGATACAGCGGCGTCAAAATGCGATCTTACCTGCAACGGTAGATTCCAATCGTTGCACCTTTCATTCGCTTTTTCGTAGTAATTTCGATTTTAGTTGAACCCTTTGAAATTTATCCATCTACTTAATAACTTCTTTAATTATTTATCGCCCTAAATGCGTTAATATTAATCGCTTTTTACGATTTCGCTTTATATATATATATATATATTAATATGTGTGGCATGAGCCTACTACCATTGTGGGGACACGATAAAAATTTACGATCGGTCCGCGGACAAATGAATAACACTTTTCTAGATGCGGAACAGCGTGAAATTAATTATTTCCGTTTTAGAAAATCCTTTTCATCCGGCGATAACCTTTTTGTCATCCGAGGAGCCAGGTTGTAAAATAATATTTTTTTTTTTTTGCGGAGGGGACAATCGAGCTCGTTGGAATTAATCTCCGCTTCACCATTCCTGATTGCCGGTGTGCAATTACGAGTCGAGTTTTATGCTATATACGGGGGTTGTAATTACGTTCCGACTCACTTACTCTACATCGCGACGAGCGAAAAAAGTTTAATGCAATTTGTCTTGCGAGCGTCTTTCTAAATTTATTAAGCTGTTCGTCCAGCGCCATTATTTACTCCTCGGTGGCACTCGACGACGCGTATTTACTCTAAAATTATTTTACTTCGTCGGAAAATATCGCACTCGACCGTCGACGTCCTAGTTTGAATGTTTGCCGTGTATTTTTTTTTCTATTTTGTTAATACGCCGGCATTCCTGGAGCCAGTGTTCCGTGGCCTTCTCGATATTGTTAAATAATTTGTGTGCACAAACAACATACCGAAGAGCACTATTTTGCAAGTCTTACAAACCAGCAGGCTACTACTATGTTTTACAAATATTACAAACGCCGGAATCTGCCATTAAAACATACGTAAGACCAGTGGCGCACCCAGGATTTGTTTCCGGGGGGTGAGTTCAAACATACCCTCCTCAAAAAATTCGTAATAAAAAAACAAATCTTCCAGACAATCTGACAAGGCTCCTGGAGAAGAAAGTGGTGCCTTGATGGTATTCCGATCACTTATTTCCTCAGACGATACCGCATATTTTTATTAATATTATTCCTTCTCAATTTCATTCTCATCATATTACTCCCTTTTTCTTGTCTCACAATCTTCCGCTTCACTCGAAGTATTAGATCAACTATTCTCTTATCCGTTATCATCAGCGTTTGTTTTGCGGTGCGTAGTTATTGTAGAAAAAAAACATTTTCATATGTATTTTATTTTATTATCGATGGTTAAAAATAATTCTTCTTTCGTCTATAATTTATTCCTCGAATTTATAAATCTTTATTTTGATACAGATTAAATGGACGGGTTTGTTCTTTTTTTTTTTTGAATAATTAAAAAAAAAGTTTGAATGAAATTTTATTTAAAAATAGGAAAGAGCTTACAACCATTTGTGGAACACAATATAGTCGAGATTGACCGTCATTTGCAACAATACATTCATTCAGTTTTTTTACAACATTTTCGAAAACTTTTTCGAGCATAGGTCGCTGAATTTTTGAAATTTCTTCAAAAATACGAGTTTTCGGGTGTTTAAATCTCAAAAAAAAACTTTGAATTCTTTTCGGAACTCTATTTACATTGTCGTGATCGATTCACGCCGAAAATAACGTTCCACGCAAAACGTGCGTTGTTTTTTTCCACGATAACTGAACCTCGATGAAAATGAATCTCTCGTGTGTACTGTAAACATGAAGGACACGTTTTGCGTTGTAGCAGTGTTACCAACTGCGCTTTTCGGAAAACAAAACCGTCTGTCTCTTCTGGGTCATACTATATAAACATAATTTGGATATTTATTTATATTTTTAATGTTTTTATATTCATAATACCGTTGTATACGCCATATTATCAATACGATCGGTACAATTTATTTTAAAATATGTGATACATGCTACAACATATTCCATGTATATATATATATATATATATATATATATATATAAACATATTATTTTTGTTTCCTTTATTTCACAGCCACTCATTTAAAATAATTCTTTTTTATTTTTTAAGGAACTTAAAAATTTAGGTTAAACGAAACACGGGTAAAGCTAAAAAAAAATATTCATTTTGTATTTCCATTTTCAGATACAAAAAAATCTTTCGTTTATTTAACGCTTAAATTAGAATCAAAAGTATAGCATCTATAATATTTCACATTAAATGTGTTCTTATTTTATTTATTATAAGACATTTCAAAATTATGAACAGTATATTCTACGTCAGATCGTTTTATTAAACGTTTCATTTTTTTTTTTTTTTTTTAAATAAAGTTCGAACAATAAAATTATTCTACTTCATTTTGAACTTGTTTTTCTGTTTCGCAGGAATGGATTATTTCGTTTCAACACATAATACGTATGTATATGTATATATGTGTGCAAGTATTGTATTATATGCATCGTTCGCGGGCATTTAAAATCTTAATTCGAGGGACCTAATTATTCTTTTTCGCCCGTTATGGCGTTCCTCCTTCTCGAATCAGCTACTATTCCTCCTTTTACACGGTACGTGTACATTGTGAACTTTCATCTCGAAAGCTGTTTATTCTGCGAACAAAAAGCGAACTCCTCGTTGCTAAACTTTTAAAGCATATGAAAGGAAGTGTTTCCGTTTTTCTTTTTTTGTTTTGTCTGTTCATCTTATTTACCGAATCGTTTTCTCTTCAAACATCATCCATCGTTCTTCAAAAGAATTTTCCATCAATCCCTTTATATGGTCACCCTTTATTTTTCGGGGCTTTTGCAATATCCTCATGTCGGAAAGTGGTGCTTACAAACACTTTGGTAATCTCTAGAGAACAACCGACCCGAGGAAGTAATATTTGTTTCTACTCTTTTTTTTTTCACGTTGTGTCACAAACAATGCGGTTGGAAAGCATCTATGGAATTTAGGAACACGTACGTATGAGATTGATGAAAGAACAACATACTTTGAAGTAAGTTTGTCAACAAAAATAGATTTTATTTTTTATTCTTTGTGTTTATATTGAAGGATATAATAATAATAATAATAATAATAATAATAATTATTATTATTATTATTAATATAATTTTTATAATGATGCTGATTATTATTAATTTTATTGTTTCATTTGTAATTCGACGAAATATGGGTAATTTAGTATCCGGATATGAATAATGCAAATAAAATAAATAAATAAACTAAATTAAATTGATTACAAATATGAATAAAATTTGTCCTTACCAGATTATATATATATATATATCCATTTTGTATTTAATCAATTATGACCGTTGTAATTTTCTTCTCCATATATTTCGGTTCTATTGCTATCATACCAAATTGATTCCGCATGCCGTTAGTCCAGTGAGTAGGCACTCTGCCTCTTTCTTTTGTACTAGGTGATTTACCGAGCAATAGTATCTTTTCCGGATTTTCTCCACCTACAATATGTCCAAAGAACTTGACGGATTCGTCTTTCGCACAATCTGTTACTTCTGCCCATATTGAGAGATTTGTTCTTCCTTCAGTACCATATATATATATATATAATATATTTGTACACATACAATGAAACAACATAAGTATCGCTTCTGGCACGAAGGACTGCTCTACAAGATCAATCACATTTTTCCGCTTGAAATATACTTTCTTTTAAAATCCTACCTCAACAGTAGATCATTTCAAGTTAAAATAGACAAAGCTGTATCTACTGCGCGAATGATTATGGCATCAGTCCTTCAACGAAGCGTCCTAGATACTCTTTTATACAACATATATACGGCAGATATACCGATCACAATGTTCACTGTTCAGGCTACTTTCGCGGATGATGTTGCTGTTTTGGCTAGTCATTAACTGAACAGTGGCCCCGAAAGTGCACAGTCGAAATAAATAACCTTAAGTCATCGCATGCCACTTTCATAGCTAGACGACAGAATTATCCGCCAGTTATATATTGCGGTCGAATGATACCAACAGCGCCAGAAGTTATTTAGGATTAACATTCGATCGAAGATTAACGTGGCGACCGAACGTCATAAATACGCGGAAAAAGCTGACGCTTCTACTGCGCCAGTTGTATCCGTTAATAGGGCGCAAATCGCAACTTCATCTTGCATACAACACAGTAATTGCTCCTATCTGGAAATATGGTCTCGAGGTGTACGGTTCGACGTCCAAAACCAATCTAAATAAGATACAATCGTTTCAGTCGAAGGTTTTAAGGATTATGACAGATGCACCATTTTATGTTCGCAACGATATCATTCATCATGACCTCGGAATACCAACTGTTGCAACAAATCATAGATGGCGATACAGGAAAATGCATATGACATTCAGTGAAATCCAAATCCGCTAATATCACGAATGTCAACAACACATCTTCTAGATAAACCTTTCAGACGTCTTAAAAAATGTCAACGTCGGGGTGCACTTCATAAAATGGGGGAAGAATAAATATAAATCGCTAAAACAAAACAACATTATCCATTGGGATATGTTATTTATCTGATATCTCTTTTTTTTTTCTCGCAGTTGTGTTTATACTCTTTATATAGATTAGTACACACACAAACACACACAAAAAAAGTTTCTTCTGAACCAATTTCCTATATAGTTAAGATTTCTCTATTTTCTATTCTACAAATATTTTAAATTAATATAAATGATATGGGTACTAGGTGATTATAATTATTGAAAATAGTATAGAGTTATTTATTAGGATAAAGTCTAAATATACGTGTATATTTATATATATATATATATATATATATTTATATATATATATATATTTATATATATATATATATATATATATATATATATATATATATATATATTTATGGGAGTCAATATATCTTGTACTAAAAGCATATTCAAAAAAATGTGTTACTTCTTTAGTTTATGAATGTCTTCTTTTATAATACCGATACCGAGCAAGCTTGATATGCTGTCTGAAGTGTAAGATGTAACTAATATCTTCTGATCTATTGGGCATGCTACTATTCACGGCAGGACTTTTAACGAAAATAATATAATTGGAAATATGATAAATAGATAATGCCGTGGGATTTGTAATTCATAATTAAACTATATGTATATACATATATATACAATTATGGTATATATTAAAGAAGATTGGTGTACTTGAAGATCTTATATATCTCAATAAAACAATAATATAAAAACATCCAATTTTAAGCTAGGGAAAAGCGTAAAACCGGGATGTTCATTATCGCTATTACCGTTTAATATATGTACGGATTATATTTTGAGACACTTGCTGACTGATTGAAATAATGGCATCCGTGTTGGTGGTGAAAAGTCAATAATGTTGTCACATCATAAGCAACTGTGAAGAAAATATGATAAGCTTCTCATGCAAATACTTGAAAACTGATGTAAATACTACGGATTACTAATTAATATGTCTAAGACTAAAATTACGACATTAGATAAAAGCGATAAAATTAATAGTAACATATGTCTATACGAAGTCGTCGACAACTTTAATTCAACACTAACTAATAGTGGAAATGTTATGCCTTACGTAAAGCGTAGACTAGCATTTGCACGCAGTAATAGTAGTTCGATTTACCAAGATCTGGAAGTATCAGCAATATGGTTGAACACGAAGATGAATTTATTAAATTACTTAATTTTTCCAGTTTATGCGTGTGAAACCCGACCCCTCGCAGCTGAATGCATCAGTAGAACAGATGGATTTGAAAGATGGGCTTCTAAAATTAAGAATACCGTAGACGGAACGTAAAATAAAGGAATACTTGTTTAATAAACTGAACATAAAAACGCGATTATGGCAATGGATATGAAAAAAAAAATACATAAGATTCTTCGGTCATGAAGAACGGTATAAAGACTAACTACAGATAGTGATAATTACTGGGAAAGTGAATGACAAACTAAAAAAAAAAATGGCTTTGATTAGATCAATTAAAACCGCTAATTGAATTAAGCCTGTATGAGGCTTTGATGGTCGCTAGTGATAAATCATCATAGCGGACTGTGACGCACGTGCCAGTTTCATAACACCACTACGTTTTTGCCAGGGATAAATGACGAAGAAAAACACACACACACATATATATATATATATATATACGACGGCCTTTTGTTTTCATATATTTCTATCTGATGCATTGATCAACCAGTTCTTGTCTAACTTTTTAATATCGTCTTCCCACCGTGTACGTGGTCGACCCCTTTCTCTTTTATTCATTGGATGCCATTTACTTGATCTGGCCGTCCAACTGTTATCATCTAATCTAGCTGTGTCCTGCCCATCTCGATTTGTTTTTTAACATTTCTCGGGCAGCGTCTTTTAGTTTAGTTCCTCCTTATTTCAGATGTTTTTACAGCTTGTCTTGTAAAGTTATTCCCAACATTTTCCGCTCAATTGCTCTTTGTTTTATTCGTTCTAAGGTGCCATTAGTTATGCTCCATGACAGGACGCATAGATTAAACATCTTACTTTTTAAACTCGTGGGTATTTTCTTTTCTTCTAATATCTTCTTTAATTTACCAAAAGCGGCCCATGTCAATTGTACGCGCCTTTTTACTTCGTTTTTCATATCGGTATTAGCCACTATATTATAGCCCGAGTATATAAATGCGTCCACTGTTTCCATTGTTACGTTATTTAGTTTTATTTCTTCACTCATCTCCGCATATACACGTAACTTTCGTCCGCATTTATTTACGACGGATTTAAAAACGAAAAATATATTTCGGAAAGAATATTTTAGAATCAAATGGACAATCAATTTTTTAGAATCAGAAAGGAAAAACGTTTTAAGACACTAAAAAATATAGAATCAAAAATGAGTAATAATAAAACACTAAACCGCGAAGAAGCGATTTTTACTTATATTCCGTTATTATATATCCTATAAACTTTTCTGCGACCGGCATATCGGAAATTTTAAAGTTTCTCCATTCGTATCGGAATTTAATATGCGCCAAATAGGAATGTCGGTTATTCTGTACCAGTTCGCATAGATTTTACTTATCTAAGCTTTACTTTGTCACTTCGCTTTTTATTTAGCCATCGTAAAGTAAAATTTAAATTGTTTCTCGTTGGAGGAGCATTACTAGCTCGTTGAATTCTCCAACAACCTCTTAGTCTTTCAGACCTCGGACACATTTCCAGTTCTTCGACTGTTCTTAAAAGACTACGTCTCGATTTTAATTTTTGCTCAGCAAAGTCGCGTGTATATGTAACGAGTGACCTTTCCCTCTTTGTTATTTTCTGTCGTTCTTTCATTTTACTAATATAGGGTTCGATTCACCCATCTTGCTCATTTTTCATCTATACACGGGTGATAAACATTAAAAACGTACTAACCCAATAGCGTGATTTCATCATCCAGTAAACGCCCCTGTTTAATTTTAACGTTTCTTCCTTAATAAATTATTCGACGAATTTGCTAAAATTTAAAATCGACGTCGGTCGAATTATTTTCCTGCACACGAGGCCATCGGTTTAATGAGAATTTCATCAAAATCACGATATTTGTTATAACAACGAATGAATACCTTAGTTTGGCATCTTGCCCTTATTTAACTGAATCATTACGGACATCTAGTTCTTTTTTCTTCACGATTTTTCTATATGATACGTTGGTAAACTATATTATTATTTTCTATCTGTTTGGAAACGTTCCAGAGAATATACATATATATATATATATATATATATATATATATATATAATATAGTTATATATATATATATAGATGGTAAATATAAACGTATTATAAAGAAATCTTTATTGGCAGCAGTCAGCAACCATCAGAATTGGTCGTCATAATATAAAAGAGATAGCGGTATGCAACAGACAAGACCTTGTCCTCCAATTATCTTTAATACATTAATATATACTTCGAAAACATATTTGAAGAAATAACTGAACAAATTTAAAGGAACGGATGCGTATCCAATGGGATACGTACTCCACTCTCGTTTTGTACCCAGCGGTTAAGTTAATTACTAAGTAATAATTAAGTTAAAGGATGATAATTATTTAGTCAAACGGCTAAGATTGTATCTTAGTAATAGTCTAAAGGACTGTATCAAAAAAAAAAAAAAAAATTAAAGGAGGTGCTAATGGTAAAGTAAATAGTACTCGACATGCGGTAATTTAAAAGAATTACAACGTTTCGCAGATCTAGTTACTGTCGCGACTGATGATTACGGATTGCAGTCGAAGGGTTCGGAAATAAAATGTACGATAGTTGGAATCGGTTACAACATGAATGATTGATGGGACACGCAGAGTGAGAGGAAAAAAAAAACTAGATTACAGAATCCGTCTGATTGGTACAATTTACACATCAGTGATAAGTTTGTTCTGAGCAGTTTCAGACCGACGTACGTCTGCCAGCATGTTAACTAACGCATACATTTTTTGTTGTTATTTTACGACCATAAAGTAAATTAATTAGCGGGTGTTTGAATTTTCGGAATAGGTCCCTCGAAGCGCGATAATATTGCTGCTTTGTTGGCTCGCGTGCTGATGCCTAGATCCGCGTGGTCTATGCTATGCAGATCTGGTTTTTCCAATCATGACATTCCTCCGTGATCAATTTTATGAATTCGTGTTGTTTTTCTGAATAACGCCGTATACGTTCGACAGCACCTAGAGAGTCTATGCAGATTAGTAAGTTTGAATATCTGGTATCTGGAACAATTAGTGTGAAAAATATGCTGTATAATTCACACCGGAGCATACTGAATGTTGACGGAATGAACATGAACCGCAAAATTTTCACTAACCAAAGCGCATCCACAATCATCGTCTTTTTTTTTTAGCACGATCGGTGTAGTAAACTGTAAAGTTATTATATTTAGCCAGTAGTTGATTGAACTTTGACGATAGATTAGAGTTAGGTGTGGTATATTTCTGTAAGCGACCTGTCTGTCTGGATATTGAAACATCACGGTGGTACTTTTGATGGTACGGTGGATTGAAATTAAATAAAATAGAGTGAATTTTGTAATGGATAATATATTTAGCATGATAAGATGCGGATGCTGTTGATTCTGTAGGCACGTCTGGAATCGCTGGTAAACGGACAAGAAATTTTAGTAAAAGTCTGTCTCTGTATGGATCAGGCGGTAGCTCACCTGCTTCACAATAGAGATTACCTATTGTAGTAGATGTGAAAATTTCAAGAGCCAACAGTAAGGCGGTGTTATGAATTGGATTAAGTGAACAAAGAAAGAATGGACTTTCTAAAACCGCGTTGGTTATTAGTATTTAGCTTGTGTGAGTCGAGTAACCACTAGAGCTTTGTACACGATTCTTTCAATGACTTTACACACCACCGATGCAATTGAAATCGGTCTATAATTATCAAGTAGATTTGGATCTTTATTTGGTTTTAGAATGGGGATAACCGCCGCGGTCTCCAAATTGTTGGGAATGCTCCAGAAGACCAGATTTCATTTAATAACTCAAGAAGAGTGTCGTGAGTTTTCCCGCCAGCATATTTTAACCTGTTAATATGAAAATTGTTGTTTTGTAATAACAGTTCCCTGAAAGTAATATTTTTTTTATTGTATACATGGTTCGTTATTTATAGTTGTACATGCAGATTTGACTAGCAGAAGGGTTTTCAGGAGGGTTTTCATTTGCTGAAGCAGCCAAGTGTTGAGCGAAGCCGTTTGCTATGTCTTTAATGTTTGTGCATTATTTAGATGGACTGCCCGTTGGAATATGAAATGATCTAGAACGTTCTAAGGAGTGTATTTTATTCCAGAATACTGCAGGTAGAGTTCTAGAAGTTATTTTTGTTGTGAACTCTTGCCATGATTGCTTTTTAGCTTCTAACAATGTATATCTTGTTTTAGCGCGCTGTTTCTTTTATAAAATGTAATTAGTATTGCTTGGATTACTCTTAAGAATTTTCAGGGTTTTTCTCCTATCTCGTATGGCTGTCGAGCACTCCTTCGACCACCATGGTACTGCATCAGTCCGAACATGTTATGGGCTCGACGAGATGCAGGTTTGAGCAAGTTGAACTAGGTTGAATGTAAACAATTCGATACTTAAAGTATCAGGAATGTTATCACCACAAAATGTTGAATATTTTTTCAATCGGTTTTATTATAATTCAATGAGTTGTGATTTGGCTGGTAATACGTGGTTCCCTGAGTGATATCAAGAATAACCAGAGAGTATGATCACTTCCTGCTTAGAATACGTGAATTTTTTTGCTAGCTGAGCTGATGTAATTACTAAATCAATTGTAGACCATGATTTATATTAAAAGTTGATCTGTGTGGGATCCATATTATGTATTATAAGATTATGTCTATGAAGTAATTGTTCTAGAGTCTTCCCTTTTTGGTTTTTAATTTTACCAGCCCATAGGGGATTGTGGGCGTTGAAGTCACTAATTAAAATCAATGGTGAGAATAAGTCTTGGAATAGGCATTGTAACTGATCTATTGAAATTAATTCATCAGGATAAATATATATATATATAGCCAAATGTTTATAATTTGTAAATTAGAAGAGAGTTGTATTTGGCGATACTGTGTAGAGGATTTGATAGCGATTAGTACTCCTCCATGAGTATGATTATTATTGTCTGGAGTACATGATATGGTGGAGCATGTAGGAAAATTAACTTTTTCGTTTTTTTCCTGGAGACATAGGATGGTGGGTTTGTAAATTGAGATAAGACAGTTTATATCTTCATAATGAGCATGCAGCGCATTACAATTCCATGTAAGAATAGATATGCCGTTGATCATGTGGAATGAGCAATGTTTTGTTTAGAATTTTAGCAAATTTGATCTTGGTGTTGCGATCCTGTACCAGTGGATAATTGTCTTCAAACATATATATTAAACTAATCATGTTACCTGTGAAGCCTTTATCGACACTGTTTCAGTAGATTTATTGCACATGTCGATAAAAAGAGAATTTTTTTTTTATGAAATCGGGTAATCCTTACCACGAGTTCTGAAGTTAGACTGCAGTGGTTGGAAAATTTCTTTCAATGCCAGTTTCTTTTCTGATTCTTTTGTTGAACATCTATGTTCTGAATCTGGCGTTCGGCTTGGATTTTACAATGATAGGAATTTCCGGCACATCACATAATAGCAATGCGTTTGCTGTCCCGTGGACGTCGATATCTAGCTGAATGGGACATCAGCTATATGACCTCGTCTGGAACATTTGAAGCGTGTTATCTCGTCAAATGTAATAAAGACACGCTGAATTTTATTATTCAATTCGATGGGAATAGAACATATGGTAAATTACGTAGTAAATTTTCGTCAGATTTAAAATATACTTGTCTTCTCCAGCTAATTACATGGCTGAATATTTTGTCACCAGGGTTGACTGTCGAAAGAGAGATCTGGGAACTTAATTCAACTCCAAATTTATCTTTTAGAATTCGGAATTGTTGATGAAATATTGGAATAAAAGTAATTAAATTTTATTTCCGCACGAATAAGTACAAAATTTATACAATTAGAATAGTATAAAACATGTTAAAATATTAAAACGGAACAATTCAATGAAGTACGTATATATTTTTTTTCATAATTTACTCAAAAAAATTCTCTTAAAATGAAACGAGCAATTATTTATAAATAACAATGCTTCAGTAAGGAAAAATTTTACATTGGTCAGAGATAACACGAACAACGTAAACTGGAGAAAAGCAGTGAAACAATTCACACGCGGAAATGTACACAGTAAAAGAAACACCGATGGAAATTTGAAGAAGAAAAACTAATCTCATTGTAGGCTCGTTCGTTTTTTGGCCGGTAGTAAGCGCATGAAATCGCATCCTCGTCCCTCGTGTCATGAACAACCCAATGAGAAAAACCGATTCTGCCGTGTCAAATGTGTGTACTTCAAGAATTCTGGTTGCAAAACGATTGCAACCAGAATCGCTAATATAGCCCTATATAAACTCTAGATCGTTAGTAGCATTAGGCACAAAATCATCATATAACGCTGTATATGACTCTTTTTTCACGTTGCATCGAAACCGACCAATTGTCGTAACTAGGCATTTCAAAGCGTTTTGTTATTTACCTTTTATAATATATTCGATGAAAAATATAATTAAAGTTAATTTATTTCAATCTTAAAAAAATAATTAGTACTTTTAACTATTTTATTACATCGTCAATTTTTATGCTGTTCTGAATATTTCTAGTAGTTGTGCAACCAAGCGACCTTTATGTATGAGCCATCACTGGTATATAATACATGGGAGTTTTGACAAAACCTAGTTGTCGCTTACGATGCAGTAATTCGCCGAATATGATTAACCGATTTCTTTATTACAGGTTATTACAACCGTCATCGCGAAATGACTAGAGAATCTACGATTTTACATTACGTTATGTTTGAAAAATAGCCCCACTAGTGCAAACAACATACAGCAAATGTACTAGCGTCGATATTATTCATGTTTTCATAAATTACTAGCATATTTTCGAAGACAATATTCGTTTTAATCTACGTGAATGATTTAATTGCTACTTGTCATGGGAAGTCTTTTGAATCAATTGAGGGGGACGCACTTTCAATCACTCTAAATAAACTTTCAGATTATTACTCGACTAACCACCTGAAACCGTGCTCAAAGCCAAACTCAAATGTTTCTTTTTAGAAACAGAGACGCTAAAAAAATAAATAGCGTGACAAAGAGTGGACTTTAACGAATGCCTCGTGTACTTCTATCTGAAAACAAAGATAAAGATCGTAGCTAATAATAATGTATTACCCGAACCAGCTGACAGTAGTTGGCTGTTCATGCTAGACTACACATACGTATGAAACATGTTTACGTCGCGCTAAAAGAAATCTGCCGTATTATTACGGGTGCCTAAAACCGATGACAATAGGAAAAATCTGTCTACTTTCCAGTACCGCGTTGCATGCAGTTAGACGGTAAATAGTCGCCAACACTGAATAGAGCAAACGGGAAATAGACAACCGGCATGTGATGCTCGAATATACATCAGTCCAAAAGAGGCTGAGGTCCCGTGACAGTTTTATGGTAGATATCATGTCATTAATAACAAATTCGTCAACCGCTTACCTCGATGCTTGATAGGTGGAATGCGGAAAGAAACCCCCTGTGTATTGAGTCAATAGACAATCTTTCTCTCAGAATCGGAATGAAATACGAAATACCACAGAGTAAGAACAATGGTTAGCCGAAAATTTACGGTAGATATCATGTCATTAACCCTTAATTACTCGCGCGGGGTCTATATGACCCCACCCGTTTTTTAATCTATGTTTTTAGTAGTTTTAATTCCGCGATTGTGCTGCTATGTCTAGTAGTTGATTTTTTCTCTGGATGTTACCGATCAGTACAGTTTAATTTGTTGTAGTGTTTACTCGTTCTTTAGAATACGACTTTTGACCCCACGCGAGTGTTTACGTAACAACATATTCTTTAAACAAAGCTGTAACAAGGTAGGTAAAATAATGTTAAACCGCCATTAATCAGTACAGTTCATTTATTTTTAATATATATTTTTTTAAATTTAGTTATAAGGCACACGAAAAGACATTGTAGGGGTTAACATTATTCATTCTTACAATTTTCGTTCTTATACCTGACTATTGTTTTTGAAATAATGTCTGTCTACAGTTTTTGTTATTATTGACTTTTTTACGATGCTGTATTATTATTTTAGATGAGCACAAGAATTTTACGAACAGAGGAGGAAATATTAGAGGAAATTTTCAGGCAAGAAGTCGAAGAACCAGTTTTTGACACTTCATCGGATGAGTCTGATCACGAATTATATAGCGAGCACGACACGGAGTCTGAAGAGGAAGCTAATTCTGATGAAGATGGTCATGTAAATCTTAATATACCTGTATTTAAAAGTAAAAATAACTGTAAGTGGAATGCTGCTCCTATTCCAAGAAAAGGAAGAATACGTCAAGAAAACATTATTAAACAATTTCCTGGAGTACGATCTTTAGCAAAAAAAGCTGAATCGGAATTTGAAGTTTTCTCATTATTATTCGACGAGAATATTATAAAGTTAATTGTCGATTCTACAAATAAATATGTACAGTCCATAAAACAAAATTTTAGCCGTGATAGGGATTCCAAATTGACAGATGCAATGGAAATGAGAACAGTGATTGGTCTTTTTATTCTTGCCGGTGTATATAAAGCTCCTCATGTAAATTTTAAAGATTTATGGGGTCGTGATGGGCCTCCAGTTTTCTCAGTTACAATGCCCGAATCAAGATTTTTGTTTCTGTTACGTTGTTTACGCTTTGATGATTTGACTACCAGGGCTGAGAGAAAACTGGTTGATAAACTTGCTCCTATTCGGCAACTTATTGAAATTGTGGGTAATAATTTTGAAAATTATTTTACTCCTTCAAAGTTCGTTACAGTTGATGAACAACTGATACCGTTTCATGGCAGATGCAGCTTTAGGCAGTTTCTTACTAATAAACCTAAGAGATATGGTCAAATTATTTTTTTAACTCCAAAATATTTTCTAATACTTATAAATGTTTTTACTTATTTTTAATTATTTAATTAAAAATTCTTAAAAAAGTATGCGACTTACAATGTTTTCTTTCAATTTCTACCTTGGGGTCAGTATGACCCAACGCGAGTACTTACGTAACTTTTTTAACGCGAGTAATTAAGGGTTAATATTAACAGTTTTATGGTAGATATGTCATTAATAATAACAGTTTTATGGTAGATATCGTGTCATTAATAATAACATGGTAGATATCGTGTCATTAATAATAACAGTTTTATGGTAGATATCGTGTCATTAATAATAACAGTTTTATGGTAGATATCGTGTCATTAATAATAACAGTTTTATGGTAGATATCGTGTCATTAATAATAACAGTTTTATGGTAGATATCATGTCATTAATAATAACAGTTTTATGGTAGATATCGTGTCATTAATAATAACAGTTTTATGGTAGATATCACGTCATTAATAACAAATTCGGCAACCACTAAACCTCGATGCTCTGTGTATTGAGTCAGTAGACAATCTTTCTCGCAGAATCGAAATTAAATACGAAATACCGCAGGGTAAGAACAATGAACAGGAGAAAAACATGAATTTTCAACTACTTTTCACGCATATGCAATCATGAACAATCTATCCAACACTTCTTTAACTACGGCAGTTGCATAAGTGCGACTTTAACCACTTACTACATCTAGATGGAGACGGTGCAGCCTTCGAAGAATTTTAGCCGGCCTAATATAACGCGCAAAGATTCATTTTCCTGACGCATAGGAAGAAGAGCCTCGAAAAAAGCATCCTACTGAAAGAATTAATAGAAACAACGAATAAAAAAATATTCACTGTTTTTACACAAAATAAATTTTCGAGCGTTAAAAAGAAACCAGATAACAGAACAATTAGAAGCCATGAAAAATGTAAACCTTTATCGAAAATACAGTTGATTTCGTAATCCGTCGGAGACGATACTCTATGTATAAACTGAATATTCGAGTCATAAACTCCTGTCGGACCGCGCGCGGGTGGAAGAAAGATATCTCTAGAGTTTATACTAGACGTCGTCGTTTTATTTAGGCGGTACTTTTAGACAAGATTGGTAGCAAAATGCGGATAATACATCTAAAGTAGGTGGCGAGTGGTCTTGAAACGGAAGAAATTGAGCCGGAAAAAGCCGAAGATTTAACAAAATTTTCCGGTTGAATTCGTTAAGGAAGGCTGTAAGAAAATAATAAAAATAAACGGGTAAAAATTTGCTGAGCCGATTTCCATTCAATTTTCAGACGAGTGCGAATTTTTTTAAACTTTCTCCTATTATTCGGTTTAGATCAAATCTGCTTGCAAAATCTCCTTTTATTAAAAGCGTAACGATATCTCCCGTCATTCGTTTAGACAAATTTTCAATCTCGAGATAATACTTGAAAAATATTCATCGCTCGCTCTTACGAATCATCATTTTGCATTTTCTATTGAAGTGGTCGAAGTTGTTAATATATATAATACTACTCGGAGGACCGCGACCTTTTGTTTCAATTTTTTTTTTCTCAAGAATATATTCAAAAGAATCTCGTACTATATATTAAAAGCCGTTACATACGCATAACTATTTGAATAGTTTTGTTTTATCATTTTTTTTTTTATTCTGGAAATTTATTTTGGTATTTTTCGATCTGAAATCCTTAAAATAATTGTCTCCTAAATTGAAAAATACTTCCTGGAAGATTGGGCGATTTAATTCGGAACGATAGCCGACATATAGAATTTTAATGTGGTAAAAAATAATAATTTCTAAGCTTATAACATTCGAACGGTTAATAAGATCGAGTCGAAACTTCCAACGTAAATTTAGTTAAGCATCGAGAATGAGACGATGAGAAAATTATCAAAAATGCGGACTGTTTATTTGATAAATTCGAGATATGCACAAAATTTTATCGAAATCGTTAGTGCTGTTTTGGAGAAATAAACACATACATACATATATATATATACAACAATTACTCGTTTAATAATATAATATATCTGTATACGTGTATGTTTGTCGGGATGACGTTAACCACCACGCACAACACCTTATGCCCGCTAGTAATAATATAGCACATTACAAAAACACGCGGGGCTGAATTGTGTTGTGAAAACAAAACGATTACAATAAGTTCTTCTGGGTGTGCGTGTCCATATCTACGATAACATCATATTAATACGCTACTTATACTGTATGACAATATATATGTATAGGTAAGTAGTCGTCTATTTCCGATACGGAGATAGCGCTTAATGATTATAAATAAATAAATATATATATATATATATATATATATATATATATATATATATACAACAACAAAAATATATTTGCATAAGTTATAAACATAAAAGAAAATATAACATGGGTTACAAACATTGTGTACCGGGAAAACCTTACCATAGTAACACATTAAGAATATAAAGAATACACGTTAATATAGGAACTTAGTCTAAATTACAAAAATATATTGTTTAGATTGTAAGTTCTTAAATAAATACTATGTAATTGAAGTAAATAAAAATAATAATAAAAAAATATATATATAAAAAAATAAAAAGTGGGTGACATGGTTATCGAATTAAGTCGCCTGTGTTTATACTCCGAATACATAAAACGAAGTTGCTTAGAATCGTAATTAGTAATTGAGGAGACGAGTACATTGTTTCGGTATGAGCATTTAATAAAAAAAAAAGTCAGTCGATAGCTTTAGAAAAAAATCTCTAATATAGGGCAGATCAGTAGCATCGTGCATGCTGACGATTCTGGCATAGCGAGGTGCATTGGGAATACATCTGAGGTATCTGTTTTGAATGACTTGTAATTTGTTAAAGGAGGTTTTTGATATAGTGCTTTGTAGAGGATTATCTTGTTGTTAATGTTGAGGAAGGACTTGTGATTAAGAATGGGGTACAAGGAACAGAAGGCATTGTTTGTCTTGATTGTGATATTATTTATGTGTTTAGTGAAAGTAAGTCTATTGTCGAGGATTACACCAAGATAATAACGAACCTTATCACACCAGTCTAAAGTATTTCCCTGTACGATCAGATTGTCAGGTGTATATATATATATATAAGGGGCGTCTGGTTGAAAGTAAATGTTTCAATTCTAAACATATTTATATAATACATCAAAAATTATCTAGAGTTATCTAAGAAACGGTATTATGCATAGAAGATTACTTTATACTTTCGCGTCTTTTACTAATTATTAATTATTTCACGGATTAACATGTGTATAATTGCGCGTAAAATGTCGGTAATGTATAAGTGAAAGGGTTAAAAGTGGAAAGTTTGTTTTTTTTTTAAATATGTAAATTGACACAATTTTATAGAATATCGCGCAGTTAAAAATAATATTCATTAAGAACATTACGCGGATTTGTTTTTCTATTTATATATTTTAATTGCTATTTACTATTATACATTTTATTCGTTAAAACAAGCATATACTCACACACACATATATACAAAATACGCGAAAATTTGAACGTTAATTTCAGATTTGGGTTTTAATAATTTATAAGATTTAGTAAGAGGGCGCTGCGTATAGTGACGCGTTATTTTATCATTTGAATTTTCTCGATATGAGTAAAATAAATTATATTTAATTCTAAACAAAATCTTTATTAACGGAAAACACAGTATTTTATATACGGTTTATATCAAACGCTGATGTCTATATCACGATATATATATATATATATATATATATATATATATATATATATATATATATATATATATATATATATATATATAATATGCGAGTTTGTTCGAATACTTGTGTATCATATTTTCTAAATGAGGCAGGAAATATCTATGTAATGATTAATCTACCTACATAAATTTAAATGTATTTTTATGCGTGTATAGTATATGTGACGTTAATTTGTCACAGAATTTTATACGTTTTATCGGCTTCTTTTTTATATGCTCGTAAAATTAATAAGAAAAAAATTATTAATATTCTACTATATATTTCTTTTCGATTATATTAAATTTCAGTCTGTTCCAGTAAAACAGTTTTCGCGCATTGTGTCGCTTAATTTACACTAGTTAACCACCACCACCACACGGGTTGTTATCTTATTGGACTGGTTTTTACGTTTGTTAATATATTTGCGCGCAACCTCCTACACTTATTTTATTGCATCCAATATCGATAAATGAAGTTTTTCTTCTAAGAAATTTACATAAATGGGGGGGGCGATCTAGTTTGAACCAAGTCTAATTCGACCGAAAACAGAATTGCCGAATTGTATTAAAGAACGTATCCTTCCGACCAACGATGCGCTCGGTCACGAAATAACAAAAAGTCTTAAAATAATGAAATCGATACGTGGCAGTTGTAAACACGTTTATCGATATATTAAGAAAATAAAAAAAAAAACAAAACAAAATTCACACAGACGAAAGCTAACGATCAGAACTTGCGGTAATATCGGCGATTCGTACCGAACGGCAAAACTTCGTCGCCTGCTAAATTACCGATAGGCTACTCTATAAACGAAATGTTTACCGGTCGTTTTACGTGCCGTGTACCTCAACTCCGGGCTAGTGGCGCTAAATCGTTTTCAGCAAACTTATTTCCACGCTGATAATTCGATCGGTTGATTTTGAAGAATAAACTGATTTTAAAGTTTTTGAGAAATATCACTCTATACGAATAGTTTTTGATGGAATCATCTTTAAAAAATTTCCTTTTGTCGTTCAGACGTTCTTGTATTTGGTTTTCCCATCATTCTGCCACACTTCGTCTATTCTTTCAACGCGATTTCTGCCCTTATTTGTTTGCGTAACGGCTTGAGATGATGACAACCAGCTTCAACACCAGGAAAATGACAGAAATTATCGAATCAGCTAGAAAAATGGAAATATAGATCAGTGTTGATGTATGCCATCTTCTGATAAGAAGAAGCTACAACATAATGATGATGATTTGTTTACGTAAATATTCTTCTGTCCAGGGGGTATCGTTTTAATTCGAATAACATATCCTGCCCAACTCAATTTCCATTAGCAGCCGTATTTTATGGAGAACGTCTTCATTTTTCGATTTGTGTTTTAATGTTTTATTATCAGTCGATCCGTTCTGGTTACCTAACCTAATATATATATATATATATATATATATATATATATATATATATATATATATATATATATATATATATATATCAATATATCGGGCTGTTTAAACCGGTGCGGTCGTGTGTCTCCGTGTTATCTTATCGTATATTTGTGCGTTATCTTATCTTTTCGTTCGGGCTGTTAGCAGATACGACAAATTACTATAAGGTCAAAATGCATGTTAACATTATGCATTTTGACACTAGTTTTAAAATTATCGATAACATCAAGCAGCTACTCGGCGAATCTCACAATATGAAACTAAAAATTAAAGAAGGAATTTCCGAAAATCTGGAAACTTTAAGGAATACTTTAAAATTTTTGCATTCAGAAGTAAATGTTTTAAATAACAACTTTAACGATCTGAAGAAAGATTCCGAAAAAAATATTAAAAACATAATTACTAACGTTATTACGGATAATAAGAAGTCTTATGCGGCAAAGCTAAAAGATAAAATTAATGTTAACAACGGTAAAATTGAAACAAAATATGAAACTTTAATCATTGAAGACACTCTCCAATCAGTTAACAGAAATTGGAATTCTGAATTAGCAAAAATTAATACAAGTAAAATCGGTGTAGATGTTGGATTTGTCAAACAACTTAAAAATAAAGTAATAGTAGGTGTCAAAGATAAAAAGCAGTTCGATACATTGAAACGGGAAGTATCCAACAACATGGCTAATGTAAAAACCAAAACAACGATAAAAAAGGATCCGATGATTTCAGTTGTTGATATTCATTCCTCGACTACAGAATCTGGCATAAGTATGGCTATTAATAATAAAACTGGACAAAATCCGGTAAAAGTAACATTAAAAAACACCAAAAACGGTAAACTACGTGCTTTTGTACGGCTTCATCCCATTTCGTACCACAATTTAATAAACGCAGGTTACGTAGTAATTAATTGGGTAAAATGTGGAATCTATGACTACATTCCGGTTGTTCGCTGTTTTAAATGTTTACGATTTGGACATATGAAGAACGAATGCACTACGAACCCTGATCAGAAAAAGTATAAGCTTAATGACGATTTATTAGATACAAAATGTAACAACTGCTTTCTACACGCATGCAGTTCACATGAACGGGAAAAAGGCAAGATTTTGGCAGATGATATAAAACATATAACTGAAAAAATTAACCATAACTCCTTCTCTTACAATTGTCCGATATATAAAAAGATGGTAAGTAAAGTAAAATTAAATATTAATTATGGCTAATCTCAAATTAATTTTGCAAAACGTAAACCATTGCAAAGACGGACAAGCACTTCTGTCTTTAACGTATCCAAACAATTGTAATTACATAAATGTCATATGTGATCCGTATTTACATGGTAACAGCAAGTCTAGCCAGTTTTTGTTATATACTAAATTTGTTGCAATTAGAAGTAACGTAAAAGATATTAACTGTACATTAATTTCTGAGTATATAATTAAAGTAAATACTAAAGACATTATCCTTTTTGGAGTATACTTTCCTCCAAACATAGACTTAGAATCACAATTTACTCTATTACTTAAAAATATCAAAGAAAATTCTCGGCGGAATATAACAGTTCTCGGCGATTTTAACGCAAGATCAGACATAATGGAAAGTAAAAACGTTTACCGTAACCAAAGAAATACTCAATTTGAGAATTTTATTTATTCAAGTGATTTGATTATTAAGAATAATTATAATGTACATACTTTCGCAAATCATAATGGGCAAAGTTTAATTGATTATATTATGGTTAATAATAATTTTAAGTTCACTATGTCTAGTGTTACTGTAAAAAATTTTCATTTAAGTGATCATAAAAATCTTAGTATAGATATTCATAATACGAGTATTGTCAACAACGTAAAACTATCTGTAACGAATGTGGACAAATTTATTAATAATTTAGATCATGAATTAATGATAAATTATGAAGCTAAACTTAAATTAGCTAACTCTGGTAATATAACCAATGATATTGCTGAAAAAATAACGGAAACTTTAACTGCTTGTGTTCATAATTCTAAAGTGAATGTAACTAAAAATAATAATTCCTGGTGGAATGATCATTTGGAATACATTAAAGTAATTGTTAAGAAATTTCATAAAATTAAACGTAAAAATATCATATTTCAATTAACATACAAAATATTATTAAGAATATATAGGAAAGAAATTAACTTTTATAAACAACTCGCTTGGAGGAATCTATGTAGTTCCTCCAGAACATGGGGCAAACCATATAAAATTTTAACGAGAACATCTTCTTTCCAATTTCCGGACTTAACTGTAAATAATACTTCTGTGTCTTTCAACAAAGATAAAATGAATTTATTATTGAAATCTTTTTTTATGTTTGACAAACCTAACTTGATCTCCTTGTGTAAATTGAACGATAATAATAAGTGTACGCTATACTCCATTACATACGGCGAACTTAAAAATATAATTACAAAATTAAATAATAAGAAATGCCCATCTGAAGATGGCATCACAAATAAGATTATTAAAATCGTTTTCTTTTATTATCCAAATTTACTTCTATTACTTTACAACAAATTATTAGAATTTCAAATATTTCCTCAAAGCTGGAAATGTGCAAATTTAATTATGTTAAATAAGCCGAATAAAGACGCAAGCAAAATTAATGGTTATAGACCAATTTGTTTACTGAACATGTTAAGCAAAATTTATGAAAAAATCATACTTAAATTTTTAAATTTGGAAATTGAAAATTCGGCACTACTTGATCCGTATCAATATGGCTTCAGAAAACATTTTTCTACCGAACTTGCAGTTCACGACGTCAATAATAATTTATTTAATAATATTCAACGTAAAAACATTTCTATAGTAATTTCTTTTGATATCGAAGGTGCTTTTAATAATTGTAATCGTCAAGTTATCATAGATACTTTAATTTCTAATAACTTTAGTTCCAATATTATAAAGTTGATATACAATTATTTATCAAAAAGAAAGGTAAAATGGATCTATCAAGATGAAACTATCACTGTTGATAATAATCATGGTGTTCCACAAGGGTCAGTCCTAGGACCGATCTTATGGAACATACTCTACTCAATAATACATTGTAACATGCGTAATATAGATAATAATTTAAGATTGTATAGTTATGCTGATGATTTATTACTCATCTATAATATTCCTATAACAGGCAAAGTTGATATTTTTGTTCATACAAATAGATGTAATACTATTGTAAACAAGCTTAGTTTAATAGTCGACTCGTTAAATTTAAAATTTGAAATTAATAAATCGCAAATTATGGTAGTGTCGCGACGTAGACTTCCATATGAGCAAGTAATATATGATAATATTAAGATTAACAATTGTAACTTCAACCCTGTTATATCTATAAAATATCTAGGTTTTATAATTGATAATAAATTAACGTATTCTAAACACATTGAGCATATAAACAATAAAGTTAATAAATATTATTACATTTTTAAGTCACTTGGAGGAAAACTGTGGGGATTAAAGTATAAAACAAAATTAGTTTTATATAAAGGACTAATTCAGTCGTTATATTCGTATTGCTCCAGTGTATACTATCACAATTTAAGTAAAAAATTAATTTGTAATATTAATTCTAACTGCAGAAAATTTCTCTTAGATGTAACATCATCGTATATAACTACGTCTAATATTTCCTTACTAGTTCTTGCACGTGTATTGCCAATGGATTTATACATTAAAAAAAGATCACTCATTTTTAAAAGTAAAACTCAACACGGAAATTTAAATAACAATAACCTTAAAGTAATTAATGATCAAATTTTTGCAGAATTTAAATCCAGATATGATCAAGTACCTAATGATAAATTAATTAAAAGTTTTTTTCCAAATATTACAACACGCTTTAAAGATAAAAATTTTAATGTAAATTACTATATGAGCCAAATTCTTACAGGACATGGTTCTATTGGTTATTACTTGCATAAATTAAAGATAATTAAAAGCAACATATGCGGTAACTGTAATAATAACGTAACAGAAACTGTTTATCATATAATATATACTTGCCCAAAATATAATGAATTAAGACTACAATACAATATAGACTGCTCATTGCAGTTTAATGAAATTGTTCTATTGGAACAATTTCCAACATTTGTATACAATGTATTTAAGATGAAGCATATTTATAAATAACCACTACCGGTAACCATAAGCTGTATAGCAGGTTACTAAAAGTTCACAATTTTATCATGTATTTATGTAATTATAGTTAAATAAAAAATATATATATATATATATATATATATATATATATATATATATATATATATATATATATATATATATATATATATGGACTAGTGATCCCACCCAGGTCTGTAAGAAATGGATGATATTTGTTATTAAATATTATACTACAGGCTGATATGTATTTATTTATTTATTTATTAATATCTCCAAGCGCGTTTCCAAAATTCCTCGTGCGATAACTCAATCTCCGATAAAATGTCCCTAACCGGTGTATTGAAGTGGAATCAGTCATTCTGGAGAGCTTCTAAAAATATTGCCTACGGTATTATTCCAGTGGATACCTGAGTAGCCGGGAATCCAGACAAATTTGACATAAACGCGTTTCAGAGATAAGTCGTAAATATTTCTTAGAATATCGTAAGATTGATGGAAAACAGCGGCTATTAAATGATAAAATTTACAATAGTTTCCAGAACGCTATCCGTGAAAATTTCTACATTCTGACTGATATTTGTAGAAGCGTAAAAGTAAAGATGAAGAAAATTTAGGTAGTTTAAAGGTTTTTGCAACGTTCAAGGAAGGAGATATAGAACCATCAATATATGTATATAATCTTGCCAATAGAACTGAATTGGCGTATCAATGGGACTAATTTGTATGCGGTCATTAAAGGTATCAAAGTCTCTATCGCGGGCGCGATTAATATATTGTTGCGAAAATTTTCTTTCCGCGCTATCCTAACAGATCGGAAACAAGATGGAAGGACGTGGCATGCAGCTTAACATCCGAATCGTTTGTAAATCGCTGGGTGAAAACTATATAGAGATGTTACTGTAGATTGGAGTAATGCTCGATACCTAGCTTAATTGATGTGGGTATATAACGGTATTCGGCGGTAATAAACTAGCAGCGTCTGTAAATATAACGGATAATCGAAATTGGTATATATTCCCGATATTTCAAATTGCTTTCGTAAACTATTAAGTTCATTTATATTTAACGACGTAATTTGAACTGAGAAGTAAGGAACATCTTGGCTGCTGAAAAAAAAGATTCACTTTAAACGGGTGAAAAGGAGTTACCGAACCGTTTTCGAAAATGTCTATCCGACACGGTTGGTCGATAATGTGTAAGTCGGTTTTCTATAAATAAGATTAAACACTCGACTGATTATTTTTTCTTCTCTTTCTTTTGGCCAGCTTTTTTTCTTCCCTTTGTATAAAGAGAAAATTTCAATTTTTGGATTTCCCTCTTTTCTTGTTATACATTTATCCTTTTTTTTTTCGCGTGTATTTTGAAGGAGAAGTATATATCTTTTTCAGTTATTGTTCTATATATATACTTCGTTTAAGAAACTTTTCTTAAAGAATTCTATTTAAACGTATAATATGTATTACGTAATTTTTTCATTTGAAGATTATTCTTTTTCAAAAATAGAAACTGTTATCCTACAGAAGAACGGTAATAGACGCGGATGAGTGGAAAGAAAAATTTGACATTTAGGCGAAAGCGAATGAAAAAATAAATAATTTAAGGCGGGGTATACAGTTCGCCGAGGGGTGTGTTTTCGTTTTTTTTTTTTTTTCTTGATGGATAAGTTGGAACGAGGACTTGAAAAACTAGCCGTAGAAAATGTATAGGCTATATTCCAAAGTCGTCATTGTCGTGCACGTTGAAATAAGTTTTTCATTTTACGGACACGAAAATTGTAGGCGGAATACACGAGCAGCGGCCGATGGTATGAAAACCTCGATAATGTTACTTATTGCTTCAAGATGATTAATAATAAAGATCCTTATTGTTATCATCATTATTATACAAAACGCGCTAAGCAGTATTCTTAGATACTTCTCAAGCCTTCGACAAGGTCTGGCATGAAGGACTGCTTTATAAAATCAAAAAAATTGTACCCTATAGTATGTACAAACTAATTCCCTTCTTACCTAAACGAACGATTTTTCAAAGTAAAAGTTCAGGAAGAAGAATCCAAACTATACCCGATACGCGTTGGTGTCCCACAGGGCAGTGTTTTAGGGCCGCTGTTTTACATACTTTATACAGCTGACCTTCCGGCTTCAAATAGCACACTAACTGCTACTTTTGCAGATGATACTGCTGTGTTAGCTTCCGATATCCTCGAAAACGTTGCCGCTAGTAACCTGCAGAATTCCTTAGATCAGATATGCAAGTGGACAAAAACGTGGAAAATAAGTACAAATGAAAACAAATCGGCTCATGTAATATTCACAAACAGAAGAACAAATAATGCTCCAGTTACAATAAACAATAATCAAATACCAATACTAGATGAGAGCAAATATTTAGGTATGCGACTCGATCAGAAACTTACGTGGAAACAACACATCATTGCTAAAAAGAAAGAGATTAATAGCTTCCATGTATTGGCTTATTGGAAAAAACTCGACGTTAACGATAGACAATAAATTGTTAATCTACAAAGCGATTATTAAACCAACTTGGAGCTATATTGTGGAGTTGTGCAAAAACCACTCACATCAAAATAATTCAAAGATGCCAAAATAAAATACTTCGTATGATAACGAATGCGCCCTGGTTCATAAGGAACGATGACTTGCATAGAGACCTAAATACTGTAATTACAGAAATTAGACGGTATGCACTTCAACATGAAGACAGATTAGGCATCCAAATACGGAAGCAATTATTACATGAGATAACCTAAATAACACAAGAAGACTGAAACGGAATAAGCCTTATGATATTGTTTAAACAAATTTTATTCATATTCTTCTGAGGCTCCTGTCACACTGGACGGATAACCTCTTCACGTTAATTTTCTTTCCTATATCAGAATTACTGGATAATCCAAATGAACTAGTTGTAATTATGTAAAATAAATAAAAAAAAAAAAATTTAAATAGACGAACGATAAAGATTCTTTATTTATGAAGTTGAACTTGTTTTCTTTTTTGTGTGTTTTGAAATTTTTAATATTGAAAAAAGTGTAATTTTACCGAAATTACTTTAGGCCTGCCCAGTCGGGTCTTATACTAGCGGAAGTAATATAAACCAGGTGCAAACACTGCAATTGCCTTCGAATAATATTGAATAAACTTCGATTTACTTCGATCAAATCTTTTACTGGATATCTTAAAATTTTCTTATGTACGAGAAATGATTAAATAACTCTGGAAAAATTGTTCGTCGTTTGTAGATATTTCCGATAGTAAATTCAATAGGTGATTAACCAATCTCTACGACATAAGTATAAAAGATATAAGCGCACGCGTATAAAACATGTCATTTTCTAGTGAGCCAGCTATAAACTTTAATTCTAATGTCAACGAATATGATAAGTTCAATTTGATAAGAAGTGTTGTGTACACTCTGTTATTTGTTAAGAGAGCGGGTTTTTTTATATTCTACATTTTTCCTGCAATTTTACACATAACTTATTTCTTTATAAATATGATTAACTTTGATTATATTTTTTTGCTAATGTGATTTCTGCAGAGAATGGTTATAATATTCGGTTACGAAAATATTTGTATTTTGTATAACGCACAAACAAATTTACGGCATAGTAAGTTTCATTTTCATTTTAATGCATATGTCAGAACTTCATCGATAAAATATATATATTTCAATACAACGCGAGTATTTGTAGGCTGGTGTTTTATAAAATCAATAATTTATTCTAGTAAAAATATATATATCAGAATCATCCTGTTCAAAAATTTTCAATCGGTTCTAACATAGCCTACTAATATCGATGTACACTACTTGTCAGTCTAACAAAACCTATTATTATTAAATCCGAAGTAAGTATTAATAAACACAGTAAAAAACAAAAAAAAATACAATATAATATTTTAGTCCGAATATGAATTTCAAACCTAAATAACCGAAGCGGACGATTTTAGGGGCGGGTATTCGATTTAACTGCATATAGATGTTGGTGTTTGAAGTTTTGGAAATCAAAGACCCAACGTGATGATATATACTGATGATATTTCAATAGTCCTGAGCGACTCATCTACTAAAGTTGGAACTGTAACTAACATCTATGCAAAGATTACTTTTGCGTAATCAGTGAACCTTTAAACCAGGTTTTAAACTTACTTTGCCGCTATCTTAATTTTCAACAGTACTACTGGTCACGTATCATTGTCTTCTTGTAATTATGTTCCATGGAGAATAATATAGATATACGGAATACCACATCCAGCAGTCTACGTAATTTTTTTTATTACATACATAAATACACACACACATATATATATATATGTAAGTGAACACCGCTCGCTATCTAACGTATTTTAAGTTTTGTAATCTTTAAATTTCGTTTACACGACGCTCAATCTTCTACTACGTTTAAACTAACTCGATATCTTCTTTACCATTTGTTAAAAACGCCGTGCGGAATAGCGAAAGTACTACTAGCTATATTGGTGTTAAGAAAATATCAAAAAAAAGTCTGCCGAAACTTGTCGAAAGTTCGGTTAACTTTCATTATTACGTCATTGGAGAAAAGTATTCCTCTCTGGGGATTGTGTGTATATAATGACGATTTTCCCAACTTTTTATATTCAACTTCCCTATTTTATGCGTGCACACACACACATACACATATTATATATATAAAGTTATCTAGAAGGATCGAAAAAGATACGAAAGTCTTTTCCTTATTATACTGTCTCGCATATAGACGGCTCGAATGGCGAATTTAAATAAATAAAAAATTACTTTTTCGAAACTGCTTTTACCTTAGCGATTACGACGTGGTCGAATTAATAATTGAAGACCGAAAGATGTTGAAAGTAATTGGAAAGGGAGAAATAGAAAAAAAGTAGATAAAAATGGGGACATCGTTCGTTTGAGCTACATGTTGTTAACGAGGACGTTAGATTGTGATTGTAATTTTAATCATCGACTTAACATTATCGTCATCGTTAAATGTCTTCTCTGTGAGCCTTTAGATCGGTTATTATAATTTGAAGTTGGAGGTTGCTCTTAGTGTATAGTAAACTTCGGCAAATATATTTATACGTGCTAAAGTATACCAGACTTACACGGTTACGAGTCATCAGTTGTGAAATTATTACCATCGATGACGTAATTAATTAATTAACTAAACTAATTAATTAATTTATTTATATACGGCTCACTTAACAGCTTATGCCGATTAAAATGCGATCAGTGAGAAGTAAATAATTGAATGAAAGTATGCGATTGAATTAAAACAATTATAAAAAAAAATGATATTAAATTATTAAAATTATATATAAAGAAAAAAAAACATTTGCTTATGCTTATACAATATATGAACACGGACACTCACAATACGCATATAAATTTACACACAAAAGAAAAAAAAACAATTGCCCATGCATGCACACATATACACACTCGCGACACTGGAAAGTGTTTACATAACCTTAACATAGGAACAGAAATATATGCGTACACTAGTATATACTGTAACGAAAATTTCAGTTGCGTATACGTACGGAAAAATATTACGATACTTTAAAAGTATAAAATCAATAACTCAAACAATTTATCCACACGAACGATGTCAACACCTTTCTTACGGTAATAACAAGTACATAGAGTTGAAGTTTCGCTAAACCAAGGAATCGTATGGAGGTGTTATAGCACTTCCGTATAAAATTAAATTTTGTTTCTTGTATAATAATAATCATAATAATAATGCGCTTGTAGCCAAGTGCATACGGTGTGAATATGTTTCTATAGGTATATATTTATTTATAGAAGATTATTGTTATTTAATGTATGTGTACGCATTCGTTTCTGCGGGCGTGTAAACATTTCTACAGATAATTGTATGGTGGATATATCTATTTCGATGGCGAAAAAAAATGAGCTCGGGCTTAATCTACCGCGCTAATTGAAGATCGTAAGAAGTATTCGTAATTAATATTATTAACATCGTGTGCGATCGCAATCTTTTCTGCGACCTTGTCTATATCGTAATATAATTTATCCGCGTCAAAGGTGTAGGCCGTTATTCTGTACAAAGTCATACTCGCATAAATATTTTCCGTTGAAGTTCTATTTTACCTCTACTTCTTATTCTGTTTTGCGTCATCATAAAGTAAAACTTAAATTGTTTCCCGTTGGAAGGGATTCTGTTTACTAGCGCTTTGAGTTTTCCGACAAGCTTTTAGCCTTTCGAATTTTGTTTAGTTTTCCCGCTCTTCGACCGTTTCTAAAATGTTACGCCTCGATTTTAATCTACCATTAACGAGTACCGTATAGTTATGTAGATGGTTTGTTGTTAAAAATAAAAAAAAGTAATATGTCAAACTGTAATTACCGCATAAAGTTCTCTAGCTCCCGGATAATAGTAACATTGCTACTTCGAACATCAAAGTGAGTGAGTATCCGTTTTCCCTAGATTACGAACTGATTAAAAGAGCCTATCTATCAATTTTACTAAGGTGCTTGCGAGCTAACAACTTTTTAGCCTTTAAAAACCGATTAGTACATTCCCATCGAATCAAGCTACACATTCGGGTGTGATTCTTTTCATACGTCCTATACGGTCCTATCTGAACCCTAACATAAGGCACACCTTACATTATCGATTTAATATATAATTAGATAGATACCAGGAAGGAGAGACGATAGATTTAATGGCCGTATTGTTAGTTTCGTCCTCGTGACAACAACCCCACAAAATCGGGTCGTACATGTCTGTGTAGGCTTTAATATAATTTTACTCATAAAGAATTCTTTTCCGAGGCTAGACCAAATTATCGGGAAATTAACATGATTTCGTCTAAATGCTGTTTTATCTTCTAATCGGTATGCTTTTTTTTAAAAATATTAGATCAACTTCTAACCAAATTCTCATACAAAAAAGTTATTTTGACTGGTGATTTCAACATAAGGTCTAAGTTGTGGGATGTGAAAAATTCAGCGAAAAAGACCGAGATATTTCACGAATTTCTCTTATCTAATGATCTAATTTTTTTAAATAAAAAAAATAAATATACCTTCGGAAATGCCAATTGAAATAGTGTAATAGATTTAGTAATTTCATCTGGTGCTGCGTTACAGCATGTGAAAGATTTGAATGTGCTTACGGGGGAATCCTTCTCTGATCATGAATATATCACCTTTAAATATAACCTTCAAATAGCTGAAGAAAAAACCATAAAACATATAAACTTTAGTAATGTCCTGCGCTCTCTCAACGAGAACATTACTAAAACCATGGAATGCGTGAATCAAATTGTAGATCACGATTCCTGTAATTATTCAGTGGGATATTTATCAAGACACTTAGAGGCCATAACTGAGTTACACACCACTTCGAAAATAATTAAAAAAGCAAATAACTGGTGGAACAGAGAAATTGAAAACACATTAGCCCCACAACTAAAAAATATCGCTGTTTATACCCGAGGACGAAAAACCCGGTCGTGAGAGAAAATCGAAAAGAAATATATAAACAATGTAAGCATATTTTGAAAAATAATATTAAACACGCCAAAAAGATCGCATGGGAAAATTTCTGCACAGAAAATGTAAAACCGTGGGGCCTTAGCTACAAAATCGCCTTCGATAAATTAAAAAATCGGAATGCCATACCACTGCTAAAGAAAGAGGAACCCAGATAATAGACACATATAAAAATCTAAATTATTGTCTGGCTGCTCTATTCCCAAGTGATTGTTCATATAGCGCTGAACAGAAAGATACACGTAACCTCTTTCAAATTTAATCTCCCAAAATTCCAAAACCGAATGAATTAATATCGCATCGGATAGATCCGGATAAGTTAAAAAAAAAATAGTAATTAGTGTAAAAAATAATAAAGCTTCAGTTCCCGATAAAATATCAGACTAATAAAATTAACGCACAAACATTTCCCCGATTTATTATTAACACCAGAAAATGTACTATCTAGCTTACTTTCCAAATTTATGGAAACTGTCGAATGTGTAATTCTGTTACAAAAACCAAATAAAGACCCGAACAACATCAGTTAGGCCAATCTACTTACTAAATGCATTCGGAAAAATATATGAAAAATTGATTAAATTTCTGATCTTATATTACATAAATAAACGAAATTTCCTCGACCAAAGACAGTTTGGATTTCGGGAAGGTTTATCTACCGAACACGCGGTAAATTACGTCGCTTATAAAATCAGAGAAGGATTAAATAATAATAAATGTGTTTTAGCCGTTGGTATAGACATAAAAGGGACTTTTGATAACTGTTGGTACCCTGCCCTTTTCAAAAATCTGAAAGACCTTCTTATTGAAGATGAAATCTTGCTTAACATCTTATACCATTATTTAAACGGGAGACAAGTAAAACTCAGTATTGGAAATATCTCAGTTCAAAAAAACACGTTTATGGGCTGTCCGCAAGGAAGTGTATTAGGTCCGTTATTATGGCTTGTACTATTTAACGGCGCCCTAAAACTACCATATAATAACGAACGAGTCGATTTATGTGCTTACACGGATGACTTAATATTCATAATAAAAGGAAACACCAAAAACGAAGTAGAACAAACTGCCAATAACACACTGTGTATGCTTGAAAGCTGGCTAAATGACGTCAAATTAGAACTCTCTGTGGAGAAATGCTTTGTGTCATTTTTCACCAAGTCGTTAAAAATGAATAGGAACAATATTAAGGTAAAATTCAAAGGCGCACAGTTAAATGTTGTCGAACATTTCAAATATCTGGGAGTAATACTCGAGAATAAATTATCGTTTAAATTTCATATATAGATTCGATCATTTCAAAAATGAACACTAAGTATTATCAGATGTTAAAAACATGTCGGAATAAATGAGGATTTGATTTCAATTATAGGATAGTCTTATATAAATCATTGGTTGAGAATACAATGTCATATTGTAGCTCAGTATTTACTGAACGGATGAAAGTTAAATGTGTTAGGAAAAAAATTATCTCGGTACAAAGAAAATTCCTAATTAATGCTTGCAGAGCCTTTAGAACAGCTTCACATGACATAGTTACAATAGCAGGTGTCTCTCCATTAGACCTACTCATCTTAAGCAGAGGAATTATGTTCGCCATAAAAAACCATCACACATTCCCGTACATAAACAGAGCGCTGCTTGATCAAACTAATCTCTTAATACCAACACTACTTAGTCGCACCAAAATTTGTGCGCGTCAAGTCAAAAATAATATAAGAAAATATATTCTAGAAACGTGGCAAAACATATGGGAGCAAGATTTGGCGGGACGCCAAACTTACGCTTTGATAAGAGACGTAAGGGAAAATAAGATAATCCTCAAGCCAAATTTTTACACATCGCAGTTATTAACAGGACATGGCAAACTCGCCGAATACCTTCATAGATTTGGTCTAGAGAACGATGATAAATGACCCTGTGGCTAAGTAGAAACAGCGCGGCACATACTATTTGATTGTCCGCTGTATAACAAGGAAAGGAAATTCAATGAAACAAATTTTAATGTAAAAAACAAGTCCGTAGCAAATAATTTCGAAACATTCCAGATTTCAAAAATAACTGATAGCTTCGCGCAGTGGTGCAATGTTGGTATACAATTATATGTATATGTGCGTGTGTGTGTGTATATGCGCGCGCTCGTGTAAAAGTGTGTGTGATTGTTTGTATTTGTGTGTTTATTTAATGTCGTCTCGATGACACCGCATGCGAATTCTAGATCACTTATTCAAAATATGAAAATTATGTGTAAATATTTGTAAATTTTTATTGTGAATCATATCGTTATAAATTTTTTTCTAGATATATAAACATTGTAATTATTGTACAGTAAACTCGTTGAATGCGTGTGTGAATAAATGGTTCATCGGAAAATACGCAGTCTGCACGAATGAAATTATGAATGTATATACCTATATATGTATAAATAACTTTAGACTTTGATCTACTTATCATCTGAATGCTCTTTTGTAAGGAGCCGCGTCTGTCTGATTAAGCCTAACGGTGTGGTGCAGGTGATGCGGTCATCCAATATTAACATATAGTAGACTGTATGCACTAATATGTTAAGAAAAAAATAAATGCATTAATAAAAACAAATCGGTATGCTTGATCTGCGTTAACTCATCAGGAAATAAATAAATATCGATATAAATTAATTAAGATAAGCACCTAAATAAATAATGTTAATTTTTTGTTATTTTTAAAGAGCTCGACCAATTGCACCGCGTCTCATCAGTACCAACCGCAACAACAACAACAACAACAACAGCCTTTGCGCAGTCGATTACGCAGCATCACTTGCCAGTCGCAGCACAGACCTCCGATTGTTAAACGTTCGGACGAAGCTCCAGTTACCATGCAAGGATGGTTGTATAAACAAGGAAGCGAAGGATTAATGTTGTGGAAGAGACGTTGGTTCGTCATATCCGAATATTGTCTATATTATTATAAAAGTGAGTCTAGAGAATTTCGTTTTAGTAAACTAATAATAACGTATACGTATTATTGCAACGTATGATCGATTTAAATATTTTTGTGCGATGAATTTTTAAAATTATTTACTATAACAGAAAAATCATATACCGCTTGTATTCAATCAATTCCGAACGTTACAACCTGCGAGTGTGCTCTATAGATTCCGGGTTCTACGCCGTAAGTGACTGCTTACTGTACTAAATTGATTCCGCGCGAGCCGTCAGTCTAGCGAGTAGATAATCTGCAGGTTTTTCGTGCACCATGTGCTTTACCAAGCGGTCCTGACTTTCTCTTCTTACAACACGTCAGAAAAAAAAAATTAGTCGAATTTCGCACACTATGTCTAATTCTATCGGTTTCTTCTACTTCTGTCCGAATTGATGTCCACGATACAAGCAACGTTCGTTGGCAAATCAACATTTCAAATGCGTCTCATTGCGTTGCTTATCCACTGCTTTTCCACGTCTCGCATATGTAGAAGAAAATTGGTAGAATTAACTTTTTTTATTGGCTTTTTCGTAATTTTAATGTCCACTCTTTATTTTCACAAATTATATACTCCAATCATTGCAGTCTCGTCTAAAGCAACTCGTCTTTTTATTTCATCTATGAAACCTCCATTGGCAGTGATCGAATATGCTAAATGGACGAAATGATCCACTCTTTCATACTCTGGCAAGAGATTGGTGTCATTAAGAACGTTATTTATTATCATAATCTCGATTTTAGAGATGTAATAACTAGCAATATTCCATCATTTTTCTTTCTCAGATTTTTCCAAATAATTTAGTATAAAAAGAAATGATGAAATGAAAGAAGTTAGCGAGGGACACGGACTGCTAATTAACCCTTTCAGTCATAACATGGAATGTTTAAAAAAATAATTAGTAATTTTATACACGGTGTTCTGCTTCTTAGATGATTGTAGACGATTTTTAATGCGTTTATATAAATATTATTAGAATTGAACCAGAAAAAAAAAATATATATATATATATATATATATATATATATATATTCGTGTTAGTATTAAATATGATGTACCACATAGTGGACATTGTGATTGAATGGGTTAATAGGCGCACGTCGGCTAATTTAAATTTTGTTTTAAAAACGAAATTTGAAAAATACTTCTAAAATATCGCCCATTATGTTCACTCAAACATACCTAATAATGCGATTTCGAGTACTTATGGCGTAAACCAAACAATTATACTATCATTTTCGATCAAATTTTGTGTTACATTTACATCGATTATTACGAATTGTGTTACATTTATATCAATTGTTACAAATTGTGTGCTACATTTATATCAATTGTTATAAATTGCGTTACATTTGGATCAATTTTTAGGAATTATGTTACATTTACATCAATTGTTACGGATTATTTTTGATCGATGCTTAAGGGTGAAGTGTAGATAATTTTCGACGTATTTATTATATAAATATTTTTTATAAAATCGAAATTTCACGTACCATATGGTGGACATCGTGGCTGAAAGTTTAATAAATTCTTCGGATCTTCTCCTATTCCTCATTGGCATTTTTGATAGAATACATTGACAAATCGTCTCGTTTAAGATAATTTTAAACGGTTTTTTGGTATTAAATGTATCATATATATATATAATACGTATGTATATATTTTCTGAATAAATATACGTGTAAAATGAGTATTTTAAACTCTGAACCAAAACTTTTCCACAATTACACCATCTTCAGACGATAAAAACTAATTTAAACGATATATAAAAATATTTTCAATTCGTTAAATGACATTAAATACGTTTCGGCTCTAGTAAGAAATAAATTAATTATAAACGATTTTTTTTTTTAAGCTTCCTCACTATTATTACAGAATCAGAGCGTTATTTTTTTATTACTCGATGATGACGAAATTGCTGAAAAGTTTTACTTATAATTGCGTTTCGGTTAAATTTCTCGTTTTTAATTTTTTTAATTTATTCTTTCCTTTGTAATATTATTAGATAAAAAGGGAAATTCTCGAAATAGCGAGGGTTATTTCTTAAATGAAGGAAAACGACTAAATAGTTATGTTTAATAATTAAATATATAATCTCGTTCTGCTTTTCGGACGTTATAAATTGAACAACTTTCAATTGGCTTAATTACGAAGGGTCAGATAATTCGATTACTTCGCACACGACGGTCTGTAGGTTATGAAACATCTTTTAATCCGATTTCACTACCGAGCTTTATCGAAGTTTGGGATTTGCTGGTCGACTGGCCTTAAAAAAAATATATATATATATATATATATATATATATATATATTTCAAAACCTTAGGACCTGTAGTAATCGGGTGAAATTCATTTAGTCGCATTGTGCGCAGCGTGAACTGTTTATTAAAATGATATGCGGGAGAAATTTAAATTATTCGCGAATTGTAACTATTTTAAAAATTAATCGCGCGGTTTCGAGAAGTAACTATTCCGTTTTGTTATCTAAATTAAAAACTTGAACAAGATCGCACACGTAAACGTAAATACATTACCCAGATAATAAAGACGTTGGTAGTCCGCAGCTAAATCATGAACTTTAGATAATGTCGGCATAACCCGACTTAATGCGATGATGGATAAGATTGCTCCGCCTTAAACGAATTGTGATAAATCCATAGGTGCGCGAGTTGAATCTCGCATAACGATTAGCTGGCCGTTCTGCATGTGATGAAAGTCATTCGCAGCGGACGGAATTTAGAAACACTGGAGATAGAATCGAAGATCTAAGGGAAAACACTGAACGGTCGTACTTCACAAGCTTGATAGATATGGATTAACTATCAATGTGTACAACGTGCTAAAGATCGTATGGTATGACGTATTCAGATTGCTACATGATCATGATACCCTGATATATATATACATATTTGTATAAAAGTGTATATATATATCATCATCATTGCTATTAAGAGCTTTGCTCTTGTTTTTGTAGCTTACCCCATTATTCTTTTCCATGTTTGTCTATATCTTGAGCTGCGTTCTCAATATCTTGATAATTCATTTGTGTTTTATTTTTTATCTGGTCTATCCATGTGGCTCAAGGTCTTCCTCTTCCCTTTTAATTTCCCTTCAATCATTGTAGTTACGAAGATGTTGTGGCGTAATGTCCCGAAAATCGATTTCTTCTTTGTTCTATTGCTTTTAACAGTTCTTCTACTATTTGTAGTGTATTTCCACATTTGTTTTCTTCTGTGTCCGTGAGATGTGCATTAAACGGCGCCAACCCCACATTTCAAAGGCTTCTAAACGGCCCTTTATATATATATTTTAACGGGGGTTGCCTTTATAGCTTACCCAACTTGATAGTGTGGGGACTATCTACATGTTAATTGAGAATGCTGACTTCTCTAGAAACGACGCTATATGGGGGAATAATTGTATATTATCTAGATGGAAAAGGGACGATACATTCTACGGTGGTATAACACCCGAAGAACGTAGCAAGACGAGGTAAAGCTCAGAAGGCAAACACGCTACAACAGATCATTAAAAAAAAAACATGCTCGGGATTGTAGACTGCCTGTTCAGAATGGAGGAGACAGAAGAGACTTTCCCTAAGCTGCATACGGAAAAGATGATTAGACAATAAATGATGTCAACATTTCCATATATATGTAGTTATTAATTAATAATATAAAATAAAAAACACAGTTAATCACTATGAAATTTTCTATTTGCACGAGACTTTTCTTCGACAGTTATGTCATCATCAAGCGTGCACAATAAACGTTACATATATAAATTAACTCTAATATTTATATAAAAACAATTTATATATCTGATATACATTTAACTCTAGCCAGACATAATTTATTTTTAAATTTATTTTGTACTTTTATATATTATCTATTATATTTTCTATGTTATGTTTTTCCTCTCCGCAATGTTTGCTGTAAAGTAAACTTGTCATTATTATTTTTTTATTTATTTCATTTTCTTCTTCTTCTTCTCTTCGAATTTGGCCATCTACGTGAAAACAACAAACTTTTGCTTTTCCTTTCTTCCCAGTATTTCTTCATACTTTGCTTTTCCTTCCTGTCATCTGTCCATTTTTGCCCGCTTCCATGCATTTTGGTTCTTTTAAATCCATCAAATTTTTTAATTTTACTTCTGAATTCTATTCTGTTATCAATCATCGAATTATCTATTTTCACTTTATCGAGATCTTTTTTGGTATTCAGGAACCACCTCGGGCTGGTTTTTAATCAGCCAAAATGGTGAAAGATTCTTTTTGTTAGTCTGCTCTCACTCATTCTGTGTATATGTGCGTAAAATATTAATCTTATTTTTCTCATAACATCGGATAGTTCTTCTATTTCCTCATATAGCTCTCTGTCGGGCCTATTCCTGAACATTTCCTTTCCTTTTCTTGGGCCAAGAATTTTTCTCATAATCTTCCTTTCCTTTTTTCTTTCTTCAATATTTCAATTTTTTCCAATGTCATTTAGCTCTAAGAATTCAGCTGCGTATAAACACTCCGGTTTAATAACTGTATTGTAATGTTTGATCTTAGAATTTATCGATATCGATTTTTTATTATATATATTTCGCGTTAATTGGAAACCGTTTCCATTTTTCTAGCCCTCATTTTCAACGCCTCTCCATCCAGCCTATTTTGTTGAATAACCTCGCCTAAGTATCTGAATTTGGTTACTTTTTTGACTTTCCCGTATTTTGTACACACGTATCGAGGCGAGGTTTCAATGCGGGTCATGTATTCTGTCTTCTCAAACGAAATCTGTAGACCAGTTTTTTCTGCTACTTCTTTTAGGAGATTAATCTAATATTTTCATTAAACTTTCTCGTATTACTTTTTTTTTTAAACAATGCGATCAATTTTGACGAAGAAAGAATATTAAAATCAGTGTTTTATAGATTAAGGTTATTGTAAAAAATAAATTTAATTGTAAATTATCATTGACTAGTTAAATATATATCAAATATATGTAAGTTGTTATATAAATATTAGAGTTAATCTACATGAACGTTTATTGCGCACGCTTGATGACGACGTGTGACTGTCGAAAAACTACACGCAAATAAAACATTTTATAGTGATTAATTATGTTTTTATTTTATTAAAGTATATATATATATACATATATATACATATATATATCATCATCATATTTGTTGGCTCGGTCCGAGCATCGTGAAATTATGAGTTCCAATTCCTTTCAAATTTGTTCGCCATATGCCCCTATTTTCCGCGAGTCTTATAACTTGCTGGAGCTATGAGGCCGCAGTTAATTGTTTTATCCTATCTGTGCACCTGGTTTCTGTCCTTCCGCGTATCCTTTTGCCTGCTACCATCCCTTCAAGAATTAATTTTTCTATTCCATTCCGACGTACCACGTGTCCGAAATACCTCATTATGCGCTGTATTAATATATCTCGTAAGCGTAGATCTGATCCTATATCGTTCAAAACAGAGAGGTTGGTTCGTTTTTCTGTCCACGAAATTTATTCGTATCTTAAAAGCATCAATGCGCCGAATATCAGCTGCTTTTAGTGTCCAGCATTCCGCAGCATATAGAAGAACAGAGAAGACTAGAGTATTCATTAAGTGAATTTTCGTACTCATTGAGATGTCGTGACTTTTCCATATTTTTTGTAGTTGTCCCAATGCCAATTTAGCTGTTGATATTCGATTTTTAATTTCATCGGTAGATGCACCATTAGTGATCCCAAATATACAAATTTATCAACTACTTGTATCGTATGCAATTTTTTTGTATACCGACTGCAGTTATTCTTGTCGATAATCATTATTTTAGTTTTTTCTCGATTTATTATCAATCCAGCTTGTTTATCTCGAGCTTATATAAAAGGGTGAAAAGTTTTTCTTTCGATGAGGCGATTATTGTTATATCATCAGCATACCGTGAATTATTAATAATTTTTCCGCCTATTTTTATACCATTTTCCCATTTATCGAGTACTTTCCTAAGTATCCATTCACTGTATATGTTAAATAAAATGAGGCTCAGAATACATCCTTGACGGACACCTTTTTCAGCTTTAAATGCGTCAGTTAAATTATTATTGATTTTTACTTTTCCAATGTTATTTCCATACAGCGCTTTAATTAATGTTATTAAATGTCGCGGTACAGCCATTTGTTCTAATATCCGCCATAATGTCCTCAATTGTATCGAATGCTTTTGAGTAGTCTATAAAGCCAATTTACGCTGAAATATTAAATTCGCGACTTTTCTCTATTATCTGTCGCATATTCGGAATTTGTTCTCGCGTACCTTTTCCTGGAATAAAACCGGCCTGCACTTCTGATATCTGTGGTAGTATGTACGGCTTAAGCCTCTCATGTATAATATGCATCATTATCTTACTGGCATGCGATACAAGGGCGATCGTTCTGTAATTTTTGCATATATCTCGCGAACCCTTCTTATGGATCGGGACATATATTGATGTTATGTTTGTACTTCATATATTTTGACATATGCTATAGAAAATATCTATTGATGCCTCCCCTAAATATTTGAACATCTCCGATACAATGCGATCTTCTCCCGCTGCTTTAAAAGACTTTAGTTTCTGTACGGCTGAGCGTACTTCATCTTTTAATAAGGGTGGTTCCTTTTCAAAAGCGTTATTGAATGTTGTGCATCTATTTTGTTTACCTATCTCTTCCATTAAATTCTTGCAATATTCATTCCATCTTGTCAATATTTCAGTTTCATTAGTCAACGTTATTCCGTTTTCACTTTTAATACCCAAGTGTTGCGAGGTGAATCGTCTCGTTATTTGCTTAATTTTTTGGAACAGATCTTTTACTTCATTTTTATTCTATATATATATAAATTAACTTCGATTTTATTTTGTTTTGCTAATATATATATATATATATATATATATATATATATATATATATATATATGTGTTTGTGTATGTTAATATCGAATATTTTCAACCGTCAGATTTATTTCAGCATAGATTGCAGCTCATAATTCTCGAGCAATATAAAACCCTAATACTGTTATTCATGCCAGTTAATTAGAGCTATACGCTTTCTCTTTCCTTATGTTGTTTAATGTTTCTTTTGTTTTTTTTTTTTCACCTTTACTAAATTATTAAGAAATTTTCACCTTTTGTTATAAAGTTTAGAAATATCCAGACATTTGTCTTAGTATTCGTTGGATATCATTATCCAGACAATGGAACTATATTTGTATAGAACGTAAATCTGAATATTAGAAATACATTTTTCTTCAGAATAATCTTCTTTCTGCATTTTTCACATTGCCATATCGTATGTTCTCTTTTCGTAACGACACGGTCAGAGCTATCGACAATTCCTAAACTGCGTAGGCGTATCGTTTTTACGTATTGAGTCTGGCAATTCCTATCGACTGTGTCGGTTTTACTAAATGTTACACGCGTTTGATTATTTAAAATTGAGCCTCTTTTTTTCTATACGTCTATATTATAATAAATATCCGCTCGATAGAGTGTCTTTTTCTAATCGATTAGGTAGCCATACTTCTTCGTTATCAAGCAACAATTTAGGCGCTCTACCTACGTTCCTAGACACCGCTGATATACAACGTGGATATTATTATTAATAACGTTCTGCTTATTATTATTATTATTAAATCGTATGTTTCTTTTTTCGTGATTCATTTATTTCGTATATGCTTTCTTTGTTCCGCTTTCGATGGAGTTCGACCTTCTCTATCACGTGACCTTTCGGTATTAGGCTTTTCACAGCCTAACGTTAATTTGAAGAAAGCCCGCCCCAGGACGAAGCTTGTCCGTCGTATTATATCGATCTGTTAATCTCTTACTTTCAGCTTAATTACCTTTTGATTTATGTTTCTCTTTTTCCTCATTATTCTTCGTCAAAGAATTAAATTGATTATACACTTCGGTTCTTTTTACCTCTTTTCTCTTTAGGACATTCTTCGTAGGATTATTTATAACGATAACCTTTTTTTTTTTTCTATACCTATTTTCGCGGATTTATATAATAATCATAACCGTAATAATTAATAATAATTTAAAATTTTCTAAATAGTTGCTGCGCAGCCTAAATACCGCCTGGTCAAACACGACGCATTACAAAACGGTGAAGTTAATTGCGTGCTTAGCGCGGAGAAGAAAATTGACGATAATAAAAAATCGATACAATCGCGTTCACAGAAGCGAGATTAGCGGTCGGACGGACAAAGACAGAAAATAGCGTATTATGAGGAAAAATAGCGCGAAAGAGATTAGACCTCTAGCCCCAGTATAATTACGAATCTGATTATATTCGTGTGCAACGATGACGAACGAATTAAAAAGAACGCGTGATATCGCGTCGTTAATAGACGGCTTCTAATAATAAACCGGTTTAAATTATACATCCGAAGACGTGCGGAAATCATCGCGATCTGGAACTGAATTTAATCAAAAAATGAGGTTAGAACGTCCAAATGAGCGATGTTGCGGTGACGTTATACAATACGTCGCAATTATCAGCTTTGTATATATAACCTAAAATACGTACATACATACGTGTATGCATATTCAATTAAATTAAGTATATTTATGTTTTTATACATCGGCAAATAATGAGTAAATAAAAAATGCGCATACCGAGCAGCGTTAACGCTCTTACTACGCGTCTTAGGAAATAGTGTACAAAGAAATCTTAAAATTTATTTTATACAATAACTATACAGGGAAAAACATACAACTAAAAACCCCTGCGTAGCCGAAAATAGAGAAATTAATTAATTATAGTTTGATCTTAATAGTACAATAAGGATATGGGTAAAATTATACAAATTATATTAAAGTTAAACAAATAAATAAGAGGATAGAAGAAAGAAATACTGATACAATAGATTACACGAGAATGGAGACTTATTAATAACGACTTAAGTAGTTCGACAATCTGGTGCTAGAGAAGTGAATGTTTAATTCTTTTGTGTTTATATTTTTTATATTTTCCGGTCAGCGAGTCGCGAATATAGTTTCCAATTCGCTGTACGATAGGGTAATGGCTAGTCAGGCATTTAGAACCTATCTACTTGTTCCTGTACTAGCTCAGGAATAGTAGTACGCTGATGAAGAGCTGCATGCGTGTCAGTTATCTTAGTATAGTAAGGGGCATTAAGTACAGTACGCGGACATTTATTTTGAACAATTTGTAATTTATTTAAGGTGGAATTACTAACACCGGACCAAATTGTGTGCAAAAGTATAATAATATCGGCAGTATGTATATGCTTTATATATTATTCGTTTTGTTTTTAAAACTAACTTTAGAGCGTTTGTGAAAAATGGGGAAAATTTTGTATAATCGGGAGTGCGCTTTGTCCGTGATGTGTTTAATGTGTTCATAGACAGTCGCTTGTCCATTGTAAGACCGAGATATGTTACACGAGGTTTCCATAGTTGCCTGTTACTTATTTCAATGTGGTGAGTTATTTGCGGCCTGCGTCCCGTAAATAATATAGCTTCCGTTTTTTCGGTGTTAATTTTAATTCTTCACTTTGTGTAATATTTGTATATTTTGTAATAACTTTTGGCGAGTCTGTTTGTTATTGTATCGATTCGATAGGAAGCTGTAAATAGAGCAGTGTCATCGGCGTAAAGAGATGTATCAACATCCCTCAGCCGAGGCAAATCATTAATATATAAAACATATAGGAAGGGTCCCAAGATACTAGCCTGTGGAACTCCAGCTGTTAGTGTTTTAGTACTAGAGTAGGTTACCTTAACAATAAACTGCCTATCAGTTAGATACGATTTCACGATCGTTATAAGTTGCTTGGGAAAGCCATAATGAATCATTTTGTATATTATGCCATTGTGCTACGTAATGCCTTTTCTACATCTAATAACAATAGTCCAGTATGTTTGTTCAGGTTAAACTGATCAAGAATGTGATCAGTAAGGCGCGCTAGCTGCATGACGGTTGAGTATGCATACATCGTCATCATCATCACGTTCCGTTTTTAATTTCAAAGTATTGCATACATCCACATCTATATGCAGTATCTGCCCCTATAATCGTCTACTCCTTACGGCATTATGTCGTTAACGGCTTTTGGCTCCATTCCCGATGTTATCATTTCCAATCTTTTTCTTCCCCGATGAGGTTTCCCTTCGATTTTCCCCTATATAGTCTGCGTGAATAATTCCTCTTCTCCGATTTTATGCGCCAATATACATACGACAAAACTAATAGTGCACTATTGAACAAAAATCCATCCGGTGACAGAAGCCTCGGAAGAAAATAAAATGATAGCTGAATAATGTCATAAATTCCTTCTTGCGTTAGTAATATAGATGCCAATCTAATCTGTCTTCGCAACGAAGTGCATATCGTTCTAATTTCTGTAATTACAGTAGGAACATTTATATGCAAGTCGTCGTTTCTTATGAACCAGGGCGCATTCGTTATTATACGAAATATTTTGTTTTGGCATCTTTGAATTATTTTGATGCGAGTGGTTTTCGCACGACCCCATAACTGGACGCCGTGGCACCAAGTTGGTTCGATAATCGCTTTATAGATTAACAATCTATCGTCTATCGTTAACGTCGAGTTTCAATAATACATGGAAGCTATTAATCGATCTCTTTATTTTTATCAACGATGTGCTGTTTTCATGCAAGTCTCTGTACCATGCTTAAATATTTGGTCTCATATTGGTATTTGATTATGGTTTATTGTAACTGCAGCACTATTTTTTTCTGTTTGCGAATATTACGTGAGCTGAAGTGTTTTCGTTTATGCTTATTTTCCACGTTTTTCCAGTTATATATCTGATCTAGACGCAAGTTTCTAGCGGTAATGTTTTCAGAGGCATCGGGAGCTAACACAGCGGTATCATCTGTAAAAGTAGTTGTTAGTGTGTTTTCAACTGTATAAATTATGTAAAACAGCGGTCCCAGAACACTGACCTGAGGGACACCGGGCACGCACCGGGTATAATTTAGATTCTTCTTACTGAACTTTTACTTTGAAAAATCGTTCATTTAAGTGAGAAGAAATTAACTTGTACATTTTTTTTATTATTGTAATTGTTGATATAATACAATCTTATCTATGAGATAAATAAGTATTAATTATAAAATAGAACCCGTAACTTCATATATTTATATATATATATATATATATATATATACAGTTACATACATACGAACTATAAACTAATAAGTCGTGCGATATTATTCGCTATATTAAATCTAACTATTATAAATCATGTGGTTTTGTTCGTTGAAGGCGTCTTAATTCACAATTCCGATTGATTAAATCTGTTGCTTCAGGATTTGGATGTTGGTGAAGTCGGTTTGTATGTTTCTTTGCGAAGCAGCGAATATTGTAATTTTTTTAATTTTTTATAAAACAGTCCTTCGTGTCAGTCCTTGTCGAAGACTTGAGAAATATCTAAAAATACTGCCGAACAAAATCGATTCTTTTCGAAATCAACTTCCATTTTATTGACAAGTCTGTGAAATGTTTGGTTCTAAAACCAAATTGGTGATTCGGTATCGATTTCTGTCGATCAATAATCATCATTATCCTTTACATAAATAACTTTAAGACTTTGGATAACACAGGCATCAGCGATATTAAGACGAGACGACGTTTGCACGCTTTCCAGGCTCAAACACCTTAATTATTTGAGCTATCTTCTATTGAATACATGCTTTCGTCTGAATATAGCATTGAAGATATAAGTAATAAACAATATTCCTTTTATCGGTAGCTCTGTTAAGATATTGGCTGTTATTAAGTCATAATCTGGAACTTTGTTTCTTTTTAAAGCTATTACTTCCTTTGGGGATACAGGTTTAATGCATTGTTGATCATCAGGAATATGATCCAGGAACTATGAGATCTGATGGTCGTGTTTACTTTTAGGATCAGGAGGATGTGGTTGGAATACGTCTGCTAGGTGTTGAGCAAAGATGTTAGCTTTTTCAGTATCGCTTCTTGCCTGATGGCCTGTTACATTTTTGACAGGCGGGCTGTGCTGTTTTACCTGTTTAATTTTCTTAGTTACTTTCCAAAGGGAGTAATTCTTATCACCGGAAGCACTTAGACTCTGCAGGAAACTGTGCAAAAACTTTTATCTCTTTCATTTTGCAAAAGCCTTCTTAATTGCCCGCTTATTTGATTGTATAAAGCTTTGTCATACGGATGTCTGGTGTTGTGACATTTCCGACGAGCTCTGCGTTTTTTCAACTATTTTTTCCTTGATTACCGTGGGGTAATTGGTAATAATATCGGTGATCAATGTTTTAGTTGGCGTGCAATTCCATGCTGCGTTTTGAATGGGTTTTGTGAGAGAATCGACAGTTTCTTCCAACTATTGAACAGTTTTAAGCCGCGTTTCAAGATTTATATTGTTTGCATACGGAAATTTTCCTAGCACGTTTGCTTATTTGCAAGGAATGACGTCGTTTCTTTCCGTATAATATTAGTACTTAACTGGTGCGTGATCTTTTCAGTTCAACCCGTAAATTATAAAATTGCTCCAAATCATCATGCGCGACGCTAATTGTAGGGATATATACTTGTTGCTTTGGCCCGCGACTGCTCTATATTGTTTAACAGCGTACTTATATTTAGTCGAAATTAGCGATGCAACATCATTTGTAGAAGATCCATAAACTTCAGAATAATACACGGTGTATAATCCCCGTTTGAACATGACCAAAACCAATCCAATTTCTTTCAGCTATACCGCCACAAAACTGTACCAGTTCATCATTGATCACTTTTAATTTTCCGATTTCTAAAAGATCTCTAACGTACCAAGTTCCAATCTTAAATGGATTACGAAGTTTCATAACGACTTGAGTAGACCGACCAGTAATAACCTAGTTTCCATGCAACAGCTGGTCCTTTCCTGTTGCATGGTCAGTCGCAAATTTAATATAAGGCGGCCTGGATCCATCAGCTGCTAACCGGGACGGGTGACATTCTTAATTGATAATTACGGTAATCATTATGGTTGTGAGAAAATAGGAAACTCGGATTCTCCTGCTCAAGCTGTATATAGCCGTTTCTACATGGAGAACGTATGCTGTCGGGAAGCCGCTCCTACTAATTCGAATGAGGAGTTCGCGGATTATAACATTTAGAGCGGTCAAAACTCGTTGAGGGTTTCATATTCACTGGACTTTGCAGAGTTTTATCCAATAGTTCCTCGTTACCTATCACTACTGCGGCTTTCCATCAGTAGCAGATCTTGGTTCGCGACTGCTTACGTTAGAGCTCCGGTTCCCAGAAGGTATGTGATATCACTGGGGCAGATATATAGAACTATTACTGACCAATTAGCCTTCTCTCGAATGTTTATGAACTATTTACAACAATATTTACGATTGTGTTAACTGCAAAACTTGATACAAGCTAACCAGACGAACAGGTGGGATTTAGATAAGGCGTACAATAGATCATATAATCGTTGTTAGATAATTGAGAAAACAAACGAATGTAGAATTCCAGTGTGCACGGTTTTTAAGGTGTTTGACTGCCTGAAAATCAAAGCAATGATACAGGTACTAGAAGGAATAAAATGCGTAGGACATACTTACGAATAATATATATAAATTTTATATAATATATATATATATATATATATATATATATATATATATATATATATATATATATATATATATATATATATATATATATATATATATAATATAGGAATAAGGTAAGGAGATGTGCGTTGTCTCCGAAATTATTCACAGCTACATTTCACGACAATGTCAGAACGATTTGAAAACACAACTTTATAGGTCGGAAATAAAACGTAAACGGATGCTCTTACTTGCAAATAGCCCGAGGGAATTACAAGAAACTATGCAGACGGTTCGTAGTAAATGTGCGCAAAATTGGACTTTAATCAATATAAATAATGCTAAATTTATGCCTGACGAATTTGCGAAAGATGGATATAATGATGATACACGTATAAGTACGCCAAAAGTGGAAAGCATCGACAAATTAATTTATTTAGGACGACTAATTAAAGTAAATAACGATCTATTATGATGAATTATACGGAAGAATACTATTGACGCGCATGTTATTCTTAGCATTGAAGAATATACTTGAAGATATTATCAACTTTCAGTCGGAAGAAGCGAGTGTTTTCCTAGTGTGTTTGTGCCAGTTTCGAAGTACGATAGTCAAACGGGTGTATTAACAAAAAACAAATGGGACACAAAATAAGAATTAGTTAACGAAAAATGGAAGCATCTATGTTGGGGATCACTGCGTGAAGCAAAAAAGTGGATGAAACAACGTATAAGAGAAGCAACAAAAGTGACAGACATAATAAGTATCGTTAGAAATAGTAAATGAAGATGACGTGTAGTCGAACATCACTAGATAAGTGGAAACTCGATGGAAAACGAGCCTTAAGATAATCCCGAATAGATGAAATTCAAACATTCAGGCGACTTATCGGGAAAAACGCCATATCGCGGAGTTTGGAAAAAATTAGAGGCCATCGCGTCCGGAAGTGAGGATGAGTTAACGACAAAATTAAAGGAGATACTTTACCAATTAACGAAACGACTAGGCGACATTTTTGAAAATTATTCGAAATTTTACGTTTAATTTAATTATGGCAGTCGCGTTTCAACGTCTTAAATGCATTTCGTACGTTATACACGTATCGGTAGAAAGAGGTTATGTAAGAACGCCGGCAAAATTTTACTTAATTAGCGCAATGAAGAAGTTAAAAGTGACGTTAAATTATAACGTCGACAGGGACGAAGGGTAGTTGGAAGTTGTTTTTAAAGAAAATAGACAGACTCTTAGCGATGTAAACCTGTTCGAAGTAAGAAGATCTTAACAAAGGAAAGTCTGCAGGTGTGTTTTCTGTTTACAGTAAAACGTGTATAGGTAGCGGCGAGTATGTAAAGCGAATTAAACAAGAGCCGGAAAGACGTCATTTGCATAATGTATAGTAATTAATGCACAAGCGTGACAACATTTTCATCCGTCTCTCTTCCTCCGTCACTTTTTCCGTATGCATATATATTATGTATATATGGAGAGTAAATAAATTGGACGTTCAACTGTACTGTGGGAATACTTTAAAAACTACGTATTATCGTGAATCCCTCCAGCGAATTGAAGATCAACCAATGTTCTTAGACTCGCTGTTTAAACAGTGCAACGATAATTTTTTAATCGAATATTATTTCGCGCAATTGGAAACCCGGAATAAATTGTAACGAAAAAGCCAACGGATCGAATAAATTACGATCATTAATATCATCATCATTAATCCTGAGACCGTTACGACGGTATTAAGCTTCCATTTTTACCGGTCTTCCCCGGCTTTTTTTTTTAAATTCAACGTAGTTCTTTAACTTTTTAACAGGATCGACCTTCTATATAGAATATTCCGAACTAATCCTCCGTACGTGACCAATTCGAGTTAATCGCGTTCTCCTTATCCGATTTAATAACGACCTTTTTTTTTCTTCAATTGTATTTCCCCTAGTGTTCATTTTAGATTTTATCTACCTAGCTTCTCGAATGTTTATATCTTGCTCGTATTAACTTAATGTCCGGGTTTCAGCAAATATATTTTGTCCAGTCCGACGTCTCGACAATATTGCAATCGGAATTCGCACTACATGCCAATTCCTTTTTTTGCTAGGCATCTCCCGTAGAAAGGAATTAAAAGCATATTATAATTACATCGCGTCGACTAATATTCATGTTTAATATATCCGTTTAAATAATTTTATACCAAGCTGGGTGTGTAGATATGCGCCTGCTTCGAATTTGTCCGTATACGATATTTGGGAAATTTATTTTTTCATTCTGGTAGTAGGTCGAAAAATGTTATCAACTAACGCTCGAAGCGTCTCAAAGAAGTAGGAAACATCGCGGATCGTTGACCAAACGAATGGTAAGAGATTTTGTCTGGTCAGACTAGACTGATTAATAATTCGGAGGAAAAATTAATGGAAGAGCGTCGAACGGACTAAATCGAAGAATATAAAGGATTATCACTTCGGTCCAGAAGATGACACTGCGAAGGAAAGGTTAGATGTAGTTATAATCGCCTATCTCCTTCTAAAATAAACAACAAAAAAGTGAAAATCACTAAATTTTTTTAAAATGAAAAAACAAAAAGCCTTTCGGCTGTTAGGCCATTATCAAGTGAATATTTAATAAGATAATATAAAATGAAAAAATATGAATTCAAAATAAAATTTCGCAAAAACCGTGAAAAATGAAGAACGGTATTAAATAAAACAATCTGATAGCGAATGTGGTCGCAATCAACTATCGGAAAAATTTTCATATAGCAATAGACAGAAAAATAAAAACGTAATTAAAAAAAACAGCAGTCCGGTATTAAATTTATAATTAAACAAAAATTAATAGTCGGTAAAATCGAAAATAATTAAAAATAGTTGACGTGTCTTTGTGTTAAATGGAATAAATTATGGGAATGCCAACACAATCTTGGAGCCCCTGAACATTTAATATTCCTCATTAAGAGCCTTTATAAGGACGGTAAAGCGTCCATAATGTAGACAATGGTATATGGTCCAAACCGTTTATTATAAAACGTGGAGTAAGGATGCATCTTATCTCCTTCGTCATTTAATGCTTATGGTGAACTTATTATGAGGAATGTTCTGATTGACTGCGACGAAGGTATTTCCTATTGGAGGAAAAAGGAATTTCCAATTTGAGATATGTTGATGATACAGTGTGCTAATAACAACTTCGAAACATAGTCTAACATCATTACTGGTCAATACCTTCGGGGTTAAAATAAACACTGAAAAAACAAAAATCATGATTATTAATAAGGTAGAAATTTATTCAGATATAAATGGATTCCAAGTAGTGAAAAATTTCACCTATTTAGGTTCGAAGAAAATACAAGCTTTCTAGGTTTAGTGTTGGCGGATGCTTTATATCGTGAACCGAAAAAATCACGAATAACATAGTCTTACAGTGAATTAAAATGCAGTTTATTGTCTGCAATTCGCATAGGATTTTGATTTTGATCACACTAGTAGACGAAACGGTCTGCAATTAGAAAAACTAATATTGGAAGCCAGACCACCAGGTAAAAGACGAAAAGAAAGACCGCATCGAAAATGGTCGGATCAAGTATCGGATTTAATGTGTCCAAAAATAACAACATTAACAGCATGCAGCAGGTTGGCAATGGACAGACGCCAGTGGAAAAAACCATTCATATTGGATTATCACGATCACGACGTCCTATGGGTTATAAGGACAATTCATTTATTTATAAATTTTATATTGGACAACTATTTTTTTAATTATTTTTACTTTTTCTAGACTATTAATTTTCGTTTAATTACAAAATTTTATATCGGACGACTGTTTTTTAATAATTTTTTATTTTACTAGCTATCGTTAAGAAAAATTTTTATACTACCGATAGTGTAGTTTACCACATTCGCTGTCGGATCGTTTTATTAATACACCGTCCTTGATTTTACCGATTTTTGTGAATTGCGATCTTAAATTAATATTTTTTCATTTTATACTTTTTATCTTTTTTTAAATATTCATTCGATAATGACCTAACAGCCGAAAAGCTAAAAAAATTATTTTAGTGATTTTAAATTCTTTTTTGTCGTTTATTTTAATTTACCCGAATCGTTACATTCCACATTCTTCAAATTATCTCCTTCTAGCGTAAGACAAAAATCATACGAAGTAACAGATTTCACATGGATAGGTGTTCTAATCGTACGCATCGAGAAAATTATATATCTCAAATTGGACAGCTATTATATTTTCAAGCTTCTACAGTATTTCGGACAATCGTCTACAATGCGTTTCTAGTATCCGCTGAGATTACCCACATATACAGATCCTTCATACCCCTGTTCTATATACGCGCATCAACCTTGTTCCGTTCTAAGTCGACGGAGAATACGCTACTGTTTTCGCGATCAATTCTATTTCTTGAATCTTTTCGGTAAATCGTGCGTTTTTGACATTTACTCTATATTAGAGTGGACGAATTTTGATTTCGGGGTGACTTTCTCGATTTTAACTTAATTTAAATGTTTTCTAATTGCTACTGGTTTACCGACATTTAAACTCGGTCCACGTTGTTTAATTTTAAGGAGCCTCGTAGTCAGTGTATAGCGATGTGCGATATATTTATTATTAATCTAAACGGGGGAAAAAAATGAAATATTTGAAGTAGTAAAGTTCTAGTACATTTTGAAACGGTAATAACTTTTAAAGCGAATTATTAAATTTAAAATATGAATCGAGACGTTGTATAAAATTACTTTTTTCGCTGCATTATACAGATTTCCAAATTAGTTCATAGTGAAATTAGTTCGATGTTAAAGATTATATTATTACTATTACTGTTATTATTTAAATAAATTCGATTTGATTTGATTTAATTATTATTAACAGGATTGCGATGATTATTATTTAGTTATCATTACTAAGACCGGTTTGTTAATTTCCTCCGCAGCTAACGTGATTTCCTTTCTTCACCTGCCACTAAATGATCTATTGTTTTTCTCAGGCCTTATTTTACGCCTATCCGTTCCTTTGCAAGTATCTTTTACATCGTATTGATCCGTTGTATAATTATTATTTGTTCGATAACTATTTTTTCTTTTAATTTCTTTTTACACACCGTTTTTTCTGTTACTTTTTATTTTCAACATTTTCAACTCTCCACGGTTCACAAAAATACTTCTAAAGTGTTTTTTTTATTTTTTGTTTCCGCCTTATCGATTTATTAATTTTACATTCTCCTTGCTTACTCCCATATTTCGTAATATTCTAAACAGGATGTTTCAGTTTATAAACGCGGTATAAAGTGATTTTCCAAATTGTTAACATTTCTTCCTATTTAGTCTTAGTGCTAGAATTTCTTCACTTGTTCTTGCGCTTCTTCTAAAGTTAAACAGATTATCTCCCAATTGTATCTCCTACTTTTATTAATTATTCTTTTACATACTATTCTCATCAATATCTTCGATGCGCGACTTGTTTTACGTTATAAAATCCAGCTCGGTACAGACTTATTTCTACGTATCTTTCGTCGGTCTGTTTAATAGCGCGGCAGTCTTTTTCGTTTGAGTAACTTATAATATTCCTACAGTTGATCTCGGTAATGTTAAATCGATTTTAAATATACGCTGATTTCGTTTTAATTCGTCATAATTTCTTACAGTATATATATTTCTTACTAATATATATTTTTTTCCTTTATCAAATCTGCCGTTATCCCCCCCAAATATACGCTAAACTGAAATAAGATTCATAACTGGTTTTTTCTTTAACTATCGCTCTAAATATAATTCACGGAACTTGTTTTACATATACGAGGAAGAACAAATTAAGCGATATCATATTTATCTTTCTCTCTTTTTGAATATACTAACAAAAAACATTTTACCATGAAAATTATTTGTCAGAAACCCAGTCGTGCCAGAATTACGTCATTCTGATTGGAATTTCTAGACTGGACGGAACAGATGGACGTAATTAATTAGACAATAAAAAAAGGAATATTTAAATTTTTTTATTTTCATACGATTTATTAAACACGTGATCCGCATGTTGGTATCGGTTCCGTTTGACTAGGTCCTGTAGTTCATTTTCTGTTTGCGCGATTTGCGTTCGAAACACATCAGGGATGAACATTTTTCACGGTAAAAATGCTTTTAGTTAATTTATTTGTTCATCCAATTGGGCAGAAAATGAGTACTCAAAAGAAAAGTCTAGGAAACGCGGCCTAGCTGCTACGTTATCAGTGTTCGTGTTGGCGATGCAACTTTCTTCATTTTATGTATATATTAACGTGTATATCTCTATATATACATACATATATATATATACATACATACATATATATACATACATATATAAACATACATAATATATATACATACATATACATATACATATATATATATATATATATATAGCAATAAATTTGGCCATAAATTTTTGCCAGATGTAAAAAAAATTATATAACAAGCACTAGGAAATGGGCGTTTAAAAAAATAAACAATAAAAATAGTGAATGTTAAAATATCATACAAGATCTGGACGACTCGCTAAAAAAAGCAAAATAAAAATGAAAAACCAGTCCAAAACGGAGTAAATATAATACATACACATATACATACACATATACATATACATACACATATATATATATATACATGTATGTGCTGCACGTATATATATATGTCCTTTCGATTCGCCGAATTGATTTGAACACGTGTGCCGTGTCGTGTATAAAAATTTTGTTACAGCCCGGTTAATTAAATATAACAATTGCGATCAATAACACGCAAACTTTTACGATAGCACTTTCCAATTTAAATACATTTTCGGGGTAAATATTACGCGTGTCTTGCCTTGCCATCGATCGTGCGTCGATACTTATACAAGAAACTAGAACATGGACAGTCTCCCGTTCCTTCTTTTATAATTCACGCGAAATTTTAGCTATATCGTCACCCTGATATACATAAATTTATCAAATTTCGGTTCAGCCGTGTGTTTTGTGTTGCATATACGTTCGAGTCGACAGATAATCTCATACGATCGCGATACGCTTATATCGATTCACTGCTGGATGTAAGCATTCCGCTTTTTCTTCCATTCGTGGCTATCAACGGCCTCTTCCGTCTAGTTTACACCGGTTGATATTTTTATATCATCCTGCCATGTTGTGCGTCTGCGACTTTCTTTATTCTTCACCTTAACAGCCATTTCGTTATTCGTTTCATCCACCCTGTCGTCGTTTATTCTTGCCGCACGGCCTGTGCATTCCAAGATAAACAAATAAATGAATATAAGAAAATATATATTTTTTAAATTTGTTTATTAATTCAGGAAATTAATTTTAAATATTCTTCTTTTTCCATATATACGAATTTTACATATATAATTTATAAATCCTCTACAGATGTTATTTTGTCCATATTAGTAAATTAGATGTTTTATTTAATTTGTGCGACTAAGAAGTGTGCTTTAGAATAGGGTACTTTTAAATCGGATGAAATAAATCCGATTGTATTTAGTCGCATTTTGACTAATATCTGTTAGCAAGTTCTATTATTCAGTTATTTTGGCGCGTAATCATTTTTTTCGACTGAAATCGTGTTTTTTTTTTTTTTAATGCGTTTATCGAAGTTTATTTCGGTTTATATAATAAGAGTTTAAACAGTAAATAATTAGTAATTTGATTTAAGCAATTTGAGGATAGGAAATATCGATATTAGTAAGTTTTGTTAGAACCGATTGAAAAGTAATTTATATCGATATTAGTAGGTTTCATCAGATGGAAATTATTCGGAATTTGGGTGATTTTTAGTTATATTTTTACTAATAAAACTTATTGATTTTGTAACACACCGATTATATATACTGGTGCTGTATTAAAATATATCCAATTTATTGATGGAGTTCAAAAATATGTGTGATTAAACCGATTGAAAAGTAATTTATATCGATATTAGTAGGTTTCATCAGATGAAAATTATTCGGAATTTGGGTGATTTTTAGTTATATTTTTACTAGCAAAACTTATTGATTTAGTAACACACCGATTATATATACTGGTGCTGTATTAAAATATATCCAATTCACTGATGGAGTTTGAAAATATGTGTGATTACGCGATTTACTTAAAGTTCATACATTTCTAGGTTAGTTACTCTATTCAACTGAAATATACTTTTTAACTTTTAAATACATATGTAGTTTATTTTCTATACATGTTATTCGTTATATAACTTATTATAAATTAGGAAGATTTTCATATAAAAAATTAAAGTAATTCTGACTAAAAAAAAATAATTAATAATTATTCGGTTTTTTTTTTTTTTTATAAACAATGTTACTAATTTTATGCGAAGTAGTTGGTTATGCTCATCACTAATATATACATACACGTCCATAAGTCTATGCATTCGTGTATATGTATATATATATATATATATATATATATATATATATATATATATATATATAATATAAATTATTTATACATATCGAAGAATCTGTCCTACTCTGACTCATTACTAAGATTGATGTCAATTTCTTATATACCGGATATAGTAACGCTATTGTTTTTCGAAGTCCCGGATAACATTCTTCAAACTTTCCCTCTGGATTTAATATCATACCGAAGGGGTTAAGGAGCAAGCGCCATAATCTCGTCTAATCTTCGTTCTGATAATAATCTGCGCCTAATTAATTCCCCCGTCGTTTCTTTTCCAACTTTTGCAGTCTGTATGTCGTCGATTTTATCACACGCGTGACTTATCTACAGATTGTCTGGTCTCTATATTAATTAAATTCGTAAGAGAGAACGTATCGCCGACTATATAGAGGGATACCGTTAGGAAGTTAGCTACGTAAACGGAAATTTGTCGCACGCACTAAGTAATTACGAGATAGACGGAAAGAGAAACAGCATAGCCGCGCAAGCTGACGGCTTTCCTCGAAGATATTTCTGTCATTCGTAAAAGTTCGAGACTTTGATTTAATTTTCTATACGTTCGACATTTGCTTCGGTACGTAAGTTTTAATGAAAGAAGTTTACATTAAGGCTTCGACTTTTGCTGAAAATCGATTTCTAATTGATAAATTCTACTTGATGTCAATAAGCTTTCGTAAACTTACTAATACGCGAGAAATGTCGATATTCTTCGGCGATTCGTTTGCATAATTCACTTGTAATCTCGTAAAATCGTACCATCGCCCCAGCATCTTGTATGTAAAAGTTTTCGAAGATGTTTTAAGTCGATTCCAACTAAAGTTTTTTTTTTCTAGCCACTTATAACGTACGCACTTCAATGTTCTAGAACAAATTTATCGATGTTCAGAAATTACATAACGCTTTTACATTCATCAGCGAATAGTTACAAAGACGCGATACTATGGTCCTCCAACTGGCTTTGCATCTTTCTATCTATCGCCTAAAGTTCGGAGAACCGTGCAAATGTTCTTCTTATACATTCGCGCGTCCGCATGTATACGTTTCGTTTTCGTAAATGCCAATTTCGTCAAAACTATTTTCTCTTTTATAAACTCTATATCCTTCGTTTTTGTCAATATGCTTTCTAAATATCTTTGTCTTTTTATATACCGGGTTTTTCAACTGGGTTTGGATCTTTTTATCTATCGTCTAATCTGCTTCCGAGCTGAAAGGTAAAAATATGGACATATATTCTATTAATTTAATTGGTTTAGTTTTGCTAAAACTTAATAATTTGGAACGTGTGGGAATATCTGTGTCCTTCTTGTGGGTGCCGGGTCATAGAGGTATTCCAGACGATGAATTTGTTGACTCATTGGCTAAAGACGCGTCGTCTAGTGGTGTAGAGCTCTCCTTAATAACTCACAAAGATATCATTCACTTTATTCAGCTATAGGGATCAATCGGAGCTAATGTACACTTTAGTCAATCACCTCTCACTTATTACTATCACCTCCAGCCGTCTCTCCCCAAACTCCCGTGGTTCTATCTCTTTAAAAAGATTAGTCGTAAGGGGATTGTACTCATCAGCAGATTGCGATTTGGACATCATTTGTTGCCTGACCGTTTTCCGCGTGCAGCTTAGAGAAAGTACCTTCTGTCCCCTCCATTCCAAACAGGCAGCAATCCCGATCATGTCTTTTTTTTGAATGTTCTGCTGTAGCACCGTTGCGCTCGGAACTTTATCCTATCTTGTTACGTTCTTCGAGTATTACACCTCCGTATAATGTATCATCCCTTTTACATCTGGATAATATTGCTCCCCCATATAGCGACGTTTTTAGAGAAGTCAGCATGCTTGATTAAGATGTAGATAGTCCCCACAGTATCACGTTTGGTAAGCTGTAAAGGGACCCCATTTAAAAAAAAAAAAAATGTACACGTATTATACCTTGATACGAATGATATTCAAAGGTTAATCGAAAAATTCGAAGATCGATTTAAACGTAAACTCAAATTCCGTTATAGAACAGATTAGACAGATACTGCGTTACTCGATATACATTTTTCACGCGATCAAATTTATTTTTCCTTACGAAATTGCACGCCTTACAGTTCGTTCTTTAGCTTATACAAGTGTGCGCGTGTGTATGAGTATGCTGTGTGAAAAGCGTCGGAATCAAACGTTTTTTTCCCGGATAATATTTCCTTTTAATGAAAAGAAAAAATTCCGCAGAATAGGCTTTTGAATAAAAATGAGAAATGCTGATGATTCTTCTAAGAGATATTTCGCTAAGCGTCGGAGTCTATACTTTCTTTGAAATTCCGACCCGGTTACTTCATCAACGAAATTTCCAACAGCCGTTTATATATATATATATATATATATATATATATATATATATATATATATATATATATATATATAAAACAGTGAGAGATATATGTGTAGTCATCTTTTATTAACGGGTTGATTTCTTTTTAGAGTATTTTTCCATTTGCAGCTTTTCGACAGTTTTCATTTTTACCCGACGAACCTCAATAATCGCATTCGTATACAAACATTAATAATAATAACGATAATAGTTTCAATTCGATTCAATTTATTATTATTATTTAAATTAATGCGCCATATACAGCAACTAACGGCTAGAGGCGGAGAGGAAAATAAGTATTAAATTAAATGATACAATGCAGTATCACGTAGGAGGAGGATGATTCTGGATAGCGTAGAAACGTTGTCATCGAGCAGTAGCTGTAATGAAGATGGAAGATCGTAGTACGATCTCTGTAGGCTGTATTTTGGACACTCTGTCAGTATATATTTATTTCAAAATATTTCAAAATTACATTATATAGAATAATACACGCACAAGATTACCACGGACGCGCAATTCTGCCCGAGTCGCTATACTCGTAGCGCCGTTAACTGTTTACACATTATTACTAGGCACCAAAAGACAAAGTAAATAGCCGTACTGAAATTTCTTATAAACATGCACTCTATAACTAGTACCTATTACACATTATTGCATACGTACCATTACAGACATAAATATACACTCATTTACACATAGGGGAAAAACACACAACCCCTCCTATAAAGAGAAAAAAAGAGACATAACCCGCTTACACACGTATATATATATATATATATATATATATATATATATATATATATATATATATATATATACCGGAATATAATTTAGATTTACTAAGTACAAAAATCACACAACAGCAAAACATGCACATTTATGCAAAAAGAAAAACTAAATACTTAAAATTATTGCTTTTAATAACGCACTCCAACTTGAAGTATAAAGGTAAAATCGACTATTAGTTTAATAAATATCTAACGATAGCCTTACGGACCCCTCTTATAATTTTTCAAACTATTCCTTATAGGTTAGAACAAAATCATAACGAAGTCTAATCAGGATTTCATGGTGGTATAAAAAAAAAGCTTTACATGTATCAAAATAAACAGCTAGTACAGAACGACCATCCTCCAAATTATCAGCGATACAAGAATTATGCTGCTCAGAGGTGATCGTTTATACACCTATTTGCAGGAAACTAAATTAACTAGAATTAAAGAAAATTATTCCTATTAAATAATCTAATATGATTTTTTTAACACACTTTTCGAAAACTTCAGAAGAATACATATAGAATAATAATAATAATAATAATAATAATAATAATAATAATAATATAATAATAACAAAATGAATGATGATCTATTAAATTTAATTTGGGGATTTTTATTTGAAGAGCGAACGTTCATCAGTTGTGCTATTACAAATAAGGCATGTGTAAATTACTACGGTTAAAAAAATTATTCTGGAAACGTTTAAAAATTCTAGGAATTTCGAAGTAGAAATGCCAATAATTCTCTCGCAGTGCTAAAATACTATTAGGATTAATACTGGAGTTGGTAGACTTTGTAATGTCGACTAATTTTAGAAAATTACTAAAAAAGCGAAAACATGAAAATCTCTCCAAATTCAAATCTAGGAGAATTAATAACCTAACCAAATTTAATCGAGGGGAAACTGCGATTGAAAATGAGCGACTATTAAAACGAGATTGCGAGAGTTCGAAAATTAGCAAATATTGAAATAACATCGAAATTAAATTAAAACATTTATTCCACGAAATAAAATAATTAGTCGAGAAACTAACGAAGATAAATGTACAATTTCTACAAAAACCGAAAAAGAAATATAGAAAAAGTTGAAAAATGTATAGAACGAAGAAACCAAACCACTGGTGGTAAACATTTTGACAACGCGCCGCTAATAACTCGGTGGAATTAAATTTTGCGAACAATAAAAAATTTCAGGCAGAGGAAAACGGCATTCCAATTATATGAATTCGAAAAACCAAGCTACGATTATAAGAGAAGTCGAATGAAAGTTTTGTATAACTCGAAGAAAACTTTAAGAAAAATAATACAAGTTCATTCTACCGGAACTTTAAAAATATACTAATACCGAAGTTAAGTTTCACAGATATATAAAAAAGGGGGATGCTTGCTCTAAATAATCGAGATAATATTGAAACTACTAAACTATAAACAACAGAGGGAAAAGTTTCCGAAGCAAGATCCAAGTTACAAGTTCATTGCTGTCGGACGCACGAATTGAAATGTGGAAAAGTGCAGACTTTAAGACAATTAAAATATTACAAAAAAAAAAAAAATTCCGGAAATATGGTAATCGTGGACTGTATCGGATGATTTGAAAATTGCTTTAATTCGCCAACTTTATAAAAAGGGAGATAGTACCTTCGAAGAATATCATCACTCATGCAACGTATAAAATTCATTATAACTCGGATTAGACCAGGTGGAAAAATCATGGAACGGATATTGAACTTAAAATTAAAACACAGAAGGCTGAGATCAAAACACGTAATAATAGCGTAAATAGGTGAATACGTAGACACCTTATTTAACGTCTCGGACAGATCGGGTGTATTAAGCAAACGTTGATGAACACGGTACTAAAAATTGGATTCTTAGAAGAAATGTCGTCGAATATTTTAACCTTCCAACGTTCGGAACAATTTTTTGTTGCCAAATGTTTTAAAATTTTTATACGCGAAATAACTTGTTCGAATATTTTATTCATATCTGCGAGGGAGATATAGTTGCCATACAGCAACGCTGGGATAATATTTTGTCTGAGAGAAAGTATACCCGAAGAATATTTTTATTTTTACACGGAGCACTTTCAAAATGACAATTTTATCGCCTACACACGTATTCTAGTATGATAATTACCAAAATGAGAAATATATAAACATCAACATCGTATTTTACGTGTTCTGATAATCGAAGAACATGATTGATTTTGACATCTTCTTTTCCGTCTAGCTGCAACAACATGACTAGCCAGATGAAATCTTAGTACGTTAGCAGCGATTGGAATTCTTCGACTAGGTCCTGGAAAAGTATTTGGTTTACCAGAACAATGTGAGATAAATAAAATTGTACTTTTGTGCATTGTTCACACTCTTGCGATTGAGTAGTCATTGTGTACTCTAATAGCCAGGTAAATATCGACCATACCACTTTTTCCTTGTAATTCCCAATATTGACTAATTTCTTCATCTATACTGTCAACGTTATATTTTTGGATTACATACAGTTGAGATTTAATCTTTGTGTTTTTATTTCCCTACAATAGCGTGACTATTTACTAGTTGAGCTCCGTGTATATTATATAGTAACTATTCCACCGTCTTGCCGCTGAACAAACCATCCTGCTTACTGAGACTGCGACAGAACTTTTTTATTTTATTTTATTTGTTTTCTTATGAACAAAACGAGGACACAATAATCCTGCAGCTAGCAGGTGTATTTCTCGAAACCGTTGTTTTGCAGCGCGAGATTCGCAGTTAATATAGTCGGCGATGCAGAATAGGGCAATTCAAACATTCCAATGGTCTCTGTCATCTAATACAACTCTATTGATTCGAAATTTAGCTTCGGCATTTAACTACGTACCACTCGGATTATCGACTAACCCACCTTTGTCCTCATCATCCGAGTATATCTGAAATACGCGGTTCCGCATTTTCTTCGAATATATTCGATATTTCATGTAATTTGAAAATGTAATACGAACGAAAATATAAAAATATGTTAAAGAACCGGTTCTTTTATAAACATTTTAATGCATAATTTTCTGTAATTAAACGTATACTAAACGGACGTTTTAAAAGTAGCCGTTATATTTCAGCATTTCCATAAACGGGCAATGGAAATCGATCGTCTATTTTTGTTTGGGGACAAATTAGCGGTTTTGTCGGATAATACAAAATATGCAATAAAACAAAAGTGTGTACATATTCGAAAAGAATAAGTTAGGATTGCGGATGTCTTTTTTGAAAAAAAAAAACAAAAACACAAACAAAATATACAACTCACAAAAGTGGAACTCATTATAGACGAAGCGACATAAATGGAACCGCATTTCAGCTAACGACGGACTAATGAAATTGGCGATTAGATCCTAATGTGTTTTACGTATCAGAGTGTTTTCTAATAAGCAGCATTAACGAACTCGATCAGAAAGAAAGAAGATAAATTCGGTCCGAAGTACGAAAATGAAACGGGGAAATTAAGAACTAACGGAGAGATGCAGGAAAAAATACCCATCCCGTGAATCCACTTTACGCTCATCTTAATAGGACACGTCGTCCCAACAAAGAAAGATATTCAATTCTATTTTAATAAAAACCGAAATACGTAAACTAGTTCATTGGTAGGAGTCAGGAAAAAGACTTACTGGAAATGGAGATAGAAGAAATTCGAAATAGACTACTATTTAAGGGAAAAGTTAGAAAATTCGGGGAACTTTAAAGAAAAATTTCAGAAGAAAACTGGAAAAAAATGGACGAGAAGAGAAAAAAGAACATTGCATTGAAAAAATATATTGAATAGAGCGAAAAGGGGAAAACCGTTCGTCTAAAAATTATTTTACGTCATCCTTCGATGACCAAATTCGAAACATCAAATTTATTACAAATCAAATTTAATACAAATCAAATTTAATACAAATCAAAAATCAAATTTATTTCGCTAATGCTATACAAAAGTTACAAACAAAATATATAATGCGTAAATCACTACTAATATATATATATATATATATATATATATATATATATATATATATATATATATATATATATATATATATATATATATATATATATATATATATATATATATATATATTATATATATATATATATATATATATATATATATATATACGCAAGTATGAATACACCCGCGTATAGTTTCATATAAAAACATATTCACACATATATACATACGTATGTAAATGCGTCAAAGCATTAATAATAATAATCTCGTATAAGTAAATGTATGCACATACAAGTACACACATCTGTATTTACGTATCTACAGGTACATATAAAATCGAAATGCGTATTCAATTCTACGTGTACATACATACACATATTATGAGGATAACATTAAGGTGTATGTAAACCGTAATATATCCGAATAATATTAATTGTAATTTTTAATAGTGATACTAAAAAAATATTAATAATATTTTAATTATAGCTGTAATTTCATCAAGAATTCATCCAAATCCGTTGGCAGTTAATCTACTTAATGATAAAATACCTAAAAGACTAAAACGGAAAAGAATTATAGATCTGGCTTAAAACGTAATACTACTCTAAGGCTGAGGCGGTTGGATTTGCTACAAAACCACCATTTCCTGATATTTACCAACATAAAATTCAGTAAATAATTATTTAAAGATTAGTTCTGGATTAGAGGGAAAAAAATAGTTGTAACGTTGTAATTGTAATGACAAAACTAACGGTAATACATAAAGAAAAACAAGAAATCCGCGCATATACGAGTCAGTCAAGTGCTCAGGAATGCACATCGATTCGCGTCTAAATTGGGAGCACTAAAATTAATCACTATAATAAATTAATTGTAATATTAATATAACAAAAACTTGTGTATATATATATATTTTTTTTTTTTATGTTTAAGAGTTGACGACTACGTGTAGGTCTTTGACAATGACGATGATGAAGCTGAAAGCACGTGTGAGAATCACACTTGCAATAAAGTGACTTCGATCATTACTTCACTAAGTCGTGTATTAGTGTGCTTTTCTAGTTTTTTTTCGCGTGTTCGCAAGCGCTCTCGGTAATTCCATCGGCGACTGTTGGAATTTTTATGTCTGGCTGTATGTCATTATTGAGTTCAAATCAATATGCGCGGATGATCGTACGAGATGCACTGTTTTGTCGTGTTTGTATGAAATCTATTTTAGAAATACAAACTCACAATTTTTTTTTTGGGGGGGGGCACTGCTGAGGAGCAATCACAACCCACTAACGTGTTGATAAATAGTTATTATATATTGATATTACAATTTGTAAAGAAGGAGGAAAACACGGGAGTCATTAGAAAAAATTAAGGAAGTGATAGAGAAAGGAGGACGATAACCGATGGATATTAAGGAATTCAGGAGTGCGAGTTGGTCAATTGTATTTCATAAGTTCAAATAGATTCAACGATGTCTATATATACAAACTGGAGTAGAATAAAATCTTATCTGGGGAAATCATATATTGTCACTGGTGATTTAAATGCAAGAAATACAGCGTGGAACTGCCCAAATACAAACTATGAAAGGAAAGGACTACTTGACTTTATCGAAGAGAATTATATATATATATATATATATATATATATATATATATATATATATATATATATATGTTGTAAATCGTATTCCTTCAATAAGACAACGGAGGAGTAATATTGACTTAATATTATGTACACCGGATTTATCAACTAACATTAGCTATGAAATTTCGATAAATCCAATAGGAAGTGACCATCTACCTTTAATTGCTTACTTATATGTACAACAATTAAATACAATATACAAGAAAGATAATAAACAACAGTATAATAAAGTAACACGCAAAAACTGGAGAAAAATTAATTGGGACAAATTTGAAACAATAACCAAAATAAAATCGAACTTAAAACAGAATTCATTAATAAACCTATAGAAGAAAAATATACAATTCGTTCAGATACACTAAAAAACTATCTACCAGTTAGCAGCCGTATAATCAAAATTAGTCAACAGCCAAACTCAAAAACGTATCACTGGTAGAATGAGGAATGGCAACAAAGTGGTAACTCAAAGGATATTATCACTATACCCAATTATGGAAAATTTTAATAACTTTAAACGATAACATGCGAAAACCAAATTATACTTTAAAAATATAAAACGTGTAGAATAGAAAAAATTTTGTGAAAAATGAAATCCTAGAAAAAATAGTAAAAAAGTATGCAACCAAATTAAACTAATATCGAAAACATACTAATAACCGTAATAATGCAATAACACAAAATACGAATTGGATTCCAAGTTTTATTAATCAATATGCTTAATTAATTACTTCGGCAATATGTTTTGCAATAATAATACAAATAATTCCCACACGGACAATGGCAAAAATCATTTTTCATCTGGGAACTTAAAAAAATCATTAGATCATAATAAAAACACACGTACTGGAGTTGATGATATCCCATACAAAGCCATGTAAACTACAACAACGTACTTTCAGGAACTTCTTCCTGAATTTTTAAACGAATCCGTAATTAAAAGTGTACATATATCTATATATATGCAACGAGTGGAAAACACAATATGTACGTCCATACTTAAATCAAATAAGAATCCTAATGACTATAAATCATACAGACCTATAACTTTTAGTTAAAACAACTGAATCCTGAATCTATGATTAAGAACGACTTGAATAGAGACCGGAACACCTAAATAAAATGTCAACGACACAGTTTTTGGTTTTAGGAATTTGGAACAAGCCAGATAATACAGCTATTCTGACTAATAATGACAGAAAATTAATTATAAAATATCAAAATGAAATAGAGGAGACTGATACAAGCGAAACAGGTACAGGGATTACTATACAATTTATATACAGACGAATTAGAGATAACATACAGACCGAAACGGTTGAAATACTGCAATATGCTGATGATATAATGATATACAGCTCAGCTGCAACTATTTCAACAGATACAACCAGCTATAACTAAGATTACAGAAATAAGAAAAATACTGCAACTAAAAATAAACTATGATAAGACAAAAGGGAATTTTGTTCACCCGACAACCTTCTTATTATAGTAAATAATACTTCAATTTGTTAAAGTAATTACTCAGGCATAACGTTAGATGAGAAATTAAATTGTGAATGCTGAAACGCAAAAGATATTAACGAAATGCGGCAATGGTACACCAATCTGATACGTACAATATCAGGAACACAATGTGGAAGTCACCCCAAAACAGATTTTATACCGTATAAAACACTGATACCATCTTATTTTAACTACTCGTGCATATTCCTAATTTTAAACTCCGGTAACACCAAAAAAAATCCAGACTATAATAAAGCATTACGCCTCTCCATAGGAGCGAAAGCCCAGTTAACGATATTAGAGCAGAATGTGCTGAACCAAGTATTATAATACAAGAACAGTATATTACAAATATGTATATTAAAAAATTAAAGGAAATAGAAAACGTATACTAAACAAATAAAACAATTAGAACCTGCGATCAGAAAACCTTATACTGGCAAAGTAGGACTTTACCGCCTCTAGTGACGAGTGCTAGAAAATTATGCAACATACAGCCTATCCGAAACTATAAATTACCAATATATACAATTACATACGATGGCACTGATTGAGTCAGTCAACTACCCAGGAATGCACATCGATTCGCGTCTAAATTGGGAGCACTAAAATTAATCACTATAATTTTTTTTTAACGCGAAGCTTTTCGACATCTCGTCATTATCAAGCGTATACACAATAATATTAATATAACAAAAACTTGTATATATATATATATATATATATATATATATATATATATATATATATATATATATATATAAACATTTACATTAAATAGCTTAAAATCGATTTTATAAGTAGATGCTATTATAAAAATATATATATATATATATATTTTTGTAAATTAAATTACATCTGACTATTTAAAATCGATGCATATACCCAGCAGTGGATTAATATAGACGTATCGTGATATCGTGATACGTGTGTGTAATATATGCGTGTGTATAAAATGATATTTCCAAAAATTAAAATATAATAGCGAATTTGGTGTTTTTATTTTTTGGTTCGTAGGTCCGGACGAAGAAAAATTACTCGGATCGTTGATGTTACCGTCGTACAAAATTTCACCGTGTTCTGACGTAGAAGGGAACTTATTTAGAAAAAAGTTCAGCTTTAAAGCGGAACACGCTAATATGAGAACTTATTACTTCGCAGCGGATACGAGAGAGCTAATGGTGCAATGGATGAACGCTTTAAGCTTGGCTTCTATTTTACAAGAGACTAACGGGTACTAAACTAGTTGTTATTTCAGTTATTATACGTAAATTTATTATTTATTTAATAAATATAATAATTTGTTCCCCTTAAACCTTTCGATCGTGGTGGTGGTTTACATATATGTATATATCAAATTCGAATAATTAAAATGAAACAATATAATTAATTTCGTTGCGAATAAGTTGGAATATTATATAGTCAATTTTATTATAACTCGACGATTCACGACTGAATACATAATGCATACGAAATTAAAATGTCTAAACATATTAATTCGTTACAATGTGTATATCGGTGCGTACAGTTGTAATTCAAAAATATCGAAGGGAACTCTTTCACCACGATTGCAGATGTCGCGAAAATACTTAGTAAGTTGGTCGTTAAATTCTGAACCCAAAAAGGAGTGAACGTAAAACGCTCCGAATGGTATTTCGGAATCGGTAGACGAAGAATGACCGGCAATTTCAATTCACGAAGACGAGATGGGTCTTCCGAACGGCGCTCGCTGCGAATTTGAAACCATTAAACGAATTGAGTCTTAGGTTAATTATGAGTTAATAAGAATATTGAACTACAGCTTAAATGGAAAATTTTGAATTTTTGCGGTGTTAGGGAACATTTTTTCTAATTTTAAGTTGAATTTTATCGAAAATTTCTCTGTTGGAGATTAACCCGAAGGCTGCGGACTACCTTAAGTATTCATAATAGTTTCCAGATCCGGTGAATATGGTTCTAGTAATAATTCGGATCAACCTGTAAATTTGATAAGGTCTTCTAGCAGCTGCATATTCTTTTTAGCGATTACATCTTCATACACAAATAAAGTGTTTAGTATGCAGTGAAATCCTTCACACCATACGATCTAAATTATCCGATAGAGCAAACGAAGGATTTTCAAACCTGCAGCAATACAACGTCAACTGGATAAAGTCAACTACATGTCAAAACTCAAACAGGAGAAACGAAGTAGTCCTGTGCCGTGTACGCTCAGGCCACACACTGCTTACTCACAAGCACTTATTTACTAATAGTGACCAACCGAAATGTACCGCATGCAATATTCCTTTAACTATTCCTCACTTGCTTACTACCTGTCCGTTATATTCCTCCGAACGTACAATCGCAAACCTTCCAAACTCTCTCCCAAATATTTTACAGCATTCTCCTACATCCGAATCTAGACTCCTTGCCTTCCTTCATTTATCCAGAATCTACCCGTTAATATAAATTCCTCCCGTGCCTCTGGCCTTAGTAGCAGTACACGGCACGGTTATCAACGAAAAAAAGAAGAAAGAAGAAGAAAACTGCCAACAAAAAATTTCAATCCGAAAGTTTAAAATAGCATCGACACATTATGGAAGATCGATTATTTTATTATAATAAATAACTGAAAAATGGTTGTACACGAATTCGATCATCATTGTCATGTCAACAAAATAATATTTTGTCGAAATAGTATTAAGTGGGAAAATGGAGTATCTGAATATCCTCTTTTTGTATGAAACGCGTTTATTACAGATTCGAACACGCTCATTTCAAATCTGTAAACTGTTCTTAAATGCGATAGCCATCGAGCTACGAATTTTTGAACATTGGTAAATTTATCAATTGTTTGTAAAATATTCTTTACCTTAATTATTTCCTAACTCTCTGTTAACGATAAAAATATCCCTTTAATAAGTAAACGCCCGCATATTTTTCTACTATTTTAGGATTGTATGTGTTATTTCTTATACCTTTTATTTTTTTTTTTTTTTGTTTAGTTTATTTGTGTCATTTAGTCGATTATTATTATTTAATTAATTGTTAGTTTTATTATTATATTATAATTCGACGATGGAGTAATTTCTGGATCTCGTTATTATTTAAAATATCGTTCATTTCAATAAAAAATATTCTTTAGCTTAATTATATTCTGAACCCCCTATTAATCGTTTCGAAAATTTTGTTTACTCGAAATAATATTAATATTAATTAATTAATACAAAAATAATTTTAACTCGTTTAATATATATGACAATAATTGGACTTAGTTTCGAAGACCAAAATTACCCGTTTTCAACACTATTTTCATATAAATATATCATACGCAGGATAATAAACGAAAAAGGGGTAAAACGCTTAGAGATTAATTTTATATACACATAGATAGCCAGAGCTGCGAGGATATTGTCGTTATTCGGAGACCGTAAGTAGGCAATTGAGAAAGGGTGGTAAATATTTAAATGTAAAATGTTATTATTAATAAAGGCATTTCTAGTTCTGCTAGATAAATCGCAAGCAAAAAATCACACGATTAGCGTCGGCTATAGTTCCCGCATGCACAGGACAGTATACGGATGGAGTAAAATTAATGGCTAGGAAGGAAATTATAGTTGCAAGTAAGTCCGACTATGATCGAAAAGAAAAACCGAGCTGAGCGTTTTTTAGGAAGGCGTAAGTGCGAGAATGAATGTGGTAGGAAGATTAAGGTTGGATAAAAAGTTCAGTCGTCTTCTAAGGAGACTTCCATCGATGAAGAAGGTTTTGCACGAGCGGATGCAACTAAACAGTGAGAAGGAATCCTCGGAATGAGAATTCCGATGCCCCAAGTTTTGCAGTCCGACCGCATACTTCATTTCCCCGGATACCATCATGGGCTGGAACCTAAACAAAGCGTAGGAGGACATGGTTATCGTATAAATAAAATACATTTTCTACAATGGTTAATAGAATATAATTCCCATGGTAGGGTAGCCTAGGTTTCTTCAGAGAGCTTTAAGAACCCTAACAGCTTACGATTAGTATTTTTCCCTCGATATCATTAGATCGGATATAGTGAATGGCTTCGAGAGAATAGATAAAAGCCTGCGATGTAAACAAACTACAACATTTCGGGAATTAATTTGGTATCATTTAGATGAGGAATATATATAAAATGATGCTATGCCGTATTTGTTTTAACCATCTGTAAACATTAACGTGTGATCTGACTATAAAATATAGCGGTGACAGGTAAAAATATATGATTCATTCGGAAATGACTTCTAGTTTTGGCGAAGAAAAACGTGTAGTGTTAATATCGATCTTTAAAAACCACGCTTGTAGGAAGTGTTTGAATATAATAAATTTAAGTATAATAATAAGGTTAGTATAGAGTAGCCAGATCTGAGTTCTATCGGTAACATCTCCAGTGCCGGTTTGATGATTACTAAATAAAAAATTTTAGGCCGAAATTAATTGATTAACAAATTCGATTTTAAATTAACGTTATTTATAAATTTAATTAAGTTAAACAAATTTAATTTCCTATTTATCGTACTTTCATTTTTTGATTTGTAGAAATTTCGCTCGCATGTTTCTCGTAAATAACTTTTTCCTTAATTATTATTATTTTTAATAATGGAATAAGGAATTTCTTTATTATTTTATTATCAAATCAAATCAAATCAAATCAAATTTATTTAATTTCAATACAATGCACCAGTACATTTCAAATAAAAGAAATATAAAATAAAAGAAATATAAAATAAAATAAAAATTACTTACAAATGTTGTTTATATGCCTAGCTTTGCGCATGTATGCGCAAAGCTAGGTTTAAAAAAAAAAAAAAAGAAAAAAATGCGTGTAGTATAAAAATATGCGGCTAGTTGTAGCTTGGACGTAATAATGCAAGTTACATGTGAAATGATAACAATGTAAACTTATCATAGGATAAGATTAAAAATTTTCATAATTGCACGTAATGTATGCATATATCTGCCCAATAACCGAGAATATAATAATAACAATGTATATGAAAGAAATATGCAATAAAATTTATCTAGAACAATACGAGGTTAACAGAACGAACAAATCTTATTACTAACATATAGTATAATTGTGCAATGCAACGTAACGAAATCTTTTTTAAATATTACACTAAATAATAACAATAATTTATTATTACTATTTATAATTATTATAGTAATTGTAATAATAATAATTATTATTATTGTTTATTTAATTATTATTATTTTTAATAATGGAATAAGGAATTTCTTTATTATTTTATCATAATTGTAATAATAATTATTATTATTATTGTTTATTTGTGTTGTTATATTATCGTTTTCATTTGTGTTATTTTTCCTATTATTACGTTATTTTTGTCGTCGTTATTTTTCAAACATTTTTCACCAATTTCAAACCGCATTCGTTTATTTGGAAATCTATTTTATCATTACGGTTATTATTCGTTAACGATTTTCGTTGTATGAAGGAATAGTTTTTCACCAATTTAAACGTACTCATTCATCGTCGCTGGTTGGTAATAATAAATTATAATAGACATCTTGCGCCTATATTTGGAATAATTTTCCTTCTACGAGGTCGGTATATTTCGACCAAGCTGCGGGGCCCATCATCCGACCATCGCTGATAGCGAATATGCGGAAAAGTTTTAATTTCGTACTAAGCTCGACGGAGGAAACTTCTAAATTTCGACGAATTTTTCCGTTTTCGATTAGAATTTAAAGCGTCGTTATTTTCGACAAAGTTTGGTGCGGCGGAATTTCTGTTTAATAATGACAGACCTGAAAACTCGGATTTCTGAAGAAATTTCAAAAATTCAACAATCTACGCTCGAAAAAGTGTTTTGTAAAAAGACCGAATGAATGTATCTTTGCAAATGTTATCTGAACCATATCGTGTTCTACAAATGATTTAAGATAATCTCTCGTTTTAGTATTTTTAAACAAAAATTTAATTCGAAAATTTCGGTCTATTAGTTTTCGGGTTATTTAAAAAACAACAAAACCGTCCGTCTTCTCTGGGTCACTTTATATATATATATATATATATATATATATATATATATATATATATATATATATTCATCATTATCATCATTTAGTTGTAACTCCACGTGGGAGTATCGTGATCAAGGTAACAGCTTCCGTATTTTCTGCCTCCATCCTTGACGATCTTCGGCATCACGAACGTATCTTGAAAATGTCATCCGAGATGCAGCAGTCTAATTGGTACTCGGCCTTTTGTCGCGCACTATTCGTTCTTCCCATAACTATTGCTCTTTCGATTCCATCATGTTTTCGTACGATATGACCAAGAAATTTCATAATACGTACGAGAACTTCCGTTGTTTGTACTAATTTCTTTCAAAATAGACGCATTAGAACGCTTTTCCATCCACGAAACCCGAAAGATCCGCCTCCAGCACCATATTTGTCAACTATTTATGCGAATTTGTTCTGATATATATATATACATATATATCAATAATCATAGTTATAAAAATCGTAATTTATCGAAATATATTCGCTTTTTTTTTTGTCGCAGGTTTTACACCGGGAAAAGACCAGCTTTTTCATCGAGTAATATACTAATGCGAAGTTTAGAATCGAGTAACGGTAGCAGTAACAGCAATAATTACAGTATCAGTATCGCGAGTGGTAATAGTAGTAATAGTAATAATAGTAAAAACAAAGATGCTGCCGTTCGCGAGAATAAGTTCGGTTCGGAGAAACCGACGATAAGCTCTGCCGGTGGAAACGGTTCGTTCGGAGAGAGACATTCTAACGCGGATGCGACGGATGATATAAGCCGGATAAATATTTGCGGATCTCCGACTAACGGTTGGCGTCTAAATAATTTCGTCGACGACTCCAGAAGTAACGTTCATCTACAGCAGCAGCAGCAACAACAACCGTTATACGCTAATGCTCCTCCGAAACCGAGAAGATTGACAGAACCGTCCGAACAATCACCGGACAGACTATGCGAGGATAGTATTCGACAGTTAAAAGAATATACTATTGGAAGCGACAGAATTTATCCTTCGCAGTATGCTAAAGAAACTAATAATCGTAATAATAATAATAGTAGTAATAATAATAATAATAATAATAATAATAGTAACGATAAATCCGATAGCAGACTTATCGATCCGAGCAGTAAGACGCCGGAAACGTACGGCCGATCTTATTATCCGTCGAATTCGTCCCGAGACGTATATCCGGCGACTACCGGATCGGATAGAATGAATTCGTCCGAATACGAAGAACTTTTTAATTTAACTTCGTCGCCTTCGGCCGCTATTAATAATTACCATCCGTCGGCTGATTTTCGCGTTACCAGCGTCGGGCCTGTTCAACAATTTTCTACAAACGGCCGTATTTATCAACGTAACAGACCGCACAGCGCCGACTTTTTAGAATACGACTCTCGTAAATGTCATCGACGACCTCCGCCGTGTTCGTCGTACGTAACGACCGTTCGCAATAATACGACGAACGATTTGGCCGCTAGAAGAACTTATCGTCCGAAATCGAGCATCGATTTGCCGCAGCAGAACGGTGTAGACGCTAGTAATAATTCTTTAGATAGTTTTCATTGGTCGGAGGAAAGTTACGCTCAGAAAATGAGGCAAACCGCTCCATATTTCGCTGGAAAACCGACTACTATCACCAATACTACCGTTAATAGTAGTAGTAGTAATAATAATAATACTAATAATAATAATAATAATAATAATAATAATTCTATCGCATTGAAAGACGAAACAACTCGTAGTTCGGACGGAAATGATATACGGATAAATAGAAATCCGTTGGCCGATTACGATAGAAGACGTTGTCGCGATTATTCTAGCTCGTTAATGGAAGGCGGCAATAAAAATCGAACGTCCGAATTCGTCAGATCGGTCAGCGCTCGGATAACTAGGGAAAAACCGGATATTTCCGATTACGTTATAAGCACCACCGGAAGAGTGATCGGTAATGATCTTGACGAAAAATTGATACACCGTCATCGAAATAGACGATCCAGTTTACATTCTCGCGAATCGAATCATAACAGTCAACAAGTAAGTGAGAACATTTATAATCGATAATTTTCTTTCACTCACTTCATATACATATATATATATATATCTATATTAAATTATTACTTTTTAGATTGTGGAATGTAGTGGTTTTTTATTAATTTAATTAGAAAAGTTAGTTAAAATCACTAAACGTTTATTTTCTGAAAAAAGCACAAAACTTTTCGGCAATTACGCCATTATCGAGTGATATTTAAATTAAATAAAAATATAGATTTAAAAAATAAAAACGCAAAATATAAATTTAAATTTAAGATCACAAATTTAAATTTATACTTTGTATTTTTATTTTTTAAATCTTTATTTGTATTTAATTTAAATATCACTTGATAATGGCGTAGTTTACGAAAAGCTTTGTGATTTTTTTCAGAAAATAAACGTTTAGTGATTTTAACCGATTTTTGTAATTAAATTAAATTATTAAACTAATTTTATATAAAGTATTTATACACTATATTTATTGCGCTAGTACACATTAGCCTAGGTTTAAATAATCTATTTTTTTTTTTTTTTTTTTTTTTTTTAAAATATATTTTTAATTACAACTGGCCAGGCAGCCATCCAGCAATTGGACTGAAACGCGAAGTAACATGTTAGGGGTTAGCATCCAATGATGGACCCCACTGAGAAATTAGGCTAGATCAAACGGTCGTCTACGTTTTAACCTGCGAACATCTAGACTAGTGTCAAGTAGACTGATCGCCAGTATGTTTGTGTGTGTCTCCAAACGACTTACATATCGATCAACAGCACGTTTAACCTCATCTTTTACATATGGGATGTTTAAGTCTCGATGCAATGTATGGTTCGATACGTACCAAGGTGGGGAAACAATGAGTCTTATGGCCTTGTTCTGAAATCGCTGAATTCTATTTACATGTACATCTTTTGCGCAACCCCACAACATTAAACCATATGTCCAAATAGGCTTTAAGACTATTTTATAGACCAGAAGTTTATTTTCCAGTGATAAACTTGAGTACCTGCCAAGAAGCCAATTTAATCCATGCAGTTTTAAATCTAACTGTTTTCTTTTTTGATTAACATGCTTGTGCCATGTAAGTTTACAATCTAAATACATGCCTAAATATTTGACATCTTTTTCTTGGCTAATAATTACCCCATTTATTTTTAATGGTTGGTACATAAAATTTCGCAATGTGAAATCAACCTGTGTGCACTTGCTTTCGTTTACCCTGATACGCCAACGTCTCAGCCAGTTTTCAACATTTAACAGGGTTTTTTGAAGCTTATTAGTAGTTTCACTATTGTCTTTACCAACAGCTAACAACGCTGTGTCGTCAGCAAACGTAGCTGTTATCACGTTATTATCAACTGGAAAATCAGCAGAATAAATTAAGTAAAGCACCGGACCCAAGACACTTCCTTGAGGCACGCCAGCAGATACAGGATAGATATCAGACAATTGATTTTGTATTTTAACCTGGCATGTGCGATCTTCAAGGTAGGATTTTAGAAGGAAATAGAAAGGATGCGGTAATATTTTTTTCAATTTATACAGCAGACCATGATGCCATACCTTGTCAAAGGCTTGCTTGACATCCAAGAACACACCCGTGCATACTTGTTTAGTTTCAAGGCTTTCTTGAATAGTATGCACAATTCGGTGTACTTGTTCAGTGGTCGCATGTCTTTTTCTGAAACCAAATTGGTGCTGAGGAACAACATGTTCCAATTCTAAAATGGGGTTCAACCGCTTCAATATTACTTTTTCAAGGAGTTTTGAAAGGATAGGAAGTAAGGAAATGGGTCTATAGGATGAAACCTCGTCCGGTGCCTTACCTGGTTTTGGTACAACCACTATTTGCGCCAATTTCCAGGACAAAGGAAAATACTGAAGTCGAAAAACAGCATTAAAAATATTTGTAAGTAATAGTATACCTTTTCTGGGTAGTTCCGATAACAGTTTATTAGTAATTAAATCAAATCCCGGACTCTTTTTTTTGTTAAATTTATCAATTATATACTTGATTTCACTGGGAGACGTTGGCGAAATCGGAGGACTTAATTGCAATGGCGCACTTAAAAATTCAAGAATGTCAGTTTCATCATTAGTCTGTAAATTTGGTTTAAAGACATCGCAGAAATATTTGGCAAATATTCCAACTTTTTCTCTGTCAGTTCTAGCCCATCTACCATATTATTTGTAATATTAATTCTAATTGTAGAAAATTTATAATAGAACATCTTCAAACATTACTGCATCCAATATATTTCTGTGCAGGTTTTACCACGTTTCTCGCCTTAATTATCGTTCCGTACTAGTCAAAGAAATCTTGTGGCGAACTTTTCTATAAGACGATGTACAGCCATAATTCCGTACGTGATATGTGCCGAGAAATCCGGCTATATATATATATATATATTTTTTTTTTTTAAAGTTTTTGGGGCACTGCTGAGGAGCAATCACAACCCACTAACGTGTTGATAAATAGTAATTATATATTGATGTTACAATTGGTTAAGAATTTGTAAAGAAGGGGGAAAACACGGGAGTCATTAGAAAAAATTAAGGAAGTGATAGAGAAAGGAGGATGATAACCGATGGATATTAAGGAATTCAGGAGTGCGAGTTGGTCAGGTGTGTGAAAACTGCAACTAAAAAGGATGTGGTTTTCATCGGCGATAATTTGTGAATCGGGTGGATGGGAACAATATGGGGAACTGGAAATCCCAATACGAAACATGTGAGCCGGAAGACGATTGTGTCCAGAACGTAAACGGGTGATGGTTGTAATAAATTTTCGGAAGTTGAGGTGTATGTTGGACAAATTAAAGTACCAGGGAGTAGATGATGTGGCCAGATAATATCTAGGGGAAGAACTAACTAGCCACGATGACCACTCGTAGGATATATCCATGTTGGCAAGAGATATCAGGTCTGTGGTGGAAATTGCCGGCACCAGAGAGCCGAAGAAAATGGCTTCCTTGGCCAGAGTGTCGGCAACCTCATTGCCATGAATTCCGGAATGACCGGGAATCCAGACGTATGATATTAAGATCCGCGGCTGAATAGTAAATAAGTCAATTGTCGCACTGCCAAGGGAAGATAATTGGAATTAGGTTGAAAGGAGGAATGCTTTAATGCGAGGAGAAAACTTAGGGAGTCGGATAAGATTAAGTATAGGGAGGAGGAATGGTGATCTAAACGTGATAAGAATTGCAGAGTTTTAAGGATGCTTAGGACCTCGGCAGTGAAAATTGAATTGAACTGAGGAAAAATGAATGATTTGGAGATATTATATTGCGGTATATAGAATGCTCCCGTAACGGACCGACCGGGAAATTTGGATCCATCTGAAAATACATGTACATGATTAGGCCAGTAATTTTGTATGAAAGCATTAAGATCAGGATGGGAAGACATGATGGAGGAGGTATCAATGGAGATGTTAAAAAGATTGACCTGATATGAATTAGTAAAGTAAATTGTGGGACGAGATGGAAGGATAAGATACTTGTACGTCCGGTATTTATAAGCTGCAGTGGAGAGTAGTGGAATACGGGAGCGGGTGAAACACCATTTTCTGAAAATTTTTAAAAAATTGGAAGTGAAGGAATTAACTTGTTTATTGAGAGATTTTGAGATAAATCGGAAGGCTAAATTTTTACGTCGGAGGGAAAGAGGAACAATATGAGACTCGGAGGAAAGAAAGGAAATAGGGGTAGAACAAAGAGAGCCTAAAATTAAGCGCATACAGAGGTTTTGTATTTTATCCAATTCGGTTAAGAGGTGTCGGGAGGCATTACCATACAGGAAGGAGCAGTAGTCAATTGTGGAACGAATTAAGGAAATATATAGAATGCGGAGAGAAACGGGATCTCCACCCCAGACAGTTGAGGAGAGGGATCTTAGGATATTAGAAGATTATAGGGTGACCGAAATAAGGAAGTCTATATGCGGTTTCCAAGTAAGTTTTTGATCTAAAGTCAGTCCTAAGTAGGTGAATTGCGTTACTATAGCGATGCGGTCATTATAAAACGAAATATATTGAGGAGGATAGGTAGGCCGATTGAGGGAAAACACGATAGCTGCAGATTTGCTGGGATTAATGGAAAGATAGGAAAATTGGAAACGGTTACTTAAAGTTATGATATCATGTGTTAAATATTGTGTAATAAGGTCAAGATTATGGTTATGTTGAAAGAGGACCAGATCGTCCGCATAGGAGATGATATGGGATGATTGGGGAAGCGGAGGTTTTAAATCGTGCATAATATAGATATTAAATAAAATGGGATTAAGAACAGAACTTTGTGTGAGACCAGTGTAAGTAGAGGGTGCCGGAAGTGTAAATGTTTGATTTTAAATAGGTTATAAATATAAGCTGCGAGATTATGTGGAATACTAAGTGATAAGAGGCGTATATATATATCATCATCATCATGGTGCCCAGTCTGTTATCGAACGTCGGCTAAAATTTTGCCAATTTCACATTTATCTGATTCAATCCGGAACGGTTCAACTGTATTTGCGTTATACCACTGAGCTAAATTCTGCACCCGTATTCTTCGTCTTCTTCTCGGAAGTATCTTTATCACGAACTTCCCTTTATTGGCGCATAAAATATTTCATACTTGGATGTTTGACTTCTTTTACTATTTCCCTAATTTTATGAAAACCACTCGATACTTCAGAATTTCTTATCTTGTCAGTCCATTTTACTCGAAGAATTCTTCGATATAGTCACAATTCAAAGGCATGTTACTTTTTCTCTAACGACTTCGTTAAAGTGTATATATATATATATATATATATATATAGAGGTGGTTTCCTTGAGCATACATCCTGTACCGAATTATGTCTCTACATAGACCTACAGACGACTAGGCAAGAAATCATTAAATCTTCAAAAATAAACGCCATGATTTCTAAAATAAATATTACTTACGAAGGCAATAAAGTATCGATTACCGGAACAGAGAATTAAATACAGAAAAAGGCTAGGTACTATAAGTACAGAAATATGGAAATGGAACATGAAAATAAATATATATAAAACGAATATCGCGAAATTTAGCGGACATAAAACTGAAGAGGCGAAACTGAAAATAGACGGGCAACGATTCGAAAATGCGAAAGAGTGTGAATATTTAGGAGTTCACAGGAGCAGAACGTGATAACGAAGAAATAATTTTTCCAACGACGACCAGGTCAAATAGAAAGGTGGACTTGGAAACAAGAAAATGAACGCTACGTTTGGTCCGTGTTGCTTTATTCAGCGGAAACCTGGGGGGAGTGAATACCGACTACGAGAAAAGAATTAACGAACGCCGTTGAAATGTGGGCATAGAGACGTTTTTGAGAATTCCGTAGGCAGATAAGCTGACCAATTGAGAAGTGTCGATTAGTTGCAAATTCATCTGGAGCATAAGGATCATTGAGAACTGATGCACACTGAGAGTATTAATCATCTCTCATTTATTACTACGTATATCTTATGCAAATACAGTAAGTAGTAAGAAAAGAGAACATTTTAAACATATTCATAATCATTCTAATGTTATCGAAAATAGTGTACGTAATGCCGAATACAATCCCGAATGTGATCCTCTATCAGCGTTACAGCAGTCATTTATGCGGTTGGAAACCATGTTTACCACATCTTTCAATCGCATGGAGATAATGTTTAGTAGACTGATGGATGTTTTCACAGCTATCATGCCAAAATTAGTTAGTTTAAAATGAGTTCTATACGAATAGCTACTTGGAATATTAACGGGTTGATAAAACGTCAATCCGAGCTTGAGATGTTTGTCCATAGTAAAAAATTAGACATAGTTTTACTCTCAGAAACACGCTTCACCACTAAAAATTACTACACATTAAATGGATACAATTTTTATCGTGCTGATCATCCAGGTGGTAAGTCTCGCGGGGGAGCAGCAATCTTAGTAAGTAGTCATTTAAAACATTATGAATTCAAAAATTTTCAGTACCCTCATATTCAGGCAATTTCGATTAATCTAATAGAAAACACTGGTAAAATACTAACTATCTCATCAATCTATTGTCCGCCTAGGCACAAAATTTCACAGGCACAATTTAATGATTTTTTCAACTCGTTAGAAAATAGATTTATTGTAGGCGGGGATTATAATTCCAAACATACATGTTTTGGGTCAAGGTTAGTAACTCCTAAAGGACGTGAATTATATCAGTGTATTTCGAAATCTAAATTCCATGTACTTTCTAGTGGTCAACCTACATACTGGCCCTCAGATAGAAATAAAATCCCAGACCTGCTCGACTTCTTCATTAGCAAAGGTATTAGCCAATTATATACAAATATTGAAACATCCTTTGACTCTTCATCAGATCACTCCCCAGTAATATTAGAGGTAAGTCAACTTGTAATAATTAAGAATACTAATTTTAAATTCCATACTAATAAAACTGACTGGTATTCTTACACACACTGGATCGAAGAGAATATTACCGTCAATGTTCCGCTGAAATCGGAGGATAATATTGACGAAGCAGTTGAATACTCGAATCAGACTTTACAGAAAGCAGCATGGTTAAGCACCTCAAAAGACTCTGCAAGCCGAAATTTTAACTATCCCCGCGCTATTAAGGAGAAAATTAATAAAAAAAAGAAAAATTAGAAAACTGTGGCAGACATTTAGGAATCCAGTCGATAAAAGTGCTCTCAACAAAATAGATAAAGAGCTAAGCAATTTGTTAAAACAGCACAAAAATGATACTTTAAAATCGATCCTGTGCAGCACATACTCAAAAAATGATGACCACTCATTGTGGAAGGCACTAAATCGTTTAAAAAGCCAAAGGAAATGATTCCTCCCTTCGAAAAACTAGTGGCGAATGGGCACGCCGCAATCTTGAAAAGGCGGAAGTTTTTGGGTTATATCTGAAGAATGTGTTCAAACCACACCCACCTGATACAGGGTCAGAGCCTTTCTATAATCAAATAAAACAAGAACTGACTGCTCCCTTTCAAATGTCTCGCCCAATCAAACCATTTTCTCCTGCAGAAATGATGAAAGTGATAACGGGCCACTTACCAGTATATAAAGCTCCTGAGTATGATCTAATCACTGGGAAGATGGTGAAATGTTTGCCACGAAAGGCTATAGTCTTACTAACCAGTATCTGTAACGCTGTTATTCGATTGGGCTACTATCCTTCGCAATGGAAAATGGCTCAGATTATAATGATACATAAACCAGGTAAACCTATCTGCGAAACATCCTCATATCGACCAATTAGCTTTCTACCCATACTATCGAAAGCCTTTGAGAAGTTACTGCTTTCGCGATTACGGGAACCGCTGCAAGGCACGATTCCAGACTATCAATTCGGGTTTCGTCAAGGGCATTCTACGGTAGAGCAATTTCACAGAGTGCAGAAGTATATTAATAATTGTTTCGACAGGAAACCGTATTGTTCTTCTGCTTTCCTGGATGTTAGTCAGGTCTTCGATCGGGTGTGGCACGAGGGGTTACTTCTAAAAATAAAACGCTCTTTGCCACATGCATATTACATGCTATTGGCCTCATATCTAACAGATAGATTCTTTCAGATTAAACTCGACGGCGATGTATCTGGATTTTATCCTGCTGAGGCTGGCGTTCCACAGGGCTCTGTTTTGGGTCCAATTCTATTTCTTTTGTATACACATGACCTCCCAGTTAAAACCAACATTGAGGTTTTCGCTGATGATACAGCATTGTTTGCAAGCGACAACGATCCGATAGCGGCGTCGGAAAAACTACAGGCCGGTTTAAATTACCTAAAAAAATGGGCACGATAGTGGAGAATTAAGGTCAACCCATTGAAGTCAGTACATGTCAAGTTCATAAATAGACGAGATACATGCCCACCCGTTTATCTTGATGGTCTTATTCCACAGGAAAGTAAAGCTCGGTATTTGGGGATGTGGTTTGATCGACGAATGACGTGGAAAACACACATTAAGATGAAGGTTAAAGAAATAAAACACACATTAAGATGAAGGTTAAAGAAATAAACATAAAACTGAGAAAGATGTACTGGCTCCTGGGCAGACATTCCGAGTTACCTCTCAAATCGAAATTATTGCTGTATAACGCAGTTATCAGACCGGTGTGGACCTACGGTATATCCCTTTGGGGTACAGCATCGGTGTCTAATATTAACACGATGCAACGATGTCAGTCAAAAATATTAAGAATTATAACAAATGCGCCATGGTACATGCGTAATGACAACCTGCATCGCGACCTAAGTGTACCATATGTGCGAGAGGTAATCCAAACATATAGTGAACATTACTTGCACAGATTAGACTGGCAGTTGACTTACTAGATAGTGGTAACGATGTTCATAGACTTAATCGATACACCCCCTTAGACCTTCCACATCGCTTTGATTGATTGGCGAGGTAGCTCGGAGTATCATTGGTGAATGATATCTCCAATCCTGTCACGACCCATATAGATAAATTGCTTATTGGCTATGTAAGCCAGATTGCAATTTTTATACAATTAAACAAAAAAAATTATTACCATTAATAATCGACCGTCTCTCCCCAAACTTTCGTGGTTCTATTTCTTCAAGAAGATTGATCGCAAGTGAATTGTACTGATCAGTAGATTGCTATTTGGATATTATTTGTTACCTGGCCGTCTCTTTTCCGTATGCGGTTTTAAGAAAGTCTCTTTTGTACCCTCCATCCTGGACAGGCAATTCCGATCATTTTTTTTTTAATGCTCTGCTGTGACATCGTTGCGTTTTGAACTTTACCTTGTCTTGCTGAGTTCTCCATGTATTACACTTCCGTATTTCCTTGTCCATCTGGATAATTCTACAGTTGTTCCGCTAGAGAAGTCGGCATCCTTGATTAAAATATAAATGGTTCCCACAGGTGGGGAAACAGATTACAATTAATGGCCGATATAAAACGAAAATAAAATAAATATATATCTGATAAAATTCCATAAGTGATTTTTAACCTAGGGTTAAATTCCAGGAAAATCACTTATAGGAAGAAAATGAAAATTAGCTAATTAAGGATTTCATCGAGTTGTTCGAATAAGTACGATTCTTTCCGAATGGGAGATACTACTTTTATGATGATGACGTGTACTTTCAGTAAGAATTCCGTTAGACGGAAATATTTTGTTCACCCACGACGCGGACACATTACACACATTCGCATACATACTAGCAAAGCACATCAACACAAAACACAATGTTTTCCCATACGTTTGTAAATCGTTAACTAGTATATAAATGATACGCGGATTGGAATATATACAACGAACGTTCGACAAAACAAGTAAAGAATTATTGCGTGAAAACATGTAAAACTACGGATAAGGCCTACTAGATAAAGATGCTTGTGAAATATAATAACGATTTTAGAGAAATGTTCAAGATTCGATGCGCGTGCTTATAGACAGTATTTTTACTTAATGTAATTTTAAGACATAAAAAGCTGAACAAATGCCGTTAATCATTTCTCGCGACCACGTTTATAATTCGTCTAATCGGGTTTTAAATTGCTACGTAGGGAATTCTATTCGATCGGACTAACGTACAAAGCCCGTACATGAAATTTTCTGTCCAACCTTGCAGTACACGCGCGCGGACTGATACTCCGCAGGTATCTATACACGTGTGTAATGGAGACAATAGTACTGTTGGACTGCTTACGTATAGCTGCCTAGCTTGAAGCGATCAGTTTGGTTTCTTCTTTGCGAGTGATTGGTTGGTTTTGTTCATTGTTTATAACAATTTGCGGAGCAGCAGTCCGCAGCGTGTGTTTGTGTATTAAAAGTTGCATTAACCTTTTTGGTAAATAACTTGTCAATTTTTTAGTTTAGTTGTTTTGTGTTTACACATCTTCTTTATTTTATTTTTTTTTATTTTGCTATTGCGAGTACGAAAGAGCGCGATTATTGAAGCTCATGGAAGAGTGTATGCATGAAGGGGAAGATGAAATAGCTGAAATGGAATGTGATGATCTGTCTGATAATGATGAGGAGGAATTGATAGAAGAGAGTGATCATAACAGGCGAGTCAGAGCAGAATGTGTCAGATGAAGAGGTTATCGAACAGACTTCAAATTTGTATTATGTTGGAAAAGACAATAGTACCGAGTGGAACAAACAACCGTTTAGAAAAAAATGTGAGAACTAGGTCGGGAAATCTCATAAAGCTTTTCCCAGGTCCCAAATCAGCAACACGCAATCTAAAATCTATTTTCGAAATCAATGTTTCACGGACAAAGAACTGATTGACATTATAGTTGAACACACCAATGAGCATATCGAAAGTGTTCGTAGTAATTATAGTAGAGGTAGAGATGCTAATCCTACTGACATCACTGAAATTCAAGCACTTACTGGACTGTTGTATTTAGCAGGAGTACTGAAGTCTAATCGTTTGAATGTAGATGAACTGTGGAGGGAACAGGAGTTGAAATTTTTCGATTAGCTATGAGCAAAAATAGATTTTTATTCCTGCTTCAAAATCTCAGATTCGATGATAAAATGACTCGACCAGAAAGGAAAAAAATAGATAAACTTGCACCGAGATTTGTTTGAATTATTTGTTAATAAATGTAAAACTGCCTTCTGAATTTGTCGCTATTGATGAAAAGTTAGAGGCATTCAGAGGACGGTGAAACTTTTCGCAATATATACCGAGCAAGCCAAATAAATATGAACTTAAAAAAATATACAGCTTATCTCGTGCAAAAACGTTTTACACAGCAAATCTAGAAGTTTATCTTGGTAAGCAGTGGACCTCACGCTGTTGACAATTCAGCATCAGCAGTTGTAATGAGAATGTGCGAACCTATAAAAGAAACAAAAAGGCTACACGTGTGATAACTGCTTCACGGGAATTGACCTTGATACACCGTCTTCTCCGAGAATTCAAGCGTACATATTTGGGAACTATCCGCAAAAATAAGCGCGAGTTACCAATTGAATTCAGTTGTCCCATGGCCAGACCAATTTCTTCAAGCATGTTCGCTTTTAAAAAAAATTTAACTCTCGTTTCTTATACACCAAGACGATCAAAAAATGTTCTACTGGTCTCCAGTTTACATCATGATAATAATATAGTTGCAGACAGTGGAAAACCAGAAATGATCTTGGATTACAATGCTCGGAAAGGTGGAGTTGATTGTGTGGATAAATTATTATCCGAGTTATAATTGTGCCCGTAATACTAGGAGATGGTCAATGGTAATTATTCTATATTGAATATTGCCGGTATAAATTCTACGGTCGTCTATTTCGATAATAACAAAGAAATTCATATACGAAGGCGGCAATACCTTCAACAATTATCTTTCCATCTAATAGAAGCGCATCTTAAGACAAGAGCACAGGTAACAAATATACCAAGAACGATAAAGGAAAAGATTCGAGAATTGACTGGAGAACCTATACCTGAAGTAGCAACACAAAATGCGTCTCCTAGTAGAGGACGCTGTGTTTATTGTGATCGGAAGAAAAACGGACCAACAAAAATTTATTGCAAAAAATGTGGAAAATTCATGTGTGGAGAACATACTTGTGCATAATTAATAAGAAATTTTATTTTACGTAGGATTAAGTAGGTAAATACATTAAATATAAAGTAATAATCGGTAAAAGTGGTTAGGTATTATTAAGTATTATTTATTCATGTTAGTAAGTAGAAATTGATTGTTTGTAATCTGCGATTATTAAAATGGATTAAAATATGTATTATTATATATAATTTATGAACAATGGAGGACAAGGAATCTGTAATGCGCGTTCCTAATTGTATGTGGATATACGGAGTGTGAGTCCGCAGTGAGTACTCATGGTTGAATATTGAGCGTGTGTGCTCGAAGGTTAACCGTACGTCCGATCTCGTCTTATTATTGTCGAATGAAATTTTAAATTTTCTAACGTTGTTCAACTCGTAAATAACTGTATCGATTTTGGGTGGTCAGCGTTCTCAGTAAATCGCACGTTGAAGAATTAGCCATAGCACCCGCACATGACAGTGCGTATTGATAAAGTACGAAGTATCGTATGAACAAAAGATGAAAACTTCCTTAAATAGTATTTGAGTTTCTAAGTTTTCTCCATAGGTAGAGCGTTAATTTGCTTTTGTACACCTAGCTGATTAATCTATAATTTTTTTTTTTTCGGCCATGCTTGCGCCATTCGGCTAGTTTAGTTAGTGTACTTTAAATTTCAATTACGCTTGATAAATTAAATTTATTTGTAACAGGAGACAACGGTTCAGAAACAACTCAATACTTACAGGTAATGTGTGCCACTTTTGTAAAATACTAGAGAACAGTCCCTATGCTTTAGAAATTTCGGACAAACTCAAATTTGATGCTCAACACAGTTGTCAATACCATCCGATGGTCTATAATAATTTATTAAAGTCGTGAAAATAATAATAAGAGTAAACATTATCGTTATATTAAAAATTAAACCCGATGAAGTAACCGTTGAAAAAGTTTTATTTTAGAATTTATTTAAATCATTTTCCCAACTTCGTTGTTCTGTAATAAAAATCAACAGCCGTATTTTCGTATTCGTATTTATAATTACGATATATATCGTAGGAATCGATGTTAGTGTAAAAGCAAAAAAAAAAAAAAATAAATAAATAAAAGTTTATAAATACGTAATAATATTCCGATCGGTCTCGATGATTAATTAATTATTTAATTGATTTTTTTTTTCGTTTCTCGAACAGAGGGAAGAATCTATGCGACGATTGTTAGAATGGAAACAAAGAATGTTGCAATCGCCGTTAACACGCAAATCTAACAATCGTAGTAGTCCTTCTAATCGGGATTTGGCTCAGAATTTGTTATCGAAGGGTACTATTAACGAAAATACGCCTACGGAAGAAGAGAATAGCGTAAGTCCGGCCAACATAGTAAACATCGCGCAGACCGTATCGTGTTCGTCCTCCGGCTGGAGCGAACAAAATAGAAGCGACGGTTCGTGGGATTTATTGACGGCCGTTCAGAATGATAGACCTTTAAAAGGTGAAAAAAAAACGGTCGCTAGTAATAACGGCGGTCACCATTGCAGATCCAGATCGATAGATTTCGGTTCGGACGATAGATCACCCGGCAAACACGAATATAAACGAATTCACAGATCACGATCGAGAGACGAACCGTTGCAAACGACGATAGATGACGATCATCGCGCCGTCGGAATCAGACATCGTCATCATAACCATCACCATCATCATCACCATAATCGAAGACACGACTATAGAAATCGTCATAGATCTAGATCGAAAGATGACCATCGCGAATCGTACGACTATAGCGTCGATAATAGACGGAGACATTCTAAATCTAGATCTCGAGATAACGTCTACAATAACAACGATAATCGTCCCCACCATCATCACCATCACCACCATTATCATCGTCATCAAGGCGGTAGCAATCGAAAGCCTAGAGATCATCCTGGATGCAGTCGAGAAGAACATTACGACGAGTTGACGAGCACGATCGATGGCAAATACAGATCAGCAGAAGGTAGATATTTTTAATTATTTTCGATTAATTACTCGTTCTATAGGTTACTTTATTCTATATAGACATTTTTTTTTTTTTTTAATCTCCTCCATTCATTCTGGTTCTGAGTCTTCTGAAACTAATTTTTCCGCGCTACTTTGGTTATATCGCGTCATACCAACGAGTCAGCGTTCTGCCAATGTGTCTTCCCTTACGAATTATTCTAGCACTCGCTTTATCCATCTATTATCCTTCCCTCTGGCTACGTGCCCACTTCAACCATCTGCTCCCGTAGATACTTCGCTTCCGATCGGATCGTCTCATATTTAATGTTATTTGTGTTCTTATGATCCTTCTAATATTTGTTTTCGTGAAAGTCCATGTTTTTGTGAGCTATATGTAAACAGTACACACTGATTATATAGTTTACGCTTTAAACATATCGGTAATTTCGTTGTTTTTAAATGCGTAACTTAGTTTCCCGAAAGCGAACTTCTGCCTGCGTCATATTTTTCTTGTCAGTTGTAATTTTTTTTATCCGACGTACTCCGTGACCGTTTCTACTACTCTGTATTATTTATTTCCATTCGTACACTTTACCGACTATTATATAGCATTTTGATTCGTAATGTAACAGTTGATGCGTTTAAATATCTCGATTTATTTATATCTTTCATTTGAAAAAAAAGGACGAAATCGAATTATCATATTTGTTATAATTTGAAGTGGTGGTGGAATGTAGGTGATTTAAAAAAAAATAAATAATAAAAAATTTGTTAAAAAGATTTTAAAATAAAAGACACAAATCTTTTCGGGCATTAAGTCATTTTCGAGTGCTAATAAATAAAATTAATTAGTATTCGCACTTAAAAAACAAAGTACAACAATAGAATAAAATGTTAGAAAATACTTAATATAGAGATATAGGATATTACAAAGAAAATTTTCAAATAACAAAGTTTATACCGACGGTGATGTTTTTTGTTAATGTTTATACCATCAGATTAAGTTTATAAATAAAAATCTGTTATTTCACATTTCCTAGCAACGTAATATTTTATATATCTAAATTAAGTATTTTCTCGCATTTTATTTTTCTGTTTTTATTTTATTTTATTTTAATTTATTAACATTATTATTGTCTTTTTATTTATGTACACTTAAAAATGGCTTAATATCCGAAAAGCTTTGCGTCTTTTAATACAAATTTAGTGATTTTTAACTATTTTTTCATTGTTTAGTATTTATTATAAATATACATATGCACAATAATGAAAACAAATTATACATTACCACATTATATATAAATATTTATCAAGAATTAGAACCAATCTACACACACCCACACATAATATATGTATATATATATATATAAAAAATATATACACATGTATTTACGTGTACGCCGCTTCTTCAAATAATAAATTTATTATTTAAAATATTACAACTAAATAATCACCGAACTTAAAAAAAAAAAAAAATTAAACTGCGACTTGAAAATTAAAAACTAATAACTACAAACCTAAAACTTAAAAACGGAATTGGAACCTCGAAAACTAAACTCTGTCTCGCTTGTTTTAGCGTGTTGTTCTTTTTTAAGCTTCCGATCACAATTTTTGTCTCGCCCATTATTCTAGCAACTTCTAAAAGTTCTATACCCATTATTCTAGCAACTTCTAAAAGTTCTATACTATTCGATTGGAGAACGTTCTAGTCGGATTTCAATTTTTTATACTTTAATTAACGTCTTCTCCTTTTTTTATATATTATATTATTAATGTACACATTTTTTAGTATGTTCAACATTTTACTTTTGTTTCATATTTCTTGGAATAAAATATAATTTCATCTGAAATTCACTTTTTTCTAAAAAAAAAAAGTAATTTACATTTACCGGTTACGATATAATACGTTCGTATACCGCTATAAATACTTATTCCACACACAACTTAATTACAAAGCCAATTTATCATTATTATTTGGTGTTACTACTTTCGAGATTACTATTATTACGTAATCGTGAAAAGGTTTTCTACATTGTAAGACGACAACTGATGCAGTTATTGCTGCACGGTATGAAGATAGATTGAACCATATGAAGCAACATAAATGTGGTTACATAGAAGAATGCTTGAGATCTCAAAGAGTTCTAAAATATAAATCCAGATAGATAGAATGCTGAAAAAAAAATGGATAATATAGAAGAAAACAGTCCGAGAGAAAATTGAAGGAAACAAGAAATGGTAGAAGGCATCAAGAATGCGATCATCTCAGACCTGGAGTTCATGCAGTATGCAAAAGAAAGGTAAAGGTGGATATAATTGCAGTTGTTATCGCCTGCGCTTTTGGAGAGTATAGCACAGAAAAGGACAAGAAGAATCGTAGGTAGCATCTTTCATTCGGCCAGGTTGTGCACATCGCTATATCGACATCTGGCTGCTTCGTTGTTACATTTACGTTAATCGATTCTATTCTTTATCTTCATCGTTGTGTCTATCTTCTAGTTTATCCTGTTAAATTGAAAATTTACGATGTTCTCTGCTAACTTCAACCCGATGACCTAGCACCTATTTATTACCGGTTGGTTGGTCATTTAATCTATCCACGGAGCTCAAGCGTGCATTTATATGTGTCGGACACATTTCAACGGCATTGATTATTCTTTGTCCACACGGACAACGCAATAATCGCTTGCTGCTTTGTCTATCTGATTATTTCTCGGAACTTTTTCCGAACGCCTGTCCAGCAATTGTTATTCTCGAAATTATTTATTTGCTATCTACTGCCATTAGCACTTGTAAATATTTATAGAGTTCCGAGAATTGCTATTCATAACTATTTTCAATTTTGTCTTCCTCTCGTTTTATATCGAATACATTTTGTTCATACTTTATATTTCATTCCTTCTTTATTTACAATATTTAACCTTTTTTTGAATTTTCCGTTTCAGCTATTAGTATTGTTATATTATATATTTTAAGTCTGTACGAAAATCTTGAACGTAAAAATAATGCTGATGTACAGAATCCAGCCGAAATGAAATTTAAACAAAAATAATTTAACTACCGCGTACAGAACAGTCAATTTATTTCCATTAATTACAAGTTAATGAAATGCACCAAAAATTAAAATTATATTAAAAAAAAAATAACGAACTCTTCTATATATACATATATACGTATAAATGAAACAGACAGCGAACAATGAAGAAACGAACGTCGCTTATAAAACACGTCTTAACTTTGAGAAGACTTCGAACCGACTGATCGAACGACTTCAAAAATGGTAACATTACAGAATTGAGATTGCGCAATGATTTTCTATTTTGTCAGTGAATGATATATATCTTAACCACAAGAGCGGGGTTTGCTTTTTAGCCTCTTGGATAAAACCTTTAACTGCAATACAGCAGTTTGCGGCTTCAACTTGGAAGACAGGATTACACAGACAGTTCCCCAAACTGTCTATCACCTCGCGCCTACTACCAATCATTATTATTATCATTCTGATTTCCTGTTTAAACATATTCGTTTTCTCAAACGGCGTACGAACATTATCATCATTATACGTTACAGATTACGCTTCAATTCACTATTAGAGGCTCATACCTAATTATTATTATTATTATTATTTAATGATTACGTTATTAAACAAGTATTTTTGTTTTTTGATTTATTATTTCTATTATTACATTGTATTATTGCGACACAGGATCGTTGCAGTACATATATATGTAAGATACAATGATTCCTTTTAAAGAACAATGAAGTTCTGAGCAAGATTCATTATTTACACTTGATTAAACTCGAAAAATATTGGCGATTTTTACTTTTAACTTTGTGGTTATATACACACACACACACACACACACAGACAGACAGATATACATATACAAAACACACAATGATGATCATAATTTTTATTAAATACAAAACAAACCGTTCGTTATAAGATTTAGCCAGATTGCGATATAGTATTTTAGAAGCGTTACGTCGGTTGCAAGTAGATGTCAATTTAGGTGACGGGCGTATGTTTAATACTAACACATATGACTATTACCGTTTATATATATGAATAACACTTTTGGATAGTGAAATTTAAAAGTTTATCGCATGTAACTTTTACACCGGGTTATGGATGTATAATATCTGATTATGTAACACTATACTAATAATTGGCATTTGAACGCTTTTCTTCGTGTGACCAGATTAATTGTTTGTATACACACACACACATATATATATATATATATATATATATATTAGCGCACCCACAGGGACTACCGGGCTTAAGTCCCCTAGAAAAGCTTAGGAAAGTATAAAATATATATCGAGAAGGCGCGTAACTTTTAAGCTCTAAACAATTTCCAGCTCAAATGATAGAGATGAAACAGAAGAGAATATTTGAAAGAGCTCGCGCTATCAATAATAAAACCTCATTTTGAAGAGTATGCAAAACAGCCTAGATTGCAAAAAGTACTACTAGGAAATATTCGTTACATTCTGCCTGCTAATGACATTGAAAATTTAGCTGACTGCGCAACAAAAAGAAAAAATGGCCATCGATTGGGCTGTTCGGTGTTTGAATCTGACACAGGTTTTGACCAGTGCGTTTTTCGTTGTTATTACTTGTTTCGTGATTGCTTATAGTTTGCTTTGCCTGTTGAATTTTGTTACACATTCGGCTGTGTATATTTTATTCATTTGTATTAAAATTTTTTAATTTTCCTGGGGGCGATGTTTGAGCCCACCCCAGATACAAATCCTGGGTGCACCACCGTGTATATATATATTATAGCATTTTTAACTATATGTTTTTTGTGGTTATTCATGAGTTATTAAAGAATATAATTAATGTGGTACTCCGTCTAGAATTATTTTCGGTGAAAATCACGTCCTGATTATTCAAAAAAATTTTTCGGAGTATCAACTGATAGTAGGACCAATCATAGGCCTGGAAATATAATGACTACAGAAGAATTGACCAATCACCATCCAGTAATATCAGGTGATGTATCAGCTGACGGTAGGACCAATCACAGTCCTGGAAATATAAAGTTCCGATTGAGAAGTGCCTATAAAAGGAAATAACTGAAGGGTCTGTGGTTTAGTTCGTTTCTGATGATGAGTGGTGTAAGTCCATTCGATTAAATTTTCTGAATTAACAGGACGTGGTTTTCACCGAAAATAATTCTAGACGGATGGAAAACAACCACGAAAGTTTTAATAAATATATAATGCGGTACTGTTAATTGAGGTTGTAATTACCGTAATTATTTCCAAGGAACACTTGTTAAAATCCCTGCAAGTGTCCCACGGGGCTGGTTTAGAAAATGTTATTTAAACGTAAAGTGATATTTAATCGAAATGTCCGATCTAGTGCCCGTATTACATACAGTCATTTGTATATACGTTAACTTTACGAAAACGATACATCCCTTTAGTGGAAATATTTTTTAGACTACTCTGCGTCTTTTTTTACTTTTGTCATCATCAGTATTATTATATTTTTATTTTTCTGACTTCAATCGGTTACCATCTAAATGTGAGACGGAAATTGCTCGGCCACTTAAATAATGCGGTACTCATTTTTGGCCGTTGAACGTGAAGATGTCGAAGTGTTTTATGAAGTACCACTGAGCTGGACGTAGAGTAGTCGATAATTTTTTTTTCGACGACGTTTTAAAAGTATCCGAACTCTCGAATGGTTATTTTCGTTTCGGAGATTTTCTAGCGCGGCTACTCGTCCAGAATTTTCGAATATTTGTTTTTTTAATCATTTCGAGATAATTCTCGAACGTGTCTTCGATTTGTATTTTGGGAAATATCGATAAAATTTTAATTTAAAACGAATAAATTTTTTGCACGCTTCGGATAAATTAAGTAAATTATCGGTTAATGATAATAATCGGTATAAGGTAAATGCGAAGAAAGTAGGTTAGAAAAAATTCGCGATTGTAGAATTTATAATAATAAAACTTAAAACTTCCGTTAGGAAAACAACAATAAAAATTTTGATAGCCATTAGTTTTAAAAATCTTGAATCTATAAAATGTTGAATATATCGGAGAGTACTGATTTTATAAATTATAAACCGAACAAAATCATAACACAGTTTAATCACTAAAAGCTTTTTATTGCAAAGTTTTACGACAGTTACGTCGTTTTCAAGCGTACACAATAAATATTACATAAAAATATTTATTGTGTATGCTTGAAAATGACGTAACTGTCGAAAGGCTTCTGCAATAAAAAACTTTTAGTGATTAAACTGTGTTATGATTTTGTTCGTTTTATATTATATCATAACACTGATCTTATTATAATTTCATTATAGATCCCAAGTCATACAGGTTTTCCACCAAATGAACTAGCGTACAAAATAGTGAAAGAAGCGGCCACCATTAATTCCCAAGGCAAGACGCCACAGATCACGCTGATGTAAGGGATATTTCACACCGGCGATTCTTATTCATCTAAATCGGTTAACTGACCGGTCTTCCCTTAATTAGTTTCTTGTGTATAGGCCATCCGATCGACTCAACCCCATTTAACTTGACCACATCTTCTATATCACCACATATAGGTCGGTTTACATTCAATACTTTTCTCATATTTTTTTTGAAATTCGAATAATTTTACCGAGCATGTAATGAGGTATAAACGTATGATCAGCTCGATGTAGACGTTAGAATTATTAACTAACTGGTAATTCATTTACCGAATACACACAGGTACGGTGGTACATTGGTGTGAAGTTAATAACAATAATAATAATTACATATATATTTTTAAAATATATACAATTAGCATGAACTTAAGAAAAATTAATGATTAGTCGGTTTTTCAAAAACGATGTTACTAATTAGTTGGTTATGTGAAATAGTCGTTTATGCCTATCACTAATGTATATATATATAATAGTATATTTATCAAATTTTTAAACATATTTCTCCGAAAATAAGAAATTTTTTGATTGTTTCAGAGCGTTTAAGGTACTTTTAATTTTATAATCATTACGTTCATGTTAATGAGTATTTATTTGTACAGGCACTTGAACGCGGGATTATTAACAATAATAATTATTTATATATATATATATATATATATATATATATATATCTCCAGAAATCAGAAAATGACTTAGAAATTTCTCGGTTTCAAATAAATATGTTTAAAAAATTGACAAGTATAATATGTACATACACGATTTTCTTCAGTGTAAACCATGTCAATTTTTTGATTACGTAATAATTTTAAAATAATTACAGTTTTCATTCTTAAACTGAGAACTAATTTTCGGGTTGTGTTAAAGCATTTGATGTATTTTTAATTTTACATCATTACGATCAGGTTAATTTTTTATATTTATATATATATATATATATATATATATATATATATATATATATATATATATATATATATATATATATATTGGTTTTTATATATTTATTTGCACATTTACATAATATGCTTGTATTTGCACGAGTTCACATAAATGTTTGAAATATGTTATACGTAATATATAAATAAATAAGTAAATTTACGAATAAATTTTTAATACTTATTTGTGAGTTTGCATAATAGCGAAAGTTTGGCGGGATAAGTAAATGTAAACATTGTTTTTTTTTTGTATTTAGAGTGTGCCTGTGTGTATGCTCGTGTGCATTGGTGTATGTGCAAGTGCACAGGGGTGCGTACCCATCTCTGTACGTATTCTGATTATGTGTGCGGATGTACGGATGTGCACTGAATATGCTTTGTAAAATATTTTATACAAATATACGTTTAAAAAAAAAAACAAAAAACCTTGTATTTGCACATTTTCACATAAATATGTAAAATATATTCATCATATATATATATATATATATATATATATATATATATATATATATATATATATATATATCAGTGTGTTTTTAATTATTGTATGTTTCATTTATGCTGAATGCTTGCCTGCGTGTAGATTTTCTTTTTTTAACATATTCCACTTACGTTTAATAACGCAGTCATGATTCGCACAATTCATTTATGACACATTTCTCTGCTACATATATATTTGTTTTGCTGTTTTAATAGACTCTAATACGCGTTATTAATATCCGCTAAATCAGTGATGTTTAAACGCCCGAATAAAATTAATATCTTTAACACGCTTTTCCCGTTTTATTATATTCATCTTTATCACGCACACTCTTTTAGATTAATCGATTTATTTACTTTTTTTTTGGTTTTCGATTATTAGCGGCTTTATTAATTTATATAAACCAATTTTGTAGCAGTAGAACCACAACTTTCGGCCAGCAACGATGGTAAGAAACAACGCTGTTTCTTGGGGCATTTGTCGCGGTCGAATTCGTTAGTCGTCGGATGTTCATCGTCGAGTTCGTCGAATTCGTCTTGTTGCGATTCTTCTTCGTCTTGCTGTTGCAGCGAATTGGACGAATCGACGATTTTCGATTACGAAGGCGATATATCGACCATTACGCCGGACGTTACACGCGATCGATTCGACGATAATTATCGTAAATCGTCCGGCGATAACGATCGTATTAACGATAGTAATGATAATAATAACAATAATGATAGACGATCTAACGGAACTGCCGATTCTACTTCCGGTTCGAATTCTTTAGATAACGACGAAATGTTGACACTAAGCAGTAAACATTCGGACAGCGGTTACGATACCTTGAAACGAGCCGTCACTAACGCTAACACGACATTTAGTACTACCGATGACAACGTTGTACGAACTAGAATTAAAGCGTTCGAAAAATTCTCGTCGCCCGACAATATCCTAACGACCGCCACATCCTCGTCGTCGGATGGTTGGAAAATTCAGATGCGTCGACCGTTAAACGTATCTTCAAATCAATATCAATCGAATCAGGCTCAAGTATCGCAATTAAAGAATTCGGTCAAATCGACGAATTTTCAAACGGGCACAGATCGTAAGATAAATACTAGTATTGCAGATGATGATGATGATGACGAGGGCGATGATAATGATGAGCCGATAACGCGATTGAATGGTAACCTATTTGACGATGTTAGCGAATGTAATTTCGTCGGAGATAACGACGAAAGTTTCGACAAAGGTAAGGCTAATCGAGGTGACTCGAAAATTATCGCCGGTTCCACGACTAGCGACTATTCGAGTTTCGTACTTAAGAATAATAATAATAATAATAATAATAATAATAATAGTAAGCTGCAGGAATTATACGAGGACGATTACGTACCAATGGGCAGAGGAGGAGATTTCGCTAATGGCCGTCGTTCTCCGTCTAATACGGTCGTTCCGGCCGATAATTTATTTTCGCATTCTCGTACGAATTCATCCGCGTCTCAAGTTCTAATATTGGAAACTATATTATCGGAAGACGCCGAAAATTCTTATATAGATATGGTGTTGAATAATAATAATAATAAAAATGAAATTTTGAGAGGAGACGCTACTTCTACTTCTCCGTCTTGTTGCAATCATTACGAATATTTATATAAAGCCTCTTCCTGCAACAAGGACGGTTCGAATTTTAACGAGAGTAAATTATCGTCCGGTTATATCTCTACTCTACCGGATATATTGAATTCTACTACCGCAACCATTCGGCCAAATCCTACAAACGATAATATCGATAATGGTAATAATAAATCCGCAGACGATAGTTCGGACGCCGACGATGAAGCTTCGAAAGATTTGGATTTGGATTTAGATTTAGATTTAGATTTAGATTTAGGCGAGGATGACTCGTTAGCTCGTCAATTATCGCCTCGATTCAGTTTATCGGATACGTTCCGACCGGCTTCCTATTATTTAGGAAGCGGATTTAATAACGCCGATAACAATAATAATAATAATAATAATAATAATAATAATAATAATACCGCGGTTTGTTACTCGGAACAACCGGATTCGTCTTCAGATAGCGATCTAGTATCACCGCCACCTATTCCGACTAGTCCGCCACCGATGGACGATGACGATTTATTATTAGACGCATCGTTACAGACGATCGATAACGACGAACAAGAGAATAGTAAAGATCGAATTAGTTTGTTGAGAGAAGAAGACGAATACGCATTAGCGATCGAAGGCGATGATTCAGCGTCTAAATTAGCGGACGAAATTATAATTAATAAGCGTCTTAGTTCTAATTTAACTGAAAGTTATAACAATAATAATATTAATAATAATAATAATAATAACTTAGAACAACGCGTTCCTCAGATTACACCGTTCGACCGAATCACTTCGTTATCCGTAAATACCTACGATAACGATAACGACAACGATAACGATAAAGAAAATGATAACACTTCGTCGACGTCCAACAACGGACGGATTAACGAGCCAGTCGGTTCGGAAATCGATCATCAAATTAATCCTCCGTACTATTACGGCGATTTACTACTGTTATCGTTATCGGCGAAGAAGATAGAGTTGAATAACCGTCGCGAAATATCGGTAGCCGAACAGAATTTCGTCAAATCGAATAACGTAGGACGCATGGTAAATCAAATAGACGCGAATGCCGATGGTCGGGCTATGGCGAACGCCGCTAAATTAATGGAAAATATGCGAAATACGATCGGCGGCCTAGCCGATAAGAGTACATTAGACGAGAAGAATATTTACAGTTCGGAAGCGTTCCATAAAATCAACAAACTCAGCTACCGATCCGAAACGCCGGAACCTTTGAATCTACATCATCTACATAAGAATAATGACGTTTTCGTCGACGATAATCGTAACATTAGCGATAATATGAATAGTCGCTATTCGTCGAATCGTAGAACTAGATCGTTAGAAGGATTGTTGGAGACCGATAACGAAATCAACTCCACCGACGTCGGTTACGATAATATCGATTCCAAAACGATATTGTTACGTTACGGTAGTAAGCCGTTTAAAAACGGTTCTCCGAAAAATAATTCCAGACTTCTTTCTAGACAATCGCGATCGTTAGAAGATTTAGACGTCGATCATCGTGCAGTTTACGAGACGAAGTTAACAACGCCGTACGACGGTCGACGCAGCGTCGACGTTCTCCTGTCGTCGACCGCTGGAACGACTACGGACGCGAAAAAACTAACCCGAGACGTTAAGTACGTAAACGACAGCGTATTAGTAACGACGCGTGCCAGGCTTAAACAACCGCCGCCGAAAGAGTATACCGAAGATTATCGCGACGTACGTAAAATTCGACGGCAAATTAGATCGACCGACGATGCCGGTTTAGACGACGGAGTTCATTACGAACGATTAAATCCGCGAGCCGCCGTAACATCTCAGTCTAGCGCGGATTCGCAACGTTCGACCCGTTCGCAGCGATCGACCTGTTCGCAGCGATCGACTCGTTCGGCGCATTCGCAGCCGTTACCGAGGTCGTTTAACGGCGATTGTTGCGACGATGGAGACGACAATAACAGACGAGTGGCCGCGCAGCCGCTAATGAGGGATAAATCGCCGAAACAACGCGACAAATCCTATAGACACGCGAAAACCGGCTCGCAGTCTTTTTTAGAGGAAGGCATGTATCCGATCAGACCTCCGTCGTCTTCTTTCGAAATCGACCGAGAGAAATTACGCCAATGGGACCTTATGTCAAGTGCCCCTGCGGCGATGTTGAATGCCGCACAAAAATTTCGTCAGCCGCAAGTGGAAACACGATCGACGGCTGTAATTACGACCGAACAGACTCTAAACGTCAGCAAAATTCCGAATTCGCCAGGTACGTCATTTATTTACGCTTCGCTTAATAGCGCGCGATCGTTTGTGTAGATCCTTTTTTTTTTTTTTTTTTATATTATTAAGTCAATAATAGGAAGAGTTTATTAGCGGTTTTTTATTGGCTTCCTATCGATAGCGCAGGTTGGTATATTTAAATATATATATATATATGTGTGTGTATAATTCAATAGTGGAAGCTCTGGAATTAAAAAATAAGTGACACGAAATAAACACAAAAATTACACGTCATTATTGAATATCGATAAATTACTATATGCACAGGCACGTACAATTATGTAGAATTTGGACTGTTTCCGTTATATTACGTGATTAAACATTTACCAATTTCAGATATTTATTGTGGCAACCTATTATTAGCCTTCAAGACTGTCATTGGAAGTAAAAGTCAACGAAATGAAATAACATTAAAAAGTGTATATATATATATATATATATAATTATCGCGCGCAATATTTTATATACATACGTGTATATATACACAAAACAAACAGAAAAAAACAACTAAAAATCGCCAAAGTTTTATACTAAAAACCACAAAGTTTTTCAGCCATTAAGCCATTTTCAACTGGTCGTAAATAACAATACAAAAACGTAAAAATGAAGAAAATTTGAAAGAAAATACTTCATCTAGATGTACAGTATTAAAACATATAGGAAAGTTAAATGACGGATTTAATTATTAAATAGGAAAGTGAAATGACAGATTTAATTATTAAATAGGAAAGTGAAATGACAGATTTAATTATTAAATAGGAAAGTGAAATGACAGATTTAATTATTAAATAGGAAAGTGAAATGACAGATTTAATTATTAAACAATCTCACGGCGAATGTTGTTGCGTCGATCTATTGGCTGGTTCCTTGTCACTAAGATAGTCTTGTCCACGGTTGATTTTTTTTTCGGCTCCACCAACGCTTGCATTCACACAGACATTCAATTAACCATCACTATATCATACGTTTCGTCCACCTATCAGTGTCCATTGTAGCCTGACAATTCGTCCTACTGCGTTCAGTAATTTCGTTTATCGTCTTATACGTGAAATCGTCATGATTTTTTCAGTATTTGGGCATTTGTTGCTTTTATCCGTCAAAGATATCTTCATTAGAGACTCGTGAATCACATTTCCGTTATTATTAGCCGCTTTTCAGATATCTTTATCGGCCGTGTCTCTAAACTGTATATTTACCGGCCATATATAGTAATTAATACGCTTTTAACTTACAGCTAAAGGCAACTTCAGAAATACATTACCGAGTCTTCTGAATACATATTTACACATCGGATTCTGATTTCTTCTTCACGATATAATCTGCGACTGATTTCCGAGTATTTGAATTTCTCAATTTTTTCACTGTTTTTTTTTTTTTTTTGTCGGTCTAAATTCCTGCCCTATCTAGTTTAGTATACTTATATCATTCGCCGTCTATCGATTTTCCACTCAAGATGGGTGAATCATCAACTAAACGAATTAAGCGAAACAAGAGCAAAACAAATCAGTGTGTGTCTGTGTGCGTGAATATCGATCAGAAGTGTATAGTTCGCGAACACGAGCGAGCCGTGAGTGTGTAAATCTTATATATATTTTTGTAGCTTATATTCTCTCTTTCGTTAAATTCTTTCCGAAGTAGCGGCTCATATCTGATTAACCGAAATCGGCGAGCTTTGTAAGAAAATAAAAATAAAAATAAAATCGTTAATAAAAAAAAAATATTATTAGGAATATTATTATGTATTATATAGTTTTAATTCGATCTTACACGGTCGAGTTGATTGTTTATTTTAAGTCGATTACGTAGGTACGCAGTTTATTTGCACTTCCGTCTGCGTGTTTAATTGTTTATTTGACGCGATCGACCGAACGATTTTACGCGTCGTTAATTATTTCTCCTCGCCTCTATCTATATTAATTGCAAATTTTACGAAAAGCCAAAAAAAAAAAAATTAACGAAGTAGACGGAAGAAGAAATTGTTAGTTTACAAAAGGAGTAAAAAAAAAATAAAATAAACGAACAACCTTTCGTACTCTGACCGAAATTAAATTTAATTCCGTAAAAATGTTTATTAATTATTTTTTTTTTTTGCTTTTAAAATGGTAATTATAGTACAGACTCACGTTCAAGTATTATTGTCGTAATAAAGATGTGAAATAAAATAGAAAATTGATCTAAAGGAAAACAAACGCGTAGAATTTGTTACACGTTAACTTAGAGTACAATATATTTAAAATTCGCTATGTTACGAATCTAGTTAATTATTAATAAATAATAATAATAATCAAATAGAATCAAGAGTCTAATCGAATCAAAATTTCACTATTGTCAATTAGAAAATTGTTAACATACTCGACGGAACTTCAGCTGCGAAATTCCTCCAACCTATAGCAGTCCACTGCTGAACGTAGGTTTTCCCCAACTGTCAGCCGTTATTATGATCCTGACCTATCCTTAGAGCTATAGTTGCGAAATTATATATCCTTCGGTAATAAGTGTACAATACTTAGCCGTTCGTTCGGCCGCTGGTGGGATTATTCATCTTTTATATAACATTCGGCAGGCTGATTGTTCATTTGTATTCTCAAATTCACGACTTTCGGTTATTATTGGCCTTGGTCCTCAGCAAGTATGCTAACGATACAAATCTCTAGAAAAACGAAATTTACTTCGAAGGCGATAAAAAGCGATCTTTCTTCTTGGTTGCGGGTGTAAATTTTTTCGATTAGGATATAGTTAAAAGTCCGAAATAAATAAATTAATATATGATTAAAAGTTTCGTAACAAATAGTCTTTTGTTAAAATTAAGATCTAATTAAAAGTTTCGTAACAAATTGTCTTTTGTTAAAGAAGTTGTTTGAAAGAATTTTATATATATATATATTTTAATGAATTCCACCAGCCGTTAAGGGCTGGGGGTTGGGTATTCGCGCGTAATATTTTAATTTAAAGTACTTTTTTTTTCAGCGGCATATATTTTTGTTGTTCGGGTAGTATTTCGAGCCTTTTTCGACGTTTCGACAGATTAATTAATTTTACAGCAATTTAATCCTCTAAGTTTCGATACCGGACTGGTTTTTGTCATTGCCAAGCATAACTATATAACCTACTCCGATGAGTTGTAGAATGGGTCCAGTTTCATCCCTGCATTTACATATGCGTATTAATCTTTACATCTATATCTGCTTTTTAATCGTTCGAACTCTTTATAGTCTAGGCGTCCCTTTTTCGTGCCACACGTTATCTAAACCGTTAATGAATGGTCGGCATCCGGTTACACGGTGTGGTACTACATATAAAATTCTCGCGTGGTTAGTACCGATATTAATTATTATTATCGTTAAGCTGTTAAAGAATAGCGATAATGATTGTTTACTAGCCTCCTTTTGATTAATGTTAACGATATTTCAATCGTCACTGGTGCTTTTATCGAAATGTCTATTTTATTTCATTAGCCGTATACATTGTTGTAAATGCCCGACAATAATTTAAAAAGGCATATCCTACCCCGATTAGTAAGCACGAACTGAACCACGTTAATTTTCTGCAATTATCGTGTTTTATATTATTTTTTAATCTAGGAATCTGCTGTTAAATTCTCATCGTTGCGCATACGTTTGGAATTACCACATGTATAATAATCGATAGAAGTTATGTCTAAAGTATTATCAGCTTTATCTATGTTTATCTTCGTGTTCTAAAATAATATATATACATTAAATCTAAGTGTTTTTGCAGCACGCTCTTTAGGATTCTCAGTATAGTTGGATCATTTTGATAAACATACTTCGTCAACAGATAGCGCTATCGATTATTTTTATTTCTATTTATAAATAACGGAAGAATATTAATTTTAAGGAAATTTTAATTTTTGTGCTGAAGTTGTAGACGTAGAATGTGAAATGCGTACGCGTGAAAATTTTTTTACAATATAATTATAATAAATAAATAAATAAATAACATTAAATAAAAATTCTGGTAAACGAAACGTCAAAAATATTGACGAACTTTAATGTTGAAGTCAGTAAAGAAAGTACGAAAAAGGCTGCAATCCAGTACATAGAGGGTAAATAGGAATGGTGGAAAGTCGATATAGATATATGCCAATATTTTAATCCAAAATTAATCTCAACGAGTTTTTAGCGAAGACAAAAAACTTGGATAATCTTGGGGAAACAATTAATGTGAAAGAAAACACGGGCCATATTTATCGGGGATTTACGAATAATCTAATAAAATATATACCGCCCAATTTGTGCTTCAAAAATGAAGAAGGAAAACTTACTTTGAATAATCGCGATAATTGCAAAGGGGTGGCGAGGTATGTTTTGATAGACTACTAAATTGTGAACAATCTAGAGTAACGTTTCAGAAACAAAATTTAAATTATAAGTTTTCAAACTCAATGTTACCAGACGTACATGCACAATAAGTTATTAAGGAGTTTAATAAAGCACCGAGAAGGCACGCAATAATTATAGAAATGTGGGAGAATTCACACCCTAAGATAATCGAAATACTGTAAAATATAATTCACGAAATATGGCAATGAGAAAATGTACCTTATGATTGGAAAATGTACCTGATGATTGGAAAATGCACCTGATGATTGGAAAATGTACCTGATGATTGGAAATGTACCTGATGATTGGAAAATGTACCTGATGATTGGAAAATGTACCTGATGATTGGAAAATGTACCCGATGATTGGAAAATGTACCTGATGATTGGAAAATGTACCTGATGATTGGAAAATGTACCTGATGATTGGAAAATGACGTTAATTCGTCCATTTGTCTAAAAAAAAAAAAAAAAGATTAGAACTGATATTAATAATTATCGAGGAATTCCACTTCTGCCAGTAACTCATAAAATTCTTTCAAAAACGATGCAAGGTAGATTTAAATAAACAACATGGATAAAATCAAGCTGATTTCAGAAGAAAAGGGAGATCTTGTCCGGAAGAAATACTGAATTAGAAATGAAATAGTGAAATATAGAAGATTTCGTAGTGGTAACATTTTTAACATTTTTCGATTTTAAGAAAATTCCGTACATAGAGGAACATTATTTCACCTACTAATTGAATTACGCATAGATAATTAATTTATAGCGCTCGTTAAAACATTGACAAACACCGTATCAAAAATTAAATTCGTAACAGAAGTATCGAAACCTTTTTCTAAAATAAGAACAGTAGATAAAAGTTGATGGTTTTTATCTCCGTTACTATTCAATTGTGTTCTAGAAAAGATAATTAACGGAGAATCAAAAAACATGGGAATAAGGTATTCAGAAGAGTAGACTAGTAACGGCAAACAACGTAGAAATCGATTGTTTTCATACTCTGCAGACGATTTTATCAGATAATACGAAAAATACGACTACAAGGCACTATATCTTTTTTGCGTCGGTACGGCTCTCAATGAATACATCGAAAAATGTTAATGAGATCCAAAATGAAAGAAAATAGAAAGATGATCAGAAAATAAACGGGAATGAGTTAACTAACGAAAAAGATATTCGACATTTTACCTCGGTTCGTGAAGGACGTAACCCGAAATGAAGAAAGTGGAAGTTTAAAAGTTTTTTGAAGGAAAAAAAGGAACTTACGGACGACGTATGAGAGAAAAGGAAGAAGAAATTCAGCTGGAGAGGAGCTTTGAATCGCGCAGAAATTATCTACGCAGACGGTCAACTTAGAAACAAAAAATTAAAAAGAAAACTCAATAAACGAAAATAATAATATCTTAAAGTGAAAATACTGTTAGTTTAATGTTTTTATTGAAATAATTTTTAAAATCGATCATTTACCATTTAATGGAACATTTTTTACCGATTGATTTAAAAATTTCTTTCAGAAGGTCCCGTCGATACTGCTGAAAAAATAAAATTAACTCAATTTTCGTTAATAATCGACGTTAATAAGTTCTCGTTTATTTAAGAATATCGAATTTCCGATTCCTGCATTCGTTAAACCTACTAAATCTGATCTAGCATAAGTCCTGAGAGCGAATATAACCCATCATTACAGCCGGCGCCCATATTACGAACAACAATAATAATAATTATAATAATAAAATTTCAAACAAATTATTCTTTAATTACCGGAAGATACAAAGTTTCTAATCGCATAGTTGAAAATAAAGATAAAACGCAAAAAAAAAGAGGACAAAATTCAGATATAAATAAAGATATTCGTACGGTTGAATTTTCTAAATCGCTGTTGAACTAAAGCCGGGCCTATATAATGCGAAATTAGTTTTCCACTGTTTAAATAACAATTCGTCATTAAATTTGAATTTAACCCGGATGTTTTCCCCGAGTTTAAATGCATTCTTAATTACGTGAGTTAACGTAATAAAGAAATATAAATATATACATATATATGCATGTGTGTGTGTGTGTGTGAACGTAATTTTATGATAAATTAAAATTCCATTTGCACGCGTGATTTCTGAATTTCTCTGGTCAATGGAGAAATCTGCGTTAACCACGTGTTTACATTATTATTTTGTCGGGTTTGATAATCTATAGCACAAAACTATTTTTTATTATAAAAATAAATTTTAGTCTCCCTCTATCGATTCATTGGTGGGGGGCTACAGTTAGTCAATCGATATTAAATCCAGTCGGAATCATGACTATATGTATATATTAGTTATATATATATGTGCGTAATAACGTCGTTAACATCAAGATGACCAACCAGTCGGACGCCTGTTCCGTTTTTCGTTACGTAGTTTCTATGTTGTTTTCGGATGTATCTAAGGAGTAGGAATAAGATCGAATCTCGTCCACATCAATCCGGTTAGTTCGTCCGGCAGAACTGGTTCGTTTGTAAAGCGAGTTCTTCTATTATTCGATATATTCTGAAGTCGAAGTTATCCCGGATTTAACAGAGTCTTCAGTCGCTTTTCGAAGAATGGGAGCTAAAATTGGTTCTATACTTTGCCCTAAAAAATGTTGCTGGTCCCGTAAGTTATTTTTAATTTCTAATAAATATAAATATATATATGTATATATATTCAATATTTCGATTTTATGCGTAGTACAACCTTCGCGTTTCAACTATATAGTAGACATTTTCTGATACAAATGAACCGGCTAATTATTATGATTACTACTTTTATTTTAGTCAACTTTTTTTTTGTGATATGTCGGAATTACGTAATATTAACATTATATCAAATAAAAATATTTCCCTCATATATATTTTATATTATGTATATGTAAGGTGAACAGCAATAGTTTCATCCATCTTAAAGTAGTTGATAATTCACTTTTACCAAGTTTCAACGACTGAAATGTTTAAGTGATTTTTATATTTTATTATTATTATTATTATTATTATTATTATTATTATTATTATTATTATTATTGGAATATGAACATGTGTAGATTTATCCGCAATACGATTATAGATATTTGAGAAATCGCATTTTTTGTATAAATTTGTTCGAATATTTAATTCTACGCATATAATAGATAATAACGAACGTTTTGCGAGCAAGCAGAAAAATGTTTCGCTGCGAACGAAATTTTATGGTTTAATTTAAAAAAATAGTTAAAAAATTTTTTTAAAACGATATTAAACGAGCACCTCATTTTCTTGGTAAATACTCAGTCACCCGGCGGCATAAGTCGATTATATATTCCGCTTTATTGATATTTGGCTTATTTTTTAAATTTAAATAAATCAGCTTTTGTTGAAAGAGTTTTTTGAATTATGCGTGGAACGGCTTCGAGACGAATTTCAAAAATCTATAACCGGAGATATTTTATATGTTCAAAAAGTATTTTGCAATTCAAAAATCGATATTTCGCATATATATATATATATATATATATATATATATATATATATACAAATTTGTATACATGAATATATTTGTTTACCCCTCTCTGTTTTCTCATGTTCACTTTCACTCGTTCACTTTATATATATATATATATATATATATATATATATATATATATATATATATATATATATTATATTTTATATATATATATATATATATATATATATATATATATATATATATATATATATATAGTGTATATTACGACGATCGTCGTATGTTCGGCTCTAAATAAAAAACAACAATAAATTTGCAAAATAAAAATTATATATATATATATATACATATATATATATATATATGCATATTAATATTAATTGTATATGTATATATGTATATTAATATTAATTGTGTGTGTGTGTGTATATATATATATATATATATACACACAATTAATATTAATATACATATATACATATACAATTAATATTAATATTCATATATATATATATATGTATATATATATATATATATATATATATATATAATTTTTATTTTGCAAATTTATTGTTGTTTTTTATTTAGAGCCGAACATACGACGATCGTCGTAATATACACTATATATATATATATATATATATATATATATATATATATATATATATATATATATATATATATATATATATATATATATATATAAAGTGAACGAGTGAAAGTGAACATGAGAAAACAGAGAGGGGTAAACAAATATATTCATGTATACAAATTATAGCACTTGTGCAACAAAGTTTCACTCGGTTATTTTAGCTGATCAGGGTGAATAGATTAGAAGCTAATGAGATTTAGGTTCACAGAAGAATAATGGAAATGACTATCATGGACCGAAAAGGTATCAAATACAAAATTATCTCGGAAATGGGTAATTTCTAAATACTACGACACATGATATGCAGCAGGAAAATAAATTATTTTGTGTACTTGGGTCTAGAACGAGAATATCGATTACTAAAAGTCGTACTCCGTGGCAAGATTAACGGAAACAGCGGACCAGGCTGAAGAAAAAGTGAATATATAGACAATATAAAATAGCGCACTGGAATTCACTCAGTACAACAAGTTGTCCCATGTCGCCCAATGGAGATTATTGCATTGTCTCGGTCCGGTAATAGATACGAAGCCGCAGAAGTTGTAAAATTGAGGTTTTCCAGAGAATCACATATTATTATAAACTACTTTAATTGTGGAGAATTTGGATTCATAAATTTCATAAACAAAAAATTTAGTTTGAATAAATACCAGAAGAAGGGACGATAATGTTATGTTGGAAATAATTTCTTCGATCCGGTTTTTTCCATAACGCAATTTTTCCACTACCAAAAAAAAAAAAAAAAAAACCGAATTATATATATCACGTTCGCTATATGTGGACGAAAATTTTTTAAAGCGAAATCGAATTGGAAGATAGAAGACGATTTTTCTTCTAGATGGTACAAAACAAATTATGACGCGAGCGGATGTACGTCTTTATTTTTTACAGGTTTACGATTTTTTGTTTGTAAAAAGAAGTTATAACCAAGGGATTAACAGTTTCGACAAACACCGGGGGAGGACGTTTTTATTTAATCGTTTATTAATTATTTTTCAATAAATTTAATTATACATCCCTAAAGACGAATAAATGAATTTACATATTGTTTTAATTATTAATCAATTGCCACTTGCCCGTTTTATGACCATCTAGCAATTGTTATGGGAAGTGGCATGTCTGGATGGCGGGACAACAGCGCCGATAACGTTCCCCCCCCCGAGATCGAATTTTAATTAATTGTTGTTAAATATATGCAATGTTAAGTTGAAGTCTTCTTACTTCCTTGCTTTATTTAACAGATTTATCGCTGGCCTGTTATGTGGCTCATCAGTCTGTTTATATATTTTTTTACTTGATTGACGAATTCGAAATTCTCCCTGTAAGGTATCGTCGATTACATACTAAGGGGTGGAAATTCCAGAACCTCTGTATTTTATTTACAACGAATATTTTCGGTTTTCCACGTGAAATATTTTTAATTTCGAGAAATAAAACCGAGCTGCCAAGGAGGCGTGTCATTGCTTCCACACATTTTTGTTCTTGTCTCTCTTCCTAATAATGCAGAAGCTTTCTGCTAAATCTTTAACTCGTAGACGTGTATGAAAGTCTAAGCAACGATACCACACATGCTTCCCGTTAAATCTAATCCGTTATCTCGGTTGCATTTAATAAAATTAGTTTTATCCTTACCAGATTTAGAATATCCTGCTTAAATCTTACCCATTATTACGTTCTTCAAAGCACGAACCCTACACTCTGCTATATTCCTCACATCCCTTCCATACCTCAAATCTTTTCCGAGTCTATAGGCGACACCCTAACGTTTTTCGATTAATGCATTCGTTGAATCTTTCGAACGCAACATCTGTACTATCAAATAATAGTAATAAGTATTGATTAATTACGGTAAATAATGGAAAATTTGTTTCGACCGAGCAGCTGGAATATAGATCGCTGACTTATTTTATATTTCTATTTATATATATATTAAAAAACACGATAATTTTAGGAGTATAACGCAAAAGTAGTCTTGTAAGATTTTAATAATTATATAACGAATGAAAATTGAAAAACTCGAAGCGATTATCTTCAGTACTATCCAAACAGAAATGAAAAAAATTAATAAATTAAAAAATATATGTATGTAATAAAAAAAAAATATATATATCTACCAGAATATATAAAAAAAAAGTGGCGATTCCCCGAAATAAATTACCAAACGTGACGGAAAGAATGATTAATTTCCAAAAATCGGACGATTCCCATAGTACTTATCGTAGACGAGTAAACGAACGGATTACGTATCTTCCTGTCGTCATACAGACAAATAATAAGCACTCCCGGTGTAATGTAATAAGAGGGGATTACCTTATTTCAATTTATCGTTGAAAATATAAGTTGCTCGGAGAAAATTGATTCTTCCGTTTATCCTCATTCGATATGTACGTCATACTTATACGTATGTGTGTGTGTGTGGTGCGTCGATGCTTGTAAGTAATTTAACGGTAAAAACATGACATACATAATAACGTGCGTGCTAAGAATTTATACTAAAGCAATCTGGTAATAGAAATAATAATAATAATAATAATTTATACGTGATGATGAAGAGGCGAGGAGAATTTTTTAAGCTCGAAGCACGTATACGGTTAAAATTATTATACTAAACACACACATGCGTACACGTGTATATATTTCATTTACTTTATCTAGAAATAAAAAATTGTTTCACAGCCAACTCGCATAACGCGCAATTCTTGTTTTCGTTGTTACATTTTGCATCGCGGTAACGATAAGAGGAATTCTTGTATATTGGATAGCCTCGTTTATATAAAACACTTTTTATATTTAAACATATTACCCATTTTAAAAGCACGACGATATATGGACTAGATAATGTGTACGCGATTTTTTTTTTTAGAATAATTCATTATAACAAAGAATTTGTTTCAAATGTGCGAAGATACGTATACGGTCCAGGGTTCGATCGCAGCTCGCCGTGTAAAAGTTTTTCATCGTGATGTAACCCTTAACTATCACGAAAAAAAAAGACAGCAGCACTCCGCTTCGTGGTAATGTAATTAGTGTCGTGTATGTTAGCCTATTTTGTACGTAAAACTCTAACGTACAATGGGTTAGTCACAATACGAGGACGATCGTGAGCAGAATGCGCTCGATACGAGCGAGAATTAAATTAAATGATTGGTAGTACGTTTAATCTTTCTCCGTATAATCGTCAAGCTGGAAATGTGTAAGCGGTTTATTTCGGAATTTCTACCGGAAACATAGAAAATCGTTTCCTTTAACGTAGCGATTTAATAGAACGCAAAACAATAAGTCAAACCCGGGGGAAATATATAGAGAGATCTTACCACGGCTCAATATTATGAAGGGGAGTATGATTGGTTTAAAATTTCTGTAGTCTTACGTGTGTTGGATTGCTAGGAATCGTTCTCGAATCAGTACTTCGGATCAGTAATGTTATGAGCAGCGAAAACTTCAACGCTATGTTATTAGGTAATTTATATTTCCGTTAAGCGGCGGCATGCCTAATCGAAAACGCTGGTATAGTAATCCGGCTAATAGGATTCGATGTAATTTAATGTGTCGGGGTTCTAGGTTTAGCATGATATTTTACAAATTGAGCCGCAGGCTTTGCAACCGTTTTAGACGAAACGAATAATTTGTATACTTACAACACGAAGTCGATGTCTTATTACTTACGTGGTTTTTAAACATTTGACTTTGAGCTAGAGCACGTACAGTTTCCGAATAAAGGCGAGTCCGCTTTTTGTCCCGTTTATGTCTAAATAGCGGCTGGTTGGAAAAGATACATTTGTACCACTTTCAGCTCTTGTTTTCCAGATTTCTAGGAATTAGCAGGTAATGTCTGCGAATTTTTTAATCTACACTCAGTCGGCACTTCATAATTGTCAACTGGATAATTATTTCCCATTTGCCTTTCTTGGCTGTTACGCTACATATAATTTTGGTGCCGCTCGCTTAGAGGCGTCTCATCGAGACGACCAATAATTTTATTTATTTCTTCAAATTGCGTTAAATTAATTAATTTATAACGAATAATGTGATGGACCGTTCAATGCGATAGAATACTATAGATTTAAGAAATAATCACCGTACCAGAGATATACAGAGATTGTTGATAATAACCGAATCGAATAAGATTGAAAACTTCAACATAAACTAAGAATTAGGCTAAACAGCCTAAATCGCCTTTAACAGAGGCACAACGTGGATGTCTCTTACATGAGACAAACAAACTCAGCAATCGCTAGCCACAATGCTTGGAAAGAGGATAAATAAAAACCCAGGAACCATGGATTGAACCAACGGAGCATCTCGCTCCAAGAACTGAGTTGAACTCTGAAATCAATGTAAAGAAATGGCGGATTTCCGAAAACGCTCCCCGCATATATGGTTAAAAATAATCTATCTAGCACCTCCTCAACTGCAACAGTTACCCGTATAAGTGCGACCTTAATAACCTACTACATCTAGAATGGAGAGTCGCTAAGTCAGTGATTGAGTATCGTGACCTCTATTTTAACGCATTTGATATAATTTTTTTTTTCCATCTAACTCTATTTCGGCTTTTCACTATAGCTTGAATTCTTAATCCAATACGATTCGTGACAGTACCTATCCACCGAGTCGGAGGTCTTCCTTTTCACCTTTTCCCTCCTATCTGCCCAATTACTACGGCTTTTACTAAGCTGTTTTCATTTCTTCGCATGATGTGTCCATAATATTTTAGAGGATTTTCTATTGTCATAAAGTGTGAAGGCGCTGTTCCATCTTTAGCTCTTCCAAAATTGAGGCGTCTTCTTTGCCGTCCATGGTATTTTTAGCATTCTGCGCCATGTCTACATCTCGAAGGAATCAATTATGTGTTTGTCTTGCTTATGTAATGTCCAGGTTTCGGCTCCATCTGCAAATATGGCAAATACTAAAGTGTTGACAAGCATTCGCAAATTTTGCTAATATCACTCTGCGTTTAATCTCCTCCCCATTTATGCAACGGTTATTTATTAATGATCCGAGGTATGTATATGAACTTACTATTTCTGTATCCTGTATACTGTTTTTTCCTGAGAATGTATTATCCGTATTTATTACCATAATTTTTGTTTTGTTTTTATTAATTAGAAGTTTCAGTTTTCTACTTTCCACTTCTACTCTGTTCGTTAAGTCTATCATTTCATTTCTGGAGGCAGCAATGAGCGTAGTATCATCGGCGTATCGTAAATTCGTTACTCGATATCCGCCTATTTTCATTTCTCCTTTATAGCCTTCCAAGGCGTGTCTCATTATATACTCGCTATATATGTTAAAAAGTATTGGCGGACAATATATATATACAACCTTCGAACGAAATTTTCCTGAAACGGCGTCATCAAGCCTTACTCCGGCTTTTGTTTGGACATAAAGATTATTTATTAAGTAGGACAGGTGTCTTGGAACGCCCAGAATGTTAGTATTTCCAATGGTTTATCCGTGATAGTCGATAAAGCATAAATACATTGGGTTGTCATATTCGATACTTTTTTCAATTAATTGTATACACAAAATTTGTTCTCTGGTTCCTCTACCAGTAACAAATCCAGCTTATTCTATTGCTATTTGCCCGTTTATATATTGTTTCAGCCTCTATTAAGTCTTGTTTTATAAGCTCCTGCAGTCAGTTCTCTTTCCCCGTATGTTAGACGTAACCGTAACTGAGCTGCAAGTAGTTGATGATCTGAGCCACAGCCTGCTCCGGGATATGTTTTAGCATTCAGAATGCTCGATTTCCATCTTGAGTTAATAATGATGAAATCTATTTGATTTCTTACTCTGTCCCCCGGTGATCTCCACGTGTATAAACGTCTAATAGGTTGTTTAAAATATGTATTCATTACAGCAAGGTCATAGAGTTTCGCCTCTTTTATTGCGTGATCCAGTGTTATATTTTCAAACAATCCTTATTTCATCATCATTTTCTGTATCGCCGACTATGGCGTTCCAATCTCATATATATATATATATATTTTTTGGCCTGTACCATAGGTCGCTTGTATATATATATATATATATATATATATATATATATATATATATATATATATATATATATATATATATATATATAGTCGGGATAGCCTAGTGACTAGAGCACGGATTTCTATACGGAAGGTACCGAGTTCGAATACGATCGGTGATGCAAAAATTATCATCAGACAATAAAAATATAAATAAATAAATAATCCTATTATATTTTATTTATATTTATTTCAATACAACATTTTATAAATCATGAAGAATTTATATCATACACATGTGCTAAGTATCCATAAAGTTTCCTTAAAATACAACCAAATGCCTTTGCAAAACTAAAGAAATAATAAAGCAAATAAAAGTAAAATAACAGTATGAAAATTAAAAAAAAAAAAAACTATTAGCTGGTAAATTAAATTTAGTTTAACTTGTACATAAATAAACAAAAAGTAAAGAAATCGTAACACAGATATGCTATATTAGAAATCGATGCTTATATCTAGTGTATCGCATGCTAAGATCAAGCATATTGTAATTCCCGATTACCTAAATTAAGTCGTCATGATACATTTATCATAAAATTTCTTTGATAATTTATAAATATGATCATAAATATGATGAATATTAAACGTGGAATGCGTGTACTTTAGTCCATCGGGGAGCATTTAATGATATTCTGCAACACTAGTTTTGCATTATCTGCAGCTTTTTGTAAGTCCTAATGGAATCCCCAATAAAACAATATACGCGAACAGGTATTTTTATCGCGCTCGACGAAGAGGATCAGCGTGAACGGGATCAAACCGTGCCGAGCTGTCACAACTGTCAACGAAATTAGATATTTGAACCACCCGGTTGATCTTACTATGAGAGACGCTAAAGAGTTTACTATGTAAGACGAGAAGAATAAATGTATAGTAAAAAAGAAAAAAGTCGTCCCATATATTTTACTTTTACTCGTTACGAGCTTACATAATCAACTCCACTCTTCCAAGGTTGTGTGAAACAGTATAAATACGCACACATGGGTATATACGTGTGTTATTGAAGGTGTTTGTAGGAAATAACAAATATGAATAGGTTAATGATACGTCATACATGGAATTTACATTATAATTAGCGATGTAAATATTCGGATAAATTTGATGTTATAAATCGGATTAAACTGATATCAGAACCAATGGAATTTACAGATAATTAGCGATGTAAATATTTGGATAAATCTGTATTATAAGCAAATTTCACCTAATCTCTTCGACGCCTAATAACTTTTACAATATTTATTATATTTATATTTATATTTTATATTTATATTATTTATTTTTTATATATATACTATCAACAATTTGTCGTGTTCTCTAACAAGCTTAATAACATTAAGAATATACGTCGGATCCAAGAAAGTTCTTTATAAAAAATATTCGTCCGAATTGTCGAGCCTAAAACTACCTTTAAAATCCATCATCCCTTATACCATAAATGGGAGTTTGAAACCGGTGCGATTTTCGAGCAAAGTGTTATGACATCTGTCGAAGATTCGTGCATTTGAGTAAGTCGCTTATAGTAATTTTAACGCATATAAGTTGACCTATTATCGGGTGTCCGGGAAAAGGCGCAAAATTTTTGCAAACTTCCAACGTCCGTTTTGCTACTTTAGATGTGATTAATCAAGTCAGACTATTTCCTTTTAAACGGCGTAACACTCAGTCGTCTATATAGAACGGTATTTAGCCGTGACCAAAATTTTCAAAAAATGTCTTAACTGGTGTACACCTTAAAGCCGTTTCCCTATCGTCATTATTGCAATTGACGTCATTAACTTTTTTTTTTTTTTTTACTACCGACCATTGCCATTCGCTCGAACTTTACCCCTACCCTGTCGGATTTATCGGACCATCTATGGGGAAGTCCAAAATTCGATAGATGACGGATTTTTATATTCTTCGTTCTTCCACCATTTATAGCTCCGTTCATATTAATCCTATCGTACATACTGGGAGCGATTTTTGGTCAGCCGTTTCTACATTGCTTTTAGCATGGGCAATGTTATTTATATATCTATATATTTTTCATATATATATATATATATATATATATATGTGTGTATGTATGTATAGTGTTTAGCCAATCTATCTACCACACACGTCAGGCATACAGCCGGTTTAAAACGTTCTTACTTTATTGATTGTACGCGTGCCCATTATGCATACTATGCTACCGCTGAATTTATTAAGCACGATGTAAACGTGCTTAAACGATATTGTTTAGGCTGATCCTATTTTCTATCATAACTGTATCGTATAGGTGCGAAAAACCGGGTAAAAATATTTTAATCCGAACCTGAAAATTTCAAAAGGGCACCTTCCTGCTTTTTCTCGACGATAGACTTTTTCGCGATAAGATAATTCGCGAACAATTTGAAACAGGAAAATATGTCTTATACAAAAGTTGTAGTGTTTTTAAATTCATAATCACATTTCAAAAGTGAATAGGTAAAGAGAAAACTGGGATCAAAAGTTTTAAGAGTTTTTCTCAGGTATTAACGATTTTAAGATAGATAAGGAGTCGAGTTTGACGCCAAACAAAAACTAACGTGGAGATCTGTCATTTTGTATATAACATTAATCCTAAAGTTCAATTTTGGATGTTGATTGGTTTTTGGACTAAACGCATTGCTTTCTAATGGTATATATATATATTTATTTATATTTATATGTATATACTTTATCGCACTTGCGGTAATCGCTTCTCGCAAAATTTATCATCACACATATTGTGTGGTACGTTGTAGAAAGGGTGGCAAATGTATACGTCAGAAAATTTATCCTAATATGGATGAATTTTTTTATATCAATATCATGGTATTACGGTGGTAGCAAAACATTTAAAAATTTATGCATACAGATACCTGAACTGTTAGTAGTAATTTTCAAACTTGATTAAAAACGTAAGATATATTTGTATATGTATTGGAACAATTTCTCTGGCATGACGTCAATTTCACGATTTAGTTTCCATCCAACAAAAAATTCTATAATAAAAAAAAATCATTTTGGGGTGAGTATTTGAAAATTTGTAAAACATATATATACGCATATAAATGTTGTGTAATATGAAGTGATTTTGATGGATTCAAAAATTTATATATATACGCGCATACTGTGATAGCAGAGTTTTTCTTTAAAATTAATTTTAAAATGTGATTCGGGATATTTGCGTATAATACATACATTTATATATATATTATATTGCCAAAATGATATTAACTATATTTTTTTACATGTTACGATTGTGTTTAATGGATTGTCTTTCGTTCAATTTTGGTGTCTTTCGCTTAATTCACTGTATATTGAAAATAATCTCACCTTCTGACACTTGCACACCAATAAATTAATCCAAAGTAAGTTTAAAATTTGCAGGCTTTTATTTTAACGCCTCTCCTAACGTCTGCAAATCACTCATTCCGACAGCTGCACATCTTCTGCAGTAATAGGGAAAGTATAAAATTTTCAGGCTTAAATTTAACGCCTCTCCTAACGCCTGCACATCACCCATTCCGATACCTACAGAACTTCTGAAATAATATTCAGTATTCTCAAAATGTGTAGGTAATTAAAAATAAATATTTTTAATGCCTCTCCTAAGTATATTTTGAATTTATATAATTGTAGCACTGATTTCGTTGGTTATAGTATAATACCGAGAAGTTTGTGTTACACGTCAATAGTGTACAGAAATCTGAACTAAGTTTAACCAAGTGTGTGATTCCAAGGATAGGATTATTATTGTGTAATCGATTGCCGTGTAATCGATTGCGTTTAATAATTTCGCGAATAACAATTTCTCAGAAACGAATGATTGTTGGTGAAGTGAAAAGAGGTTGTTAAAGGTTGCCTGTGAAGAATCATCCTAAACAGCAGAACAAAAACAATCCAAAGACGTGGTGAAGTCTCTCACTGATGTTGTTATTTACAACAATGCCTGCAAATTTCACCCGCCAATACCTGCACATCTATAAAGTAAATCGAAATTAAGTTTAAAATTCACATGGTTTTATTTTAACACTTCTCCTAACGCCTGTAAATCACCCATTCTGATACCTGCACTTCTCTTTAAGTCATATATTGAGTATTCCAAAATTTGCAGGCATTTAAAAATAAACTTAATGGTTTCCCTGATTTTTTTCGTCTGTTATAGTATAATAAAGAGAAGTTTTTGTTACCCATCAACAGCGTACAGACTTCTAAATTTAACTGGATGTATGATTCCAAGGATTGGATTATTATTGTGTTAATAAATGCCCAACCATAATCACTCGTGTAACGGTTTGTTTATTAAAGGTTATATTGAAAAGAAACATCATAGGCAGAAAAAAAAAGGGAAACATTCCAACCAGGCAAATATCTCACTGTGGTAGTTATTCATAAAGGCAGAGCACCTCTGACCACTAAACCTACCTAGTAAATATACTTATATTTGATATATATATATACATAAAGGGGCCACTTATCCAATTATACACATTATATATTATAGAAAAAATATATATATATATATATCTATACATAGAAAGCTTATCCAATTATATACATATATATATATATATATATATATATTATAGAAAGTATATGTATATATGTATATATCTATACATAGAAAGCTTGTTTTTTTCTGATATTTAGGCTGTTCCTTCACAGGCACATCCTTTTGCTACGTCTTCTTGCGTCTTCAGATTGTTTTTTTGTTTCTGATGTTTAGGGTGTTTCTTCACAGGCACAACTTTTTAGTTAAACTTAGTTTTAAGGTCTGTACGCTGTTGACAGGTAAAAAAAATTCTCGGTATTATACTATAACATAAATTCAAAATATACTTAGGAGAAGTGTTAAAAAGATTTATTTTTAAATGCCTACAAACTTTGAGAATACTCAATATTATTTCAGGAGATGTATAGGTGTCGGAATGGGTGATTTGCAGGCCTTAGGAAAGGCATTAAATTTAAGCCCCGCAAATTTTAAACTTACCATATTACTGCAGAAGATGTGCAGGTGTGGAATGAGTCATTTGCAGGCGTTGGGAGGCGCGTTAAAATAAAATCCTATAAATTTTAAACTTACTCCATATTACTTGAGGAGATGTGTAGGTGTCGGAATAAGTAATTTGCAGGCGTTAGGAGAGGCGCTAAATATAAGCCTGCAAATTTTAAACTTACCCTATTACTTCAGAAAATGTGCAGGTGTTGAAATGAGTCATTTGCAGGCGTTAGGATAGGCGTTAAAATAAATTCCTGCAAATTTTAAACTTACTTTGGATTACTATGTTGATGTGCAGGAATTACATTTGGATATTATGTACACACTGTATGGATATATATTATATATGTATATATGTGAGCATGTCATAATATACCTATATATTCATATCTCACTCGTTGAGATTATTCAATTGTATTCACTTCCCTCGAAATTTCGTTGTGCATAAATGTGGATTATTTTAATTGAGGAGAACCTTCTGTTCAATCTGCTTTCCCATTCGTGTTGAGACATTTATCCTGTACAGGTCATTTCAAAAGTTGTACTTTTTGAACTCAACTTTCTGGAATATTCAAAAACGAGCAGATTTTCCTCAAAAATTTTGAAAACATTTAAATTGTAAACTTCAAAAATATAAATAAGTTTTCTAGACTCCAGCATGGTAAAAAAAACTTATAATGCTCCGAGTTCGTTATACATTATTTTTGGTAGAACTTCGTTTACACAGCGTAATATTTCACAGTCATAATCATGGTGTATATAGTATGAAAAAGGTACAACTAGATAAATTGTTTGATAACAGTATACTAAAATACGAATTTGATACAGCAGTAAAGATGCTAAGAAATAATAAAGCACCTGGTGCTGATAATATACCAGCGGAATTGATAAAAATGAGCCGAAGAAAAACTCACGACAGATTTTTTTAATTAATTTCAATTATATGTAATGAAGGTATATGACCAGACGAATATTGTACTTCGGTGATTGTTCCGATTCCAAAGAAAATAACTTCAATATGATGTACCGAATATAGAACTATAAGCCTTATCCCTCACGCATCCAAAATATTGCTGCAAATAATAATAAGTTTAGAAAAATATGTAGAACAATTTTTAGATAAAACACAATTTGGCTTTCGTAAGAATCTATCGACCAGAGATGCAATAGGGACGCTAAGGCATGTTAGAGAGCGCCTGATGAATTTAAATAAGAACATGTTCATTTGTTTTGTCAATTATACTAAAGATTTTCATCAGGTTAGTTGGGATAAGCTTTCTCTTCTCCTTGAGCAAAATATTAAACTTGATATATAATTTATACAAACGGCGGTTATTAGAGTAGATGGGGTTATACCTAAACCCGCAAAATAAATAAAGGAGTACGACAAGGTTGTTTGTTATCTCCATTTGTTTTTAACGTATACGCGGAACTTGTACTTAAATTAACTTTAGCAGAAACCACATATGGATTTCGCTTAGGCGGGGAAAGACTTCAAACGATATCATTTGTAGAAGACCAATCTATAATTGCTGAGTCTCCGAAAATACTATAAAAAATAGTACAGACCTTAAATGATACAGGAAAGCAGTTGGGATTAGAAATAAATGTTAATAAAACTAAAATCATAATGTTTGGTAAACATCCTAATCGTTTTCAACTGGAAATTAATAGTCAGAAAATTCAGCAGCGTAAATCCGGATTGGGGAAAAACGAATATATATATATATATATATATATATATATATATGCGTATCTTTTTATAATAACATTATGTACCGTTTAAATATTGGAATGAGTGAAAAAATATCTGCATTGAATAATGTTAAGATTAAAATATACGTAGGATAAATGAATAAAAATTTAATTGTATCATTGATAGAAAAATATAGCAAGACGGAAATATTATTAATTTATATAAAATATAAATATGTAATACAAATTAATTTTTTCATACTTGAAATTTACCAAATATTCTCTTCTATACTTCGATTGTTTATGAATATAAGTAGAACAAAAATAAGTTGATCGTAATCGTATAAATAGGTAGAATATTTGAGGTATTAAATTAAAAATTAATAGTTCGTTACATCGAATAAGGACGAAACCACAAGTCCAAAAGTAAATTAATCGATATAAATTATCAGATACAATAGGTGCATATGCGCATATAATAATAAAATATCCAATTCTAAGAACAAATTTCTAAAACCCTTTTTAAACTGCGTCAATACAGAGAATTAAACACAACGTTATTTAGATGTATGTTACAGCATTCCAATGATCGTCGATAATAATGAGTGAACTCAGGAAGAATATAAAACCTAGTTTTACCCCTTTTTGTATATTTGGAAAAGTTATTATATAAGAGATGAATATCCTAAAATAACAAAAAAAAAAAAACAAACACAAAAAAAAACAGAACAGAGGAGGTAATTTTTGTGTTAGAAAAAGAATCAGTATAGTGACTAACAAAGGAAGTGAAACCGTTAGTTAAGATCCTACTGATTTACTCGCGTACGCATATAAAACCACCATTTCAGTTTTGTTTTATGTAGAAATACGTCTAAACCTATTTTTGAAACCACACACGCATACGTTGGTCGTACTATTTGTAAATGAGTAAAAAGATACATCTGAAATATAAAAGCATATTATGGTATTATTACATTATGATATAGTAGTATGTGATAAATTTAGAATTTGCAATAGTTGTAATAACATTAAATTGCATATTTCAAAGGGTATTTACTTTAAATAAAACAACGTTTATGTTTTAAGACAGTATAACTTCACACGCTGTAATTGTGTGGAAATTATTTTCATAATCAAGAAAAAAGTAATCAGGCTGGGAGTGAATCGAGTCGAATCGGGTATAAATAATCGAGATCTTTTTCTGAATTACTGCTGATTCGCATATATATATATATATAAGTAGTGACTTTTGGTATGTTACGACACTAGTATAGAAGGCTAAGAAAAGGGTCTAGGTTCGAAGTTGAAGCACTCCCACTGAAAATGTATATTAACAGCATAGAAGTAGAGGAACCGTTCCATTGGGAGTGCTTCAACTTCGAACGTAGACCCTAACGATTCCTGTACTTCTTTGATGGTAATATCCATTTTCGGTATAAGTAGCTCTATTTCACTCTGACGTACGTACAGATACAGCGCTAACCGGAACTAGTTTAAAAGTAGACGATTTAAAAGGAAGAAAAAAGTCACGCGTAAGAACAAGAACGAATCGAAATAAATAAGACTAATTGTTTTTCCCCTTTAAACTAGTTAGGTCTTAAAAATTCATCGGAACAACTACGACGATTGTCCGTATTAACAACGGGATTGTTATTGACTTTACGATGCGGTTAGGAGGAGAAATGGGTCGTTGCGTGTTTTGATATTTCAATAGACGCGTATTCGGAAGTTGTTCAGTAATCTGCCAGTTTATTACTCGGGTCTTGTAGACGGGGCGACAGATGATTTTCTCCTATAAGTGACCGGCGCGAAATTAGGCTACTCGTCTTCAATAACGGAAGGTCATTATCGTCATTATCATCGTAGCGATTATTATAAAATATTTTTATTATCTTACCTAAAAAGTAACGACACTTTCGATTAAATACAGATCGGTTTATACGAAGTAAAGAAATGAAGAATTGTTGCACAGTCGGCTGGATTTTCAGCATCATTAGCAGACAGAATCTAACAACTAGGCTGTTTTGCATGATCTTCAAGATGAGGTTTTATTAACGGATGCAAATATTCTCTTCTGTTTCATCTATCATTTGAGGTGGGAAATTCTTTGGAGCTTACAAGTTAGGCGCCTACTTAATATGTATTTTACACTTTTCTAAGCCCTCCTCGTGGGTGTGCCACTGGACAGAAAACACATCGACCTGTTAACCTTAATAGTATAATTCGACAGGAAAATAAAACTCCGTACTTAAGGATGTTATCGCATTGGACATTCAATTGTAGGTTCATCGAGTTGTAAGATTGAATAGAATCTTAAAGAGAAATGGTGTGCCTCGATGTACTTCTCGATGTGAAACAAGCCTTCGAGGAGTTCATCAAATGCAAACAAATCTTACCGGCGGAATATTATAATATTTCGAAGTTATAGTCAGAGGACCGATATTTCCGAATTAATAATTGTCAATTGTGTCCAGAAAAAAAAAATCAGGTTGAAGCAGCTTAGGGCAGCCTACTGGGGCCACACACCTATACTCGATATTTATTAGAGGTATTCCAGAAAATTCGTTTATAAGCTATATACGAGTGTTCAAGTACATCCACCCGGCATCTTCAGGTTGCACTTGACCAGACCGATGAATGGTTTATCATTTGAAAAATAACAATAAACAAGGCTAATACGTGTATTATTGGCTAAAAGAAAAATAGATCGCCAAATATATCGGGTTTCAATAAGTGGAAAAACAATACCACGAGACTCTTCCGTTAGATAGGTACTTCGGTAGGATTTTATCTTGGTCAATCTCTAACATGGTCGCCACATAAAACGACAAAAAAAAGGACAGAATTAAATATCGAGACAGCTAAGTTAAATTGACTGTTAGAACCTAGATCGCAACTAGACATTAAATTTAAACTACTATTATAGAATGCGATACTGAAACTAATCTGGCAATATGGTAGCTGTTGGATATATACCAGTTTGGAACAATGCGATGAAAGAAGTATTTGAATGTAAATTGTAATATATATTCATAGTTCCTTATATTTATTCTTGTATTAAATATGTATAATATAAAAAATAATTTATGTGGTTTACATATATATATACATATGTGTGTGTGTGTGTGTATGTGTCAGCATGGTGAAAAATCAATTACTTCTAATGTACCGCAATAATTGCTTTACTCCGCGCTATTTATTTTATCATCATATTCATTATTATTATACCTGGGTTAGACAGCAACTTTATCAGGATCACACGTGGTACTACTCCCTATTTTCCAATTTTCCTTGTGCTGGGTAGTAGATGAATAACAAGAGAAACGTGACTGCGCAATTATATATATATATATATATATATATATATATATATATATAGATGTATATACACACGTGCGTACATATATAGATGTATATTATATATATATGTGTGTGTGTGTGTGCGCGCACGCGTAATGTGTATATTATTTTGTTTTGTACTCTTGAAATAACGAAGTATTGAAAAGCACGAGTGAAGATAATTTTTCTGAAATTGCATTAGTTCCAAAAATACGGTTAATTTTGTCTTATTACTCAGTAGAGTTACGGGCCTTTTCTTCTACATTGTTACTTTTATTATTATTACTGGTGCAATTAATAATAATAATAATAATAATAATAATAATAATAATAATAATAATAATAATAATAATACCACTACTGTCATCGCTATAACTACTACGACGAGATGTAACATATAAAAACCGTTATGTCTATTCCTTTATTTACTTAAGGACGCTGAAAATTTTATTTCCGTACACTTATTATAAAATCGAAAAAATAAAAAGATTAGAAAATTGAATATAATGAAATAATTAAGCATCTTTAATAACATAAGACGATGACTTTTACCACACCTTATCGACATATTTAATCTTTAGTATTTAGAATGTAATATTCGTTTCATTACTAGCGCGATGGGCTCGGCCACGGTATTCGTATTGTACAATTTGATTATTAGCGTTTAATTATCGTAATGCGTTTCCTCTCTTAGCGAGGTTACGATAGTTTGCAAACGCTTTACAATTCGACGCGTTTAAACTATTTTCACCGTACATTTTATAATTGCATTAATCGTTAATTGTATAATTTCATTATCGATAAATCATCTAATAATTATATTTCAAACTTCCTCGGCCTACGAACATTAAAATATCGGAAACGCCAACTTGTCAGAATTCGTTACATGTTACAAGATAGAATTTTAAATAGTTCAAAATAACTAACCGTATTCTGTCAATGACTTATGTAAAAATTAATTATGAATTATTTCTTTAATCTTATTTTTTTTTATATGGTGTAATAATTTACACGTTAAACTACACCATTACACCACCGGTTATTCCATCTTTCTTGCGGGGGATATTCAAAGTAATAACGTTAATGTGATTTTTAAAAAATTTGTAATATTTGCGCGATTTTCATATTGTATGTTTATGTTAAATTCTCTATTAAACTGTTTGACCGATCTGTAATGAGTAGTATAAAAACATTTTATTTTCGCTGACAACTTGGTACATGCTTAAGTCAGCCTGGTCGACAGCGGCTTCCTGCGAATTTTTAGAATTTTATTCATTGCGGCATTGGCTCCATTTGTAATATAAATACTCGATCGGTAATTAAAAATTGCTCGAATGTTATACATTATTACTCTGTTATTATAATTTACACTACCACCTATAAGTTCGATCGGGTTTTAGAATGTAACAACCGGTTAAACAATGCGCGATATGAGATTCGTCTTAGTTTCGAAGCCGGATTGTTCGTTATGTATTAAGAATTAACGTCATTCTGATATATCTACGTGAATTTATTTTATTATTGTTCGCTGTTATTAGCTAATTTTTGTAACTTGCAAATAGCGTAATCGTCGAACAGCTTTGTTACAATTATTTAACGATTTTTACTAGCAATTTTATTTCGGATTTTTTTAAAAATCGCAATCACATTAAGAAGTTATATCATTTTTTTTATTGGATTCGGTTGCGGGAACTTCGTTCAAAGTTTATCACCTCCCAGTTACATCCGAAGATGTAGAAATCATTACTACCGAGTCTATGGAAGACACCTCGGGCAGTCCGACTTTATAATTTTTTTAGAATTTAAGGAAATTTACTTCATTAGATAATACGTTCTAAATAAAAAGTTGTCGCTGGAATAAACTTAGCGGTTAATTAATAACCGTTATTCCGAATTTATAAAATTTGGCAATTTATAATTTTTAATGATCAGACTGAATGTCAAGACGTTAGAATAATAAACACTATGGTTTTGAGTAATTATTTTCGATGCGAATTTTCATAGTTAAAACGGGACAACCGCCAACCCCCGCATTCTTGTCAACCGCTGACACAGTTATGTCCAACAACTGACACTTAAACGTGTAAACAATTGGCATTTGTGTTAAATGTCGTAAGGTTGCATTAGAAAAAGTTAGTTAATATGCTCGTTAAGTTTTCTTCAATTTTATAATGTATCGCGCGACTTTTTAAATTTTTTCCTTCATATGAAACTCCTCCCGATAATAATAATAAAAGCACAACAAAAAAGGAATCGCCAAAATAGGTCCAACCATTCAAGCATGACCCCATGACCAACGAAAGTAGGGATTCATTGATATATTATATGTACTAACATATAAAACTTTAGTGTCTGTCTGCGATTTGCGAATATTTTCATTATAATCACAACATTGGGCTATTTTTATCACACATAAATAGAAAATCTAAAATTTTTGTATGTCTGTCTGTTCCGATTTAACTCAAAAACTAAGCAATAATGATGAAATTCGCGTAACTTATAGTCTATATTATCTAATACGTTCTGAGCTTTGATTCACATTGATATCACAAATAGGACAGAAATTGTAATAAAAAATTGTAACGGATGGATATATATATATATATATATATATATATATACGTATATATAAGTATACTATATTTCGTTAGGGGCGTGGCCGAAATCGTATACTATCCTAATATATAAACCTGTTGATATGGTACTAAAAAAAAAAAATTATACAGGGGAAGCCATGGGTAACTTCTTATATATATATATATATATATATATATATATATATATATATATATATATATATATATATATATATATATATATATATATATATAAATACACGTATAATACTATTATATAAACCTGTTAAAAAGAGTCAGTGATATTGTATTAAAAAGAATAAAATTACATGTGAAGCCGTGGGTAACTTTACATATATATATATATATATATATATATATATATATATATATATATATATAATAACAATTGCCAGTCTTAACTAGTTCGAATCTTTATTAAGTTACCTGGATGTGTTAAAATTACTTATATATGAAGTTGATCTTCACAGCGGCGACATTCATGAAGGTCATCAGATTTAGAATTTATTTAAATGTTCGGGGAAATGCGCGCACCATTCTATATAACGGTTTGGCGATGATCGTGCTCGCTGTATCGAATTTCTGGTACATCCGTTACAAAAATTTTGTTTTTAATGTTTTACATTCTCAGTCCGTGTATGACGATAATTGATTCAACCTCGGCCGTTTTCTAGTTTAGTAAGATAAAAATAATCCTGTTATGAGTTTTACTCACCACTTGGAATTTATTTATTAATTTTTAGCGAATTTAACGTAATAATAATAATAATTCTTATTTTTTAAATTCGGAAATATTAGGTAGAAAACGGAAGCTCTTATGTATCCTTTTAAAAACTCTAACGGATTCATTCTTCCGTTTTGAAAGTTCTTTGGAATCAGAAAGAAACCGAGATGATGTAAAAAATAAGGACGCGAAAAATAAAAAAACTACAATTCACGCAAAAACAGTCTATTTTTTACTTATATTTCTTGTAGATTGCACCACACATCACCATATTTTTTATTTATTTATATTCAAACAAAGTGTAAATAAATTTATATACCCGTGTCTTATGTTCAAAGACAAAAATCGAAAGATGGCATTTAGTAACAAAGAAAATTGTAAAATATTGGCGGAATATTTTGAAACGCTACTGAACTGCGAAAGTCCAACGCTAACCTTCACTTTTGAAGAAGGAGATAGGAATCACGATTCTGTGCCTCCGGATAAAGGAGAAATTATTAATGTAATTAAATCTTTGAAGAATAATAAGGCTCCAGAGGAGGATACAATAATAGCAGAGTTATGGAAAAACTCGAATAATAAATGTCAAGAAAAATTGGTTGAAATAATCAAAATATGTGGGAGACAGAAATAATTCCCCAGGACTGGACAGTAGCATTGATACATCCGTTACATAAAAAAGGAATACAGACTGATGTGAACAATTACAGACGTATATCGCTGTTAAGGTAATACAAACTAGAGCAGGAGAACAGCCGGATACACAAATTGGTGAATATCAGTGTGAATTCAGGAAACATAGATCATGTGTTGAACAGATTTTCAACCTCAAGTCATTAATGTTGTATCGGAAGAAAAGATCCAAAAAATATGTAATAATGTTTATCGATTTTAAAAAGCATATGATTCAGTAGATAGAACAGTATTGTTTAATGTCGTCAAAGAATTTGGTCTGGATGAAAAAAACCACAAGCTTAATAAAAAAAACGTTGACAAACACATATTACGAGAAGGACAATTTACTAATAGACTGTTTAGCTTTTACAGATGATCTGGCAATAATAGCAGAATCTACGGAAGCAATAGAATTATTAAAAAAACAAGCAGATAAAGCTGGGCTACAAATTTCATTCGAAAAAACCAAATTTATAGCAAATATTACAGCCGCTCCTGATAAAATCTAAGTTTGGTCAAGTACTAAGAGTTAATAAATTCAAATATCTGGGAGAATTAATCGAGCAGAATGTATCAGAAAAAGAAGCAATCAAATACAGAATCGATCGAATGAAAGCAGTATTTTATCTAACAAAAGAAGTATGTAATAAGAAATTTTTATCAAGAAATGCTAAATTGCGACATTATACAACTGCGATCAGACCAGAAGCATTGTATGCAGCGGATGGCCTACAAGTGAACTAAAAAGGATTAAATGAACAGCTTGAAATCGCAGAAAGGAGGATTGTAAGGAGAATAATAGGACAAGTACAACAAGGTAAAAAATATATAAAACGAAGTAATCGAGAAATATATCAACATGTGGAAAAAATTACTACCGCGATCTGGAAAAGAAGAATTCAATTTTATGGACATATCCAAAGGATGGAGATAGGCTCACCGGAAAATTGTTTAAGTACATGCGAAATCTAAAAATGAATGGTACACGGTACACAGAGACTACAAATGATATGGCGGTACTGAATATTATTCCTGAAGATGTAGAACAGCGATTAATATTAAAGAAGAAACTATTTGTAAAGAATTCACGGAAAAGCAAGGAGGAAGAGTTGGTATTTGGTGAACCGAAGAACGAAAAAAAAGACACGGTGAAAAGATGAAGGTAGTATAGAAAAAAGGAAGAAAAATGAGTGCCTAATTCGAAATACTAATAATGTGTGTGTGTATGTTTCTATGTGTGTGATTCTACGCTACTTCTTATTTATATGTAAAGTAAACAAAAAAAATATCCAGTAAATTAAGAAATGATAAATATAGAGTGACCGAGAGAAGTCAAAAACTACTCGACCCAAAATTGTCGAATGAAATTACATTTAAAAATGAGAAAACGAGAAGAAATTTGTTTACAATTATTTGTGGAACAAAATATTGTTCCGATGGTCGTCATTTATACATTCATTCAATCTTTACAAAATTTTCGAAGACTTTTTTGAATATAGGTCGATGGATTTTGAAAATTTCTTTAAAAATCACACTTTTCATGGAATATCCCGTGGACGTATTTCGTTAACGCGGCTCTTAAGGTATCCCCACAAAAAAAATCGCCTAACTTTGAATTATTTCCTAAACTTTGCCCTGTCCTGATTGAATCGTGCCGAAAATAACGTTCAGCGTAAAACTCGCGCTCCTTCTCATTACAGGATGCCGTGTAAAAACGAATCTCGCCTTATACACACTAAGCGTGGAGCAGACGTTCTGCGTTGTAGCGGTGTTACCAGCTGCGCTGTTTAAAAAACAAAATCACCCGTCTTCCCAGCGTCACCCTATATATGTATAAATCTATATTTATGTATTTTCTAGGCCCCTATTTCTTTCTCTTTAATCGTCGTCGCAGGTAAGAAAGACTCACAACTAGATGGAGAGACGACATTGTGAAAGTAACCGGAATCAATTTTATTCGCGTCGCACAAGATAGACAACTTCGAAAGTGTTTTGGGAAAGCCTACATTCAGCAGTGGGTTGAGATAGGCATAACATAATAACGTAACATAATAGTAGTGTATATATATATATATATGCATTCGTATTTTACTAAGATCCTTGCACTTGTCATGTAGCTAGTCAATCATGTATTACTTCGATTCCTTCCTATTCCCTCTTGCATTTTAAGACGGTTTTGTACATCATCTGCATTATTATTTTTTTATACATATATAATATATAGTTTTTTTTTTTCATGTTTATATTATGAAACGGATATGGGAAAACTGATTATATTTAATGAGTGAAGGTCACTAATATTATACCATTGTAAACCATCTATTTTTCCTTTTTTTTACGATGTTTTCATAGATTTGAAAACGAAATTCTAAATTAAAACAACATCATATTATATATATATATATATATATATATATATATATATATATATATACACGTGTATATATAAAACGTTAACAAAAAGGTGTATTTCATGCGATTAAAATAAACATTTTCACAAAAGTATATAATACTTACCGCGATGACGAAATTAATTATACATATATATATATATATATATATATATATAATATATATATATAGAACCGATGGTAAAACAATATTCAAAAGTCAGCCGGAATGAAATGGACGAATTCATGCTCGAAATCGATTACAATGATAAAGTAAGAGGGGACGCTTATATCCAGGAATGAATAGAAATAAACAAATCGTGATATATATGTATGTATGTATGTATATTATATATGTATGTATGTTCAAAGCCGTCTAACAATGTATACAATGATTTTCAGTGTTCGGATCAAATTCTGCGATTGGTCGAGATCATTTGCCACCTCCGCGAGCGTCGACCGATACGGTCCGAGTCAGTCCGCACCAATATGCAACCGGAATCAGCATAGAGAAAGAAGGTATTGAAAATGTTTCTCCGAATAATCTTGTTACCGCGTCTGCGAACGAGCATTTGTCGCCACAGTCCAGATTAACGGGATCTGCGGATTTTTATAATGCAAAGGTATATATATATATATTTTATTTATTATTTACGATCATATACGTAACGGCTAATTTAAAGGCTTGGCAGAAGTCATCGTTTCTTTAACCGTTTTTCGTCGTAATCATTTTGGATACTATAGTGCCCACAACCCTTTTTTCGGAAATTTGCTTAACGTAAAAACCTCTTTGCGTTAATTATGTCTTTAAGAAGTAACATTTAGATGGTTTAAATAGTCGATGCAAGATAATATCCACATTGTTACTTCTTAGTTAAACTTCTATCGTCATGTTCACCTTTAATTGTGCTACAAATCTTCCTCCCGAGTATATAATACTTTCTATCGCTTAATAAGTACATTCACCCGAGACTAACTTTACATCCAAATGCGTTATTATTATTATGATTAAAATATTATGTAGACCGTGTATGGTCACTTCACTATCTTCGAATGAACGTTAGCTATTCACGGTGGTGATATATCTCATTTCAATTTTCATTCTTGCAATCTCCATCCTTTGACGGTACGTTCGCGGAAAAGTAGATTAATAGAGTCGTTTCAGCCGATGATTTTTATTTACATGACGGGTGTGTGTGCTAACAGATTTGGATTACTAATTTTTTTCAGCCACTTCCCGTCAAATTTCTTCCAAAATCATTATGGACGAGTTCGTTAATCGTTGGTAGGAATTTACTCTTAGACCTTGGAACTTGAACTTTGCCAATATGTATATATATGTGTGTGTGTTTTTTTCCACGTTTGGAAGGTTAGAAACATGATTTTTTATCAGTTCTGAAGTAAATATACCAGTGTTACATTTGTTTGCGTTAATTCTTTATTATTATTATTGTTAAAAATAAAAAACAAACATAATTTTGCTTGATGTCATTCAGGCGGAAAGTTCCTGGAATTTAACTGTTTCGGCCGGGGAATTATTAGGACGAACGCACGAAGAATTAGTTTTACTATTGATACAGTTGCGCAGGCAAAGTGCCAGTTTATGTAAAGCGATGGAATCGTGTCACAGAGAAATTGAAAATCAGGTTTGTCCATTCGGCGTTGTCCACTACTTCTTCTTCGATCTGTTCATTATTCGGTATTTGGAATGCCTCGGCTGCACGCTGATTACTTTTTCTTTCCTATTACAGTCATCATTCTCGTGATTCTAAGATTTTCTTCCTGCATGAACTTTTTTTATTTATTAACATTAATAGTGTTCGGGTGAAGGCTTTCTACTAATCACGACAGTCATTGTCTTTATTTTGACTTATTTTACAATTCGTTTGTAGTCACGAATTTAACACAATCGTTGCCACGTAACAGATATATATATGTGTGAATATATATATATATATATATATATATATGTATATATATGTATATATATGTATATGTATATATATATATATATATATATATATATATATATATATATATATATATATATATACGTCGATAATTAAAAAATTACTTTATTACATTTAGTATTTATGTATTGTACGCGTGTAAATTCTGAAAGTCTGCTCTACACGCTTATAAGAACGCACATATACAAATAAATATAGAATAATGCTGGTAACAAATTAAAGACGCGGTCACGATAGCGACCTATAATTAAAGTACCGGAGTACGAACAGCAGAAGAGAAAAAGAAGCCACGGATAACATAAGAGATAGCAGGGTTGACGGATCAGAAATCGTAAGAATTCCACTTATAATAGGGAACATCATCGCAAATGAATGTAAAAATGATTGGAAAATGGCGCGATGAATTGGACGATCTTCGCAAACAACTTAAATCAAAAGTACTTCGTAAAAAAATTAAATATATCGCTAGTAATAAAAATACAGCTGGTCCATTTGTAAAACGCGAAGATGGTAGCAACGCAGAAATCAAGGAGAAGTATGGCGATAACATTTAAAACGACTATACGGTACAAATGGTACGAAGAGAATCAAAAAAATAAGAAGAATGTAACAAAGAAGATGGAAAGGATAAAGGATATGTGCCAAAAGAATTTGATCCAGCGATAAAGACAATGCGCCGGAATAAATTCCCGCGAATCGATAACATACCAAGCGAAACCGATTATAAATGTTGGAAAAGATCTCTTCGTAATAAATTACGCGACTCGGTGTGTAAAATTTACAAAGAAGAAACTTGACCGAAAGATATATCGCATAAGTGTTAATAACAATTGTTAAAAAAGTGCGCCCAAAACTTTCTGAAGAATAATAATTAGTCTACTCACGCGTACATCGGAAATGATATTACGAATTATAGAAATAGATTGAAAAAATATATCGAATCATATATTGACGACGCATAGTACAGATTTAAAAAGAGATCACCAACGAGGAATTGCAGCACTACAAATGCTTGTTTTTAGGATAATATACATAAAGGATAATACGTATGTCATATTGATAAAGTATTAAGGTAGAATAGAACCAACTGTTCGAAATATTGAAAATGGTAAACATGCCAGATAAATTGATCGTACGAAGACAAATACGCGAACTAAATGACGGCGGTAAAACGGAGATTATCTAAACCAACTTAGTATTCAATACCTTATTCGGAATTCGTAGTAAATGAAGCGTTAGAAGAAATTCGAGAAGGTGCAGAAATAGGAGCACAATGTATGAAAATCATAAAATTCCCGTAAACAGCATAGCAGCCAAATATGGAATTGAAATAAATGTTGACAAGATAAAGGTGATAATGCGGATCAGTCAGGTGCCAATATATCGAACGATGGAAAACATGTAGAACGATTCCTATATTTAGGACATATAACAGGAGAAAACGCATATTGTAGCAGATACACGTGGCGAAGAATTGCAATGGCTAAAGAGGCGTTTAAAAGAAAAATACAGATAACGGACACGCTGTCTATAAGATTACGAAAATGTATTGTCAAGTCGTATATATGAGCATGAGCAGTGACGGACTTTAACCGAAAGAAGATAATCGAGGCTTGGCGACTCATGCTAAAAAAAATGTGTCGTGAGTTGATAAAAATCCGAATGAATAGATTTTTAACCGTGTGCAATAGGAAAGCTCAGAAGAAATGATTAGAAAAATAAGGATGAAATGGATAGAAAAATATCCCTGACATGACGAAAGGAAGTCCAACACAGACACACTAATAGGTGCAATTGATATGTATGTGGAAAATTACACAATTAATTGTTATTATTATTGTTTTAGAATCATTCTTACAAATTACTATGTTTATGCAAGAATAATGTATTTGACTAATTTTTAATGATATTATAATCAAATAATCGTGTATAATTAGCCATTTACTTTTTAAATTAATTATAAACAAACAAAATAAAACACAATCACTAAACCTTTTTTAATCGCCAAGCATTTCGACAGTTACGTCATTTTCAAGCGCGCACCAAAATTATTACATCTTTTTTTATATATGAATTAGCGGATTATATAACGACAACTTAAAATTTGATATACACATTTCACTAGCCAAACATAATTTCAATTTTAGATTAATTTACAATAAACATTTATAAAACAGATTTTTGAAAAATTCTTCATCAAAATTGATAACTCCCAAACCTGGATCAGGTTCTATTAAAAGTTGAATATATTGAAGAATAGTGATTTTATTAATTAATTATAAACAAACAAAATAAAACACCTTCGCGATTTGAAAAACGTTTAGTGATTGTGTTTTATTTTGTTTGTTTATAATTAATTAATAAAATCACTATTCTCCAATATATTCAACTTTTCATTTACTTTTTATTTATCCTCATTACTCGCATATTATCGCATACGTCAATAAATTTATACTTATCTCACGTGTATGAATTAGTTTTGTTGTATTTATATGTTTATTGCACATTATCAAACATCGTGACTAGCTGTTATATGTTCATTTTAACATAATGAGCTAGCGTTCAAGGCGCTATTTATATACGACGCAGATGCGCGCGCACGATGTTATATGATGTTATACCCGTTGCCACTGCTTTCTCCGTGATAATTAAGAATTAAATAATGATGAAAATGTTCTACGTCCGTTTTGAACTCCCCGACCGTCGAGTTGACAGTCGAGCGCTCTAGCAACTACGCCACCGCGACATTTATTGCATATATATATCATTAGTGGAAGATGTAAAAATATTTCATGCGACACTTTAGTGGTTTTGCACATGTGTGCGCGTGAATGTATGCGGTGTGTTTGTTGCGTGAGTGAGCAATAATAAGTGTTCGTCGTTTGCTCGGTATGACTTTGTCTTAATTTATTGTATATGGAACGGAAATTTGAAAAAAAAAAAAAAGTAGTTCGAATTTTGGCTATTACTTGTTCTTACCGTTACAGATTGCATTTCTTAACATCGTTATTTTCATTTATAAATGCATCGGTAATCGTATAGCGTTGCGTATGATACAAGTAAACGAATTTGATTCGATTATTATTTATGATTTAATTATTTTTTTAATATTATTACTTTTTATAACATTTTAATCTTCGATATATAACAATTTGCACGTTGCACCCCCTTGTTTAATATAAGGTATCATCATGTGTACGTATGTGTGGCGGTATATTATCGTTCATCATTTTGTGTTGTGTTGCTATAATTAGTGCGTGTCTTGTGCTGTACGGATGCTAGGATTTCTACGGGGCTGCTAACCCGTGGGTGTTCCCGTTTATTAACTACAATGGCGTTTATAAAATATATTTCGGTACTTATAGCGAATGAATACATTCCTTAAATCTAGTTGAATTAATCGAATAGAAATAATTTATTTCTACCCTTCTATACGTTATTATAATTTACAACCAAACTCAAACATCCAATCGTTATTTGTAATTTTCTTATATATATATATATATATATATATATATATATATATATATATATATATATATATATATTCGTAAGGCGATAATTCTGCGGCTAAAGACTTATACAATTCGCTTTATTTCTCGTCGCTGTTACTTATTTTATTACTTTGCTGCGTTCACATTTTCTCTTAACGGAGTTTTCACACTTCTTCTTATTTCCGTTGGTACTTTCTCTTCGAGGATCTGTTGCGGTATTTCATTATATATTACTGGTATTCACTTCTCCTATATAGTATAGTTAATTCATCCTTCTTTTCCACCTTTGTACGTTTTCGTCGTCCTAGTGTCAATGTTTTTTTCCTCGTCCCATTCTAACAGTTTATTACGTTTTTTTTTTTTTTTTTTAAAAATGCTGACAATATTGGATAATTAAACGACATTTTTAAATTTATATATTTTTAAAATCGTATATATTTGTATAATCAATAATACACGAAAACGCCGGTATAATACGTAGCATACATGCGCTACACGTAATTTTGTATACGCATAATGTACACATTCGAGCTTTGTCGACGAATATCTACATTTAATTTATATTAATTATTTTACAATGCTAAGAATTTTAATATGCACTCGCATATATACATAATCTCGATCATATATCTCACTTCTGCACATCACTCTCGATTACACTCTCGCAATATTCTTAATCACATATTTTATTTGGATTACCTTCCATCAGTAGTAATTAAGTTTTTAGCACCTCGCATCTCCATTTCTATTTGTTCAAATTATTATTATTTTAAATTCTTTACATTCTCTTCATCTTGCATCCATTGTTTTAATTCAGTTCCTCCCTATTTTTTTTTTTTTTTTTTAATATACTTTCCGGTATTTTATTTAGCATTTTTGTAATTACGTATTTATCCGACTGTTCTCCATATTTTCTTCTCATTACAGCCAATCTATATTTCGGTATTTTTCTTAATTCGTATTTCATCCGTATATTTTCGTCAATTTTTCATATTTTTTTTATTTCGTTAAATAGTTCCAAATTTTTCTAAACAGATAAAGAGACTATACATTGTATTTTCAACTTACTTCATTTTTAGCTTTATGTCTACTACTACTTACTACTAATTTTCGCTTTTTTCTGTTTCCTTAATTTTAATTATTTTTTTATTTTTCGTTATTAGAAATAATAACACGACGTTTTAATCGTTATTATACTACTAGTTTATCATTAATTTAATTTTAGAAGATTTATATTTAATTTTGTAATCTTTAATTTTTTTCTTTTTTTTATATATATATATATATTTTAATCATCAATTTTTTTTTTTTTTAAACAATAGGACTATAACTATGATACAATCTTAGCTGGTTAGCTAAATAATTATTTATGTTTATGACATGGTTACTTAATAACTAACTACTAACTATTAAGTACGAAGGGGTGGGGAGTACGTAACCCATTGGCTACGCATCCATTATCCGCATAACGGTATTTATATATTTACGTAACTAAATCTAGAGGTTGACGACGCCGAAGTCGGCGAGTTTCATGTTTGATGTCGAGCAGTTGTCTTGCTTCCACGTTAACACGACTGTGCAGTCGCTGCCTGTGCGATTTCGCGAACTCCTTAATGACATCATTAAGGAACGGCACATGGAGATCGGAGTGAATATCGTCGTTACGCGAGTATATACGTCGACTATTGCACGTATAAGATGACATTTTGACGACGTTGTATCACGTTTCGATTAGTTGTGGCAGTACAGCCCCACATAGCAAGACCGTACGTCCAGATCGGCTTAATAATTTGCTTGTATAGCAGAAGTTTTCACGACACATCCAGCTCGGATTGTCTTCCCGTTAACCAGTATAGCTGTCTTGTTCTGTGCTTGATCTGCTGAGCTTTCATTTTTACATGGACTTTCCAGGATAACCGAGAGTCCAAATGCATGCCAAGATACTTGGCTGAGTTAGCCTGCGGAACAGGTTGGTTTCCCAAGTATACCTGGTACATGTTGTCGGCATAGCGTAGCGTGAACAAAACGTGAACAGATTTTTGTTCATTTATTCGTATCTTCCAGTCCGTAGTCCACTTTCTAATTCGATCAAGTCTGTATGTAAAAGATTAATACCTTCCGCGTGTTATTTTACGAAGTTATTTGATTTTTTATTTATTTTTTTATCTTTTATTTAACCGCTTTATCGTTAGTTTACCATTAAATTTTTGCTTATAGAAGATTTATATTTTTATATGTTTTGTTAAATTTTGTTTTAATTTTTTTTTTTTTTTTTTTTAATATTTTTAACATTAATTTTTTGTGTAAAGATTAATATTTCGCGTTATGTTTTTTTTCTATTTGGGATAACACCTGTGTATATAGATTGCAAATTTAGCCGGGTACTCGCGCATTTATGCACACATAACCGGTTTCCTTTCTAATCTAATATGACTTTTAATTAGTTTCGTTGTATTTAATTTGATTTGATTGTTTATTACTTAATATGATTTTACGTTTATATATAGTATACATCGATTTATAGTGGTGGATAAATTCTAATTTTCGTATCTAAGTATCGTTCATTATTTATGTACAATCGATTTATAATTTTTTTCACCTAAAATTGTGTCGGTTATTTATTTTCACTTTGTTTTACTTTAATTTCTATCGATTAATTGATTATTTTAGACTTTATTCATTTTGATTTTAATTTTTATTAATTAAGTAATTAATTAAAGATTTTATAGTTGATTTACTTAGATTTGTTTCGCTTTAATTTTTACTAATTAATTTATTCTGTTCTATTTATAAAGTCCTTACGATATTTATTATTACCGCTATTTTCGAGAAAATTTGTTTTAACAATTGCGCATATAAAGGTTTCACGCAGTTGTGGTTTTAGTTAGAAAATTGAAAGTACGTTGTCGAAATAAACAATACGTATAGATTGAGTGTGAAGTTTTAGGATTCTACTTTTTCTTAATATACATTAACGAATTTCGTAGTTTAGACGTCGCTGGAAAAATATTTTGATTCGCGATGATCTCATAAACTTCAAAATTTAATACGACACGATCTAGACAAAGTTTAGATTACATCAGAATCGGTTGTTGGTTAACGTTACTAAAACGATGTAAGTGATATAAACAAATCGAGATTTATCATTGTGGACAGATACGCAAATATCGCTAGGAAAAAGGCGACTAATTAGTTACGGCGTTATCAGTGCAAAAGCTAGTCTTGGAAAAGAGAAAGTTTAAACGAAGGTGGTTCCAAACAGGGAATACCTAGGATAAAAAAAAACAGTAAAGTAAAAAAATTAAAATATTAACAGAAATTAAAAACAAAACCCTTAATAGCTATTTAACTAAACTCTCACCTCCTAACAATAGATGACTATTCCTTGGGGAAGTGCACCAAAAATATTGAACAGTCTAATACACATATTCCTCCGATAAAACGTGGATCATGGGCGAGAGATGATAAACAGAAGTCAGATTTATTTACCGAGTACCCGGCAACCGTGTTTCAGCCAAACACAGTAGCACGGAATAAACAGTCCGTATGAATCATCTCCTTCGATTAAGTCAGCGTCACCTTCTGAGGAGAAATGTTTACTTAAAACGCTGAAAAAGAAGAAAAGTCTTCGACTTAATAAGCGTTGAATTATAAGATAACTAGAGCAGTAACCTACAGAAAGCTCTTACTAAAGCGGAGATATGGTCTAAGAATCTGTGAATATCCATTTTACCAAATGAAAAGTTACACCCCCACCCGTCAGAAATAATAGCACCGATCTGTCAGTAACGGTCAAGTACTTAACAGCTGGATAGCCGATTAACGTGGAAACATCGCGTACGGATGAAAAAAAAAAGAATTAGATGTTCGAGTTAAAAAAATTTACCGGCTGATAGGAAGAAACAGCGTCTTGACGACAGATAATAAACGCTTAATATATACAGTGATTCTAAAGCCGGTCTGAACCTATTCGCAGTATTATATAAATAAAAAAAGAATTATCGCAATTATTATTATTATTGTTAGTGTTGTTATTATTATTATAATTAATTTTATTATTAGTTAAACTTCGTAATAATATTAAAGGGTATTTACATCGTCCTTTAAGACTGCGCTTACGCGTGCGTATAAATAATTATATATATAAGTAATTAAAATTGAAATTGAAATTATTATTCTTATGATTATTACTAATATTATCATCGTTATTAAAATTACAATTATCTCAGTTTTCCGTTGGTGTCCGATGCTTCTTCGTCAAAATTTAATTCACGTTAGTTTCTTAATTCTTCGGAAAAACCCACTATTTCACACGCGCTCTTAATAGTGGCAAATAATAATTAATGTCGAAATTTTCTTTTACGTTATTCGCAGGGAAAACTGTCCGAATTAAATTCCGAAAATAGAACGGAACATTTGCGTAACTTGGAAGAAATGAAGAAAAAATTAATGGATTTGGAAAGACAAGTAAATAAAAATTTAATTTATTTAATAATTAATTTATTTAATAATTAATTTTTGAAATTGAAAAAAGAAAAAAAATATTTAGTCTTTCGCCCACTCTACAGCGTTTGATGAATTTTGAATTTCTCTTCGTTCAAATGTTAGCTTCTGTTTCGTTACGAAATCCGTTATTTTTTTTAGAAATGTAATATATGTATATATATATATAATTCGTTGGAATGTTATTTCGGTATTTATTTTTGTTTAATTAGATTAATGGTATATGTAGTGATTTTTTAAAAATAAATAAATAAGAGAAGAGAAAATTAAAATCACTAATTTTATATATATATATATATATATATATATATACAATTATATGTATAGTGCAGTAAGTTGTATGACTGTGCACTTGAATTAAATGAAATTATATTATTACAGCATTTTCCTGTTATCATTTATTAATTATTCGCAATTAAACATATGTATACGTAATCGCTACTAGTAGCCTTAAGCTAATTTCGTCGGCTACTTTCATGGATTTATGTATATTAAATTGTATATATATATATATATATATATATATATATATATATATATATATATATATAAAGACCATGAAACTTTTCGGCTATTTAGTCATTATCGAGGGGATATAAAATAAAAAATAAAATATAAAAATGTACTAACAATTATAATTGGAGAAATAAAACAAAAAATAAAATGCGAGGAAATACATAAAATTTGCAATAGAATTATTTCACGATGAAATCTGCTTTTTCGCCTCGGTATTTTTTGTAATATTGTACATCTAAATTAATCTTACATTTCATTCTTGTTTCCCTTTTTTATATATTTCTCAAAAATCGTATATATTGTATTTTCTATATGTTCACTTGATATTTTGGCTTGCTCGTCGAAAAGCTGTAGAGATTTTATATAAAAACTTAGTAATTTTAACTACATCTTTGTTGTTTATTTACTTTATATTTTTAAAATTTAAATTATAAATTTGATAAAAATAATATTTCTCGATTTTTCTTCGTATTAGTATATTAACGTTATTTGACTATTCTTTTAATCTTAATACTATTAAAAAAAAAAACCGATTCGATATGTTACGTATGTATTATATATTATATATTCATTTTTCAGTGTGTTTTTTTTCTTTATTGTAAAAAATTTAATTTTTTCAATTTCAGTACGAGAAAGGCAAACCGTTAGTTAATCTGGTGGATAATATGGTGAAATTAGGCTGTTTATTTCGATCGACTAGTTTAACGACAACCGGAAATGCCGGAAATGGCGACGTGGTTAACGGTCAGGAATTGCTGGAAAAACTTCAGTTTAATCATAAAATTCAAGAACAACGTTTGCTGGCCGAAGAAAGAAAAGATTGGGAACGAATCAGTCCGGATCAAAATCAGTTACAGGTGTTTTAAATTAAATCTAGTAATCCGATTTAATCGAATATCGATTCTATTTATTTAATTCACGTCGGGTAAGCTGCAAAGGAATCGCCGTAGGATAGAAAAAGAAATGCCGATCGCTCTGTCTATACTGGAGGATATTGTTATCGAAGAATACGATTCGGCTAAGATACTGGCGCCGGAAACATACGACGGATCAGCGACGATGCCGGGACAGGTAGATAAAACTACGAAAATTGTGTCGGGAAATACTATAGGACGCGATCCACAGAACAAGGACGGTAAGGTTTTTCGAATAACGCAGTTGGTAAAATTGTTACAACGCAAACCGCGTGCTCCACGTTACACACGTGAGATTAATTTTTGAAGAGACGCATTTACGAAACACGTCCGCGAGATCTGGAACACCTGAAAACTCGGATATCGGAAGAAATTTTAATAATTCATTGACCTACACTCGAAACTTCGAAAATGTTGTAAAGACTGAATGAATGTTTTGTTTCAAATGGCGGTCATTTGAACGATATTGCGCTCCAGCGATGATTGTAACCTAATTTCCGGTTTTCCAATTTCATTCGAAAATTTTGGTCGAATCTTAATGGAGAGACGGTGGATAACGAAGAAGAAGATAATTTTTAATATTGTCTTATATATACACAAACACACACATATGTATGTATATATATATATATATATATATATATATATATATATATATATATATATATATATATATAATTGAAGCATTCTAGGTCAACCAAATTTCCCTTGTTGAAGAAATAGCTTAAGCAAAAAGTTAATGTACAATGTGCACTGCGACCGAAAGGGTTATTTTTTTTAACAATTCGTTACTTTACATCGACGATATTTAATAATATTCGCAATAAAAAAAAAATGAAAATCTTTGTTTTCTGAAATACCACGTGTTCAATTAATAAGATTTGTTTAGCGTTTCGAACATGTTCGTCACTTCGAAAATGATTTTTAAGATGAACTCGCAACGCGGGAGAAAAAAATAAAAAATGTTGAAAATTCGATATTAATGTATTCGTTGCGTTTATAATTCGATGCGATGTAGTGATTTTTGTATAAAATATAAGTATACAGAGAATTTATAAAAAATATGAAAGGAAATATAATGAAATAAAATTTAAAAAAAAAAACTTAATTTAGATGTACAATATTATAAAAAAACAGTAAAATGAAAGAAACCGGTTTATTAAATAATCTCGTTCGCTATCAGAATTTTTCATAATCAATTTTTTTTTTAATTATCCATTTTTTGTAATATCGTATATTTAAATTATTTTATTATATATTATTTTATTTATAAATTATATTTTCGTTTTTTAATAGATAATGTAGTCGAAAAATTTTGTAGTTTTTTTATACGTAGAAAAATTTAACGATTTTAATTTCGGTTTATTTTTATTTTCGATTCATTTTTAATTTGAGTCGATTTTTTTGTAATTCCTTTAAATTAGGATAATTTTTGGTTTTGTTTTTTCAATTCCAGGCAAAAGTCGAAGAGCTATACAGACTGGATAAATTATTGCAACAAGAATCCAGCACGTTGCAATGCCTGAAACAAGACAAGGTTCGAAATTTCAAATTTAATACGAGAAATTTATTCTTTATTGTTCGTATCGAAATTTGAACGCATTAAAAGATCCGATTCGTAATAAGATCTTTGAACGTCGGAAGTGAAGCCTATTAGCTCCTTTTATAGGAACTTCTTAATCGAAATTTTACACATTCGAAGCTACGATCGGTTCTTAATACTATCAGCTGATACTTCTGGTTACTTCCCACGTTTTTCGTACCTTTTCTTTTCTTTCTTTAACAACGACCCGTTTAACTTAAAAGTGTGCTTAATGTTTCGAATAGACTTATTATATCGCTGATCATCGGAATCGAACTAGATCACGAGTCTCTGCGTTAGGCTCATTTTATAGGAACTTCTCAATCGAAACTTTACACTTTCGAAACTGCGATCGGTATCAGTTGATTTCCGCGCTACGATTAGTTGTAGTTTATCTTCTTAGCTCTGATTGGTGGTTTATTCGCCGACCGTTTAATTTGTCTTTATTAATTACTAATACAGGTTTTTGTGAGTAAACCGAAATTAATCTTCCTATTGATTATGTTTCTCTATTTCAATAGCTTCCCCTTATTTCTGTGACTCTCTTTAACACTGCTTAAGTGTTAAATGTTTTACCGTCGCGAGCTGATTTACCCGTACAATTATATTTACGATCCATAACGCGTTCATCTATTAGTCGGGGGGCTTTCAAATTTTGTGCAATGTGTAAGACTTCACACGCGAACATGGAATTTTATAAACGCTCGCAGTACGACCATCTGGTATTTAGTGGTTCTAATATAATTAAAATAAAACAATTTGGATGATTAAAAAATATTATTTTTTTAAAAGTAAAATTCAAATTTAATTTTTTTCATTATTCAGGAAATGTTAGAAAACGCTTTAGGCGGTTTAAAATATAAACTTCAAGGTATCCGCGAAAATCCGAACGAAATAGAAAGGTATAGAAGACAACAGCATTTGCTTGAAAGAGAATTAAGCCATGTACGATCGGTATTAGCCAGAAATTCTAAAGTAAGTTGGTCTATTATTATCATTAATATGTTGCACGGACTGTTATTATGCTATTAACACGCTGTTGGAAGTGATTCGTATATTACCTCGATTTCTTGAAACGCACATTTTTCTAATCCAATTATAGAATTAATTTCAGAGTGACGCAATAAACATCTTCTATTACAATCTGGCCAAAGTATTTAAACCTGAAAAAATAACGTGAAAATTTTAGTTTTTTTTATTTTTGTAATGATTTAAAAAAATCGTTTAAAATCAAGTTTTTATGAATGTTCTTCTAGGACTTGTTCAATTATTTCTCCGCCAATTTACAAAATGGGCGCGTTTTCCTTCTAATCATCATCAGTGTTTTTTTTTCACAATAGCTAGTGCGTTCCCTGCTTTATTTAAACGGAGCGTACAATGGTTAGAATAAATAATGCCACGGTTTCTTCTTTCCTTTCATATGGTTCAGAGTATCCTTCTCCTTTATCGACCGCTCCTTAGGTGGAGAATAAACGCTAATCAGGTCAATACCATTGAAGTTCCGAAAAATAATATTGAAGATGTGTGGTCCATATCCTTTATGGTACTGAAACTGGGATATTCGAGATGTGTGCTTGGAACAAGGTGGATAGAAAAAAATTAAAATGAACTAAGGAAAACAATTTAGATAAAAAAACACGAATAACTTTGATTGGTCATGTACTTCGTTATGATTACTTCAAAATATTCTTAAAGGTTATATAAAATTGAGCAGAAATCTCTAAGGCTTCAAAAAAGAAAAGGTTATTGAATTTTTTGTTTAATTAATAATGGATATATATATATATATATATCGTCTTTATAGAAAACGCTTTTGACAAATGCAATATACTAAAAAATATAGCGAAAAAAATTAATATCGATAAAGGAGGTATAATAGATGGGTTGTATCAAGACCAAATAACGAAAATAAAGAAAGAAGGTACGGAAAAGGAAGCGAAAATAAAAAAAGGAGTGAGATAGGATGTGTAATCTATCAGCTGTCTCATTTAATGTAGAACAAGCGATAAAGCGATGAAAATAAGAATGTATAATATGGGAATTAAATAGGCGGAAAGAAAATAAACGATACCAGCGTGTTAATTATTTATTAAACTGCATATTTTAAGCAACATCAATAAGATATTTTTAATAATTTGCTTATAACAGACAACCAGTTATAAGAGACAAATGACTTCTGCCCGATGTGTCTTTTATAAACGGCTTCGACATATATATATAAGGTGACCTAGGAAAGACAGACAATTTTGTTGTTTTTTGAATAACTGAAAAGCTTAAATTATTGAATGAAATTTTATTTAAAAATAGGAAATACGAAGATTATGTTAAATCATTTTGGAACGCAATATCATTCAAATGACCGCCATTTGCAACAATACATTCAATCTTTACAAGATTTTTACGAATACCTTTTCGGGCATAGGTGGCTGAATTGTTGAAATTTCTTCAGAAATCCGCGTTTTCAGGTCTTTCAGATCTCTCGAACGTGTTTCATAAACGCGGCTCTTAAGGTATCTCCAGAGAAAAAAAATCGCGTAACTGTGAATTCTTTTCGAGACTCTCTTTGCCACGTAGTGATCGATTCATACTGAAAATAACGTTCCACTCTAAACGCCCGTTCTTTCTCGTTATAGGATGCCATGATAACTGAATCTGGACAAAAATAAATCTCACGTGTGTGTAACGTGGAGCACGCGGGCTGTAGCAGTCTTACCAACTGCGCTTTTATCTAACCGTCCGTCTTCTTTGGTCAGCCGATATATAATATATAACATATTAATCATATTGAAAAATGGTGTAAATCGTGGAAAATCACAGCAAATGAAACTAAATTCACGCATATTCTGTTTACGCTAAACATAATTCAGGCGAAAACATCGATCCGCTTTAACGATAAAATAATCCCAGACTCTTGTAAAATACCTAGGATTGCACCTGGATCTGGGGTTAACCTGAAAAAGACATATTTTAGCCAAATGAAAACAACTTGAGCTTAAATTACTGAGTATGACCTAGTAAATGTATTGGAATTCATCAGTTAAAAATGAACTTTTAATATATAAAGTTACCATAAAAAAATCTGGGGAACAGCCAGCAACTCCAGGCTGGAAATAATCCAACGTTTTCAGCCAAAGGTCTTGCGTAACATCGTTGGAGCACCGTGGTATATTTGCAATACCGACATCTGCACAAGGATCTCCAGATGCCTGATTTAAAAGAAACAGAATACACGGTAGCAGATATATGCAGCGAATCTCAATCGACTGGCTGCCGATCTGAAGAATAATTTCGCAGAGTTCAATCGTCTGAAAAGGTACTGTCAAATGAATTTGCAACATCGTCAATAAATTACGATTAGTATACACAGAGAATCGCCGCTATTGGGTAGTATTCTGTTGAAATACGTGTAAAATATCAATGTTACTTTTTGCCCTGTGTGCAAAAAAAATTTTAATGCGATATATAAATATATATAAATGTAAATATAATAATATTTCCTTGTTCCCAGAAACTGGAAGAAACAGCCGCGGCCAATGGTAGATTAGAAGCGGAACTGGTTGTTTTAAGACAGAAATTACAATGGAATCAGAGATCGGCTAACGAAAGTTTCAATTGCGCTCCGAGTATTAACGCTTTGGAATCGGAGTTGAAAAGAGTTCAAATGTTGGTCGGCGACTTGCAGCGTCAACGTTACGAACTGAGTAGTCAAGTTAGACAACTGACCGAAAAATCTCAATCGTTGTCCCAACAAATACGTCCGCCGATTAGCGGTATAACAGTCGCTACCGATAATATCGTTTCTTCGGTCGCGACTAAAAGAAAAACCGCAAACGGTTGGTTGGAAACCGATCTCGATAGCGAAATATCGCACGATCTAGCGGCCGATCATCATTATTATCATTATAGCGCGACTGACGACGCTAGTAACGCTAATTTAACGAATTCCGGCGTTAGTTCCGACTATGGTAAAACGATCGGTACGTATTAGAAAATTAAGAATTACATCGTCCGTTTCTCCACTATTATAATACGATCAAACTATACTATCGTTACATAGATTTTCCCCAGTTCGTTCCGATTACTCCTATTTTGATTGATTGATTCTCCACTATTAAGACTATGTCACCTGGCTCAATCGTTCTATTGCGCGTATTCGTCTACATAATGTCCGTTTTCTTTCCCGATAATCTGTACTCAAGATTATTTCGCGTTTCATACACGAGAACACTGTCGATCGAATGATTAATTTCCGCGAACTCTATCCGACGTAATGATTTTCTAGCGATTTACTTAAAGTATCCGCTTACTTCCTGATCTATATTTTACTTTTTTATTTTTTCAATTCGTAGTCTTGTGATTGTAATTCGCGTATTTTCCTCGGCATTTAACCTTCGTTTTAGGCTGGTTAATTTTTAGTCCTTCTATGCGACTAGTTCCGTTAACATTATCGGACGAAATTTTGTTTTTAGAAGGCTATATTAAGCCTAATCGAACATTAGATCTTGTTAATAACCGACCGGAATCAACTGAATTCTATACTTGATTGTGCGCTAAATATCTACAATCGATCTGTCGATGTGTACGTTGAAGTAAGAAATATTAGAAAAATTACGATTCCTAATTTTTTTTAATTAAAAAATAAACCTAAATTTCAATTTTTCCCGGATGCCTGTGTTTGTTTTTTATACTTATCTAAATGCACGTTGAAAATCTCGGACGAATCGTATTAACCCGTTCGAACGTTATATAGAGACATTCGTTTTTTATTGCATACGTGTTAGCTAATTGAAATTTTATATGTCGGTTGCCGATTCGATTTAAGATGTCGGATCTTTCGGAGATAATTTTGAATCTACGAAATTATTATTTTAAGGAAAGAACTAAAATTCATTTCCAAAAAACGTAAGTCGATCTCCTTCTGATATTTCGCGAAATTTTTAGTTATAACTCCGGAAATATAACAAATGAAATTCCGCAAGATTAAAAAGGTCATGCATGTTTTTTTCGAAAAAACACGATTATCGAAAAGAAAAAGTACTGAGGCTCTGTCATCCATGTACTCCCTCATTCTTATATCAGTCAGCTTGGACTGGTTCGTCCTTATCATTTATGTCCTCCACTACTTTCAGTTCTGACGTTAGCCAATGTATCTGTCGATGTTGGGTTCTTTCTTTATTGTATCCATCAGTGTCTGTATCGATCTTCCTTTTGGTCTGTACATGGGTATTTTCACTCTCTATAATATCTTTTAATAGGCCATCATGTCTTATCACGTGTTCTATTTTTCTAATAGTTTTCAAGAATTAGCAGGGTCTAGAAAATTAAGTTGTAACAAATAAATAAATAATAAATTGAAACTATTTAAAAACATTTACTATTGTAAAGTCTAATTTTCTTCCAATAAGTAAAATTGTGTATATATATATTATATATATATATATATAATATATATATATATATATAATATATATATATATATATATATATATATATATTATATATATATATGGTTGTCTATAAACAGTTTGAAACACCGCTTTATAAATGCATTTCTCAATAAAATTGTAAGTAATTATATCCGCACTTTTCGTATGTATATATATATATGTGTGTGTTGCGTGTGTGGTGTGTACGTGGGCATGTACTGCGTAATTAATAATTATACTTATTCTATTAGGTATTCGGTAATTAGTTTAGAGCAGCCTGTTACAGACCAACAATTCGATCGTAAACTATTCGCTTTCATATTTTATCGCGTCTCCTTGCGAATATTTCGAAACTTACTCCATTTTCAGCGCGTTCAAAGATCTTCATACGGCCCCGTTTGCAACGTGAAAAAAAAAACCTGAAATACTTTCTACGTATATCAAATTATAAGAAACATGGGCAACGGAACAAAGAAATCGAGACAAATTAGAAGCCTTTGAAATGTGGTGTTGACGGTGTCTACAGAAAATTAATTGGGTAGAGGAAATGAACAATAAACTTGTACTAGCAAGATTAAATGGAAAAAGAAGTACAGTAAAACGTCTTTTAACTGTCACTTTCTTATGCGTCACTCTAGCGACGGGTATGTTAATGACCCAGAAAGGTTCGTCGGTAGAACTCTGTTGGTCATTCTTTACCAGTCAGTCGGCTTAACAGATTGGCCAGAGTGTGAATAATGAGGGTTTTGAAATTTTGATCGATGAAGATATGGATTTACTGTTTATCAGTCCGATAATTATGAAATTGATGACAAATTGTGAATATTCAGAGGCATTCGGAAGTTGAAACAAAAGTGGAGACAAACTTTACACGGATGTTACTTATAAAAAAATAAAATACGGAACATGTTCGTGAAGAAAGCTCGATCTTCAAAGGAACAGAAGAAAATCTCCGATTTTTTTTAATACGTAAACAATTATGATAGAGACAGTTTTCCTAGGTAATTTTACTATATCGCACTATATTATACTAAATCACTAAATAACAATACAGTAACTGTTGTCCAATTAAACATGAATTTTTTTCTTACCTAAATCATTTATATATGTAATTTGTTTGTAATGGAATTTCTATTATCCGTCACAGACCCAGTCCCGAGGGTGACGGATGAATGGAGTTCAACTGTATATAACAAAATATCCCCAAGGGCATGCTTTAGTGGCTAGGTTATGTATTACGTCAGAATCGGAAATATGCTGAAGGATGCGTTATCGAAGGCGTGATAATGGGTGAAAAAACCACGTAGAAAACCGCGAACAACTTTCACCGACAGTGTTAAAATAAAAAACAAACAAACTAGAATACCGACTTATCCGGAATTAAGGAAGAAAACTAGCCATAGACTTGGATGGAAACGATATTAGTACATACCAGTCTACGGGCTGATACACCGATGATGATATGAAACATGTTATATATAGCACGACTACGTATAAGTTCGAAGGAGTTTAGATAAATCGCTATGTAAGGAAAATAGTTTTGCCATTATTAGGGTAATTATTTGTAAATTTTGCGAAAAGCCCGATAAAAAAAAGAGACGCTATTAGAATCGATTAATTTAAACTCGGTCGTTATTTACATTTCGACATTGGCGGTTGGGAGGCAATTTTCTACGTTACAATTTAAAAGTGAGCTATTGGCGCCATCTATCGCGTTTTGTCGGACGCCGTTACATTTATTCTCATTTATTCTCGAGAGTGAATATTATTACTGGGAAAAGTTGTTCCAGTTTAGAAACGGCCATTAATATTCGAAACCCTTTAAACGGGTCTTGTATTTCGTAGCATCTTAAATTTTCGTTTATATATGTATGTATATATAATTTAATTTAATTTTTCTCAGACCGTTCTTTGTCGAATTACTATATAACCGATTACGATCACGACGATAATATACCGCCCCCTGCTCCTGCCGAATCACAATACTGTAGACCGTTGGACATTAATGACGCCGACGAAAGAATGAAACGATATTACGGTATGGTAATAATTTTTTTCCCATCTTTATCGTTATCAATTTTTATCCTTATTTTTAAACTAAATGACTTCCGGGCCAGCTGTAACGAATTATTTATTAATGAAGCGTGTATATGTGTACGTTTTGGTGGTGTTTCTATATAGCTTGTATAATAAGTTCATTTCGAAAATTATTCAAACGACAAGCTGCTACTGATTAACGTATATCGATAAGATTTGACCAATTTCGATATAGTCGATATTGTGTAATTAGTAATTCAAATGAACGGTCTTCGTATAAAATTGGATTATATCGCTATAGTAATCGGACGGATTACAAATTGAATTTCATCATCCGGGTTTGGTTCGATTCGACTGGAATAATTTTCTTCCTCGCGGATCTGATACGCATCTAATTACGTATTCCCGAAATATAATTATGTTATATTATCGACGATGTTTTATTTATACGCACATATACGCATACACGTTATCGTCGGTTTTCCTCAACCGCTAGGTCGGTGGACAACATGGCCTGTTGGCGGGCAACATGGCCTGTAGCTAATAGTTTGGCAGGCAACATGGCCTGTAGCTAATAGGTTGGCGGGCAACATGGCCAGTAGCTAATAGTTTAGCGGGCAACATGGCCTGTAGCTAATAGGTTGGTGGGCAACATGGCCTGCAGCCAAACGAATAATTTTCTGGCGAGAATGGCATCTTTTATCTTCTTCACGTAACTCTGTTCTTTTATATCGGCGTCCATAAATCGGATTATGGTCTTCCTCTTAATTTTCCATTTGATTTTCCGTCTAATTTTTTTTTATTTTAGCAATTTGCAATGTCCGATTTGATGGCCGATTGTATATTATTTCTTCTCTTTTCAATCGTGTTTATTATCTACGATTCTTTTGAATACTTTCTTGTGATTTTATCCATCCGTGTAATTCTCAGCATTTTTCGACAGCACCAAACTATTAAAATGCTTGAAGTTTTAATCTTTCTTTTTTTTACATAAAGCCCGTTTTTCACAGTCGTACAATCGCTTCAGACAAAAGTTTTAACGAACAGTTTCCTAAGCGTTTTTTATATTATTTTTCCTACTTCTATTTCTATTCTTCTGTCGGACGTTATTCAAATTCCACAAGATAAGGAAATTCTTTTGCTTGAGATATTCCTTTTCCATCGAGGGGTATGTCTATATTTTCATGTACACATATCGTAACTGTTGTTTTATCTGCATTTATTTTCATTCTACATTTTTCTATTAATAGCGCATTAAAATAATTAAGATACTGTTGCAATGCTTCGTCTTCTTCTTTCATCAAAGCAATATAATCAGCATATCATATGGTGCTATACTGAACTCCATTTATTTTACCACCCATGTTTTTTTTTCTGCAAAAGCTCTTATTACTTTCTTCTCTCTCTCTCTTTCTCTCTCTTTCTATCTATCTATCTATATATATATATATATATATATATATATATATATATATATATATATATATATACAAAAGGTAGAAGCATGAGGGAAGAATAGCGCTTGCAAAAAATGCTTTTATAAAATAAAACTTTTTTGGTATCAAAAAACATATCAGTTGATGTCAGAAAACGGTTTATAAAGAGCTTTATCTAGAGTGTGGCGCTATACGGAGAAGAAACGTGGACGATTTTAAAATCAGAAAATGATAAACTCCTTGCATTCGAAATGTGGTATTGGCGCCGAATGTTAAAGATACCGTGGACAAGCAAAACTACCAATGAAAAAGTTTTACGAGAGATAAACGAGATATCCGAAACACGATAAATATGAAAATAAATGGAATGATCGGACACCTGATTAGACATTCGGAATGGATGACGACTTTAATCGAAGGAATGACGAGCAGAAGACGAACTAAAGGCAGGCCCAGAATAAGATACACGGATCAAGTAAAAAACGAAGAAAGTTATGCCGTTGTAACAGCACGTGCTTGCTCCCGACAACAGATCTAACATGGCCAAACTAACCCACCAACCGTAAGGTTGAGGAGACAAAGAAGATATATATATATTAAAAAGCACTGGTGACAAGCACCATCCTTGTCTTGTCCCATTTTCTTAATCTAAGATCAAGCTGTTTTGTTTATTACCGTTTCTTGGTTTTTTATATAGTTGGAAAAGTATGCTTCGGCCACTGTAATCTACGTGTATATCTTTCGAGATTTTGAACATTATATTGCAGTTGACATTATCGAAGGCTCTTTCAATATCAATGAAAGCAACGAAACATTTTTTTTTCTATTAATTTCTAAATTTTTCTCAATAAATCATAATGATAAAATAGCTTCTGCTGCCGTGGTCTTTCCTTATCTTAATACAAATTGTTTATCTGGAAAATTTTCTTCTACTTTCTTTTGTATACGACGCTATATAATTTTCGTTAAAATTTTTAAAATATATCGTAGCATACTTAGGGTTCTATGTTCCTCGAGAGTTTGACCATTTATTTTCTTAACGATTGAAATTATATCGGCACTTTGAAAATCTGTTATAATAATTCCGGTAACATATATTTCGTTCATCGGGTTAAACATCTACTTTCTGAAGAAGTTCCCCTGCTGAGTATGTTATCTATTTCACACATTTTTGTACAGGTCAATTCGCCCAACGCCAGTGCTGGGTTGATGTAATTTCCCCAAACTTATCTTGTGTGGCTCAAATCCAATTGATTTTATCCATTTAACCACATCAACTATATATATATATATATATATATATATATATATATATATATATATATTATATATATATATATATATGTATAGATGCCCTTAATAAGTGTTAACACACGCATACACACATGTATACACTTTTTATGATATACGTACATATTATTAAAATCGTCGTGTTGTTCGTTGCCAAACGTCGCGACTATCCCATTGTACGTTACGTACAAAATGGGCTGTCATTTAAGATAGTAATTATGATATATATATATATATATATATATATATATATATAATCATCGTTACAGAAGTCACACTGAATAACATCTTACAGACATAATTCATCCACAATTTTAGCAATTTGTGTAATTGTTACCTATCTTTTATCTCTATATAATACCCGCGTTTTACGGATGCTAGAGTCTTGTCGTTCTCTGGATTATTATCCGTTCATCTTGCTTATCATTTTCCATTTAGCATTCTCCGAGACCAAGAGAGGCGTTCAATTCGATCTTGTAATCGTGTGGTGGGAAAATTTTATTGCTCTTTTTCGGACAATCGTAGGAATACGAATAATTAACATGTGGTGAGAAAGATTTCCGATGCAGGAGAAATTCTCTGGAAGAAATATACTTAGTAGAACCTTTAATTTAATTTACCGATATTGTTATAGAAGGTACATTCCTTTAGGTTTTCCTTTTGGATGAGCTTTTGATAGGAAATATCTGTAAATAATATTCAAAATAGTTTCGAAATTTACACAATCGGTAACTGATCTGATTGTTCGTGGAAGCTTGTGAGAGATTTGATAGAAGCAGGATCCATTATGTATAATCATAAGAAAATTGCGGTATAAAAATATTTTTATTTCGTTTAATTTTTAAAATTAAAAATTTCTTCATCGTATTTATTATATTACGTAATTAATTTAAGCCGGTCAGACACATAAGCGAGTAATTATTATTATATTATGTATATATATATATATATATATATGTAGATAGATAGGTCCAGAGAAAGTGGAGTTTTTTTTTTTAGCATCGTAATTGGTAACACTGAATAAGTAAATTCGACAATAAATTACGTTGCTCGATTTAGTGATAAATTGCTTAGCCGTGAAAGTTGATTTTTCTGTTAGATAATTATTAAACTCTTTTTAATATCGGTATTTTATTTATTCAAACAGCTTTTTTCGATATGTCGAATTCTCGACATTTTACTAATAATCGAATTGTCGAATTTAGCGAAATGGGCGAATATTTTTTTTATTTATTATATCCGTCTATAATTTTTATATTTCGATAAGTTATCTAAATCAGGTAAGGACATTTCTGATGATGCCGGAAATCTGCGATTCGTGTAGTTACTTAGTAATTTTAGTGAAATAACAGAAAAAATTATTTTGGATAGACTAAAAAAATTCACACATGATAATGATATTGTCGGAGAACAATAATTTGGATTTAAGGGCAATTTATCTGCACTTCATACCAACTGTAATAGTGAACAACACACATTTGATTTGGAAAAGCGATATTGAATATATTTAGGTGCGATACCGGATCGAGATATTTACTAAATACGTTGAATATGCCTGCAATAAAGCTCACACGTCTCTTAAGCTGTAATATTTAACAAACGATGTGACGTCAGCTCGGCAAGTAAATTAATAATCTACAAAACCCTACAATAAGAAAAATTACGCTTCGTATGGTCATATATTAGCCGTTCTAATTAGCGAAGTTTACAAAATACATGCTGCAGAATAATTCAGAATCTTCCCGTCTATGTAAAGATTGAAAACATTTACAGATGTTATATATAAACGATGTTGTGAAACAAAAAATATATTTTTTTTTTATATAGCTGTGCCCGCAGTCAGTTTTATAAAAGACATGGAATTGTACAAGTTTGCAATTGAAATATAAAAGCTACAAATACAAAATAATTAAACTCGTGCTATTACGATGTACAGCTGACATTTGGTCCAAATTTATTTTAGTGCATAATAAATATAAAAAAATCTTGTTTATCCTATTAACTGAAATATTTATAAATTTATTATGCATAGCTTCGTTGAATTATATAACGTTACGTTTTTTTTAGTGCGATGAAACGGAAGTTAAATTTATCTTTATTTGTAATATGCGCATAGTCGTGTATTTTCTTTGTAATCTTGTATTTTGAAATAAATTTTAATTTGAATTTATGATCAGTATGCGGGTTTTATTGGTAGTTTTTTACCTGTATTTTTATTTTAGTTAACTGGGCATACTTTTAAAACTAGTATACGTAGTGAGAACTGTATTCGGAATGCGTTATATTATTAATTTCGTTATTTTTTTTATAACATTTATTCTGTAAATACACATTTTAATTTCGATATTTTCGAAAATTGTTTCACATTTTTATATTATACTTCTTCTCCGGAAACATTAAAGGAATTTTACCGCGCGAAAAATCTCAAGAAATCAAAACAGTTCGTATCGTTAAACGGGAATCGGAACGTAGACAAAGGGATCGCGATCGAACTGGTAATATCGGAATACCGATCGCTACGGGGGCTACTGGTCCGAAACGAATGTCTGTATTGGAAGAATTGAACATGTCGCAGATGCAATCAGACGTAATATATTCGTTCATATATATATATATATATATATATATATATATATATATATATATATTTAACCTGTATACACACATACATGTAACAGTTAATTACGATTAGGCTGACTGAATAACTACCAGATGAACAGGCGGGATTTAGAAAAGGTAGGACTACGATAGATCATATACAGGTTGTTAGGTGAATAATCAAAAAAACAAACGAGTATAGAATTCTAACATGGCTTCTGCGGATTTTGAAAAGGCATTTGATTGCCTGAAAACCGAAGCAATAATACAGGCATTAGAAAGATTAAAAATTAGTGACATACACGTACGAATAATTAATATATATATACAAGAAGGCAACAGCTACGATTACAATCAATGAGGAAAAAGAAAACATTCGATTAAAGAAACGAATAAGACAGGGAGATGCGCCGGCCCCGAAACTGTTCGCAGCTGCACTTCAAGACAGCGTCGGAACGATTAAATGGGGGAGCTGCAGGTATACAGGTCGGAAACAAAAATTTAACGCACCTTCTATACGCGGATGATATATTGTATTATTTGCAAATAGCTTGGAAGAATTACGAAATCAACGATAAATGCTCACGAATAGGTCTTAAAATTAATATAAATAAAACTAAACATACGCGCAATGAACCTGTAAGAGATAAATACAAGAATATAAATATAAATACGCAAAAAGTGGAAATGGTAAATTCATTTACTTAGGACAATTACAACAACTTAGAAGTCGAATTATCCGCAAGAATAAAATTAGCATGGATGGCAGTCTCAAAGCTTAGAAGCACACTTAAGGAAGTTAAAACACCGATAAGCCTGAAAAGGCGCGTGTTCGATCAGTGCGTTCTGCCAGTTTTAGCATATATGTTAGTGAAACATGGATATTAACAAGGAAAAAATGGTACAAAAAATAAAAATTAATCAGCGAAAAATGGAAAGGTCTATGCTGGAGATCACTCTGATGGGCAAATGGACGACAAAGATAAGTATTATTAAACATAGTAAATGGAGATGGTGCGGACATGTGGCTAGAACCAAATACCGCTGGATAGTTGCGTTAACATCGTGAAAACTTCAGAGCAAACGAGCCTTAGACAAGGATACGGATGAAATCCAAAAGTTCAGGCCAAATTGGCGGGATGAAGCTCAATATCAGTTGGGTGAGGCCTTCGTCCAGCAGTGGACTGATAATGGCTAGTGAAGAAGAAGAGAGAGAATTTTCACGAGTCATCCGAAGATTCATTCGGCAACTTATACGTTTTTTTTTTTTTTTATATACCGACGGTGTAGTTAAAAATCTGAAAAAAAAACGTCGCGCAAAAAGGTGTAGTGTTGCAACCTTCACAAATAGGCGAGACAAAATCGAAAAATTTTATGTCGAACGAATTATAAGAATGGACAATTCTAATAGCATCGGAAGTGTTCAGATACAGTCTATAAAACGGCCATGACTGAAAGGGTTAAAATTATGTTTATAAGCTAGTTAACTATTGTTTTTTTTTCATCAGAAAGTATTGCGCTTTTTTTTAATTTTTTAATTGTTTAATTTTTTAATTTTTTAATTTAATTTCTTTTTTTTAATTGGCACATGATTTTTTCACGCGCATTTGGGTTTTTAAAGATTTATTGTGTTTTTATAATCGTCGTTCCGTTTGATTTTTCTGAATTTCGTAGAATAATTCTTCGTTGAGCAAAGTATTGGAAGAAAAGAACTGCGAAAATGATTTCTTATTAAATGACGATTTAATCACAGGTGGCTGTGGCGACGATGGTACATCCGGCTTTTTAACCCCCGTCTACCCTTCTAGTAATACGTATAACGTTAGCAACGCGAGTGATAGTAGTAATTATAATAATAATAATAATAATAAAAATTACCACTATTACAACTATGGTAAAACGATTATTAATCGAAAACAGTACGATACCGATAATGGTAATAATACTTCGTTTACGGACCCGTTACGAGTATCCGATCGATTCGACGATACATCGATGGCTCAAAATGTTACCTTAAAGTTCGGCCTTCAGGTAAGGACGAGAATTTTCTTTTCGTATTTAATAACGCGTTCGTTATTATTATTATTCTCTCGGTCACATTCGGTTAGAACAGTCATCAGCTAGCGAGATCGTTTTTATTCATTTTACCAGGCGCACAACGAGATCGTGGACACAGGTAGCTCGATGAATGGTATAATGACTGAGACCACGGAAGAACGGGCCAAATACTGAAATGGTGAGATCTTACCGGTCAAAAATGCGTCTGTGAAACAGATATGCCGACTATTAGATACGAAATGTTCAAGCTGCAAGAAGACCGAAACGAACAGAGATTCTAACCGAAAAGCCGAAGAAGAACTTACGGGACTACTTCATTATTCACGTCAAAAGTAATACAATCATCATTAAGGATACTATCCAAGGATGCAGGACTCATAGGATATATATGTAGTAGGAGAACTGTTCTTGATTCTTGAGAGTGTGCTGTGCCGTTGTATTCAACGCTATTTTAGATTCCTTTATTGTTCCGAGTGCACTAATTACTATGAGAACATTCTTTTGCGATAATCTTGTAAGCTCTATTATCCGTTTTTATTTAAATTGTTATCATTATCATTATCATTATTATTATTATTATTATTTTTATTATTATATTTTATTAGCAAAGAGGAACATATTTAAGGTATATTTTAAAGAAACAGCAGTTTACGAAAAGTTCTATAACACAACGCCGAACTGAGTGATTTTGTTATATAATAAGTATAATAACGCTTAAACAGATAATTTGTTATTTATATTCAACTAGGATTTATTACGGAAAATAAGGTATAAAGATCTTTTTTTTTATCGAACTGTATAATTCACGTTCTCGTTGAATGCTGATCTTTTATCGAGAAGCCTAAATCACTCTATTCGACTTCTATACGACACTCGCTGGATTGAGATATTGTCATTTATCTGCTAGTGAAAAATACTAATTTTTAGCCTTAAGATTATAATATCGACTGTGTCCATTTAGCGAACACGAATAAATTCTACTGTAATTTATCGGTCTAAACGAGTTTTCAAAATATCGTAATATGTTTGGCGCTGGTTAACGTAGACGTACTCGACATAGTCACAACGGTCACGGGCAAGTGTGAAAACACATAATCGAAAAATTGAGCTGTTGCAAATTAAAATAAACAACTTCGTAATTAAATAATTACGCACTCCAACACTAGACTGATCCCGGGCGGGAGGGGGGTTACTATTAAAGACAGAATCAGAAGTATGTTAGTTCTCGTGCCATCGTCGGACAATGAATACTATATAAAGAATAGCATCGATAGGGTATGGCTACGCGAAAACGTCTCTATACGACGATATTAGGGCACTACTGAGAATTGTATTAAAATTTATCCGCGTTTTTCGTAGGACGCGAAAGATTCTTCGTCGCGGAATTTCAATCGAATCTCTTCGTCGGGATGCGATTTATCGTATCGTAATGAGGTCGACTTATCGAACGCGAATGATTTCTCGTCGAGGAAACATAACGATAATCGTTCGTTACCGTCGTCGAATAAAAACGGCGGGAAGTATTCGTGTTCGGCACTACCACCGTTTTCGTCCAGTTACCAAAGCGAAGCTGCTAAGCAGATAATTCAAGAATTAGCCGCTGAAAATAAACTAACGATAACGGCTAATAGCGGTAATAGTTGCAACGGTAATATTATTAGCGGTAAAGATGGCGTCTCGAAACGTTTAATACCGCGTGAAAAGAGAAGACACCATACCGTATCAAGTAGCAAACCGATGATAACGTTAACCGATGCAGTCGAAGTAAGTAATCTAATAATGTTTTTAATAAATTAGCGTCAATTTAATCGAGCCGGTTTTTTGTATTCAGTCAATTCTGACCGTTATGACCTGCGAGTGTTCTCCATAGATTCAACGACTGCTGTTGCTAATCGAATTGATTATCAGTCCAACGAGTAGGCACTTTTTACCCTCTTACAGTATATGTACAAAAATGAATTGGCGAATCCGTCTTTCGCGCAATCCGTGTAATTCTATCGGTCGATCCACTTCTGCGATTTCCTCTTCTTTCAATCGGCGATAAACATTCGTCGCCACATCCACGTTTAAAATTTATCAATACATCGCTTATCCGCCGCTTTAATCGTCCACGTCTCGGCCGCGTATAATTTATGTTTTTATTCGTTTCTCCTGTTATTTTAACGTCTACCTTTTGTTACTGATCGTATGTTTCAGACGTATGCTGTATCTAACTTAAATCAGTTCTTCTTTTTATTCATCCGAGCAACCTCCCCATTATTAACTGGACCTATATATATATATATATATATATATATATATATATATATATATATATATATAATATTTCCTCGTGGTTAACACGCATGCCTGAGTATCTTATTTCTTAAACATCGTACATAATACGATAATCATTCGAGGGGTACAAGGATTCGATTAGGGTAACCCGGAGAAGAGAGGCGGTTTTGTTTTTTGAATAGCGCAGTTGGCAATACTGCTACAACACAAACCGCGTGACTCCACGTTTAGTATACACGCGGGAGATTTGTTTTTGTCCAGTACATATGAGAAGGAGTGCGCGTTTTGGCTGGAACATTATTTTTAGCGTGAATCGATCAAGTGCGAAGGGAGTCTCGAAAAGAATTCAATGAGATTTTTTTCTATGTGGGTACCTTAATAGCCGCGTCAGACTCGTCCACGAGATCTGAAACACCTGAAAACTCGAATTTCCGAAGAAATTTTAAAAATTCAGGAAAAGTGTTAGAAAATTTTGTAAAGACTGAATGAATGTATGGTTGCAAATGACGGTCGTTTGATCGATATTTTGTTCCTGCAAGTGACGGTCATCTGAACGATATTGTGTTCCAGCGATGATTGTAAGTCGTTTTCCTATTTTTAAATAAAATTTCATTCAAAAATTTTGGTCGAGTAGTTTTTGATTTATTAAAAAAAAAAAAAAACTATCCATCTTCTCCGGGTTACTCTATATTTTCCATTATCCGTTTAAGACAGAATATAGTAATTACGATCGGACACAGCGCAAAACCTGGACAGGTGATAAACTTGGTTTTTCCGGAAATTAAATTTTTGGTACGACCATTTATCCTATTATGTTTTTTCGAAACACGTCGAATAGAGTATTTCTATCGTTATGTTTTGAAGTTTTTTCACGTTATCCGGCTGTTGAAACAATATCGTTTTAACTTTGTTTTTTAAATAGGTCAGCGCTAGAGCTCGGGACGACGTCGATATGGAACGAGCTTTAAGACCGCGATATAGCGGGACACCGGACGTGGTACGTTCGACTTTAGCACGATCGGATAACGTAAAATATAACGCCGATACGATAGACAGTTTATTAGGTACGCCGAATAAGATACGAATTCCGGAAAGATACGTGCCGGAGAATGCACCTCAACTGTCGGCCGAAGAACAAGATAAACGCCTAAAAAAAGCCGAAGCCATCAGAAAAATGCTAAGCGAAGCTAACAGCGGCGTAAGTGCGGCCGATGGAGTCGGTAAGAAATTTTCAATCATTATTGTACGTATGAAGTCGGTCAGAGAATCGTGAAATTACGAATACTCAATCTTGTCCGCTATACATCCCGATTTTCTGTGCGTCTTATAGCTTGCTGGAGAGATATTTTATTCTGTATATCTGATTTCTGTCCTTCCGTGTATCTGCCTTCTACCATACCTTTGAAAATTATTCCGTTCCGAAGGTATCGCGTGTAATTATTCGCTGCAATATGCCGTAGATCCGATCCTATATAGTTCGATACAGAGAGATTGGTTCCTTTTTTCTGTCCAACATCTCAAAAGCGTCAATTCGCCGAGTACTGGTAACATTCCGCAGTATATAGGAAAACGAAGAAGGCCATTCGTTATTCTCACTCATCGAGATGTCGTGAGAATATCTTTTGTAATTTCGCCAATTTGGATATTCGATTTTTAATTTCATCCGTACATCCACCGTGTTTGGTAATTAGAGATCCCAATAAATATGCAAATTTAACTTGTATGCCGATTTTTCTATGTTATGCCCGACTTTGTCGATATAGTCTTTTCTGCGTTTATTATTAGTCCAACTTGTTTACTTATGTTTTCGTGCTTGTTGTAAAAGGGTGAACATTTTTCGTTTCGAAGAGGCAATTATTGTTATATCGTCAGCGTAATTATTAACAAATTTTCCGTCTATATTTATACACCATCTTCTCATTTATCGAGTACTTTCCTAAGTATCACCGGATATGTAAATAACATGTAACTCAGAATCCTCGGCGAACGCCTTTTTCAGCTTTAAATAATTCGGTTAATTTATTGTCGTACAATACTTTGATTAACGTTGTTAAATGTCCGCGGTACATTCATTTAGTTTCTTATCTGCCATAATGTCTTCTTTGCGCGACATTTCTCTATTATTTGTCTAATATTCAGAATTTGTTACTTTTCCAGGAATAAAATCCGCTCGCTCTTCTGACATCTGTGACAGTATGTACGGCTTAAGCTACTCATGTATGATATGCAGTGTTATCTTGCTAACACTCGATATAAGGGAGTTCTGTTGCACACATATATATATATATATATATATAGTTACAAAATAGGGAATATGGACTGCCGAAACTTTTACAGTGTGGAAAAAGTCACGACACATCCTTAAGAGTAATATATTTAACGCATATCCTAGTCATTTTTATTTTTCCACAAAATGCCGGACTTTAAGAGCGAGCCTTTTTTTTCGACTAATCGACGCTTTAAAAATTTTCTGCCGGAGACAAATATTATTCCTGAATATAAAAATGAACAACCTCTCTTTGTATTAAATAAAACTGCACTCATTGTACGCCACGGCATGATACCAAATAGCCGGTTATTTCAGTCACATTTTTCTAGTCGCAAAATTTGTATATATATATATATAAATATCGAAATATCGGAATATAGAAGGTCGAGTAAAAAGTGCTAACCATATGTTTCGCCTGTCGAAAGCTGAATTACAGTCAGCGGGGTATCCAGATAGAGCCAGGATCTCAGTAATTATGCCATGGTTTTTAAATGTTTTTGCCATTCTATTGTTATTATTATCGGTCTTAGAATTTACTGTTTTTTTTTTGTTAACAATTTAATTGTTTTATCATTTCAACACAATTCTATCCGAATATAATGCACTACATGTTTATTCTATCCACAACAATTTATACATGTAACGGTTAAAAGTTGCACATGAATCATTAACACACTAACGTGTTATATTTCCATGAACATACTTAAAAAATACATTATATCCACAATACAATATTTGCAAAACTGTTTTATTCTAATAATATTATAATTTCCCAACAATTTGATTTCGTCGAAATTGCGCTGTCTTCATATCTTCTTCTTTTGTCCTATTGAGACTGTTCTCAGTCGTTGGTAGCAACTACGGTAACACCACATTTCGAAGGCTTCTATATTTTTGATTATTTTAGCCTTCAGCGTCCATGTTTCGCAGCCATACAGCAACACTGACCGTACGTAGCATTTTAAAACTCTGAGTCTTACTTCAAGACATATTCCATGCGATGTTAATGTTTTTTCCATTTTTATAAATGCTACTCTCTCCTATCCTGCATTTAATTTCTTCATTCGAATCCCCGGCTTTGTTTAGCCATGCACCGAGGTATCTGTACTTGTTCACTACTTTTAATTTCACATTACTTAGTACTATCTTTGTATAAACCTTATTCATATACACGTTTTTGTTTCATAATGCGCTACTTTTACTTGATTTATATATTCATTGTAAAAAAACAAAATATTGTGTTTTGCGCAGATGGAGTTTGCGAGTGTGATATGAATGTGTGCGATGTGTTTGTGACTTGAAATTGTATTTTACTATTCGCGCATTATTATTGCGAGTAAGAGTTTTATGTTGTGCATTTAAAAATGATTTTGAATTAAACAGAAATTTGAATTTGAATTATTCTGATTATTATTAATGATTATTTCGTTTCGTCACATTTCTCTATAAATAGAAAATCAACCGGAAGATTCTTCGATGAAGAAAAAATTGACCGAAGAAAGAGAACACCTGTTGCAGCTGAATCAGATATTGGCGCAACAAGTGATGGAAAAGAGTAAGCGAGTAGCAGGTAATATAAAATTGGGCGTTTCCAAATTACTAAATTATAAATCCTAGCTATAAACTAGACGCTTATTTCTTCGTGTGTGTGTGTGTTGTGATTTATCCAATTAATTCTTTATTTATTTATACACGCTCGACGGTCATTTGCGTCTTAATTATATAGTTTTGTTAGTTTTAACAATTTAATTAATACCGTTAGTATCATTATTTAATACGGTATTCAGGGTTGCATTTCCAAAACACATTTTCCGCAGTGTATTTGTGGCATTCGGTCGATACGTGAACTACTGTTAGACAGGCATTCAGCACATTCGGGCGTCGATTTTATTTTGTACAGTTTGTTACCGTTGAAGCGCCGTTCCCATCCGGATTGCCGGGATAGTTTTATGATTCGATATAATTTTCTATAATGCTGGTTTCACAGTTGAAACAGGCGGATCTACAAGGCTTCGCATATCTATACTAAGATTGTTGAACAGCATTCTACAGTGCATGTGCCTAGTGGTCTCTTGGTATATGTGTTCTTAATCTAGAATGTTCGGTGTAGGCTGAGGCGTTCGCAATGTAATCGTGAATGGGATCATGAGAAAGATGCAGATTTTAATGAAATACTTCGATGAAACCGATTTTCTTCGATCATTAAGTTGGAGTAGATTCGTTTCCGGCAGAAGACTTGCTACCGGGCTTGTTCTTGAAGCTCCTTTGATAAGACGCATCGCAATCTTTTAGTATATAAGATGGAACGGTAATCGATTTTTGAAAGAACCACAGTTTTATAGAGAAATAGGAGTGATTTCCTGTCTGCATCCCAATTTGTATGTGTCACCATATTGAAGACGTTTAAACGGTCTCTTGCACCCACGTGCAACATTCTGCTATACAACCAATGAAAAGAAATATCGAGATTATATGTATAGACTCATCACGAGGTGTCGACACACTTTTAAATTTAGAAATATCGATATATATATCGATTTAAATCTTTATTTCATTCCTATTATTATAATTATTATTATAATTATTATAATTTGTTTAATACTTTAAAAGCGAAAGTTCTATTATTTAAATGAAAAGGTGGTTTTTAATTAAGATCGTTCTCGAGATTTAAATTCCGTTTCTATAATTTGACTCCAATTCTAGTTTCGTTATCTTCTCAAAACGCGTAAAGTATGTTCATAAACTAAATTCGATAGTCCGATTTTATTATAATTTATCTCGACAGTCTCAGAATCGCTATTGGTAGTTAATTTTCGTCGATTTCAATACGTTTTAAATTATTTAAATTTTATTTTTTTTTATTTTCATTTTAACCGTAAACGCTTTCATTTGTTCGCGTGTCCAACAATAGGTCGAAGCTTCGTAGAAAAAAAAAATGTGTAGTATTTATTTATTATTTAAGAAACCTCCGCTCGATGTCTCTACAGTAAGGACGACTTTTGTTTTGCAAATTTTGTCGGCTAATACACAGTCTAACGTATAAAGAAGAAAAAGAGAAGATTGATCTATTTGTCACTCGTCTCTTAGATTCCAACCGTTCTACGCATTTGCGGCGCTTACATGAACTCGCGTAAAGGCTTAATGTTAGGATGAAAGAAAAAAACACTCCGGGATTAACGAATTTGCGGCGATTAATTTCGGTAGATTAAGACCGGTAGGGGAATAAGTGATTTTTTTTGATCGAGCTAAACACGTTTAGAGTGTGTTTCATTGCGGTTGCGAAAATTGGTGCTCGACAGCGCGGGAAATAAATAAATTGAATTCGATGGATGTGGATCCGGCTGAAAATAAACTGAAGAGAAACAAAAAAGAAATCCTAAAAGGAATACGTGAAAAAAAAAGAAATTTAATAATAAGTCGTATAGATAAGAAACGGATTTAGGACATGTAATAAGACGTAAATGAAAAATATAATAGAGGCTAAAGTTGCACGGGAAATACCAAAGGTGTAAACGATCGCTCGAATATAAAAGTAATTATCAAGAATTTCGGACGCTTGAGTACGTATCGCCTTTAGCGAATAAAAAAATAGTAATAATCTTCCTCGGGCATTACGAGTTAAATATAGATTTGCGATATTCATTCGGAAAATCAGCGACGCTTATAATTTTATCGCATACGTGCGATGGTCGAGAGTAAAAGAAGCTGGCGTACTTGATACTTACTATAAAGTCATTCCCAATAATTCCGCAGTTGCCTTAAAGAGTAGTCCACCAGTTGTGTAGGTGTATATTTATACACTTACGCTTAGACGGGCAATTTAGACTTAATGTTGTCCGAATTTAGTGATAAACAAGTGCCATGCTGTCTGCGTGCACATCCGTTCATCGACGTTTCCGTCATCGTTATTCTGCCACAGACTGGAGTTGTTTACTCTATGACCGGTAGAGCCAAGTTGAATTTAGCTGGGTATCCATCTACTTTGTTGAAATTTTGGATGTTTATAAATTTCGATTATTTTTCGAACGAAACTGTAAGTATTTTCAAAACGTGAAAAAAATGACACGGTTTACACCGAAAAAATCGCGATTACAACTACTTTTTTATTGTTTACATATATATATATATGTATATGTGTGTGTGTGTGTGTGAAGTCCTAATGTAATTATTTTCATGTTTATCGCTGCATCGTTGCAACTGTTATTTTTGCAGGCGTAAATTCGCAACTTGCTACGCACCAATGAAAATCTTTTAATCTGTTGCAAAATCTGCTGTCTCGTGTTTAATTTAGCTGCGCTGCTGCGTCTTTCTCTCTCGACTTGTACGTAATCAGGTTTGTCGGCTTATTTCGCTTTTATTCGTTTTTGTTTACGTCGCATCAATAGAAATCTTACAAGTGACGTCCTGCGCGAATTACACTTGCACTCGCTTTTGTTATTTTGTTTTTCAGCCGAAATTCTAAATTTTGCTTTATAATTTTTGTGAAAAAATGTCAATAAATTTAAGTTAATTCGCGGTTGATGTTTTGAGCAAGTTACGATGTGTCTTAATTCGAAGTGGTTAAAATTCGGCAAATAAAAACGTAAGAACTTTTAAAAATTAAAAATAAGTCTATATGTATATCTATCGTCTATCTATCTATCATCTACCTATCTATATATCTATCTATCTTTCTATCTATCTATCTATATCTATATCTATATATTTATCCAGAGAAGACGGGCGGTTTTGTTGGTTTTCGAATTAAACTACTCGACCAAAATTTTTGAATGAAATTTACTTAAAAATAGTAAAACGAGAGATTAGCTTACAATCATTTGCGGAACGCAATATCGTTCAGATGGACGCCATTCGCAACAATATATTCATTCGGTCTTAACAGAATTTCCGAAGACATTTTCGAACATTGGTCGCTGAACATTTGAAATTTCTTCAGAAATCCGAGTTTTCAGCTCTTCCAGATCTGGTGGAAATGTTTCCTAAAGGCGGCTGTTAAAATTCTTTTCGAAACTCTCCTTGAACTGTCGTTATCGATGCACGCTGAAAATAACGTTCCACGCAAAGCGTTCCTTCTTGTTATCGGATGTCATGATAAAACTGGACAAAACTCGAGTGTACACTAAACGCGGTTTACGTTGTAGCACTGTTTCTAACTGCGCTATTCAAAAAAACAAAACCATCCGTCTTCTCACTATCACCTTATAGATGAATTTTCAAGTAGATAGATTAGATAAATATAGATAAATCAAGATGTAACTATTATTATAGGGCAAATAATAATAATAATAATAATAATAATAATAATAATAATAATAATAAATGAAATCAACTAACGATGTCCGCTGAATAAATTACTTAATATAATAGTACGGGGTTTTCCACGCGTATAATCGTTATCGTCCGATTTTTTGAACTCGTTATTCAATTCCAGTCGTAAATTATAAAATTTCGACACAAAAATTTATAAATTTTATACAGACCTTTATTATACAGTATCTTAGGCTAGAATTTAAAAAAATTTTCGAGATATTTATATAATAAATATGTTAAAAATTGAGTCAATTCTCGTCGCGACCAAAAAATGATAAAAAATGTTGTTAGCGCTAAAATTTCACGTACCGCATAGTGGACATCTTGACTGCGAAATGGTTAAGACGAGAGGTTTTTTCTGTCTATTTTATTTTTTCGTACGTAATCGATAAATTATTGTTCTATTTAAAAAAAATATTTACTTTCTTTAAAAAAAAATAATATTCATTTATTCCGTTTTATTAAGCGCGTGTTCTTTTTTTGGAAGAATTTATTTAAACAAATGTTCATATAGATAAATCATTCGGCAAAATCCGATCGATTTTGAGAATTATTGACTTTTTCTCTCTCTCTCTCTCTCTCTCTCTCTCTCTCTCTATATATATATATATATATATATATATATATATATATATATATATATATATATATATATATAAAGTATTTCCGTAATACCACCTCGGCGATGACACGTATTTAAATTGAAATAAAATGAAAATACTTTTTTTATACAATGCCTTACGGCGATATATTTAATAAAACGCGGTGTATAATATATATTTAATAAAAATTGTTTACTACTACTACTTCCACCGGCTGAAGCGTTATCGGGGGACGAATGAAAAAACTATGAACAAGTAAAAACTCCAAGTTCGGAATCGCCTTATACAAGATGAACACTTCATCGATCATGCTTCATCGATCATCTAGAAATTCTAGAAATAAACGAAGCTTTTTTAAAATCCCGTCCGCAGATTATATGTTGGACGACGAGTCGGTGATTCGCGTTAGCGACTAGAGTCAGCAAATATTTCGAATGAGTCGATTCTTTAAAATAAACTTATTCGAATCACCGACTTACCGATTTGCAGATTTATCGTCTCACCGACTCGTGAAATATCGTAACGTTTTGTCGCGTCGGGTTTATCCGATTGGATGTTCGGTATAGAATTATTAATTTTCCGAGTATATATTTTAGAATGTTAGTTTTGTTGACTTCTAATTAATACATTGCAAGTAAATTTTAAATTATTCTACATTTTAATCTATTGTTACATTTAAACGACTTTAAATGTATTACATACTTTAACTGTACGTCTCAGGCGCCAACAAAAGTAGACAACCTGTATTTACTAATTGGTATTGTACCTCTAAACATAAGGAGGATGGTGGCTGCAGATATAGAAAGAACCAAGCAAGCTCTGGACCCTCTACACCCTATGTATGGGCAAAATGCTGCAACTCCGCGTTTGGAGTCTAGAAGAAGCTTTCTAACTTCATCAAGCAGTACGGCATTAAATACTAATGCGGAACAAGCGCCAGTTAGAATATGGCAAGACAAAGTTCAATCTCGAGATTTCAATGTGAAGGAAAAACCAGCGGCAATGAAAGCTGGCGAATACGAAAAATTCTTAATCGGATCCGATCAGGGTGTGCCCCCGAACAAAACGGAATCTAACAAAGTGGCCGCTGGCCAGGGACGGACACTACGAATACGGCGAGATACAGACCATGGCACATCTACTCGAATGTGAATTGACACTGGTGTTAGAGATGCACGATGAAGAATGTCATTGACGCGGACGAGGACGCTATAAAGAATACCTGGTGCGAGAAAATTTAATAGATGTTACAAAGTAGTTTAAGCTATAATTGGCTCGGGCACCAATAATAATGATAATAATATACTTTAACTATGTCGTTAGACGTATTATAAAACAAAATGCGAAATATAATCTAGGCAATTCCATTATTTTCTTACGTACAAATACATGTATATGTAATATTTCAAAATTTCAAATGTTACTTTAGTTTACAATTTTTTCGATTAAAATGTATGTACTCACGCACGGACACTTACAATTACATATCAGCAAAGAATAAATCATATATATATATATATATATATATATATATATATATATATATATATATATATATATATATATATATATATATTGAGGGACTATAAATGAAGACTCGATGACTAGAAGAGTCAACTGACTCGCAATAATGTGACGAAAGGATTAGTTTTAGAAGAAAACTCGTCAGGCAGTTCGATGACTCGACGAATCGAATCAGTCGAGTCATTCGAAGTAACTGAATCGATTGATTGGAATCATTTAAATCAATCGTTCCGTCCAAGTCTACTGCAAACGGTTAAGGAAGAAATTCCGGAATCAAGACCGGTTCTTTTGTTTGCTGATGAAATGTTCGACTTTTTTTTTTCAGTTTTCAACGTTTATCATTTTCAGGCCTTCCACGACGCTCTGCAGCCGGTTAAAGTAGTGGAATGTTTTTTCTTATATATATTATATGATACGATATAAAAGTATTTTTTTAATATATTTTTGTTAATTTAATCCGTTTTTACGTTTAATCAAGACTTATTTTTTTCGTTTTTAACTTTTTTTCTCTACTTTATTGCGATTATTTTTTCTTCCCAGTTGAATAATAAATAATCGGTTTACCGATGATTTTGCGACGAATACTTTTCCGAATAATTTAATTAAATAAATAAATAATGTTATATACCATCTTCGAAAATTTATTATTATTTCGCATGAATTTGTTTTCTGTTTCTCTTTAAATGATCGTCGTATTACTATTATAAATGTAACATTATTAAAAAAAAAAAATGAAATAAACTAAAATATTACAAAAAAATAAACAAAACAAAAAAAAAATAGTTATAACCGCTAAAATTTCTTCTTCGTGAAAAGTTACAAAACTTTTCGATTGTTAAGCCATTATCGGGTAATTATATATATATATATATATTAAAAAAAAAGGAATTATAAAAATGTAAAAGATATTACTTAGATACACGAGTTACAAAAATTATCAATAAAACGTTATGCTTAAACAATCCGATAGTGAATGTGGTTAACAACACGATTAATGTATTGTGATTTTTCATAAAGAAACGATATTGACTTTAACTTCTTTTTATTGTTTATTTATTTATTTATTTATTTTTTTTTAAATCGTTTCATTCCAAACTTTATAAAAAAAAATGATTAATTTCTTTCGCGATTAACGAATGTTTAATAATTCCGTACAGAACAAGCAATGGCCGAATTACCATTAAGTTCGAACGCCAGTACAAATGATTCGGACGAACTCTCACCACCGCAATCAGTACCGGTTAGTCAACAAAGAGAAAATTACTATTCCTGAATACCGCATTCTTTTAATTAATTAATTAATTCATTATATATATGTATATACGAAATCTGTATTTGCGAATTATATAAAAATGTGTACTACTTGTCAATGAAAATTACTTTTTTTGTATATTCGTCGGGAATAATATTCGCTTTTTGTTTTCGTAATTCATGTAAATATGTAACCAAATAAAAATTAATCGACAATAAAATAATTTCGAAACGAATTTTAATATGTTCTCGTCTTAAATACCGTTCACACTGCGGTTATTTAATACCGCTATCAGCGTAATTGCTGTTTTAATACATTCTAGCTTTAATCGTAAGCAAAAAAAAATTACAATTCTAAAAATATATTTTTTTCTTTATTTATGAGCTTTAGTTTGAAAGGTATTCGAAAATCCTGTAAAAAGACCGAAGGAATGTATTATTGCAAATGGCTGTCATGTGAACGATATTGTGTTCAACAAATGATTGTAATTTGGTTAAGTAGTTTTTTAGTTTTCTAAAAACCAAAATCGTCCGTCTTTTCTGGGTTACCCTGTATTTATAAATAAAAAATAAAGTACTTACGTAATAATTGTATTGTATTGTATCACGCGCTGCAACATTGGATGCACAAGTAAATGTAGTTTAGATATCATGTAGGATGTTGGATAGTTTTAGGAATCAAAATAGGAGCTGGATCTTTCGTTCGTTATGCTCGAGGATTTCACAAAGAGAGGTGCAAACGTGTATTTGGAACCGGAATAGGTTGAATTTCTTTCTACCAGAGTATGGTTAAGGAATACAGAGCATACATTACAGATAGTGGATATGATTTTTTAGTAAATAAAAATGAAAATGTTTCACGGCCAATGGGTAAACGGCAGGCCATGCCATGTAGAGCTTGATGAAGTAGTTGTGTAAGTCGTGTAGTGTTTGACCAATTGAAGGCCATTTATTGTTAGTAGGAACTTCATTCCGTATTCTCTTGGTCATTTCTTCTTTATCCGGGATGTTATTAATTTCAGAAGTTCGATGATGGGAAATGGTATGTAATAGGAAAGTAAATGGGCGCCTCTTTTCCTACAGTCTTCGTTTAACTTTAAGATCGACAGCAAGTTTTATAGCATATAGTTCTGCAGATAGAACTGAAAATCTGGAATATTGCGCATTTAACCGGTTCGTGTAATTCAACATCAAAATCTTGGAATGAACTTTTTCGATAGCCTCAGATGAAGTAAACTTTCCAACCTTCTGAGTAACGTTTTATGAATTTTTTACTCGCGGTAGTTGAAATAATTCAATCCGGGAAATAAAATTAATATTTTGCGCGTAATATCGTTTTTTTTTTTTTTTAGAAAACTGTAATAACGTGTTATAGAAATATTTTTAAAACGTTATACGTTAAATACCACTTATTACGAAATTAGACGATCTTTTTAGCATTTAAAGTTTATGTATCGTCTACAGGAGTCACTCTACGACTGAATTATTTATTTATTATTTGTTCTTTCATGTTTTTTTAACGACATCGTTATTTATTCTAAACTATTTTTTTAGTTTGCGATATGTTTCACGGAGTTCCTCGCTCATGGGAAACATACGTCTCTCATTTATTTAAAATAAACAATAGGAATATAAAGAAATCGATAAAGAAATTGTTATTAACTGCTGTCTGGAAATCTTGGACGATGACGTAAGAAAAGCAATAGTTCAGTCGAAAGGTCATAAAGGATCTGGTCGGCGATTACGGAACTTGTATTCTCACGAAGTTGTTTAATAATATTTCTGCCACTGGTTATTAAATTAATGGTTAACATCAAGGTTTATAATGATACCAAAAAATCCGCATCCAAATCATGCTCGCAGTATATATTTTAATGAGCCATACTTTAAAAACATACCTAATATAATAGGATTTAAAACTAAATTTGAAGACAACATAGGAAGAGAACAGTTCGGCTTCCGGAGTGGTCATGGAACCCGAGTGTATAAACATTTTCATACAGAAAATGATAAAATTCCAACGTCCATTGTATTTCTGTTTCGTAGATTTTGAAAAGGCTTTGGACCGAGTTATTCGTGATAAATTATTCTAAATACTCGATACACTACTGGTCTAGATGAAGCGGATAAAGCCGTAATTAAAAATCATTATTTACACCAGAGCTAAGTAATTTCGTTAGAGAATAATAAAGTGCCCGACGCAATTAGTATTGAACAGGGAGTGAGGCGTATACTATTTCCTATGTTGAATAAGTCCTTTAAATAAGCTCTCGACGGCAGAAAAGCTGTTAAAATTGGCGATGAAAATATCAGTAACATTAGTTATGCAGATGGCACAGTGCTAATGGCGGAAAGTGCAGAAGACCTGGCTATATTAGCACAAGCAGAATGTATGCAATAAATATGGATTATTAATTAACGCGAAGAAAACTAAAGTAACGGTCATCTCAAATTATTCATACCGTGTAAATATAATGATAAACAATCGCCAAAATATCTCGGTGCTCGGATTAATAAGAACGGAAATCCGGACGAAGGAATTAGATGTCGCATTGAAGAAGATGCTCGCAGCTCACGACCTGCATATTGATCTAAGATTCAAAACTATGAAATGCTATGTCTGGTCAGTGCTGCTTTCTGATGTGGAAAGGTGTGGACACACTGACGTCAAGAATACTCAAAAGACTAGAAGCCTTTGAGTTTTGATGCTACCGCTGTTTACTTAAGATCCCGTGGACTAAAAAGATGACAAATGTACTGATAATGAGAAAGGAAAAATAATTGCTTAATATTGTTAAAAGAAGAAAAATGGATGATGTGCGGTCTAACAGCACACTTTTACAGAACGTAATAATGGTGAAGGGGAAGGAAAAAAGAGAGTTGGAAGAAGAAGAATGTCTTGGTTCCAAAGCTTACGGAACAAACTGTAGCATCGAAGAATCGTTTCACACAGCTCGTGATAGGAATGTGTACATGGAATTAATGGAGTTTGCCAATGGATGAACCTAACATCGAGATCGGTCATAGCACTGAAGAAGAAGAAGAAGTTTGTGATATATATATATATCATTAAGTTCCGTCTCCTTATCAGAGGTAGGCGACTACTTATCTATACATATTTTGTTGTACAATGTAAGGGGCATACAAGGCAATCGTAATAAACGGGAGAACTGATTGTAATCGCTTTGTTACGCATATGGTGTTGGTTTGCCATTGCTTATCGAACTTGGTACCTTTCATATAAAAGTCCGTGCTCTAGCATTATCCCGATATATATATATTTATATACTTTCTAATGCCGTTCAAAAAGGTACGCGCAATCTAGAAGAAAAATAACGAACTATCAAATATGAGAAGTTAGTGTAGATGGCGATTATTTCCTGAATAGAAAAAAAAAATAAATGTGTTTTTATAGAATTTCTTCTAACAGTGTATACATTACAATTATGATTATCTTATATCAGTCAACTACTGAACGTAGGCTTTCCCTAATTGCTTCTACCTAGTCCTATGCTGCGCCACATTTAGATCAAATAACCGTGAACAATGTGTTCAGAACATCGAACAATAAGAACTAATAAGTCGCACTTTCACGGTGTTGCTAATAATTATTTATCACAGATTAAAACGCAAAATTATTCAATTTTTCAGCAAAATAGTCTATCTATATACTATATACTTAAAACTATCATACAGAATCTTTTTATATGTAAACGTAGTAATCTTAGATTATGTGAAAGCTTTTGATAGATTTATGCGGAATTTTTACAAAAGTGTCACTTTGATAATAGAGATACCGGAATAATTAAGAACACAAAAAATAAATAAATAAATAGGAAGAGAATGTTGCGAGAAACATTGCAGTATCAAAACAGGTGTTACATAAGGTCGTTGCTGTTTGTCTCGTTGCCTGTTTAATGTATAAATGTTGATGAAATTATGAAAATCTTCAAAATTAAACGCAACGGGCTTCAAAATAAATAGATTTGAAATAAAAGATATAATAACCTATGCAGATGAGGAAGTACTAATAGCTACAAGCAATGTCGAAACATATCGAATATTATATAAATAAAGAAGAAGTTATGACGTGAAAACAAATATAAACAAAATACCTATATGACGTTGCGAAGCATTTAAGAATGTGTCAGAGGTATTACGTTAGTGTGATGACTCCCTTGCGGCGAAGTTGTTTAAGCAGTGTTGGCTAGATGTTTTCTTACAAGGTGCTTTAAATGAATTTACGTTTGCGTCAATTTTCATTGCTACTTCATAAAGTGTAACTAGTCCTACTACAATGTCTCGTTCGTATCTTCTACAGAAATGTATGTTCCATTTCGTATAGTAAGATTAAAAAACCTAAAATTCATTCTATTTCTTTTTTGGCATCTAACGTCCACCATCATGTTGAATTGGCGTTACTTAAACCACGTTGGTGTTTTCCATAAAGAATAATTTCAGTTTGCGTCCGCGCTGAAGTTTTTGAAAAACGCCGAAACGCTATTCTATTTCAATTGTTACATATACGATTAAATATTGTCTTCACCGTGTTGGGTGTCTTGATTGGTGCCAAACTTTGCGTTTTAAAATTTTATTTTGAGAGGATAACAGAGACCTCTATTCAGAGTTGGCTCTGAACAGCTAGTGCAGGATAGTCAGTAGCTTTCTACAAATAAAACTCTGCCTGGCTATTTCTAATTCTCTTGTAGTTTTCAGACGATTTTATGTCAGATTAAAGAGTCCAGTTTAATCCTAAACTGATCACATAATTCAAATTCTGTCTACACTAGCAATAGAATAAGTACGGAGGTTCTTTTTTTCTATTTTATTTTTGGGCGCCACAAAATATCAATCAAAACTCGCTAATAAGTGATTAAATCATGACATTCGGTTAGAAATTAAAAAAGGAAGAAGAAGATTCGAATATCATCGAAGTAAATTAATGAACTAATTGAAAAAGAACGACGATAACCAATCGATATCGAGGAATTTAGCAGAGAGGTTTGCTCGCGTTGGTACAAGCGGCGGTGAAAGAAAATGCGCGCTTTTCCTCGGTGATAATAATGATCTGAAGAAAAGTCTGTAGTGACTCAAACGTGTAGATGTGTTTAAATCGATAAGATCAGATACCTTACCACGATCAGACGGTCAATAATTGGTCCTCGCGAGGAATAAAATTTGAAACCGCATAAATTTATAGCATGAAGAAAATCGAAACTTTTTAATAAATGATGGTTTGTTTAATAAACAGAATATCCGCTGATTCTTATAAAGCTTTTATTTGCAAAATACATTTAAAATATTAATGCTTCATATATATATATGATTAATATTAAGGAATAATTCCAGTTGTTTGGTACGTTGATTCGAGCCGTGGATATTCCAAGTAAAATTTGAAGGAATTTGTCCCGCATTTTTTCTCCTTAGACTTCGCATTTTGCCGTGTTACATTGAACGATTTGGTCTCTAGGTTAATCAAAAGTATACCCGATGAGTAAATTTCGAGAAAAAAAATAGCAACCGAAAGTAATATATATATATATATATATAATATATATGAAAAAATTAAATATACAATTTTAAAATGAAATTACAGCGTCTGTTTGAAAGTTTATATCGTTCTTAAAAGTTTCGTAGCATCTGCGAACTTTTCGACTATTAGGGATCTACAATAATAAACTTGAAAGGTTATTACGTTGTCTAACCGATGTCAATAAAAATGATACATCCTATATGGAATGGAATGACCCGAATGAAGTATTCGCGCATTTACCTACTATGACGTAATATATGTTTAATATATATATATATAAATATAATATAGTGATACGGGAAAGTTCTACAGGCGTCCAATAAGTAAAAAGGAGGTGTAACAACGTTGTATACACAACACACTGAAGGGTAATTTCATTATTACGCACGTCCATACATCGTAAATGCTGTAAGAAAATTGGATGGATGAGAATAACAGATGCCCGCGTTAAAGAACGTGTTTTGCTTTTGGCAGGCGTTTTTATATACTTTTGCACGCACACACACATATACATATATATATGTATATATATATTGAGCAATTTTCTTAATGGTTAAGAATTACTAAACCTCTTCTTGTTTTCAAAGCTCGTAGGGTTAAAGAATATATATTCCGTACTTCGCAGTTACTTTAAACGTATTGCCAAAAGAATGGTGTTTTACCTAACTTCTTATCCACCACGTCTTTCTGCAAATTCTTATTTAATAAGTGTAGATGGTATCCGCTTCTGCCGCGATCGTTTCTTATTTATTTACCCGTCTACGCCTTCGTCTAGGTGTCCATAACGCGTGTGTGAATGTATATAAATTTTTGTATATCGAAGTGTTAAATGTTATAAAAAAAAAAACAAATCAACCCGGAAAGCGACAGGTTTCCGCGAGTCGTAATGCGTCCGATTTTAATCTTCAGCCTGACGTTTCGAGTTAAAACTTTCCTACTTAATTTAATTGAAACTTAAATTGCTATCGAAAAGGAAATTTCGGTACCCCGATCCTGGGAACTTGGAGCGAAGAAAACTTTTTAAAAATATGATATATTTACCTCCAATTTTATTAAACGTGTTTACTAATATAGTATAACTGGTTTCTTTTTTTTTTAACAGGATAAAATTTAATTTCGTAATTGTAGCTAGATTAATATGTTAAAAAATTCGTAAAAAGTCAATCGGTACTGCAATACCAGGTCAACCCGTGACAAGGGTGGAGCAAGCTCCTAACTCCTCATCCGCTAACAAAAATTAGTTTAATATACTGATCCCGCATTGCGAGGTGTATCAGATATTGAGCTGATTATCCAACAGGCCGAGAAGTCAATCGTTGTATCGGTTCCTGGACTGTCATCCGCGAGTAGTCCTCCATTTTTTCCGTTCTACCGGTTTCAAGTTCAATGTATAGCTTTTGGTGTTCGCTTTTTTCTCGATTGCGTCCGTCAGCGACTGTCTTGACATTCGGCCTGCACACCGGTATTTTTCCGCCTACAACATCTTGCAAATCGTGTCTTAATATTACGTGCCTATCCGTTTCATTTTTGTTTTTCTAATAACATGACATTTCTTCTTGTGCGCGGTTAACAGACGTCTTCATTATTCGGAATTTTATTAATCCGCGAATTTTTTGGCATAATACGCCGACTGCGTTTCAAAAGCATCGATTTTCTGCATACTTATTAGTTCGGCGCTACTACTTATATATATATATATATATATATATATATATATAAGAATTTACAATTTTTGTAATTTTATAGACAGCGTATTCGTGACATATGTCTTTTCCCCTCTTTAACCATTACAGTTCTTCGCCGGTACTCTCTGCTATTTTCTCTTATTATACGTCCTAAATATTTAAATGAATCCACTATCGTTAGATATCTAGGCCGTTCAATTTTTTCTACCATTGTTTACAATTCTTTTCCCGTTATCCGCAATTATAATACTCGGCCATCCGCGAATTTTGTAATTTTTATACATCGTCCTCTTCCATTTTTTCGAATTTCTTCTAACGATTTACTACGTATTCCGAATAAATATTGAATAGCGCGCCGGTGATGTTTGACGCACTCCTTTAGAAATTTTCTTCCACAAAACTTCAGCGTGCCGTCTGCGGAACTGTACGAAATTTCAATTGTTGTCGATTTGGTCATCGGAGAACTAAAAACTAATGGCTATCATCTGCACCGATTCCTTCAGCTCCGTTAGAAGTGTTCGGAACATATACAATCAACATACTTTCTCGAAATCCATCTTAGTCAATGCGTCGAAATGAAAAATTATTCTCCTCTGATTGGAATGCGAAATTTAACGACAATACAGATGTAGCCGCAAAAGAATCGTGTCCAATATCGCCTACTCACCGGCTATACCGATTCCAATAAAGGACTTACTTCACAGCATACGATCTAAATTGCTCGATAGAGCAAACGAAATATTCTCGAATTTTCAGCAATACGACATCAACTGGATAAAATTAACCGCTTGCCACAACGCAAACAGAAGAAACGGTCCTGTACCGTGTACGCTCAGGCCACGCATTGCTCAAGACCAACCCAAATATACTGTATGCAATGTTTCTTTTTTTCCTCACTTGCTTCTCTTCTGCCCGCTCCATTGAACGTACAACGCAAACTTTCTAGATTTTAAAACATTCTCTTGCATCCGAATCTAGACTCCTTACATTCCTTCATTTATCTAAAATCTACCCGTTAATATAAATTCCTCCCGTGCCTCTGGCCTTAGTAATAGTACGAGACATCGTTACGAACGAAGAATCAGTTATTTTTTAAATAATTATATTAAGGTTGGTTCGAAAAACTCGCATAATAGTTGAGACGTCAATTCGTATTAGAACGTCGAAAATGGATTCGTACGAAACATCTGGTAAATGATTTCTCAGAAGGCAGATTAGAAGATGACGAACAGTTCCAAATTGACCGATCTTTCTACGTTATCTAGATTTAGTCGGACGAAAAAAAACAAAAAAACAACGGCGCGTATATGTGGACGTTAATTCAGAAATAAGACGTGCAATTATATAACAATTTTTTCAGTACTAGGTTCGCCGCTTTTAGTAGAAATAATATCGCCATTTTGTTTTTTCCATTATATAACGCTTCTTTCAATTTTCCGTTCCGAATACATCAATCACAAAAGTTCAAAATTGCGCTTTTATAAAAGTATATTTTTTTGTATAACGGTTCGTAATTTAAACCTTGTCTATTTCGTACAGCTTGTCAAATGTCAGACAGTGCAGCGGTGAGTGGTCTCCCTCACGTGACTAACGCGAGATACAATTAAAAAGTACTAACCGAGAAGTTATACTTGTAAAGGGGGTCGGTCAAACGAGATTAACCCGCGTGAATAATTCCGAAATGAAAAATAAATAAAGGTCGGACATTACAAACGATGATCTAACAAACTATCCCAAAGGCTGTTTATATCGACTGCGATGATAATTAAAATATTTATATTAATTAGCCACTAATGGACTACATTAATTCTTCTTTCATTTTTTCAAAACAGCATCTGCGCTATGCAGTTTTTTCTTTGTTCAGTTTATTAAGTTCCAGTGTTTTTTCTCTGCGAATTGTTTACAATCGTGCAGTTTCTTCCTTAATGCTATATACCTTCTGGCAAAGTATTTAATTCCTCCATATCGTTGTTAACCTCGGTGTACCATGCGCCACTCATTTTGAGTTTTCTTATTTATAATCAAACAATCCTCAGGTTGCGAATCTTTCTGGCTCCATTCTTTGCATACGGTCAAAGAAACTAATTCTTTTTTTTTTTTAACTATAGTGGTAATATTTTCTATACGTTGTTATACTTTCTGGTTGCTCCGTTTTATATATATATATATATATATATATATATATATATATATATATATATATATATATATATATAAATATATATTTCTGCTTGTTTCACAGGTCCTTATATTCTTTATAATAGTTTCATTTCTGTGCTTTCAAGTTGTTCGTGTAGGCCATTCCTATTCCTTACTCTATGCTCTCTGAAGCATATAGTAGCGCACATCTGACAACTGCCATGTAGTGCTTTAATTTTGCGTTTCTTGATAGATATCTTTTATTATAAATTTCTCGAGCACTCTAGCACCACTGTGACAATACGCGTAAACATTGTTTGCAAGTTCGTATTCTGTCTCTTTGACATGCTTGCACGGCTATCCGTTATTTCGTTCAAATCCTTGCTGCATGAAGGATGCATGTGCTACGTAGATTTGGGAACGAAAACATTTGAGTCATCGCTACGTCAAGTGTGCGTTCCATTTCTTTGTGAAATTTATGCAAAATCGTGAGTTTATCGAATAAGTGTCTTTTTAAGTGTTTAAGTTTCACTACTTTTCTGCGTCCTGAGACATTTCTTTTTGGCATTCACTTTCAATCGATTCGATCTCGATCGTTAACAAATATTATACAGTTCGTTAAAAAAAGTTCATATAATCAAAATGAGATTAATTGCGGTGATAAATTTTGTTTATCAGTTGATTAAAAAATAATGATAAATGGATAAACAGAAGGACGGAAATAAAACAGAGTCATCCATGACGCAAGAGGATTTGGTTCGATGGAGATCAGCCAGCGTTGTAATCGGCGAGTCTACTAAACTCATTTTTCGAGGGTGTAGAAAAATCTTCGACAATTATCGTAAGAACAGTGGCGAGAAAATGTTGCCGAGGAATGAACAAACATTCGAATTTGTAACTTTTGTAATATTTTCATTTCGGTTTTTAAAAGTCGTTTCGCGTCATTATCTTTCCCAATTTAATTTTGTATGTATTACGCATATAATACATACATATATATATATATATAAAAGAACATGTATCGTGACCTTTTTATTTCGTCAACAGAGCCGTCCATCCGTTTCATCCTAATTAAGTTGAAAGCTTCTTCCGGTTCCACATCCGTCCGGTTATTACGACCAATTACATCGAACGACTTGGACAAAATGGCGCGCGATGGTGTTCTCACCTACGTCCTTATAATTTTAATCCACTTAACGTTGTTTAACCTTTATTGAGAGTAGTTGGAATGTGACTCGCTTAATAACGACAGTTCTTCTTATTATTGTACGACGGACATTAAAAGACTCGACTATCATCGGGTGACGATCGACGATTAAAACGTGAATAATTCCTTATTTCCGTACGCTACCCGTTAAAATGAAAATTTGTTGTTATTATTTAAAAATATGTCCCCTTCAATCATGTAAATTTATATATACATGTAAAAAGACCACAAAGCTTCCTGGCTATTAAGCAATTATCGAGTGGATGTCAAAAATAAAATATAAAAATATAAAATATATATGTACGATTTATAAAAAAAATAAAAAATAAAAAAAGCCGGAATTAAATGTAAGAAAATACATAATTTAAATGTACAATATTACAAATAATAGCAAGATAAAGAAAACCAGTTAACAGATTCTTTTTTTCACTTTGCTGTTTTTTGTAATATTGTACATCTGAATGAAGTAATTTTGTTACATTTGATTTAATTTCCGTTTTATCCTTTTATATATATATTTTTTATGAATTGTATACATTTTTATAAATTGTACATATTTTTATATGTTTATATATGTTTATAAATTTTAACCTTTTTATAAATTGTATGATTTTTATAAATGGTATATATTTTTATCCATTGTACATATATTTTATTAGTTGTAGTATATATATTTGTAAATTGTATATATTTTAATAAATTGAATATATTTTTATAAATTGTATATATATATATATATTATAAATAGTATATACCCCCAGGGGTACTATGTACCTCCTGGGATCCGGAGCTCTAACCTGAATGGGACGCGTCCACGAGTGGTGGATAGTGGAATGACCAGTAGATATACTGGTCAGCTGCGAATAACCAATAAGCAGTCGCGAACCAAGAGCAGCTACTGGTGGAAAGTCTCTAGTAGACGATATTCCAGTAGTGACAGGGTAAGGAGACACGAGGATGCAGATGGGCAGCTTGAGGACCTGTCCACTAAAAGTCTGCATAAATCCTATGACTGTCTCCCCCTCGGCGAGTTTGGGTCGCCGTAAAAACCCTAAACCGTTACCTCCTCAGTAACAAACCGCTGCCTTGCGGTTAGGATATTTATCCAAAGGCTAAGAGAGTAAACCCTGACAGAAAACAACCTGTGGAGCGGCTATCTGGTTAACGTCTGTTCTCCAGGTTAGGAGCGGTTGAATTTAAACTCTGTGACTTACAATCTCAGTTTTAACGCTGAATTGGTATTTGTTTAATAATCAAGTACTGATTCCCCCCCTGTATTATTACACAATTCATGATGGTAAATCCTTCTCATATACATACTCCAGGAGGTACTCCGAAAGGAAAATCCTCCACTGTGAATAACTGTGTTACCGGGCAATCATATTCTGGAGAGCCTGGACCAACATGCAGTGTTAGGGCATAATAGATTCAGAAGGTTATAGAATCTTTAAAGGTAAGAATGGGAAAAATCCAATGAATAAAGGAATGCCTCATCTCGGAACAGCTTTCATTGTTCACAGAGCAATTCTTGATTCAATAAAAGATTTTTATGCGGTTAATGAGAGACTAGAAACATATACATTAATAAATTGCCATGCACCTATAAATAAAGACAATAGAAAAAATCCATCAAAAGTAGAAAATTTTTGGGAAATTGTAGATCAAGAGATGGCTAAAATTCCGGTTAAAAATGTGAAAATATTATTAGGCGATTTTAACGCTCAAGTGGGTAAGGAGAAAAAGTTCCAAAAAATGGTGGGAAAGTTCCCAGCCCATAAAAGAACTAATAAAAATGGTAAAAGATTCCTGGAAATATGTAATGCGTTTAATTTAAAACTAATGTCAACGGCTTTTAAAAGATTGCCTAAGAGACAAATAACATGGAGATCACCTAACCCATGGTTAGGAGAGTTTCAAGTTGATCATGTAGCTATAACATATAATAATCGGAGGGAAATTATGAATGTCAAAGTTAAAAAAGGGGCAAATGTGGAAACGGATTATTATTTAACCACTATCAAAATGAATTTCATTCCTGAGAAAAAAATTCATCTGAGAATGAATATTAAACGTTCCAAGATTGACACAAATATGTTAATCTATAAGAAAAATGAATTTCAAAACAAACTGAATACAAAAATAAAGTCGGATAGCTGGGAAGAAATTAAAACCAAATTAATTGAAATATCGCATGAAATAGCCCCACTGAAAAAAATCAATAAAACACAGATGGTGGAATCAACAATGTGATGAAGCTGTGGAGGCAAGGAATAAAACATGAAAAAAATGGTGTTCGACCAAGAACGAAGACGATTATACTCAATTTAAAGATCAAATATCCAAAACGGCTAAAATAATTAGGTCAACAAAAAGGAAATTTGAAAAAGAACAACTCGTTGAAATAGAAGAGAATTTTAAGAAAAATAATTTTCGAATCTTTTACAAAATATTCAATAAAAACCTCCGAAAATATCAGCCTCCTAATTTATGTTTTAAAAATGAGGAAGGTAAATTAGTTCTTAATGATAAACAAAATTGTAGTATTTTAGCAACATATTTTAATAAGCTCCTTAATTGTGAAGAGCCAAAAGAAAAAGTTCCGAGACAATTAACAACGTCTAAACATGAAGAATCTGTAGCCCCTAATTATCAAGAAATTGAAGAGATTGTGAAACAGTTAAGTAACAATAAGGCTTCTGGTGAAGATGGAATAATTGCTGAAATGTTGAAGAACGCAGGCCCAGAAATGATCGGAAAACTGCAAAGTGTAATAGAAAAAATTTGGAAAGAAGAAAAGGTGCCAGATGAGTGGAAAATAGCATTAATCCATCCACTGCATAAAAAAGGAAAAGAAGATGATATCAATAACTATAGAGGCATTTCACTATTGCCTGTGACATACAAAATCTCGTCTAAAGCACTTTTAAACCGGTTAGAAAGGCAAACAGAAAAACAAATAGGTGAATATCAAGCTGGATTCCGGAAAGGTCGATCTTGCGTTGAAGTAATTATTAAATCGGTAATTAGACATAAAAGAATAAGAGGAAAGAACATAATCATCACGTTCGTAGACTTTAAAAAAGGGGCATACGATTCTGTTGATAGGAAGACACTACTCAACACTTTGCAAGAATTCCATGTGGATAATAAGACTATTACAAAAACAAACCTTAACAAACACAACATCCAGAGTCAAGTTTCGAGGAGAAATATCCGAGGCTTTTAAAATTAAAACAGGAATAAGACAGGGAGATTGTCTATCCCGTGTGCTTTTTAACTGTGTTCTAGAGAAAGTTATAAGGGAGTGGAAGATACTGCTGGAAAATTGCGGAATTGAACCAATCAGATTAGGAAGGAAAAAATCTGGGATCGAGATTTCATGTCTTGCATTTGCGGATGATATTGCAATTTTAGCTGATAATTTGGAAGATACAGTTATTCAGTTAAATTCGTTGAAAGAAGTAGCTGAAAAAGCTGGCCTGCAAATTTCATATGAAAAAACAGTTTATATAACCAATGAACCTTCAGCACCATGTTATTTATCAACAAAATACGGAAAGGTTAAAAAAGTCACCAAATTTAAATATCTAGGTGAAATAATTCAACCAAATGGTGTAGATAAAGAAGCGAATCTAACCAGAGTACACAAGATGGAACAAGCATTCATAACCAGAGAAATATATAAAAAGAAGTCATTATCTATAAATACGAAGATAGGGCATTATGATACTGTAATTAAACCGCAATGTCTATATGCAGCAGAATGTCTGAATATGAACACAAGAAGAGAAATCGAGCTCATAGAGAAGAAGGAACGGAAAATTATGAGAAAAATTCCGGGACCGAACATTAAACAACGGGTATTAAAAAGCAACAAGGAAATATATGAGAAACATTGAAAAGATACAAAATGAGAAAAAGAAGAATAAGATTTTACGGTCCGCTTAAAAAGAATGGAATAGACAAACTAGAGTCATATTTGAATACTTTGAAAGCAATCCAAAGAATAAACTTATATAGAAACCAAAAAAGATATATCAGAAATGAACATAAAAAGTGAATATGTAATCAATAGAAATAAATTCCGAGAAAAAATTAACGCATTTAATGGTTTTGCTGAAAACGTGAAGAAGAACAGTAACATGTGGACGGAAGAAAGAAAAATAGCTTGAAGATGAAAAAATATTCGAGAAGGAAAAAGAAAATCTGATCATCATTGTTTTTCCATAGTTGGCCAAAATCGAAAATAATAATAAATAGTATATATCTTATATCAGTCAGATATGTTTTATAAATTGTATATATTTTTATAAATTTTATATCTATTTCATTAGTTGTATGTATGTTTATAAATTGTATATATTTTATATTCTATATATTTTTATAAATTATATATATATATATATATATTTTATTAGTTGTATATATTTTTATAAATTGTATATATTTTTGTAAATTTTATATATTTTTATAAATTGTATATGTATTTTATTATTTGTATATATTATTATAAATTGCATATATTTTTATATATTTTATTAGTTATATTTATAAATTGTATATATTTCTATAAATTGTATATATTTCTATAAATTGTATATATTTCTATAAATTGTATATATTTCTATAAATTGTATATATTTCTATAAATTGTATATATTTCTATAAATTGTATATATTTCTATAAATTTTACATATTTCTATAAATTGCACATATTTCTATAAACACACATTTGTATATTTTTTTTGTGTGTGTACACTTGATGATGTAGCTGAAAAACTTCGCAGTCTTTTTAGATAAAAGTTTAACGATTTTATTGTCGCTTATTTTTAAAAAATCATCACATTCCACGCTGCTTAAATTTTTCGAATAAATCCAAAAATTGTTACAAATTGGCTTTTGTTCAAATTGCTGTTTTTTGTTTCCCTTTTCTTTTTTTTTCTTTTTTTTTCTTTTTTTTTTTTGTCTAATAATATAATATATTCGGATTTCGAGAAATAAATATGTACTTCCTTTCTACATATTATTTCAGAACGGACAGTCGATCGCCAGTTAGCAGTTGAAGGTTTGGTGTCAAGAGAGATTTGATCGTTCATTCGTCGATTTTTTTACCACATTCAGAATTTTATGACTGTTGACGTTCCTGAGATACTTGCGAACTCCATTTTTGAACCAAACTAATTTTTTTTTTGGTTGCCGTTGTCGTTTTCTTATTTATATATTTAATTTTGGTCGATGTTCGTCATTTTTAATGGCAAAAAACTATTACTTTAGTTCGGTCTCAAAATTAAGTTCCAAAACGTTAGACAAATTCCCATCTAATTTTCACACCGGGAAAAAAAACCGGAACGAAATATTGTTTTTAACCGTTAATAAGACTCCACCATGAGCAAAGAATGGATTTAATTAGGAGGTGATGACAGGGTTTTGGTTGAAAATCTCTTTATAATAATAAAAAAAAGATTGGAGATCGTAGTCGTCACAATTCTAATTAAAACTTAGGATAATCGTTGTAAAGGAAAAAAAAACCCTGAATTTTTGATCTTCTATTCTTTACGGATGTGTATAACAATCCGACCTTCAGTATCGGACGTAAAGTTCTTTATTATTTCTAAGGGTTTTTCTATTCTTAATTTAAACGTTTTTTTAAAGAGAGTTCAAGATGCTGTTCTGATGATGCTCTCACAATGACCATCGGAATTATCTCTCTTTAGGTTTATAGACGGATGTTTGTTGGTTAGTTTTGACGTAGTTATTCGAGGAGTTGGATGAAGCCATATATAGTAGGATCTCTTATCGGTTCGGTCCCAATTTCGCTTTCCTGTTTTAGAAATGAAAATTCTTTTAGCATCAAGTCATTACCATGAATGAGGAGAAACCTCGCGCAATTTATTCGCTTTGTATCCGATGCAATTGCACTAAGTTCTCGTACTTTCACGTCTCCGCGTCTAGAATGAAAGGAAACGGAATTTCACGATAATCAGAGATGCAGACTTGACGCCTATGACTTAAAAATTTGACTTTTAGATACGAATAAGTGAAATTGGAGACGATCATTTCATAGGTTAGATTTTAGTTATCATTCGTAATTGTCGGTGAAACGTTGGGAGAATAATTTTTGTGATAGGAGTCCTAAACTTTCACGCTTTAAGAAAATGTTCGCTGATTTAAAATCTACCGTGATTGGTTATAGATTTACGACTAAGAACTTAGTTGCAAGAGTAACATGATGTAGAACGCAGGAATCACGTTTGTTGCACCTTGAACGATGGTTTTAAGGCTCGGTCTAGAATTTCTAAACGTATTCGCTTGTTGGAAATGCGTTGTTTTGATTTGAAGCGATTCTTTTTCATTCAGTTATGTACTGGCGAAAGAATTTCGTTTTGTTATACTAACGAAAAACATTTTAATAACTGTTACTTAAATATTAATAACGTTATGCGAGATCTAATTATTTAATCCAACTATACAGCTGTTTTAAACCTAACCTAACCTAATCTAATCAATCCAACCGTGGAACCTCATTTGTTTCCTCACACTTTATTACTTTAATAATTTAAACTTCATTTATACTCCTTAGCTTAATATGACTACTATACAGGCACCTTTTATGACTTTTTTTTGGTTAACAACAATTACATTAATATACCTGTAATAGTAATCGCATATCTCCTACTAGAAATAACTTAAAACCAAGTCGTTATATTAAGTGAATATAAAAAATATAAATTATAAAAACATACACAAATTGATAAAAATATAAAATATGAAAAATTACTCGTATATACGCTTTTTTAATTGTGTGTATCTCTAAGTAAGTTTTTACACATTTTATATTTTTATAAATTTGTGTATATATTTAAAATTCAAATTTTTTATATTGGCTTAGTAGCGGAAAAGCTTTGCGATTTATCATAAAGAAAACAAAATTTTGTCGATTTTGACTCATTTATTTTTTAAAAATCGCTACATTTCAAACTTTTCAAATTATGTTTGTACCTATTCCTAAGCATTCTACTTATAATCGTTTTGATTATCTTTCATTTATCTCTTAAATTGTGGACGATGCTTGTCAACCCCATTATTATAAAAGCGCATTTTGCGAGAAAATATCACGCGCATCGCTTATTCTAATACGTTGTTCTTACGTTTCAGCACTAACCACATTAGTTCCTTTCATCTTTATAGCAACAAATTAATCAGATATATTCGTCGAAACACTAATGTTAATCACACTAGTTCCTTTTATCTTTCTACCGGCAAATTATTCAGCTAAACTTACCGCTCGCTAGCACACTAGGAAAAAAAAATTATTTAACACGGAATCTATTCATCGGGAAAAACCAGTATAGATCATTTCTCGCTAGCGAGTAGTACGCGCATTTTGTCAAGATTCATTCTAAGCAGCGTAATTCCAATAAGGCGATCTCTACGCTGTCTTCAGTAATATCTGTAGATCAGCGTAAAAGAATATTAGGTAAATCTTTTTAAAATTTAAATCTTTGTTATATTTCTACTTTATGACCGATTAAAAATCGATCTTTGTAACATTTATCCGTTTCTAATTTTCATCTACGCTACTTTAAAAGACGTTATCTCTGGAAATTCACTTTCACGCGCATTCATTTATACCGCGAAGGGATGGATCGAAGTGGTTTTAGGATATTCGAAAAATAAACGCAATTCTACTATAAAGAGAAAAAGTAAAGTATAAAGAAGTTCTTCTGTAGTATCGCGCAGGATTTGAAAGGGGACCAAATTAAATGAAAAAATCCTGATTTGTCTGTATTAAATCCTCGAGCGTTTTGATAGAAGAAACTAAGTAGCGATTATTTCGTAAGTAAACGGTACGCTACACGATTGGCCGTCAGCTGTTTTGTACGCCCTATTGTATTGTAAACAAATAAATAAATTATATTATATTATATTATATTATATATATATATATATATGTGTACCCTTAATTCTGAAGTATTTCTAACTTCGTTACTACAAAGCCCCCACATTTCACCTCATTTTGTAAAGTATCTGTCACAACTAACGAACTCTTCATTATTTATGTACACAAAAATTTCAATAGGTATCATTACCATTTCACTCGATGTTTACAAAGAAATAAAACCTAACAAGTGGTTGATTGTTTAGATTATGAGTATTTCATTTTTTTAAATTGAAACGTTCGTGTTGAAGCTCCGATACTGGAAATCAAACAAAATTCTTGTCATCATTATTATTATTATTATTGTTATCTATTGGTGGAAAGGTGTATTTTACATTCTTTGTCTGCCTGTTTTGATAATGATTTATTGTGGAAATTTAACCGAACGGTTTGTTCAATATAGCACGATTTTATATATACCCGGAATTATTCATATCAGTTGACACGTATAATAATTTTACTTCATTTATTATTTACTTTGTAAAACATTGATTATATTTAGGCTGATACGAAGTACACATTGTTATCTACGCAATTATCATATATGTATCACTGATAGTTCAGAATTGATAACGTTTTAAATTTTTCATTAAATGCGTCTAGAAAAGTATCATTAGGTAGCTTTAATATTTACTAATATATATTCGCATATATCGAACCTGATGCTCGCGCAACTTTGAACGTAGTCCAGTTTGGAAAATAGCGAATACTAGCCTCGTGTCTGAAATGACACCAAGCTAGCGTATCTGGTCAGACCATTCTATATCAACGCCACTGACGTGAAGTCTGTTCGGTAAAAACGGTCTTCGACGAGTGAAGAAAATTGCTTTCGTTTTGGAAGGATTAAGAGCAATTTTAATGCTTAATTGTGTAACGCTTACGATAGCGCATCAATTAATATGAAGACGTATAACACGGTAAAAGAAAATTTATATTTATACTGTGATGACGGTAAAAAATTATAAAAAATTGTACAGAAAAAAATTATTAAAAGTTAGAATAAAAATGAAACAAAAGGACGACACGTTACCGCAATATGTAAACATGAAAGAAAGAATAAATCCTAAAACAAGACCCGTATAAACTTTACTAAAGGCTATTTAAGTCTGATCTGTTTATATTTACTATATATATATATATATATAAATTGAATTTTCCTGGAATTATCGATGTTGGAAATTAAATGATTATCGCGGACTGAGCAGTCATCGCACAACTTAAAATTTAGTATTTACCGCTGATGAACTGTACATATTAAAATAATTCGCCGTATTTGTTTGCTTTCTGTATAGTTGGAAAGAATTTGTTTTTTTACGAGTAGTTATATAAGGCTATTACTCGAAATATGAATTAATTATATATTATTACACAGTATCGAATTTATTATGAAGTTGAAGGAGGAGGTTGTTTACATCCGGTACATGTTTCTTCAGCTGATTGCACGATATTGAACAAATTTCGGGCAGATAACCACGATATGGTAGACTGTTAATGAAGTAGAGCACAATTCGCATATTGGTGGTGGTTGGGCACTCAGTAGATAGGAGTGCGTACACAGCGTGTGACCAATATACACTCTCTGTTGACGGCTGTTTCCAACCTAGGTGAACAAATTTTAACAATCTTTGATGGCCAGGTTGTTAAATCCTTCTTTATATTTCCAAGTATACTCGGCCGAGAATTGAAGGACCGATTCCACGCGTCCAGAATTTTCTGGCAATAATATTTTGCATTGTCTTCTTCCGGTACTGTCGGCAGGTAAGCTTGGGTAGGCCCTTGTGCCGCACGGTGTACCTCATTATCCCTCGATGGCTTGGAATCCAGACGAAGGTGATGCCGGTATTAAGTTCACTTAATTTGTGAGCACTGTACCATATTTGGTCAGAATTCCTCGCTTCAATGCACTGTAACGCCATAATAGCTGAGTCGGTCAGTATAACATACTGGTCAGTAGGTAATTCCGCAATTCGTTGGACAGAATTGTTTTGCGGAACCGTTATTTATCATCCAATACTGTTTTAAACTCTTTCGATGTTAACATTTTTTTTCGATGAGCTGACTGTTCTATACGATTTGTTTAACTCGATGGCGATAATTCTCTGAAAAGTCTTTAATCTGTTTTGAAATCGTTTAATATTAATCGCATCGATATAAATTATAACTACCCTACGGTATATTCGATAAAATTACACTTTTATAAAATCTCTAACCGATAATTTATTTCTATTATCGTCGTTATATAATTTTATAAATTTGCTGATTTTGGTTGTAACATAATTAAAGTGGTTATAAAATTTTAAATTATTGTGTCGATTAATACTTCTAAGTATTTAGTTTGTGTAACAAATCGAACGTCTAAACCGTATTCGGATTTAACTTTTTTAATTTCGTAATTTTCGATCGAATTTTACGTTGACTTTCATCGACGCTTAAGTTGCATGACCGTAATCAGTTTATTACGTGTGGTATACTTCGCGTAATTTTTTTTTTCTAGTGGGACCTCACCGATTATGGCTATATCATCGACGAAAGTAAATATCCTTACGTTATTAATGTTGTAAATTTTGGAGAACACTATGTTCGACAAAAACATAACGCAGACCCTTGTGTTACTCCCATTATAATTATTTTTCGTTTAGAGTACAATTCGAGTAGTAATGTCGATCTGTTATCAAAGTATCGGTTTTTTATAACATTGAGCACGCGCTGTAATCTAATGTTAAATCTTGTAATAATGAAATAAGCTTATTCAGATCTAAACTGTCGAAAGTGCGATTAGGCAGATACAGCGGCATTTTTTTCCATAATGGTTTTAATAGTTTGCAATATATTATGTAAAGCTATTTCAGTCGATCTGCAATTCACCGTAATTCATTAATTATGCAAGATATTCCGATTAAAATATTCTCGCTATAGTTTCTCGTTTTATTTAAGTCGGTCTCTTAACGTTATTCTAAGAAACGTAACAGTTAAAACTTCATCTACGCTACTTTAAACAAATGGGGTCTTTAGGAAAAAGTTACAAGACGAACAAGAAGACCTTTGCTACATTTAAGGGGTGAGGAATCGTAAACAGAAAGGCGATAATTGCTCGTTCGTAGACGATAATTTAAGATTGGCGTAGCATTCGTTAGACTACGTTCCATGGGAAGAAACTAAGCGTCCAAGTCAGTTTTGTAGGCATAAAGCGTTGATAAAAGAAGGAGCTGCGTTATCAATTTAATGCGTTATTTGTTTAATGTAACCCCAAGTTGAGGAACGAACGAGATTGCGTAGTCTTTAAATCCGCTATATACGTACAGACACACACACATATATATATATATATGTATATATACTATATATATATGTATGCAATATATATATTTGACCATTCGAACGAATTGCAATCTATAGATTTCTTATAAAATTAAAAGTATTACTGAGGCAGTACACATATACACACATGTACTTATAAACATATATATATATATAAACACCCCCGCCCTCTTAAAAATATGGTCGTGAGTTGGAAGTCGTTGTTAACAGTAGTAATTCAATTGGGAACATTATAAATTTTCCATAAATTAATGGCTTTTTACGTTCACCATCTCTCTTTCTTCGATCGAATTCTTCTGGTTTGTACTTTCCGCGGTAAATCTGTTTTCTATCCCACCGTTGGCTAGAGTTCCATTAACGTATTGGTTTCTATTTCTACCGGTGTATATTAATATATATATATATGTGTTATAGAGTGAGCTGGCTTTCCCATTAATAGATTAAGGTATTTCATGTGTATATATATATATTACGTATATATATTCGTGTACGTGTGTGTTAGTAGATCGGTATTATAATTTAATCGTTCAAATGGTTTTCTTTTACATTTTCTTTTCCCGATAAGAAAGAAGGGATGATTACCCCTCGTATTGCTTCGATGTAAATTACATTAAGGCGATATATGAACGACGATCGATAGGGGTGGTTTTGGTAATCACCGTTTGAATTTTTCGACTTATACAACTAACTTTTCATTTACGAACAGGAATAACGATAATAATATTCATAAATTAATTACGATAGTCTGAATTATTTAGTCGAACTCTGATAATGTTTTTTTTTTTTTAAGGACTGACTGTTTTAAAATAATCTTAAATATAACGAATATAATTCGTTATTTATGAAATATCTAATAATGTAACGAAGGAGTAAAATAAGAATCGCCTTGGTCAAAGGAAAAACTTAGCATACATATCGAAAGGATAGGAAATTAAACATGAAGTTAAAACGTGTCCAGCGCTATGTTATGTCTATATTAAAATCATGCGTGCGAAACACACGGGGCTAGAATCTATTTAAAGGCGAATCCTGAAAAGGATATTAAAATAACTAATAAATATGTGTCGGAAAAATGTGTGGCTTCGAAACACCGATAATAGTTCGAGACACTTTTGTTACGAGATCGGGGAAAAATCTTTCTGTTGGCTTAAAATCGAAGGAAGAACGTGCAAGGAAACGATTAGAAATTATAACCGCCAGTTACGGAGAAAAGAACGAAGTAATAAATATAATAAAGGACGCTAGGAATAGAAAATCTTTGATCACACGATGTAGGCTAACTTCTGTCAAGAAGATGCCACTAGAGGAAGAAGAAATATATTCACTGCGCGTATTCAAAGACGACGGTATTAACTTTCTTTGTACGTAGCCCCCTTCGAGTGGTCGAAAATTGTGACGTACGTGTAACCGAATTGGTTCCAAAGTCGCGCGTAAATTTGAAGCTTGTGGACTTTCCTGATCCTTCTAAGGAATCTTCTGTTTCAGTTTAGATTTACTTCTTTTTATTTATCTGGACAAATTTTTTAAAAGTATCATTCATTATCTTCGATTAGAATATATTATTGCAAACGCGATGACGAGAAAAAAAGAAGGCTCCACTATTTCCCACTTCGCCGCTCCGGTCCAAAGTCTTGCGCGCTGTGACGACTTCTGTTCGATTGACTTCGGATTAAATTCGGGCTAGTAGTTCTGTTTGTTTACGAATCCGGATAGCTGAAAATGAGCTTCATCGCTCATCGAAAGATTGTTTAAATTGATTTTTTTTAAAAACCGTTTCAAAAAAAAAAGTTTTCATTGTAAATGGTCGGCTAATTCCCGAGTTATTACCAGTTTATAAGCGTGAAATTCCAAGTCTTCCAGAAATCTACGGCGAACAGATTCTCTCAACAAGTTTAAAGAAGCAGCTTGACGACAAGCAGAACGTCCGGGACTCCGAATGCTCGAACCCGATCGATGTTAGTGGGGTTACAAACCGGTTTTTTTTTCCGTTGTGGAAGTTGTCGCTCGAAAGTTCTCGACTCAACTTAAAATTAAATTGCGAGATGGTACAGGTTTACATCTCAACTAACTTTGAATTCTCTTCGAAGCTCTCTTTGCACCGTCGTGATCGATTCGCGCCGAAAATCCACGCAAAACGCGCGCTCCTTGTTATAGGATACCGTGATATCTTAAACTGTAACGAATCTCTCGTGTGTGTACACTAAATGTGGAACATGCGGTTTGCGTTGTAGCAGTGTTACAAACTGCGCTATTCGAAAAACAAAACCGCCTGTTTGTAAAAAGTGATAACAAGTCACAAAAAGAATGTCTTTAAAGAAGACATATAGTTAAGTATGTATATATTTTTCTTATTAAACGATCGAATTCCAAAAATAAATTAATAGACTATAAGACATACAATTCGCCTACATTACTCTATTCTTGCCCGATTTTAAGCAATCTTATTAAGTATGGCAAACAATGCAGAATAAATATTTTCTGTAACTTAACGCTCCGTACAAAATCACCGAAACCCATCTCGTTCCCCAGCAAGCAAGCTACTAGAAATGTTCGGCAAGACCCTATTAATTTTATCTTACAAAGCATTTATAAAAATATAAGCGTAAAAGGATAAAATATTCGTTAGACTTTAGATTACACGCTTACGATTTACTCTACCCTAACAAAAGTTAATTTGATTCTTCTTTAATATTTATTATTAATTAATATTATTTAATTTAATTATTTGTTTATTTATTTTTTCTTCTACGCTATACAAGGTTATTATTTGTGCGTATATAACTATATAATCCTATCTTTAAGCACCTCTTTATATTAATTACATGTTCGCATACCCAAATTTGTATTCGGAATATGTACTATAATTTAAGCCCAATTAAAATATTTAAATATACTTCTTATCTATTTATTTATTCATTCATTCATTCGTTCATTCATTCATTTATTATTATATGTGCAATTGATTTATTATTATATATTATTAATCATTTTAACTTGAAAGTGGCACAAGTGCTGAAAAGATTTGTTATTAATTACTAATAACTTTAGTTCCGATGATGGGCACGGCGTGTTGGTTGAAACGTAAACTGGGGTTTATTAATATATCGTTTTATTTTTATTAATAAATCGTTTTTTTTTTTTTTTTATTTTTTGTACGCGGTTATTCCGAAATTATTGTATCTAATTATGAATATCGACCGTGAAAATAGTTTTGAAAATTTAATTAGTAACTTTTACTAATAACTGTTGCTTCTTTATTAATTCTTATATTTTAATAGATAGGCAGATAGTTAGATTGATGGATAAACAGACAGATTTAGTCATTAATATTCTCCATTGTCTCGACTTTAATTCTTCCACTAAGCTACTTTATATTTCATTGTGTGTGAGCATACCTTTACAACTACGTAGTCATACTACTAAAGTTAAGGAAAAAGAAGAAAAAACAGAAATCTTTTATTTCATTAATTAACCTGCTTTTCACAAAAATTATTGGCCAATTTCAACTTTTAACCTTGGCAAACAGTTATTTTAAATTAATAATAAATTAAATTTATAATATTCAGTATATATCTGATGAAAAAGAAATACAGGGGAAAAATGGCAAAATAAAAATCAGAAAACCCAGCTAAGATTAGATAAACGATTGATACTTATTAATAAACCAGATAATAAAATAATAGTAACTTTACTTGAAATCGGAAAATAATTTTTAATTAAGCTTAATTTTACGGTGCTTATAGTTAGTATAGCGTGCACGTAAATGCGACGTATAATAGTTATAACTGATATTTATTCCGACGGATATGGAACAATTATCGAATAAATTTTTGGAAATGTTGTCGATAAATTGTTTAGGTAGGGTTTGTTTTTTTAGTATTATTATTTTTAATCTTCCGTGCCATGTATACTAAAAGCACCGAGTCTATTACTCCGTTATTATAGAGGTGTGAAGATAATTTAGTGCGAACGAAGAAAGTTATAAGAGTATTTTCATTTTTGGATATAAAAGTATTTCATTAAATGTATTAGGAAACTGTAATGAGCCGAAAGAGTTATACAGAGAACAGGATATGAGCTATAGTGAACATTACAGGTTGAACAAGTAGGAGGATCGGTTTTGGATAGGATATGAGTCAAATGAGTATTGTGTGGTCATGAAACAGCATCACTTCATCCTGTTTTGTGCGCAGAACACGTTGAATAGGTACCGCACTATGTTGAGGTAAACCGGAAAATCTGACTGTTGCTTGTTCCTTAAATTTACGGAACACGTAGCTTCTCGGAACAAGTTGCCGGAAGTAATTATGCAGGATACACGAAGGCGGCTTCTTCGGCTTCTTTCGCAGCTCGATCTGCTTCTTCATGTTTGCACGGGTAAATATGAAATTTTAGTTATACGAGTAGCGTTTAAATGTAAAATACTACAAACAATAATTTTGAACTATCTGAAGCTTTTTATACGTGTTGTGTACAGTCGTTTTTTTTTTTATTTAAGCCGCTAAGGCCGGATTTTCTGTTAAATATCGGAAAAAACGCGTGCATCCCTTTTTTGTCTCTATCGCGTATTTAATATGTTCGTTAAATCGTCTGTCAACAACTACACCTCAATAACGAACTTCTGCCGACTGTGGGATTTATTTCGAATTAATATTTTTATTTCATATATAGGTAGCGGATGTCTTCTAGTAAAAATAATCGTTTCGGATTTATTTAGTTGAAATTTCCAATCTTCTGTAATATTTAAAAATAGTATGTACCGTTTTTTGAAATCGATTATGACTATGCGAAGAATAGTGTATAGATCATCGGCATATAATACAGTTTCGACATAAGGTATATTGGGAAGAAATAAATGTAGTCTTGTTACTTCATAGTTGTTTCTAACATCGAATTTTCTATATTGGACGGCTGTAGAAAATTACCCAGCGTCCAAGACTAAGTCAGAATCGTCGAAATTCCTACCGGTTTAATTTCGCATCCTTTCACGTGCTAATATAATTATCTCGGAAAAATCGATTCCAAATTACTTAAGGAAAAAAGAATGAACGATCTTATACATATATATGTATATAATATATATATATATATTTCAACAAGCAATCTAAGTTAATTCCAACCGGATAACTCAGGTCCGCGATTAAACTTCGTTTTTCAATATTTCTGAGAATCCGCTTCCGTACCGATGGCCGTTCGAACGATTTAAAATACACAACTCGATACAAAGAAAACGAAAAAAAATAATATCGAAGAAAAAGAGATAGAAAATGGAATTAAATAATACGAGTTAGAGAGAAAGCGAAACGAGGAATTGAAACGGAGATAAAAATTGTAGGCAAATTGGCAATTTTCCGACGGAACAAGTAAACGCTATTCGAGGAATTTACCAATACGGTGTCGAAGTGAGGGAATCACGTTCGACCGACGACGGAGATAGATTGGAAAAGCTTACTAGGCTAAAGGAAAAAGACGGAGAAAAAGAATGCGTTTTTCTCGTTAAATTTTTAAAGGTAACGAACAATGATAGTAGTAGCTGATAGGGAAAATTACCGATTATATCATCTCAGGTGACGAAAAAGTATAATCGAATTCGATTCTATCGTACGAATATTTATTTTAGAAGCTTATACACACACGCATACACTTGTATCATTTATGTGTAAACATACACATATATAATATATATGTAATATATATATGTATTGTTTATTTTTGCATATTTGAACGCGTAAAGACAGTAATTTATTTCACGTTTTAAGGCTGCAATATGTGTAAGTTTTTCGTGCCTGTTCTCGTGCACCCCCAATCGGTTTTCGGGAAGAACTTTGAAAACACGAAAATTAAATATCGTTTTTCCTTGTATTAACAGAAAATAGTTTGAAAATATTTAATTTCCTTTCAGTTACAAACTTTTTATAGACATTTACCCGTGTATATACAAACACATACATACATACATACATATATAAATACGTATGTTATAAATGCATATATATATGCAATGTATGAATATATACATACATGTATACATACAGATACACATACATCTATATGTACATCCATTTATATACACACACACACATATATATATATAATCATCATCATCATTGTCGTCTTGTTCGTTTCCGAACGAAGTGTCTAGCTATTTTACGTTTATTGATACGTACAAATGAGCTAGCATTAGAGGCAGTATCGCGCGCATATAATGTTATACGGAGTGGGGTGCCACTGCCTTCTTCCTGATAATTAAGAATTAAATGATGATGAAAAACTTTCTACATGGTATGCTGGTTTCGAACACCCGACCGTCACGTTGACAGTCGAGCACCTTAGCAACTATGCCACCACGACAAATTATTACATATATATACAATTGCGTCTTGGATTTCTAAAGATTCCATACACCAACATCTATACGCAGTTAAATTGAATATTTGTCTATAATCGTCTGCTACTTGTGGCGCCCAATATGTACTTAACGGTTTTTGACTCCATTCCCGATGTTATCATTTCCACTTTTTCCACGATGAGGCTTTCTTAGATTTTCCTCCTGTTTAGCCGGTGTGAATAATCCTTCTCTGATTTTGTGTGCCACATATATTTCCTTTTCCTCTTCATGATTTCATCTCCAAGAATAATCTTGTCCATTCCGCTTTTTTTGTTGCACTTCGTTATTTGTTGTCTTCTATTTCCATGCATTTCAAATGCGTTTACTCGTTTTATATATTTCGCGTTTAAAGTCCCTGTCTCTGAGACATATTTCGCTACCGACGTTATACGAGTGTATAGTAGCATTAATTAATTCTCATTTTTATATCCATTTTCAATTTCTGATCTTTTAGTATCGCCTGCAGGTTAATAAATTCCAATTTCGTCATTTCCGATGCGCGATTTAACACACATATATATATATATATATATATATATATGTATTTATTTATTAGTGGTGAGCATAACTGACTATTGCACATAACCGACTAAGTAGTAACACCGTTTCTAATAAACCGACTAATTATTCGGGATTTTATTTAGTCAATATTTACTTTAATTTTTTATTAGTACTATGTAAAGACGGCATATCAGATTAAAATATCCCTAAGTGATAGTAAGTTATATAACGAATAACATGTACAAAATAAACTAAAGGTTTTTTTAAATAAAGTTTCAAATATATTTCGGTTAAAGAGTAATTAGTATTAACTCATACTAATCAAATAACCAGCGATATGATAAATAATATTGACGATAATTTACCTATAATCAGTAATAATAGTAATTGAGTCAAAATTAACAATTCTGAAAAAAATTCTGATAATAAAGAAAAGAAACTTAACTAACAATTTACTTTTTTCAAAAAAAAAAATCCTTATAATTATAATAATTTAAACGACAGCGGAAGTAAATATTTAAGCATAATCGCGTTAAAAATAAGAAAAATATTAATGACAAACTATGCTCAAACATAGATGAAATTTAAAAAGTATCAAGCAAGTTAGTTACAGTAATATGTAATACATTAGAAGACGCAAATGAATTTGGTAGTAACACGCTTTAAACCAGAATCCTATTTCCTTTTTTCCTAACGACAAGAGCAGGCGTGATAAAAAATGTAGATACTGAATACACGGAGGACGAGATTTATCACAATGTGGAAAGTGCACACTGTAAAATATGGGACATAATGAGATTTAACAAAAGAGTAATAACAGAACGAGGTGTAGAATACCAACTAACCTCATCAGTTAGAATACTATTTCACGGTCAATCATTACTAGAATATATATATATATATATATATATATATATATATAAGGTCAAATTCAGAGTAGAATCGTTTGCGAGAAAGGTAAACAAATGCCCAAAATGTTTTTTATAAATTCTTTCAGTTGTAAAGTAAAAGTTGAAAGATGTAAAATTTGTGTCTGCAAAGAACATGATACTGATAAATGTGGAAAAAGAGAATCTAAATGTTTATTCTGTGATGACAAACATGAAACTACCAAAGAGTATGCCCAGAGAGAAAGGTACAAGTAGCAATTTCTGCACTAATGGCAAGACAGAATTTTAGCTTTCAAGAAGCTAACATAGAAATAAACAGGAAACACTTTCTTCAAATGTCTTCAGCAATTTCAATAGGTTTACGCGTCTAAAAAAATTATAACGTAGAATTCCCAAATTTAGTGGAAAAATGTGACAAGCATCCCACAATACCGTCCACCATCAATTAAAAAACAATGCTTTAATAAAATAAAAGAGAAAAACTTTATAGACGTAAAACAATTAAAAGATTATAAAGACTATAGAACACAAACAACTATTAAGAGCTAATGCGGTGAACAAATATCTAGCTCGCCAGAAGAGGAAACGTAAAGAATAAACTTTGTAAATCTAACAGAGATAGTGAAATAGGAAAGTGCCGGAGATCTCCAATTGACAATACCGATGCAGAAAATAAAAATAAGAGTTCAACATAACCTAATAAGCCAAAATAAGGAAAATAAACCTAAAATGAATGAAAATAAAGCAAATAAACAAAAAATAAAGATAATAGAACTGTAGTCGGTACTAGTTCATCTTCTACTATGAGAGGAACTAGCCGGAACTATCTTAAATGGAAAATTAAAATTAAATGAACTTATATATAGACAAGTCAAATTTAGCAATTATGATATTGAATACTCGAAGCATGTAAACAGACCTAATAGAACTAAAAAAATTATTAGTAGATAAATAATAGGTATAGCGATAATAACTGAAACCTAATTAAAATCAGGAAATAACTTAACAATAAAACATTATAACATTGATAGAGATGATAAAATAAATACTAAAGGAGGCGGAGTGGCCTCATTAATACATATCACACATTAAAACCAAATTGTATACATCTGCAAAATATAGATCAGAGCAAGATACAGATATCATTAACAACCGAAATTACAGTAAACTATAACAATACTGGGAATATATGCAGCGCCAGGTCACAAAATGACAAAGGAACACTGGAATAAAATAAAAGCTAGATAATAAATAATAGTATAATAAAGTAACACGCAAAAACTGGAGGAAAATTAATTGGGACAAATTCGAAACAATAACCAAAATAAAATCGAACTTAAAACAGAATTCATTAATAAACCTATAAAAGAAAAATATACAATTCTTTCAGATACACTAAAAGCTACCATCGACCAGTTAGCACCCATAATCAAAATTAATCAACAAAAATCAGATATATATATATATATATATATATATATATATATATATATATATATATATATATGGTATATATTTTCATATTTTATTTTGTATGCATACTTGATACTTAGTAGCCGAAAAGCTTTCCGATTTTTATCAAAAAGCGTTTAGTGATTTTAACTCTTTCTTGCTGTTTATTTTTAAAAATCGCATTCCATACTTTTCAAATGATGTATTTGTTCGGTTGCAGTGTATATAATATTATTAAAAAAAACAAACCAGTTCAATCCTATTTTTAAACTTATTGAATTTAAAAATATCTTATTAGTAGTTTGTTCGTTTTCCCTCACACGTGATTTCGATAATATATATATATATATAATGTATGTATGTATGTGTGTGCTTTTAAAGTGTCGATTATATTGATAGTGTATGTGTAGACAAAATAAAGCGTGTTTACCGCATTGTGTTCGAGTTAAATTTAATCTGTACGAAATACTATAAAAACCGTTCTGAAAATTGGCGATGTTTGACCTTACATATAGAAACTTGACGATGACTTTGACCAAAACACTTTTGATTGCGCGTCCAATCTGCACTCTACCATAATTTCGACGGCCGCACCATTATCGTATGCCGCTCCGTGAAATTGAATAGACGAAATTGACTTTATTTCCCAGTTGTACTAAAAAATAAAGCAGCAGCAGCAGCAGCAGCAGGCAATTCGGCTTTTAACAAAGCGAACTCTTTATACTTCGCCTAACCATCTTATCATTTCGTTCGGCAGTTTCCATCTAAAATTCGCTACCGTTAAATTTTTATGTTCACTTCCGGCGAACGTCTTCATTGGACATTTCTCTTTCATCGTTTATGTCTTTCCTTATACGCGAATCCAATCAACGCTAACACCTTACACTACCATCAACAAACAAACCGCTACCTAAGAAGTTCGCAGTACGGGGTAAATGAAAAAATATATACAAGTATGTCACCACACACATAACGTTTGTGTATGTATAGTACATACATGCATTATCATACACCTATAGAACTTCGCAAAAAGGATGCTTGTAAATGTCAAAAAAATTTGTTGGATATTCAACTGGACCATGTGATGATAGTGTGTTGCCGGAAATCGGATAAACTGCAATCATTTGCCGATGGAAATGTTCCGGCAGATAATTCGAAATAAGCAACGAAGCGAAGAGAGTTGTGCAAATGAGCGCATCAAATTTACAACCTTTCGACGGCCTATGTCTGTATGCCTGAATTTCTGATAATGTTATTTCGGTTTCAGAATTAGAAATAACAGGTGTTGGATTTTCTTCAACGAGACCAGCCGACGCAAAGCGAATAATACTCGCAGCTAATAATAAATTTCGTTCACTTTAATAAAGTACCGTTTAAATTAAATAATAATTTTTTTTTTTATTAGTAAATATAAATCAACTAGGCTAGAGTATGGTGACCCAGAGAAGACGGACGGTTTCGTTATTTTTTCAATTACTCGACCAAAATTTTCGAACGAAATTTTATTTATAGGAAAACGAGAGATTAAGAATTATTTGATCGTTCAGATGACCGCCATTTGCAACAATACGTTCATCCAGTATTTTTACAGAATTTTCGAAGATTTGTTATAGGTCGCTGAATTTTTTCTTTAGAAATCCGAGTTTTCAGATCTTCCACATCTCTTGAACGTGTTAAACGCGGCTCTTAATCTACATTATCCGCGATCGATTCACGTCGAAAATAACGTTCCACGCAAAACGCTTCTTCTCGTTATAAGATGCATAAGTGAAATTAGACAGAAAACGAATCTTTCGTATGTACACCGAACGAGAACCAACTGCGCCATTAAAAAAATAATATGGTCCATCTTCTCTGGGTCACCCTATATTATAATAATAATAATAATAATATTTCTCAGAGTCCGCTATGAAAAACTATTTCTGAATCTGTAATCATTTAATTTTAACTCTGTATAATGTCGTACTCATTATTCGAGTAGTCTCAGACTTATAATTGTAAAGAAGCAGAGTTTATTGTAAATAATTACGAGTTACAATTATTAACCGCGCAAATAACAACAAAAGCTTATCACTGTACGAATGTTACTTTAGTCGGAGTAATAGATGCCGTTCTAGGACACAATATCGCCGATCTTCTTAGAGCATCTAGGCGAACTTTTCAGCTACTACATCAAGTAGGCGGTAGAGCGAGTAGATGTGTGTAGTACATTTACGCTATGTTAAAGCGGTTGATGATAGTGTTTTGCAAATGAACTTGAAATAAACAAATCGGCAGATCGGGAATTTTATCCGGGGTGCCATCGAGTATAAAATTTTAGAGATTGCTATGAATACGGTCCGAATTGCGCATAAAGTGTAGAAATATCGTCAAGCGGAGGTTCTTGCGGCTATTTTTTTGTTCTTTCCATCGCAACAGTCGCTTCTGTTCCACGGAGCTAATTACTCGAGGTCGATGTAGTTTTGTTTTAAAGTATTCTTTCTCGAACGCAGCTGATACCTCTGGTCATACATCCGAAAATCCTGTAGCTGTTCAATTCTTTCTATATCATCGGCTACTATCCGCCTTATACCGGGAGCTTTCCTAATTAAATTTCCGAAGCACCTAGTAATTACGATCATATACAAAGTATTAAAATGAAAGTGTACAGAATCACTTTTTATTCGCTGGAGCTGTTTTTTTTTTTCTGATATTGGTGAAATGGAAGGATGCGAATTCAACAACTGTAGAGATGATGACGATGAGGTGGAAGATCTCTTCATTGTGGTAGATGTTTGCGCTTCTTTTTCCGTGGCAGCATTGTTAGCAGAGGATGACGGTACGATAGATCCTCTTATCAACATGAAATGGGATGGAAAGCTAAATGATTATAATCTGGGAAATTTCCCGATCGTGGCGTGGTCTGACGGTGTTCGTTTGTTTTACGGATGCGATATGTCCGAGTAAGAAAAAAATGTCACTTACGACGGCAGATTTTTTTTTTCTGATCGTTTCAGCTCTTTCGACGTTGTCATGAGCTTATTTTTTGCATATCGAGTTGCTCAATATAGACTGGACAACGTCGGATGTTGAATGATTATCACAGTAGTTCTAAACAACCTCTAATTCGAACGGGTATTCCTTATATAACCGGTTCGCTACTATTATCCTTATTCTTAGAAAATTCTTATTTCGTTTTTATTTTTTCTAGCCGACATTTACACCCGCTGTTCGTATATCCATTATTATTATATGCTTATTACTATTATTTTACTTCAATCATTATTGTTATTTGTACGCTGGCGTTATCAAAGGAATTATTAAAGACGATTGAATTAGCATCGAGCCTAGTGGAATTAGCCACCGGTCATCGTAGTCTCTTCTGCAGGATCGGGAAATTGTGTATATATATCACAGTTTCATTCGGTCGATTTCCAATTTACTTTTAACAGCTGGCGCGAATAATTAATTTTCTCCTATTTCATAGGAAATATATATTTTAAATTTCTTATATTCAACTAAGAGTATAACTCCTTTTCCGAATACCATCTTCATTTCTGACATAACACGATACGTTCGATAGTTTTCTATAGCGCCACATCTCTGTCTTGCTATCGCATTCTGTTTACGACGGTCTTTCGTACGCATATGCCGTGCGTTATCATTTTCTTCCGATTTGAACTTTTGGCATTTACTTCGATTTTTAGTATTACGCCGGAGCTGCTGAATTTTGTCGACTTTTACTTCTGTCGCGCCAACATTGCTGTTTATTTACTAAATAATAATTATGATAAATATCCTAATTGCGATGAAAAACAATACGTTTTAAAATTTCGTTTTCCCTCGTAATTAGAAGAAAAAAAAATGCCGTATCAGAAGAAGACGATACAAAAATTTAATAAACTGAAAAAATAAATAAAAAAAAAAAGGTAAAATTTACGTTTATATTACGACTGGAACTTAACGTAAAACTAGGATGATTAAAACCTGCGCTCAGTTAGGTAGCTTAGTCTTACCGACAGAAGATGGATGATTTGTTGATCGTTTGTAAGTTAGTTAGTGCATGACTATAATAATAATAATAATAATAATAATAATAATAATAATAATAATAATAATAATGATAATAATGAAAATAATGAAAATAATGAAAATAATAATATTCGTCGGGTGCGAGCCAGGAGCATTTAATTATAATTTATGAATGGGAAAATAATAGGAAAAGTTGTATAATTAAAATTATAGCTCCCTTCGTCTACCACCTTTTACTAATACTATTACCATTATTATAACTTCGTCTAATGTTGCAACCTTGATCGGACGAGTAGATTGCGGCGTCACTAAGGGCCTGGACTGGCTGACTAACATTGGCCTCTTCCACTTCGATGGCGTTCTTCAGTTGTTCTCTATTACCCCCGAAAGAGGAAAAGTTGTTTAAAACGAAACATAATTACACGGGTAATTTCATCGAGTTGCCGGAGAAATACACACATATATATATATATATATATATAAAATCCAACACACGCACGCTGTTATACATGTAGTCGAGAAAAGGAAGCGAGAGAGATGAACGAACGATATTATAATATAGAAAAAAAAAGGAAAAAAAAAAAGTGCAATTCGAAGAAAATACGTGATACACGATTACACATTACCGCCGATTTTAGTATTATCGTTTAAAAGTGATAGTAGCGTTCGTTCTATAACAGTCGAAAAGGCGGAATGAGCTTTTGCCGAAATCTGGAAATTGAAAAAGTTAAATTGAACTTATTTATTAAACCTGCCTCGACACAGCGCTAGTAGCGACCCGACTTTTTCGCACGATTTCAATCTTTCTATACTATAGACTAGTCACGGTTCGGTCGAAATTAAATTCTACGACGCCGATTTCTTAAATATGTGCCAAACCTATAACCTTATCTTCTCTCCTCGTCTAAACCGTCACCCCACCCACCGTTCTGTACTATCGTCGTCCGTCGGTTGCGTCATTAGAAAATTAAGTTGTAAATTGGAACACGCGAATTCGCCCTTTAAAAGTTACGTAGAGATTTCCTTCACGCGATTATATTTACGATTCTAATAACTCAAAATTTCTTACAAGACGACGAAACGTTATAAATGAATATCGCCGTCTGACCCGCGAGGAGGAGCTTTGGAAATTTCATTTTTTTGAAATCTGAAAGAATTGAATAATCACAGTTCCCGATTTAAGAAATTATAAAATATAACGAAAAAATCTGCCATAATTCCTCAGATAACCAATCGGAGAATTGTTTTTTTTTTTTTTTTTGTACGTTTTTTCGTGTTTCTTATCAGTCACGAGGGTGCAGTCACTCGTGTCCGATACACCATAAACTAGGTTCGGTGGTTTGCCGCGCTTTAATCTTCTCACGTTACATTATATTGTTAGGACGGCATTCCAGTCTAACGAGTTGTTTTTCGCTTTATAATATTAGATATGTACAGAATATTTATTTCTTATAGAGTTGCATCATCGGTTATGTACCAAAGTGCGTTCGTAATTTTTCTTAAAATTTTATTTCGACCAGTCTGTATTATTCTAATATTTCTATCTTTAGCATATTTCGTAGGTCCAGATTGGTCGAACAGCGACTATATAATATATATATATATATATAACAAAACTGTAGCTTCAATCTGTGATTTGCGAATATTCTAATTATATTCACTGCATTGGGCTATTTTTATCACACATAAACAGAAAAATCTATGTTTTAAAATGTCTGTCTGTCTGTTTCGATTTAACTCAAAAACTATTAAAGCAATAATAATGAAATTCGCACAAGCCTATATTATTATTGGAAGCTTAATTTCACATTAAGATCACAAATAGGACAGAAATTACAATAATTGAAAGTATTAAAAAGTATCTCTGCTAAATCATTTAACACGTTTTCCGGTTCGAATGTACCTTCACTACCAATACACCCAATACGAACCACGTTTTGTTGCGTTAGGGGCGTGGCCGAAATAACGGACGAATATATATATACCTATATATATTAGCCGCTTATTGTTAACAGAAGTTTCTGTGTCTACGAGCTAGTTGCTATATTAAGTTCATCGACTGTTCAAGTACATAATACTAGAGACTATTGAATTTGCATGATGCCGACAGATGGGATTATAACTTTGCTATTAGTAAAGTGCGTTAAATCGTTACATAATATTATAAACTAAGAACAATTTCGTTATGTCCTATGTAAAATAGCAACCGTTAAATGTATAAAAAAATATAGAGAGCTTCGAAGTTCGCTGTTGTCGTAGAGGCACATCAACCTTGAACAGGAAAAAGATGAAATAAAAAAAAGATTTCAAAAATATAAAACGTACACGAATAAGTTGAAGGCCACTTATGTCAGCATAATTCGAGTTGTGAAATACGATTTTACATTCCGATGAAATTGATAATTGCGCATTTTGAGATGATTACGATCTTTTTCTCTGACTATAATTTTTGAGGATACCTAATCATTCCTGCTTGTTTGGAAAATGCATTTTACTCGGGTTGGCCGTCGATCATCACACAGTTATATATATGTTTTACTGAATTATAAACGTTTTCGTACTTAATTTGATAATTATTTAATTTTCGTCTATAGAATATAATATTGTTACGGTTCAAACCGGGGCGGCTATTTATGCTGTAAGTCTTGTTTCGTGATTCTCTGTCAACTCGCTTATCATTCGGATCTGCTAAAATATTGCTATTGATATATGTAGCCGGTGAAACATAATTATTCGGCCGGTCTCAGCTCCGTTGTTTTATAGACAGCTCTTACCAACACCGAAACTGCCGCGTACCTTTGACATTTTACGAGTAACAATAAGCGACTCTATATTCGACTAATGTATCATGTCTGCAGGTCGTAACATTATCCAGAAATGATTTACTCCGGGTTGGAAGGTGCAAAATATACCAACGTACACGCGAATACGTATAAAATTATGCGTTTCGCGCGTGAAAAAGAAAAATATTAATAATAAGAATTCAACATTTAACTTACAAAATTTTTACTTAGAGCATTTGTTGAAACATCAACGAAGAGAACGCTTATGAATACTACGGTCGATATAAAAGAATTTTATTTAACGGCTAGAGTACTTCGTAGGAGTGCTTGTTAGAGTTGATTCAGTTAAAAATCGAACGAGTTTATAATAGGGTGGTCTTTCAAGACAGAAAATGTCGTTGAAAAGTTTTAGCAAAGAAACTACATTCGAGCAATAGCCAAAGGCCCGAAGTGTGGAAGAGTAAAATATTAAATATATATATATAAAATGTATATACCTTTATGCCATGTACAAGAGGTATGTTAAATGATAACTTATCAGAAGGTCCAACTACCCTCCTTATGCTTATGCTGACGTTCCTTTAACTAGAGGCTGTTTAAGGAGGAAGCACCGGTTAATATATATATATAGATTGCTTCCATCTCTCGTAAAATTGGCAATAAAAGGATGAAAATGTAATCTTGAAGTGGATTTTTACGACCGCCGATTAACCCGTTATTAAGCGTCCCGGAAAGTGTTATCCAAACCAAACACCCTTAGTGCAATTCTGCGCCTCCTATCTGTTCCTCCGCTACGTACGCTACGTGCGCTACGTGGAAATTATGAATAAAAAAAAGAGAACGAATATTCATTTGAGAGAAGATGAGGAAACGACAGTATCAAAATGAACAATTTCGGATATGAGCAATTGGCTACAAGAAAAATATAAAAAAAACAACAAATTCGCCGGCAAATTTAATAAACTCTATACTTCTATTATTACGACATCTGCCGGCATGTGATGAAAACTTGTTGTGAAAATTAAGGATAGAAACTGGATCGGCCGTTAAAATAGTTTTAACTGTGAATTTTTTATAATTTTCGATTATTTTAAGATGTGCTTATCTGTTCCTGAAGTAGATTCTGTGATAGTTGGACAATCTAGTGTATATAGGATGTGAATCTTGTTAGCACGTAATAATACACATAAATAGATTTCGTCGATGCATGCTTGTATATCAAAAATTCTCTGACAGAATAAATGTAAGATTTTGCTTATTATATCGTCCAAAATTGATAAACGTTATTCAATCTTGATCGGCTGTCTTGTATTTTGTTTATTGTTTCAGTATCGGTAGTTCCTCATAGGTCGTTGAAGTACATCGATCATACTGTCATCACGCGTGTGGAAATCCCGCTAGGTGGATCTTATTTTTGTGTTTCGTTAGTTATATCAATTTTCCAAAGTCGTTTTTTCTGATCGTATACTTAGGGGATTTGTTTTATCTTTTTAAACGTATCTAGGTATTGTCTCAATTTTTTTCTACGTTTATGTGAAACTTCCATCTTTTATAATATCGGTGTGTTTACAACTTTTTGTAAGCGATTATATATTGCGTCTGTCCTGTATGAAGTACAGTATAATGCTAAATCATCCGCATACAGTTATGCGCAAAAGCTAATGTTGGAATATCAATTTTTAATATTAAAAACAGATACGGCCCAATGAGACGTTTCCTCGCGCTACTCCGGCAGTAAGTGTTTTAGTAGTAGAAGAGTTGTTTAAAAAGTCAGTCACGTAGAACGTATCAATTTAATAAGCGCTAGAGGGTACCGAAAATTAATCATTTTGTATAAAATACCACTATGCCAACATGTATAGCTTTTTCTAAATCAATTAAGAGCATAGTGCCTGTACAGGGGTTGAAGTTATCGATAATATCTGGTGCGTTGTAGAATGATCGAATGTGAATCCGAATTGTTCATCTCGTAAAATATTTTCGCTCGTTGAATAAGTTTGAAGTTTGTATAGTATGATTTTACTTACTAATAGGTCTTATGTTGTTAATATTACTGCTATCTTCCACGATGAAGGAAAATGCGAAATTCTGATCGTGTGATTTATTAGGTTAGTAAAATAAATGATAGCCTTACACGGGATATTTTTGATCATTGCCGCGGAAAATACGATGTTTTATTTTTTTAATGTCCTAATGTGTCTGCTAATTTCAGCCGGCGTAGCGAAGGTAGTTGCGTCCGCATGATTACTAGCAAGATTACTGAACGCGTTCTTGACTGGATTATTTACATTAATGGAGTGAGTGGATAATATAGTGTGCCTTCATTACGCTGATTTATGGAACAAATATGACGAGCGAGTAATTTTTATCGATACTCGAATGTTTGTAGTCGGATTAGTAATGGTAGGTACTTAAAAACTTTCGATTAGTTATACTTATAAGTTGTTGCCACTCGGTTGGATCCTAGATAAATAATTATTCCGCGTAGTATTTTTGTGATTTTTTTTAATAATAATTTAGTCAATTTTGATAAAAATATGTAAGTTATTCTTGCGTGATTATATAAAGATGTGTATTTTTGTTTATTCATTCATCATCTGTAGCAGTTTTAATATGTAGACTCTGTAATAGCGCCTCCGGGGCCTCGTATCTGTAACTACTGCTGGAATGTTTTGTTATGCGTTATTTAATAATTATGTATATTAGTAACTTAGCCGACAGCGACTATTACAAAGATTTGATGACGTTGGCAAAACTTATGGTCTGTATATAAATATAAGGAAAACACTAAGTGCATTAGTAAACAACAGATTAATAGTTCTGCAATAATCGTGTTGATGTCATATTTACTATATTATTTTAAACGTGTATTATTTTAATTTATTTCGATCGCGTATAATATTTTTATAAATTACTATTGGCAACACTGTATTTGTATTCGGTTTTTCGGTTTGTTGTGAATGAGTTTTTCTTTTTTATCGTTTAAAAACATATTTGACCTAGCTCGTTATTAAGCGAAGTAGTAGCATTTTATTTCATATATAAAATACATTTGCAATAAATATGGTTGTACATTATGTATATTTAAATATATATTTGTTCGAAAGTATAACCATAGTGTTGGTTTTTTGTTTTAAACTTTTTTTTTTTTTTTTTTCTTCTTTTTTATTGCCAATTTGTACCTAGCTTGATAAAGCTATCAACAAATGTTTGAAAAGAGACTCGTGTATGGGGAGCACACCCATTGGTGTGTTCTACCCTATTTGTTTACACTATCTTGAATTTTGATCCTCTTGTGACGTCTTGTCACTGGTTTGTTCGGGATCGCTGCCGCTAGCTGATTGGGGTGTCCATACAGACGCACCATGTGACTTTGAGTTCGTCTATTAATGACCTCGTCAATGGTATGAATCCCTAAATCTCGATGGATCAGTTCATTGGTAACGTACCAAGGCATACGGTATATCAATCTGAGGGCTTTGTTCTGGAACCGTTGGATGATCATCCGATTCGATGGTTTCGCGCATCCCCACAGCGGTGCAGCGTAGGTCCATATTGGTTTCAGCATGGTATTATATATTAACAGCTTGTTTCGTAGTGACAGCTGCGACTGATATCCTATAAGCCAGTATAGGTTTCTCAGCTTTAAGTCCAATTCCTTCCTCTTCTTCTGTATATGAATCTTCCAATTTAGAGTGGAATCCAAATGTACACCAAGGTATTTCGTCCCTTTGCTTCTCGGTACCAGTATATTATTTAACATTAATTGTTTATTATGAACCTTTCTATTGGAGAATGAGACGTGTGTACATTTTTCAGGATTTATTTGGAGGTCCCACTTTTGTGTCCATTTAAGTATGGTATTTAAGTTTGCCTGTAAAATGGCAACAGCCTTATTAGCATCTTCATCTGATGCAATTAACATCGTGTCATCTGCAAATGTTGCTACTTGTACATGTTCATCAGTTGGTAAGTCGGCAGTATAGATAGAATATAAGAGGGGCCCCAATACACTGCCCTGCGGCACACCAGCGTGTATAGGGTATATTTCCGAATGCTCATCGTCATACTTGACATGAAACAGCCTGTCTGTCAGGTAAGATTGCAATAATTGATAATATTTTTCCGGGAAAATCTTTCTAATTTTATATAATAGACCTTTATGCCATATTTTGTCAAAGGCTTTAGAGATATCAATAAAAATTGCTTCATTATATTTTTTATTCTCAATTCCTTCTTCAATTGTTTCCACAACTCTGTGTACTTGCTGTTCAGTAGAATGTGAACTTCTGAAGCCAAATTGATGTTCTGGAATTACTTTTTTTTCCTCAACAATTTTATTTAATCGATTTAGTATCAATTTCTCTAGTAGTTTGCCAAGGGTTGAAAGTAGTGAAATGGGTCTATAGGATGTAGGCTTAGTGCCATCCTTTCCAGGTTTCAGTATCATAATTATTTCTGAGAACTTCCACTGAGCTGGAAAGTGTGCTGTTCTAACAATGGCATTGTATATATATGTTAGTAGCATTATTGATCTTTTAGGTAACTCTTTCAACATTCTCGATGTTATCAGGTCAAAACCTGGGGATTTTCTATTGTTCAGTAATTTTATGTGCTTGTGCACTTCTTGAGGAGAAAACATTTTAATTTTTGTTGCATCTTGTTTAGGCTGGGATTCGCACAGTTTTATTGTAGTGTTGGAAACATTAAATACACCAGCTAGGTATTTTGCTAGAGTGTTTGCCTTTTGTTTAGCAGTTCTCGCCCACTGACCGTCATCCTGTTTCAGTGGTTGACTACATCTTACTGGTCTATTAAATTTTTTTGTTGCTTTCCATAAATTGTACCCAGTTTCAGATGTAGGCGTTAATTTAGATATGTAAGCACTGAATTCTTCGTTTTTTAAATCAAGAAGTGCGTTCCTTACTCTTTTGGTCAGGACATTTAAGTGGTGTTTGCTTTCAGGGTTCCTGTTTAGTTGCCACTGAATTCGTATTCTTCTTTTCTGAGCTATGAGATCTTGTATGTATTTAGGATAGCTACTCTTGTAATTGTTTGCCTCATCTGGAGTTGAGTTTGCAGCGGCCGTTTGGAGCTGCTCTGTAAATTTTTTAACTGCGCGTTCTATCTGGCATGGTGTTTTTAGATGGACCGACAAATCAGTTTGTTCTTCCAGGAGTCTTCTATACCAATCCCAATCTGTTTTTTTGTTGTGAAGCATTTTTGTTTTTTGTTTATTTATTATTTCCGTACCCATAATTGCTATTATTGGTGTGTGATCCGAGAAGATGAGGTCATAGCTTGAAGCGACAGACATTTGGTTCATAGGTATTCCTTTAACCAAAAATAAGTCTAATAAGTCAGGAGTGCGGTTTATATCTGATGGCCAGTATGTTGGTTCTCCTGTTGAGAGAAAGCTGCAGTTGTGGCCTATAGCTGCTTTATATAATTTATTTCCCCTTGCAGTTGTTACTCTGGAGCCATAGTGTATATGTTTTGCATTGAAATCGCCGCCAACTATGAATTTTGGTCCTAATGTTGACAGCAGGTTGCTAAAATTGGATTCAATTTTATGTCTAGGGGGGCAGTATACTGCTGCTATTGTCAAAGAGTTTTTCAACTGTTCAACAACTATCACAGTGGCCTGTATCTCAGCAGTAATATATTTACTACTTTCATGATGTTTTATTTGTTCCCTAATTATTATGGCACTACCTCCATGAGCTTTGCCGGAAGGATGTAGAGTATTATAACATATGTAGTTAGGGATGTGAATATAGCTTTTATTAGTGAGCCGAGCTTCTGATATTAGGAGTACATCGATTTTTTCCCTTCTTAGGTAATAGGTTATATCTTGGATGTGGTTTGTTATACCGTTTGCATTCCATTGGGCAATTTTCAAAAATTTGGAGTTCATTTTATTAACTTTGTTATTACCTGTGTCAACATGTTGACGATTGCATTATTTTGACTTATTAGTTGAGTAAACATGTTTTCAAAGCGAGATAAAAATGAAATAATGATCACATTTAGTCGATCGCTATAGAAACATTACATTTTTGGTCCTCCAAAACGGATATTTTCGTTGGTTTGTTGATTAAATTTAGTCGTTTAGTTGTTTATTAATGTTCATTGTTTTGTAAATTATAAATCGATAATGGAAGCAATAAAGAAGGAACGTAGAGTTGTTCGGTTAAATTTTAATCGTGCAAAAGAGCAGTTTTTGGCAGTAGCGAAAAAAGATATGGATTCTGAAAATGTTAGTAAAATGGAATCTTTGATGAAATTAAGTTTGTTACCAACATTCGATCGTAGCTTTAAACATGGAATTATTAAAATCATTGGATCCCGATAATTCTAAACATCTAGAAGTGGAAACACAATTATTGAATGAAGAAGACGAATTAAGAGATGAAGTTACAACTTGTGATGGAAAATTACAGTCTGCTCGTTTGGAATTATCAGATGGAGAACAGCGAAGGTCAATTATCGGTCATGGTACAACCCATTTGCATTCTAATGGACAGGTAAAGCTGCAAAAAATTAATGTACCTAGATTCAACGGTGAGTTAACCCGATTTTACAAGTTTAAAAATTTATTTAATAATTTGGTACATGAAAATGTGGAATTATCGAATGTACAAAAACTGTATTACTTGAAACAGTCTTTAGTGGATGAAGCAGAGCATGTGTTACGCGATTTTGAATTGGAAGATGCGTACCCACAAGCTTAGTCGTACGTTTGATCGAGATTTGAAAATAAGAGAGCAATCGTAGAAGCTCATTTTAGAAGTTTAAAAAACCTTTCAAAAATCGTGAAAGAAACTGAGATCCGTCAACTACTCGATACAGTAAACGTTACAATACGCGGGTTAAAGATTTGTGGTGAACCGGTAGATGACACTTTTTCGAGGTACATTGCATATTATGTAAGTACAAAATTAAATTCTCAAACTGTAAAGGATTGGAAAAATTCGTTAACATCCATAAACACTGTACCAAAATATAACGATCTCGAAGATTTTCTTCACGCGAGATTATTTGCCGTCGAGGACGTGCAGAAAGATATGTAACAGAAATTGGGAAGGATAAAAAATTATCATATAAAAAATCGTTTTCGGTGGTAAACAACAAATGTTTATTGTGTTTTGGACAACACAAATTACATCAGTGTAGTGTTTTTATTGAAAAAAACGCACATGAAAGGTACGATGTTATAAAAAAGAATAATTTATGTTTTATTTGTTTTGAAACCGGTCATTGTGCCAATTCTCGTAGGTTGAAATTTAATTATAAATGTGGAAAGAAGCATAATCGTATGCTGCATTTTGACGCACATTTTTCTACATCGAGAAAATCAAATTCATCTGTTAAACCAAAGATTGAAGAACAGCAAGAAAATACTGATAGTTTTCAAGATGTTCATGTTCAGTCATCAAATTCGACTTCGTTAGTAAACAAACAAGACAAAATAGTGTTGTTACCTACAGCAGTAGTTAAATTTCGTTGCGGTAGGATTACAGGAAATTGTAGAATACTTCTTGATGGTTGTTCTCAAGCTACGTTAATTTCAGATTCATTTGTTCGTAAATTTAATTTACCTCGATACACATCAAGTCAGTGTACACTAATTAAAGGTGTTGGCACTGGTTCTATTATTGTAAAGGATTCAGTTAAAATGATTATTATGTCAAAGTTTGAATTATTTGAAATTGATATTGCTGGAGACATTAGCATCTTAAATTAATTACTCTGCTAATGTCTCATTTCCAGCAGATGTGTTAAATTCGCTTAAAAGGTTCAGGTTAGCTGATCCTGAACACGTAAAACCTAACGCTAGCATATCGACAGTGGATATTATTATTGGGGCTGAATATTTCGAAACTTGTTTGTGTAATGAAAGTAGTTGTATAGAAAATCTAGGTTTTCGATTAACACGATTTGGTTAGACTGTGTCTGGAGTTGCTCCACAAATTAAAAGAAGTTTCAGTAAATTTTCTGCTTGTATCATAAATCAAATCAATTTTGATTTAAAGAAATTCTGGGAACTAGAAGAATTAAAGGAAAATTTTGATAAACCTCGCAGTGAAAGTGAAGAATGTGAAAAACATTTTGAAAAAACTGTTTCGATTGGCGAAGATGGAACATTTATTGTGAAATTTCCTTTCAAAATTAATAGATCAGAAGTGGCTGATAATAAGGCAAATGCGTTAGTTGGCTTGTATCGCCTTGAAAAAAGATTGTATACAGATATAAAATTAGCTTATGTCGACTTTATGAAGAATTATTTAAAGATGGGTTATATGTCTCTTGCACCATCTACAAATGGGCCAAAATATTTTATTCCCCATCAACCTTTCAAATGGCCAATGGGAGTAATTACCAAAGTGTTCCCTGGCAGTGCCACTGGTCCACACAGCAGAAGTAAAATTTCGCGATGGCGTATGGGTCCGAGCTGTGTCAGCTTTAGTACTAGTGCCGATTGAAGATTAGTATAGAATTATAATTTTAATTTTTCAATTTTGTCACAGTTCTTTTTTTAGTAATGAACTTCTGTTCATCTGGTCGGAGCTGTTGATGTCATATTTATTATATTATTTTAAACGTGTATTATTTTAATTTATTTCGATCGCGTATAATATTTTTTATAAATTGCTATTGGCAACACTGTATTTGTATTCGGTTTTTCGGTTTGCTGTGAATGAGTTTTTCTCTTTTTTTTTTCGCTTAAAAACATATTTGACCTAGCTCGTTGTTATGCGCAGTAGTAGTATGTTATTTTATATAAAATACATTTGCAATAAATATGGTTGTACATTATGTATATCTAAATATATATTTGTTCGAAAGTACAACCATAGTGTTGGTTTTTTGTTTTAAACTAAATAATGATCACATTTAGTCGATCGCTATAGAAACATTACAAATCGTAAATAATGAAAATATCGAAAAAGTGAATAGATATAAATATCTCGTATGTTACTAACAATCTCGATGCGGATACAGAGGTTGTAGTTACGCATGAGCGGACTTCAATAATATGAAACAATCACTACGTGACCGATAAACAAGAGATTAGTTACATTCAGTTAATTTTGTTATACGGTATTGAAATCCCTCTAAATAAAAAACATTTGAACAGATACGAGCCTATGGAAATGTGGTTTCATCGAAGAATGCAGAAGATATACAGAATATCATTATATGGAGATATGTTGTGTGTTATATCTTGGTCATATCATAAGAGGTTCAAAGTGCGAAATTTTACAGATTATCTCGTACGAGGACAGATAGAAGGAAAAAGAAGTCAGGGGAATCGGTTGGAAAATATTAAAAATCGGACCAGCACATCGGTACAACGATTAATGGCAGATACGAGCCAACGTAAAATATAATTGTGCTACATTGAAGAAGAAGAACTTTTTATTTCTGCGTATATATATATATATATATATATAAGCAGCAATAAAGTTACGAATAGGAATGAGTAATTTTATGTATATATATATATATATTCCATATATCGTCAGTTTGCTGAATCGAAGTTAATTAATATTTACGTCAGTAGAATTCCTCGAAATATTTTCTAGTGAACGCTCGAAATTAAATACGGACGAATAAAATGAAATGAGGGGAGGAGAATTGAGCGGCCGTATTTAGTAAAAGCAGACGAATTACGGCAAAGGGAAAAGGGATTTACGTAATTATTACGGATGGTTAGAGGTCTGGGTTTAATGTAGTTGAAGAACTTAATAACGACTTGGTTTGTTTCCTCTTTAGAGTGTAACTTTCATCTCTCAGTAAGTGGATTAATTAAATTTTCGCGGGTGATTTCGTTGAAATTCATTATTGAAATCGGTTACGCGAATAAGCGTTTCAGTCATGTACACTATACCGTACACGAAATTTTAACGCTGATGAAATTTATTATTTTCTAATATATATACATATTTTCTAAAATTGCAATCCGGCTTACATGTAAGCAGTTTACGTTTACGGATCGTGACAGGATGGAAGATACCATTCATCAATGAGACTCGGATTTGTTTCGCTGATCAATCAAACCGATGTGCAAAGTATAAAAGGATGTAACGGTTCGGTCTGTGGACTGCGTTGTCACTATCTAGCGAGTCAGTTGCTAGTCGGTTCGGGTGGTATTCTAACCTGTGCAGGTAACGTTCACTTATTTGAATTACATCGCGCACATTCGTTAAATTTAGCTCGCGATGCGGATTATCGTGGCGTATTTGTTAAAATTCTTGAGTCTCAATTTTAAAAATATTCATAGATAAATACATTTCGACAGTTCATCTTTACAAGTGGCATTGCATACAATAAGCACGCCTGTGTAAAATTTATAATTTTGTGTCAGACTTTTATAATGTACGAGTGGAAGTATTAAAGTCCCCACGAGTAAACGATTCTCATTCGTCGGTAGCAACCGTGGTGACTATTTTTCGATGTAATGCTCGATATCTCGCCTTGTGCAATAGATTATTCTCATTGACGACCATTTCGGATAATTATCGAGCCAAGCGATCGCTCTTCTGTCAACGGTTCGTTCGTCTTTTACTTTTCCTATAATTACGGTCTAAGGCAGTCAGGATGAAGTCGAGTTAATCGCTCACTCTTTTTAAAATATAAGCAAACAAAACGAGACCTTGTCGACGCGTTGTAACGAACGATAAGACTACCAGTAAATACATTCGTAATTAACAAGCGAGTTACGGCGCAATGCGCTGATTTAACATTTCATAATGAGATGGAAAAAATACATTAAAGCATTAAAAAATACATATTCCATCGGGATCACGATAAAATTACCATCAGGATGATAAGGAACATTACCGGGGAAAAAAATATTTTGTGCCTCAGGGTGCAGGGAAAAAGTGAAATTTAAAGACGATATCAAATGCAATATCATAGAACATAAATTTCAATTCAATATATTAAGCCTAACGTGTTCATCGCGCGCGCAACGAAAAGACACTTATTTAAGAAACTCACGATTTTGTAAAAATATCACAAAGAAAAGGAACGCACTCGGTTATAACTTTACATAACAATTTCTTTCGTCTTACATATACATCATTTGTGCAGTGAAGATTTGAATGAAATAACAGATAGCTGTGCGCGCATGCGCAAGAGAATGAATACAAATTGGCTTTCAATGAAATAATGAATAGCTGTGCGCGCATGCGCAAGAGAAATAATATAAATCGGCTCTCAATGAAATAATGGATAGCTGTGCGCGCATGCGCAAAAGAAATACAGGTTAACTACCACCTTCAAAAAGTGTACTGTCGCTCTTACGATCTCGTTTAATTCTTGCTTACGTCTGCTTTATTATGCTATGACGTGGAGAACATCGATATACCTCTGCCCAAACCTGGTAAGGATGCCTCTGATGAAGGATATTGGACCTATTAGTCTACTTAACAATTTAAATAAACTTTTGGAAAATATACGGCTAGTTAGAAATTATACAGCGACACAAATGATGTACTTAATAATTTCTAATTAGATTTTCGGTCAAATTTAAATACTACAACTCGAAAATTTGCGACCGAATTATAGATAACTGCAAACTGCATTAATGTTGTTAGATATTGAAAAAGTTTTCGATACTACTCGGCACGATGGAATTCTTTAATCCAACTAACAAGAATTATAAACAATTTCAAAAATTAATAAATCTGCGCCTATTGATAAAATTAATAATAAGTTAATAAAATTAATTTACTAACGTAATCTAATAATTTTTGAAAATATGTTCAATGAAATATATTCACTAGCTTATTACCTAAAATATGATCCTTATACAAAAAAAAAAAAAAACTGTAGGAAGATTCTAATAATATTAGTTATTATGGTTTAATTTTTCTTTTGAACATATTTGGGAAAAATTTTAAAAAGCTATTAAAAATCAAAATTACGGGTCGAATTCAGCAAACAAATGTTCTGGTTTGTCAACTTAAAATGTAGTAAACTACTTTATGAACAATATCCAGAAAAATTTCAGACGTGAAAAGAGGAAAGGTAATCACCATAACAGTGATCAGAAAAAGAGTCTTTGCAAATTGTTAGTATAATGCTCTGTTTAACTCTCTAGAGACTTTGCTAAGTAAAGAATAATCGAGTATCAACTACCGTTATATAATTAACAGGAAGATCACTATACAAGTAGAAAATATGTCGTTGAAAAAGAGACTAATACATTTGTTTACGGGGACGTTTTCTGGGTCCACTATTCTGGAACTAACTTTTTAATGCAGTCTTAAAATGCTTCAATATTATTTTTGATAATTCAAAAGTAGAACTAGAAAATATAGCAAATGATACTTTAGCCCAATTAGAAAATTGGTTGAATGATGTCAAATTAAAACTGTCAATTGAAAAAAGTTTTTAATCTTTTTCACCAAATTCCTTAAAATCAAAAAAAAAAACACATTAAAGCAAAATTTAATAATTCAACTATTAAATTAGTGAATACTTTAAATACTTAAATATACCATAGATAACAAATTAACTTTTAAATACTACTTAGATTACGTAACATTGAAAGTGGATAATAAATACCAAGCCTGTCAAATTATGTGGTGCTTCAATTATTACTATTATACGATTATACGAATTACCGGCTGAAAACACTTTAGAATATTGTTGTATCGCCCTTTTGAACCGTCTAAAAGTAAAAGCAACAAAGGGAAAAAGTTTTCAACGTTCAAAGAAAATTTCTTATAAACGAATTTACAGGATATAAAGCAATTTCCCACAACGTATTTGTTGTTAAACTCGAGCTTTTTATGTTTAGTAGGGAAGTCGTGTTTGCTATTAGAAACTTTAACTTGTTTCCATATCTTAATGAGCAGTTAATCGGAGAAACGAATACCGTAATCTCAAATTCGATCTAAATAATCACAGCGAATGTACAGATCGATATATTTTTGTCGGTGAAAGTTATAAAAAGTTCAAAAATTTGACCAAAAAAAAAAAAAAAAAAAGGTGAGAATAGGATAATACTGGGCGACTCAGCTACAGCTTCATCCCCGATGTATTAGGTGGATACAAAATTAAAATTATTCCCAATGTCTACTGTATCTAATTATTAACTGTGCCTGGCATATTCGGGTATTACCTATTTCGCTTTCATTTAACTAAGGTTTAACAAGTGTGAATGTGGCGTAGTAGGAACCGTTAATCCCACACGCTCTGTATGTCTTATTTCAGACCAAATAAAAGTGTACGGTACAATTAAAATTTAAAAATTTCAAAGTTGTTTACTAGCACTTTGCAGAACACTGATTAAACTTTATAGCATCGAGTAAAATTGTATGCATAGGCTGAGCTTACATGCGTGTATGTTTGTGTCGCATTATCGAAAGCTTTCTCTAAGTCAATCATTATCGTACCTGTCTGTTTGCGAAGATCAAAAATTATTAGAATAAAATCAGAAATTCTCTCAACTTGTGTTTGATTTTTCACACATGTAACTAATGTGTGCGTATGTGTATATATGTGTTACATATTGATAATTCTCACATTCGTGAGAGTTATAAATGCATGCACGTGCACATTCGATAAATGAGAGCAAAACTAAATAGCCCGCGCAAATGTGGATGTAAATGTGGTTGCTATATTATTATATATTATAAAGTATTGTAAAACCGCTGACGCTTTTAAATTAAATATTTTATTCTCGTGTAACTTTAATTTCAACTTTATCACTTCGACAGTAGAAAACGGATCTGTATTTCATTTTTCTCTCGACTACGAATTCATTTTAAGGTATTTCGAATGTGCGCGCGTAAACAATACATTTTATTGCGTATTGCAGGGCAGAATCATGGACTATGAATAAAACCGAATCGAAGGATTTAAATGACTCGAATGTTTCGACTGTAAGTAATAAAACGAGTAATTAATTATCCACAGTTATCCTCTTCTTAAGCCGTCTTCGTTATAGCAGGTTGGCGTCCACATCCTTCATTACTTCAAACGATGTTTGACTGTCCCTTGCTAAATGAAAAAGATTTCCGATTCCGGCAACCGCCATCTATTCTTGTATATTTGAAACCTCTTTTGTGGCCGACACTCTGAGTGCCTTCTATAGCTGCCGCATTTATTTGTTATTTTTGCTGTCCACTGCTAGTAATCGTCAGTACGACCGAGTCTCAAACGATAAAAAAAAGTCTTATTTCTTCAGCTTTTAATGTCCAAATTTCCGCCGCGTACGATAGCGTTAATAAAACATTCTCCACAGTAAATGCAAGTTAATATCGTGCAAATAGGCAGCCTATTCTCACCATCTCACAGTGTAATCGGGTTCTCCTCTCTTTCCCACATGCTGTACTCACGTACGTGTATATTCAGTTTAGATACATATACATACAAACACGCGCAGAAATTATGACAGACATGCGTCTACATACGTATATATATATTTTGCGTGTTCGTATTATTTTTCCTGCTCACGCGCGCACGGCTAACAATTGAGTCATCGCCACGTCAAGTTAAGCATAGCGGAAAGTTCGTTCCTTTTGTTTGTGAAATTTGTACGAAATCGCGAGTTTATTAAATAAGCGTCTTTTTGGGAAAACGACTTTAAGTTCCAATTCTTCATTGCCCCCCCGAGGCATAGATATTTCATTTTTTCCTAGATTTTATTTCAGATTTTGATGAACTTGTAGTTGTAATCCAGCAACCGAGAGACTTAAATTTATCCTCCTGCTCTAATATTTTATTCTCAACTTTTATCATTATGCGTGGTACGTGTTTTTTCTCTATCATCGTGACTTTTGTTTTTGCCCGCATTAATTGTCAAATTATATTCTTTGCGGGACAGATGTACACGATGAAGCAACTGTTGTAGGTCTTCTGGCCGATCTGCTATTGACACCTTATCATCGGCATAATGTAAATTGTTTATTAAAACACCATTGATATAACACCGCTTTTTCAAATATTGTTTCTGAGTATATAAGAAATAGCACTGGAGACAGAATACAACCTTGTCTAAGTTTTTTTTTTTTTTTTTAAATCCGTGTAAGCGTTATCCAATTTTATACGAGCAGTCTGGTTCAGATAAAAGTTTTTTGTTAGTTAAATAGATTTCAGGTTTATTCGTGCCTTTTCTAATATTTCAATAAGTTTAACATGGTTTATATTATCAAAGGCCTTTTCAAAATCAACGAAACAAGGGAAAGTGGTTTTTTATTTATTGGTCTAGACAATTTTCTATTTTGATATCAAATAAAGCTTCTCTTGTGCTGAACCCATTTCTGAATTAGAACTGTGTTCTTCCAATATTCTTTTCGATTTTCGTCCAAATACGACGATGTATTACCTTTAAAAGGATCTTCAATGAACATGACATCAGACTAATCATTCTATGATCACTGCACTTCCTTGTGTTGGGTTTCTTTGGCAGCGTTATGAATATTGATTTTAACCATTCAGCTGGAAATATTCCAGAATCATAAATTTTATTTAACAATCTTGTTAAGTGTTGCAAATTATTTTCATTAACTAACTTTAGAACTTCGGTCGGTATATACCAGCGGGATAAAATTTTCGCTAGATTTATTGCCATTTGAACTTCTTCTTGTAAAATCGGTGAGCTGCCATCATATGTTGTTTCGATTATATCCGAACGTTTCGAACAAAGTCTCAGTATAGTTTTTCCGTATGTTTAACTTTTCTTGTTTAGTAGTTGCAATATTTCCTTGTTTATCAAGAGTACTTTTTTCCTCCATGTATTCGTTTTTTTTTTTATCTTCTTGTGCAGTTGAAAATCATTGTGCAGTTTTTGCAATTTTTCTGTTCCAATATATATTGTTCAGTTCACCAAATTTTATTACCTTCTCTTATTTTATTTTGTATACATTTTTTGATTTGACTATATTGATTCAGATCTCGATTCTTATATTTCCTGAACGGACCGAGAACCTATGCTGCTGTGGCCATATGCACAAAATGAGAGTAAGTATGTCTGACGATTTTTCATTTTATAGTTTTCTAGCATTATTTCGTCAGTTTTTGATTTAAGTTCTATTTTTAATGTAGCTAAAATTATAATCAGTAGAATTAAATCATTAAATAATGACGTTTTCATTCAGGTTATACTGGAAACCATTGTAGACGTATTTTAAGGTGCCTAATACTGAAGGTATCAGATTATTTGCTTGGAATTGTAATTCAATTGCAGGGAAATGTAACGAGCTGTATAATTTTATTTGCGCCTTATTGATGTAGTAGCATTGTCTGAAACCAAGCTGGATAATATTAAATTTCCAGGATATAAATTTTATAGAACTGACAGAAGTCGTTGTGGAGGGGGAGTTGCACTTCTTATTAAACAGCATTTATGTACTGATCTTCTAATCGCCGTTTATCATGTGTTGAAGCTATTGGCGTAAATATCTATACCAATAATGACAGCAATTCTGCGAATAATAATTCAGTTATTAATAATACGAGGATCAACGCAAGAAATAAAAATGATCGATTCTCTCTTTTTGACACATATAAGTCACCATTCCATCTGCGTAACTTCGGCAATGATATTCGAATTCCGATGCGGTTTAATCACAAAGTACTGCTGATTGACGATTTCAACGCTAGAAGCAGAAATTGGAACTGCTTTAGCGAGAACTCTGCTGGAAATATCTTAAGTGATTTATTATTTCAGGACAACTTCCATGTAATAGCTAAGAACCAACATTCTTTCCTAAATCAAAACTTAAAAATATCGTACTGGATCTGACATAAAAAATTTAAGCATTTCTTCCCCTGTGTCAGTTAATGTCCTTCCGTCCGATTATAATATACTCACTACTGTCTATGTCAACAAACGGCTGGTAGAAGTAAAACAACTAAATTATCAAAACGCAGATTGGGATAAATTTAAAAAATATGTTGCGAACAATTATAAACAATGCTTCAGATATTGAAGAACACGTTAAAAATATTACACATTTAATTCTGAAATCAGTTGATTATCGCATTCCTGAAAAAAATCTTTACATACGCTCCGACTGTTAAGTATCCGTCCTATATACTCTTACTTATTAAAATGAAAAAAATTACGTTAGACGACTGTGGACAAGAAACCGTAGTTCTTCAGATGCACCATTAATTAAACAAATATTGTACTTTTTAGTCATCAACAATTTTCTCACCATGCTCAGTTATAAAGATAATAGTTTGCGGAGAGTATGTAAAACTTTCACCAAATGCAGTTACGCACTTCCATCGTCTTATGATCCTTTCATAGATGATTCGGTGTGAAAAGCAGAAATCTTAGCTTATCAGTATTATAAAGTGCATGGTCAAAACTCAAACTTAGTCTCTAATTATCAGGTCAGAAAAGTTCGATGTCAAGCGATACTTGCAAATTCCTACTCACGACTCCGACATGGCTTTCACTAATCCGGATGAAATATCGAAAATAATTGGCGGCATGAAAAGCACTCGGTAGGGCACGATAATATATCATTGTTTCTTATTAAAAAACTCCCTCGCTGTGCTCTCGTACCGATTTCTAATATAATAAAATTAACACTATCCTCACAACTGAAAAATTGCTAAGGTTATTGCCATACCGAAACAAGGAAAAAGATGCTTCACAAGCTTCCAATATTCGACCTATCAGTCTACTTAGTAATTTAAGTAAAATCGCTGAAAAAGTTTTGCTTATAAGATTAATATCATCCCTAACTTTCAGTTTGATTTCCGTTCTACTTATTCTACAACACAACAAGTATGCAGAATAGCTGAATTTATTGTACACAATTCTTAAATAAGCACACCGGTATGGTACTGTTAGATGAAAGCGTTCGATACAACGTGTGGCATATATCGTACGTAAAATGATCAATTGTAAATTTCCTTCGTATTTAATTCGACTAATCCGTAATTATTTAAGCTATAGGCGTTTTTATGTTTCTATTGCGAAATCATAAAACCTGTTTGTATACTTGGTCCATTCTTATTTTCATTACATGACTTCCCTGTTTTGCCTAATATGCAAGTCGCTCTTTTTACCTGCAATTTACTGCAGCTCGTATAGACCCAACACTATAAGAATAAAGTACATTATTTATTAATTATTATAATAAATGGCGAATTAATATCAATCCGACTAAAACTGAAGCCATATTTTTTACCCGTAGACGACCAACGTTGCCAGATAGTCTACTTGTTCTCACAAATGGATCGGAGTGACCAGGTATCTGGTATCTGGGTGTTACTTTAGACAGCGGATTAACCTTTACTAATAAACAATAATAGTTTTAAGGCAAATAAAGCCATATCTGTTCCATTTACCCGCTTTTTAATCGTAAATCTTACTTAAATATTAACAACAAGATGATAATCTTCCGTCCAATAATTACCTACGCCTGTTCGGCATGAGGTATCTAAGGCTACTTTCAATAAACTGCAAATCATTCGAAATAGATGTTTAAGATGTATTTTAAATGCGCCTCGTTACACGAAAATCGATAAAATGCACGTTCACTTAAAATTACCATATATCAGGAATTTTGTTTTAAAAGTATCGAGTGTTAATAAATGTTTATACCGCGATAATGTGTTCGTTTCCTCGATCGGTAATTCCAGGCAGATAAAATTTATGTACACGAAATAGAAACATATTAAGTATAATTTATTATAAGCACGTTTTGTATATTTTTTTTTGGTTTCATTTTTCCCGCATTTTGTATATATGTAATATGTTGAACGTACATTGTTTAATTATGTCTACCGCGGTAACTTTATACGCAGTATCATAATTATTTCGCTAATGCTGAATAATGTGTAAGTATATTCTTTCTTTCTTTCTATAAAATCAATCTGATTTCTAACCATATTGTCATCACTGCCCGCTGAAGTTTATACTACGTGTTTCTTATAATATACTCGTAATCTATGCAAAACTGCATAAGTAGATCTCCTCTTTCATAAGTCCTTAATTACCTATTATAAATGCAACACGAACTTGTCCTAAGTTGGCATTAAAGTCACCTAAAATCACGCTTACTTCATACTTTCTTAGTTTTATACGAACCTTTATCAAGTTTTTATATGAATTTCTTCATCCGATTTATCGTTTGTAAGTGCATAAACCTGAATCAATTTAATATTTATAGGTTTTGATTTTAATTCTAACATCATACATCTGCTCGATATTGGGGCTCAGTTATAGTCTGCTTCCAATAACTCTTTTTCTATACATATTCCGGCTCCGTATTCACCCGCGCGTTTTCCAGTTGTACGACCAAAATAGTATAGAATTGAACTGTCAGTTATACATTTGCTATTATTTGGCTATCCGACTTCATTTAGTCCCACATCAATTTTCAATCTGTCCATTTCTTGTTCCGAATTTTTAAGATTTCTTCCTTGATATAACAACCTTACATTCCATGTTTCTGTCCTAATATCTTTCTTAACAAATTTATTATTTTGCATCGCAGGTGCGGTGACTCTTCTCACCCCTGCCCCATTTAAGAGACGCCGTGACTCGGGTCAATTTTTCTGCCGTAGATGTGAATTTACTAGGAAAGTTACATTAATCTGGTGGTATTCAGTTGCTTCAGGCATTTTTAATTTAGCCGCTTCTATCATGGAGAACAGACTCTGTCGAGAAACCGCTTCACCGGAGACCGTCGCGCCCCATTAGTTGCTACTCGGATAGCAAGTGAGACTTATTTATACAGGCGGCCAAAACTCTCCAAGTATTAATAGACAGTCTTAGAACAGAGTTTTATAAACAGATCTCACAACCTGTATCTCTGTCTCCTCATGCCTACTACCTTGTCACTACTGGAATCGTCTGCTTGAGATACCGGTGAATTTATTCCACCTTCCCCTAGCCTGCGTACCTCAACTTGGGACTCACTTTATGTTTTTACCGCCGACCCGTTCCTTCCAAAGACCTAAACAGCTTTCCAGCCAGATGATCTTGTGGCGCAATTGAGGAGTTATGTCAACTATTCAAACTAATCACCTACCATTGTCGCGGGTCCGAAGACGACCTGATAATTAACGACAAGTATCATTCAATGAAACTCTCGCTAAGAGCCACTGCCTCCCAACAACAAGCAGAAGAGCGACTTGTCAGGTATTGATATCATCTCGGGTGATGAGTTTGCGGCCTCGTGCTGCTATACAGTACAAACTTCATCTCCACTTTCATGCGCGATCCTATAAAGGAAGCACAGGAGATCACGGCCCCTATAGACTAGGTAGATTTCTGACGGAAGAAATCTGTCCAGCTCTCCGCCAGCACACCAGTAATTTGGTGATACCGGTCATATTTCCCTGGTTGAATTTGCTCGGCGACAACTATCTTCAGGCATATCTGCTTATGCGTTCAGTAGCCGTTCTTGGTCCACGACTGATCATTTGACTGACGTCTTATTCGAAGCTGACCTACATATTTGCAGGCCGTTCTACACTATCCGCCACATGTGGACGCGCCCCATATCGGATTGAGCTCCGGCCCGTCAAGTACAAAGTACTTCCCTGGCGTGGCGCTTAATTACGGGCATATCTTAATGAAACCACTAGGTATTCAATTTTAGCCATCTTCATTATTGCCTTATCACTTAGATTTATTTCCGAAATTATTTCGACCTGATTTATATATAGACTAATGTACTTCATCTTATTATTATTATTCGTAAGTAATTTCTCGTCGATAATCTAATACTTTATCGACATCTTCTCGAATTAACTTCTTACGACGCGTTTTGAATATCTCGAATCAACGGATCTTCCGTTTATTTCGCCATTTTGATTTTTATTTTATTTGCTGGCCGGCACCAAAGCACCATAAAAACAACGGCGATGAATAGAGTAATAAAAATGTAATTAATCCAACGTCTGCAGTGAGGCAATTAGATTCTCAGTTGGAGTTTGAGCTCTGAATTATTAAGTTATTTCATTACTTATTATACAACTTTTAATCGATATTCCGAATTATTAAAATCGTCTACTCTTATGAACTATTTCTTTTTCAAGTTATCTCTGCACCGTCTCCTCTATTTTTTAATCGCGTCGTACGACTGTCACGGAGTGTAGATAAACTCATTCTGCGGACACGTGGGTATTTACCAAAATTTTCTAAATAACTTTTAAACTTCCGATAATATATACATACTTCCACTAAAATTCGTAGTTTTCGAGCAAAACATCGTGATTTATGGCGTCGAAAACTTCGTTTAAATCGAAATAAATCCGAACAATCCTCAAGACACCTCGCAATATGAGAGACATGTTCGAAGACGGCATTGTCTGTTCCGAATTTAAGACCATCATCGTAAGTTTAGCGCCCCTAGAACTGATTTTATTCCACGATAAGTAACTTCCAGCCCAATCGATTGTGTGTAGCTGTTTTAATTTTCCACTATTGATTTGTGCCTGAATCAAGTTTACCACGAAAGGTCTACCACGATTGGAATCTGTCCTGATTACATCGCGTAACATACCATCATGTTGGAGTTCACGCCGCATCCAGATTAATCGTCCCTCCTTCGTCTAAATGTAATAAAGTCTGTTTTCTTCATTCGCAACTTCTTCAGTCCAACTTATAAATTTGTATCTTGACACCACATTTCAAAAGCCTGCAATTTTTGAACGTTCTTTTTATTCGGTGTCTTTCTTCTTCTTTATTCTTCATCACGAAGGTTGACGATCAACATGGTGATGTCTTTTCTCGACATGGCCGACCTGAACATTTCAACAGACGGATGGTGGAACTAACGATGAAAATTCGTTGACCACGAGTTTTGATTAATCGTTTACCTAAGAGCTTTCCTTCCATAATGAGAGGCAGAATTTAGTATTTATTCTCTTTCACGATGTGAGCCAAATATCTTCGTTTAATAAAATTTAATAATATCCGGGCGCTTCAATTCCATTCTATTAAGAACTCATTACTAATTTTTAGTATCCACGAAATTTTTAGCACGCGTCCGTACGATTATAATTTAAATTTATCCCTTTTTCCTACGTAGCATCGAGCGCCCAACTCTCACCTCCGTAAAGAAGGATTGAGATGTGGCATTTTAATATTCTAATACGTAGTCCGATACTTACCTTCTGGTGAGCAGGTTTTTCATTTTAACGAGCATTGCTCTTGATTGCGTTCGGTGTTTTCAATATTTTAGGTAAGAAACCGGAAAAAAATTAAACTAATCTTTGTAAATACTTTAACCGGAAGGTTTTTCAAATCTTCAGAATACTCGGAGATACTCCGTCTATTACGGATTCGTTAAACAAGAAGGTAAAGGACTCGAGGAAAAGGACTCGAGGAAAAGATTAACCTTTTATTAATTTAATCGAGATTCGTATAATAATAAATATAATAAACAATAATCCTTTTCCGAATGAGTTTACATTTTTTTTTTTTTTGTTTTTTAAATTTTTAATTTTTCCTAGAAAAATTTTCGAGACGAACTTTTATTTCGGACAAAGCGTTCGGTGTTGAATATTATATTAATTAGAAAAGATAAAAATACGAATTAAAAAGAACGATTATTAAAAAACGAACGACGAAGAAAGAGAATCTCGTACGAACGAACGCGGATAGGAAATTCCATCCTCTTCTCGCTCGTATTATCGTAGAAATAGCCAAAATGAAAAAAAACAAAATACCCGGACGAAAAAATAATAGATCTTTCTTCGTGTTGGAAATATTATATTTAATTTTAAATGTAGAGAAAATCCTATTACCTCGGAAAATAGTACTACCGGTGGTAGAGTAGCTGAAAGATGGACGACAGTTGGAAGCGCGGGTGGTAATATCTTTAATAATAACGACCGGTGTGAGCGTTATAACGGTGAAGGAAATTCACTTTTCAAAAAGTTTTTCCACTATAGTAAATTGCTTTTCATTCGTGTATACTATACTAGCGATATATATATATATATATATATATATATATATATATATATATCGAGGTCTCTTTCTGACACTTTGGGGAAAAGCCAAAAAGAGAAAAGTAAAATGCGCCAGAAAATGGCGGTAATAATATTTACAACGATAGGGTTGTTAGATGGATTGGAGGGTGGAGAGTGTAGTAAAGCTCTAACTAAAATTGATAAGAGATTCCTTTAACGGCGATAGTAGTTTCTGGATAATAACAACAACAAACAGCCCGGAATTGAAAAGTTATACTATTATACGTGTTAGTTCGTGGAAAATGTCACCAGATAGCGCCACGCAATTCTATTTTACCGGTCGTCCTCTATGCCAGTCAGCGTGGCTTACTGGCCGGTGTTTTTAGTTTGATTGGAATTCAGTTCGTTGTCGCTTCATCGTGTGTAACGTTTGTTCGTGATTTTCGATTTTTTTTCCTCAAATTTTCGTCGGCGTCTTATACCGGCTTTCGACATCATCGATGTTATAGATTTCTCGATAAATTAAAATTAAATTATTATTAATATTTTATTTCGTTTTTTAATATTAATTAATTTTCAAAAATCGGAATTATGTAATTTTCTTTTTGCCGATCGAAAGGCAGTGTGCTCGCTCGGGAAAAGTATAAACGCGTCGAATCTACACGATATAAAATATTATAAAAAGACGGACCTTATGAAAGGTGCAAAAAGTAAGTAACGACCTTTATTTAAAAAAAAAAAATTAATTAAATAAATTCTTCGTTACGCTTTTAGAATTTCATTTTATTTTAATATAAATATTAAGATGTAATTTTGTAAATTTACATATTTTAATTTAATAAAAAAAAAATTGTCACCCGATAATTACTACAGGCTGTGTGTGTGGTACCTTTTAATAGTAAAATTTTCAAAATATTAACCTATAATATATTCTACTTAAATAATTATTTATAACGCGACGTAATAAATATGTTTAAAATTTCGATTTCATCCGATTCGGTTATTATAAACGAGTCTCTCTGTGTAGTGGTCTACGATAATCATTATTATTTTAAAGTAAATATCGGAGATAATTTAAATTATCGGTATTGGTCTCACTACGTTCAGCTGCGAACGAATTACGAAGCTAAGGTGAACTTTGTAACGAACACCTTGATGTTACACGAGTATAAGTAGCACATTGTACGTACAATTTCAGCGCTAAAAAACTGCCCATTCTTTATAATAAGGGAAAATTCACGGAGTAAAATGTTTCAATTCGAATATATCTAGGAATTTATTTTTAAGATTTTTTATTTTTTATCGGATTTATTTAATTAATTTTCTAAAATCCGAAAAATATATACCCTACCTATTTATTAAAAATGACCTCAATATCTCGATCGATTAATGTATCAGTTCGTTGACTAGTTCACCCACCTCCTTTCCACTAAATGTCCTTCACTTTTTCCTTTTGGGTGGTTAACCTTTTTAGTCGGAACGTGTAGCTATTGATGTTCGCTTCTTTTTCGATGACTATATCCGTCAGCGTCTACTAAATTGGCATATTTCTTCTGTAATATCTTTCAGTAGGCTATCTAGTCCGGGAAAAGTACCCTATCCGTTTTAGCATTATTTTTCAGATCATTTTCACCTGTGTGGCCTTTTCATTTGTACAAGAATTCCATATTTCATCGAATCGCGCGAGATTATCTATTATTCGTCAACGGTGAATATGCGCACTATTATCGGTATTATCATGCCGACTCAGAAATGATTCGTATTCTATGACGCGTGGCACATTGTACGATCTACATTTAGTTTTTATATGTTAACTTAAACGGGTAGTTAATAGTTATAATTTACAGTTTGTTTCTCGGTTCAATCGGTTTTAGACAGCATGATAACTTGACCGGCAAACATGTTCAATTTTATTTATTTATTATATATACACATATATATATATATATATATATATATATATATATATATATATATAATACGCATAAATACATATATATATATATAAATACATATATATAATACATACACACATATATATTTGTGTGTGTGCGTGTGTAATATATATATATATACACGTGAGGTGCGAAAATCTGATAATTAAGAACAGGAAAAATTTTTTGTATAAAGCCTAGAAATGGGATTTTGGAAAAGATTTAGAATTAAAACGGACTGAAACGTCAAAAACGAACTCGTTTTAAACAAAAATTGGAGGAATAGCCATTAAATATTACGAACAATCTTAGATTCAGAATAATCGGGCATGTACTAAAAAATGATGATGTTAATTCGAATTATAAAAGATAAATAAAAAAAGCTAGACTAGACATAAAGGATGACCAAGAAATAGTTACGTATCGTAATTAATGAAAAACTCTAAATGTACGTTATACTTCAAATTAAAAGCTACACTATTGAATAGGATCAAGTCGAAAATGCCAATCAGATCTTCCAATGATTGATGAACATGATGCTATATAATATATCATCATCGTTAGCCCGGTCCGAGAGTCGTGAAATTACGATTTTCAAGTCCTTTCTTGTCCGCCATACGTCCCTATTTCATAGCTTGCTGAAGCGATGTGGTCCCAGTTAATTGTTTTATACTACCTGTATAATTGATTTCTGTCTTTCCGTGCGTCCTTTTACCGTCTACCATCGCTTCGATAACTACTTTTTTCATTCCGTTCCGACGTATGTTCAAAAATACATTCATACGTGCTGCATTACTGTATCTCGCTGACGTAGTAGATCCGATGTATGTATATATACGCGTATGGAAATCAAACGATAACACTGAAAAAGCCGCTTTATTTCTGCAATCTTAGATCTAAACTAAATAAGCAGTATACTCATAAATAGCATAATATTAATTAATTGGTATGGTTTGAAGCGTTTCATCTGAGGTCTAGATGAGCAGACAAAAGTGCCCATGTCTCTCCGGATTCGGATGATAAGAAAGCCGTTTCTGAAAATGTCGGGCATAATCACGTATTACTTTGTTAACCCATTTGATCTGTGCATTTGCATTGAGTGCGTCATTTCGTTGAAACCAACGAGCATTAGTGATCAGCCGAAGAAATTTATTTTGAGATCTGTTTGGATTATTTTTAGATTCGATGCTTTATCACATCACCCATATTTGTATTCGGTAAATCCATATTGAACGTATACCAGTTTTATATATTATGAGGTTATTCTCTAGCTTCATTTTAGCGATCTTTAAAATTAAAAATTGAAATAGTGTACAGTTGTTACCTTGTATATGTTATATTTTACCAATTTCTACAACATATTTCGTTTTAATCCAACACAAACCTATTTATTAATATATATATATATATATATATATATATATACTTATGTAAGTGTACAATAATATATGTATGCATACTGTTTTTCTATGTCTTTTACGGTACATGCATATGATTATATATATATATAGATTTTGTAAGTACATATGTACATTAAAATCAAAAACAGTGATAATTCTTAATACATCACGACACTGACATTATTTTCAAATTTCGTAGTGTGAACAATAAATTTGTATTATGTATGTTTTTTGCGTACTTATAGACGGATATCCTGTAACCGAATAAATCTAGTTTAGTTCTGCCAGTAATTAATTTTGCTCTCACTAATTATGGAATTTCACGATATCCCTATCCTTAGCTTTAGCGTTATTCGACATGTTTATGTTTCTTTCAACAATTATCGAATTGGGCACTTTGTTGGCGATTTTGTAATTATAAAACGCATGAAAATTTTTATAAGAAACATAAATATTGTAGTAATGCTCCGATGATAGCAATAATAATAATACAAGTAATAGCCAAAGTTGTAATAATAATGATAATATAATCGCAGAGTACTTCACTAGTGCTTCTTCGTTGATATATATTTTTAATTTAAAATAATTAATTAAAATAAAAATTCCATTTATGCAGTATCACTATATATTTATATATACATTCAATCGAAAGAGTCTACTAATTTCACCCGTTACATTAGATCCTACCAAAGACTGAATTTCTTAACCTGTTGAGTCTTTCAGATTCAACCTTGATAACCATCAAAACTAGCAGACTGTACTAATCATTATATATATATATATATATATATATATATATATATATATATATATATATATATATATATATATATATATATATATATATATATATTGATACGATATTTTAAAAAAACATTTTTAATTTATTTTATTTTTAAATCAATAATAATATTGATTATTAACATCGTTCTTATCACGATCGATGGCGTTTTTAATTATTAAATAATTTCTGGCGTGCTCGAATTATCGACGGTAATTAAGAAACACGCCGAGAATGCGATTTTACGTCATCATGGTCCAATGTGTTTTTTGGATCGAGATAAAAATCACGAAAACATTTTTGCACCGTAGAGGGGTGCAGAAGGGTAGACGCAGGGTGTATTTTTTACATTTTTGGATGTAATATCCTTTACTATTTGCTGACGTCATAATTTTGGTTGATCTTTATGCGAGACTAGTATTTCTTACATATTATATCTCTATCAATTACGTCTCTTCGTTGGCTATCGTTTAGCACATAATTACATACTCATTCTACAACGTTTATTAATAACTATTTTCTATCAATACAAATTATATATTACGATTATTATATGTTAATATCTGGTTAAATTTAATCGTTTGGATAATTTTACATATTCGTGGTGATTTTTTATGGATCAGTATTGACTTTCTTACGTGATCTAGTTTATAACCGCTGGCAATTTCCGGCTGTTTATTCTATTCCAACCATTATCGGGGTTATTTTATAATTATTGCTGTTACTATTATTATGACTATAGTCCGGAGGGGAATGTAGATATGGTTACTTTACTTAGGAATTTTGACAAGCTTGAATGTGGATGTGTGTAATATAAACATGCGACTTTTTTCATGAAGATTATGCAGATGCTATTTTCATTTAGCAGGGCGACTATTTAATTGTTAATTGCGCGACGCGCATATGTGAACAGAAATTAACGATTGTATATAATATATTTCTATTTTTCTCGGGATGGTCAAAGTGTAGACCACCTTGTACGAACGCATGCGTATATGTGGACTTAAATTGTGCATTGTCAATATGTACACGCTGGTAAACATGTCGGCATGCGTGGCTTCGTATACTTATGCATTTAATTATAGTAGATTATTGCTCGTTGACGGATGTATATAATTATCTATATTGTATATATACTCGTATACGATTGTATACTCTTCAAATTCTTCGCACTGTATAAATGTTGTCCCAAGTAAATAAATACACTGGAAAGTTTGTAACATTATATATTCGAATAAGTTCGATTTTTAATTGTCATCGTTTAATATCATTATGAAAAAATAAATAAATAAATTCAGTTAAGAATGGGAATATTTAGAATCGTGGTTAACGAGCCCTTTCTGTCGTTACAACATCTTCCGATTATAAAATATATAATTTCCAACTGTAAACAATTTAACGGTCGAATATCTAGTTTTGAAATGAGATACTTACGAATAGGTCGTCTATATTATGAATTTGGTAAACACTATTATATACGACGAGTCGTAATCCTATTTCACTGAAGACTGGTCAAAAATACGATTTCGGTGATTTATACTACATAATTTGATTGCTTTTTTTTTTAACACCACTCCAGTCGGAATAAACTGACCGCTATTGTCGAAGCTAATAAGTTAGTAACAAATTAACTTATATCTAAGGTATGGTATGAAATACCGATCACTCTCAATAGAGCAAGCAGGGCAGATAAACATGAAAGATCTATAGAAAGAAGGAACAAAGAAAATATATGCAGTGGTTGTAGAGAAAATTAAAGAACTGATAAAATAATGATTTGAATAAATCGCTGGGACTGCCGATTATAGCGTAATGTCATCCAATCCTAAGAAAGTCACTGGTTCGAAGCCTTTTAAGCCTTCTTTGCGGATTACTAGGTATCGATGGCTGTTCCATATTGGAAATATTGCGGTTGGAGCTGGTACAATGCGCGTCAAAAAAATTGTTATGTCGTCTGACGTGATAATCGTGTACATATTCAATGTAGAGATCATCGACGAATGGTACGATTTGATACAAAGAACGGAGCGTCGTCCATCCGGCGAAGAATCTTGGATTGTAGCTGCTGAATATGATGTATATTACTTCTTACAGATGCACCGTAAATTTCAATCCCATACTTCCATATTGCAGCTATTACCGACAGGTACTCCAGACGCTTGCAGGATAGCTTTACAGAGGACTTTCTGCCAATTATGCTGCGCACCAATTTCATTCTGGAACACACTTTTTGACGCACATACTGTCCGTGTAAGACGAAAAACGATAAATCCTGACATCGCATAATCGAATCTTGCGAGTACTATTACCTATTATATGTTATTATATATTATCATATATTATTCTATGTTAATATCATATTTGATTAAATTTCCTCGTTTTAGAAATTCATGAGGAAGATTAGCGTGTATATTCGTAGAGAGTACCTACTCGAGCTAGACTGATGGCTCGCGGAATAACAATAGAGCGGTCAATACAGCTCAGAACCGTAATCTACTATGGAGGGCACTCGCAGATCACAAAATACAAAATAGAATCGAATATTTCGGAAATATTTCTCTTATCTCATCCATTAAAGTGCTCTGTTTATTCTTATGCAATATCCGGCCCATCATTACTGTTTTATTAATTAATATATTCCGATGTAACTGATACCGGTCGTTTTTCCGAGATTGTTTTAAGATTAATCGCAGAATATTGGCTTCTCCAAGATGCGTTGTTTTGATCGATTGTCTATCGATCTTCAGATTGGCGAGGATTACGTCATGTACCAACATTCGTGAAACATCACATTCGCGATCACGATTTGCTAATTTCTATTCACTGTTGGATGTAAGAGTATCCTTTCCTTTCCCATTTGTACTAGAACCCTTCAGCAAATTCCGGCTGACATTTGAATGTCGTCTTGCTATCGCGTATACGACCGACCACTGTGATTCTACATCCTCTTCTCCAGTTTACATTATGTAAATTTCTTTTCGTCCACCTATCGTCTGTCCTTTTAGCAATACGACCAGCCTAGTTCCGTTTTAGTTTTATCGTATCGTATCAGTTGGTTTGCTATCTTATTCAAAAATGAGAACGTATATTCGTATATTATCATTCTCGTCGTTATATTTTTCGTTGCCGAACTTCATTCAAGGCACTATTTATATGCGACGCAGATGCGCGCGCATATGATGCTATACGTGGTGGGGTGCCACTGCCTTCTTCGTATAATTAAGGACTAAATAATGATGAAAACTTTCTATATCACGTGTTGGTTTCGAACCCCCGACCATCATGTAATGACAGTCGAGCACTCTAGCAACTACGCCACCGCGACATTATATTCGTATATATATATATATATATATATATATATAAATCAAAGAATTAAATACACGTTGTATAATAATAAATAGCGGTATAAAATTTCTAACTTTGCGTCGAAATTTTATAACGTACCAATTAAAAGCTTGATAAAGCTCATTACGTTTCAGTCTTCAATATTTGTCTTTTTTATATCCTAACGATAATAATTCCTAGTTAACTATTGACAGCGATAATTTCGATTGCATCTGCTGTAGAAATTTATTAAATATTATAATACGTAGGCATATATAAAGTATATGCATTAGTATACACGAAGGAATGTGAATAAATGTTTACGATATTCACGATAGTGTATGGTGATCGTATATATATATATATATCTTAAATTTAAGGCATTTCGAGAGATAGATCGTGCACAGGTATATATATATATATATAAACCTCTTGTTCTAAAGTTAGTTACATTATTTCTGCTGCTACCGATATGGAAGAACCGTATCTATTTGTACAGCAGTTAAAAGATAGCGCTTATTTGAAACGGTAAAGCAGATAGCGAACAGTTTTATACTTATTAACGATTTATCAAAGAAAACGAGACGACATAATAATATTTTCTTCTTTATAAATATCACGCCATATAATCGGTCAAATTTGTTTTAGCGGCTTCTGTAAACACTACGAAATATGCTCATTACTATTTGCTCGCTGCTGTTCAAACAACGATAGCTCCTGATATATATATATATATATATATACTTATTCATGTAATAAATAAAAATATGAATGATAAATAATCGATGTTAAAGAATAATAGTGCGTCGGAATTTTCATAGGCTCTTCACTAGGAGAATATAGTGTAATATATTTTCCTTTTCTTTTTAAATGGTATATAAACGTACTTAAAAAACACACACGTATTTACGTACTTAATCCATACACACACATACACACACATATATATATATGTATATTTACATACTTTCATTGTACTGAACGTGTATATATATATATATATATATATATATATATATGGCTGGTGAATGTGTTCAATGTATTTTTTTTTATTTTTTATTTTACTTTTAATTTTATAATTCAGAAAAAATTATTCATTGTATTATTTTATTTATAAGCCTACAAATATGTAAGCGTAGATAGACACAAACACTCGGCAGATCTGATCGCAATCGCTTTGTTGGCACGATACAGTGCACAGCCAGCGTGTTTCTTTAGTGTACTATATTATTACTAGCGCGCGTATAGTGTTGTGCGTGGTGGTTTGCCATTGCCTTATACGCGATAATAATATTAGGATTATTTTATATTTTATTTTCTGATGATGCATCGCATTCGAACTCGGTACCTTCCCTATGGAAGTCGTTGCTCTAGCCACTAGACTATCTCGATGACGATTACATATATATGAGTAATATTGATAATACTAGCACTGGTTCCGTTCAAGCGTCATCAGCACTTTTTCTTAATCTTCAGTATCAGTCTGCGCCTATATTTCCTGCTCTCTGTTTTCTACTTCCATAAATTTGTCTTATTACATCGTGTATTAGACCACGGCTATCCGGGTTAACCTTATCGAATGTAACTAACGTCCCTTTTACTTTTGTTGTACGGAGTAATTCCTTGTTTGTAACTTTTTTCTTTTCTCCTACATTACATTTAGAATGTTTTTAAGCTTTACATTTTTTTTCCTGTTAAGGATTCACAGCCAATGAATTAGGTTTAACGGTAACGATATTTCCCGTCACGCGAGTTTATCTAGTCTAATTATCGAGCTTATTTTCGTGTCGCTATGTAGATGTTCCGTTGTTACTCGATCGAGTTATGTACTTGTAGAATTTTTTTGTCGTCTATGACGAGGTTGTTAACGTCGTAATTTTGGTTTTATCCACGTTTATTTCTAAATTAGTTTTCCTCCGGCATTTAAGGTTTGTTACATTTTTTTGAGGTATTTTCGTATATGCGGCAATTACAGCTTAGTCATCTGCAAATTTTATCTTCTCTTCGTACGAAATCCACGGACACAAATTCCGCGTTTTCGTAATCCTTTATTAATTTTTGCCGGCTTAGATATATCACCGTCTACTCGAATAACATCGGTTTGATGCATTTCAGAACATTCGATTTGTTCCGGAAGAGGAAAAACCTCTACTAAAGCTTTAGTACAATCGATGAAACTGATGTACATTTTTCTCCGACAGCACTAACGTCAGTATTACATGGATAAATTGTTACGGAGAATTCTAAATGTGATTTATCCGAAAATTGTTCTACGTATTTTTCTAAATGGTTTTTCATTAATTTTCTACTTGTGCAGAATGAGACGCGCAGATTCCGCACACCTTTAACAGTGTGAGTGTTTTCTGTGGAATCGGAGGTATCACTGAAGTAGAATATGCCTCTGCACCTCCTAGATGCTTGCATTAAGCTAATTTAAAAAGTAAGCCGCAATTTTATTTTCGTTTATTGCTATAATTTCTGCTATTATCAGCATCGAGCGTTTTACTACTTCTTAACACTTTAAAAACCACTCATCTTTTAATTGATGGAGCTGCGTATTTGTCCAATCGAATGCGGCGTCGCGATACAAACTTTACACGTAGACCTGGCAGGTTGACCTTGTCTCCATTAAGCTACCCCCACAACCTCTTCATTTCCTAGTGCTATTTCTTATATAATTTTTAAACTTGCTCGGGATTTCCTCGAGTTTCTTATGTTTCAAGTTTTCAGGGCACATTATCGTTTCGCTAATCGGGCGATGTTTAAAAACTCGTCAGAACATGGGACGTTTTTGATTGTCACTAAAGTCTATTGAGGCGCGCAACAAATTTCAGTTTATCATCGAATGGAACAACGGAGTGAATACCTTATCAAAATCGAAGATACTAATAGTAACGTTCAGCGAGACGATGTTAACATTTACATATTTTGATACGTGCCAATACAAAATACTAGAATATATATATATATATATATATATATATATATATATATATATATATATACACGTGTATGTCACTATGTGTATAAGTAAGAATGTAACATATGATGTTCACTATAAAAGGTACTAGTAATCAGTATGTATGTGTATATATGGTTTTTAATTCATACTTACATATTGACATATGTCATTCATTCAAAGCCCGCTGGGTATCGAGTATGGGCACCGTTATCTATGCTTTCTAAGATGACTAATGAGTCAAATTTTGGCGGTACACCGCTTTCCACAATCGTTGCATGAGCCAATTCTTCCCAGCTGCCGAGCTCTATATCGCATTCGCTGAGTACACGTCTCATATAATCCCTATACCTCCAGCGAGGACGTCCAATATTCCTTGTACCCAAAATCATTTGGCTGAAGGAGTATTCATTTGAGGAGCCTGGTGTTGTTCACCCTTGCTACATATCCGAGCCACCTCAAATTATTTTTGTAAAGCAGCAGATGAATCGATGTAGCACGGTTATATTCGATACCCGATCCTGCCAGCGTATGTGTAAAATTCTTCGCAATATCGTTGCTTTGCTTCAATTTCCGTATATTCCTCTTATATGGTAACCATGTTTCCGAATCATACAACAATGTTGGTACGACGATAGATTTATAAACAGTCAGTTTGGTTGGTAGCAATATATGTTTATTTCTAAATACTCTCTCATTTAGTTTATCAGTTGCTGTCGAAGCAAACGTCTGATCAAGGTTTTTTTTTAATTCATTTCGTTTTTTCAGCAGCTCTTATAGCAGCGACATCAAAATGATCAGATCTTGGTTTAGCGTAACGTTTAGATAACTTACATCTCTTGATGGACGATATTGTCCTTACCAGTCTATGTTCGGTGGAACATTCAGCACCGCTCATTGCTCTGGTAATACGTATTTCGATGGCATGCTCCTGACGTACAATGGCGAAATCAATCATATGCCAATATTTGGATCTTGGATACATCCATGTTCCTTTGTATATAGATTTTAAATCAAACAATGTGTTCGTTATTACTAAATCCAGGCTCGCACATAATTGCAAGAGTAGTTCTCCATTATTATTCATGTCTTTAAGACCATGCTTGCCTATCACACAAGGCCAAACTTGTGTATCATTTCCCACTCGGCTATTGAAGTCTCCCAGCAAGAATAATCGTTCCCTCGGTGAGATACTCTCTATAAGTGCAAATAGATCAGCGTAAGAAGCATCTTTTATGTTATCCTCCAAGTCCATTGTGTCCTTACATTCCGTAGTCCAAGTTTTAGATTCATTATTACCTTATTGTTCTTACCGCTGATCTGAGTACCCGCCAGCCGCGGCGTGTTGGCCATAATGATGTAGAATAGCCGATTTTTAGGGCACCTTTTCTAGGCCCTTCCGCATTCACAGTAGGCAGCGGGAGTCCTAAAGAGGTCTGCCTAGTCGTATATCCGACTGCCGAGTCCAGTTGCTACTCTAATCCAGTTGGAAACAACCATATAGGACATATCTCCAGACGTGTAAGTCACAACAAGTAGCGTCCAGCCCACTAGGCCTGCTACCACCGCTGTGATCTTATCCTCACATGGACTTTTTAAGGGGGAGAGAGCAAAGGATAAGGTAAAAGGACAAGGATTCAGGGAAGTTTGCTAACGATGCACTTACGCATACAGGAACATAGGAGTTGTTGCGCAGCAACTCCGCTGCTGCCTATTCAGCTACTAAATGCGGTTTAGTGGCAAGGATAGACCAAGACAACTGGCACATAATAGCTGATGAATTACTGCGATCATAAAGGAAAAGAAATAGGAGAAGAAACTAATGAGGAATAAAGTATAGATCAGGAGGGAGAAATTAACACTTGGGGATTCGAGGTGGTAGGCCTTTAGATAAAGATCCTGACCGCAAGATAGCGGTGTAAAGTTTTGACAGCGATCAAACCTCGCTGAGGGTGAGACAGTCGTAGGATTTTGTAGACTTTTAGTAGCCAGTTCCCCAAGCTGCACATCCACATCCTGTTGTCTCATTGCTCTGTCACTACTGGAATCACTTACCTGAGACTTTCCACCAGTATCCGCTTTTGGTCCGCGACTGCTTATTTGACTAGCGTCTTATTCGCAGCTAACCTACATATCTGTAGGCCGTTCCACTATCCGCCACCTGTGGACGCGCCCCGTTCCGGTTAAAGCTCCGGCCCGGAAGTTACGAAGTACCCCCTGGTGGGATCACATATGTATGTTTATATATATATATATATATATTTTATAACGTTCCAACTAGAGGGTAGTAGAATGATTATTATGGTACTTTGGTTTGTGGTCGTGGTCGTCTGTTTATAATGATCTAGAAGGTTGAGGAATACCGGATGGATAAAATTTATAATATTTTAAATGAGACTCTTTTTTTTGTTTAATATTAATAAGATTTAAAATCACCAGTAAAGCGGCCGACTACAGGAATTAAGATATTAACATTAATTTGCGTTTTCTTTTTAACTATGTTTTTATTAATATTTAAAAATACATTAAACGAGTAAATCATGACATTTAAACACATTAAAAAAACATAACATTTATATAAAATAATTTTATAAGGAAATACATACACGTATTATATAAAAAAAAATTGTACGACCTGTTTGTGTTATTTACGAACACCTCTATATAGTTCTCCGGATTCTATTCTCGTCATTATACTGATCATCAATCATTATATCTCACATATCGGGGAATTTTCGTAATTATTACAATATGTATGTTGTTGTTATATAAACGGATTTTCGACTTAATATAGATTTCAATACCCTCGACTATAAGAATATTTTATTTTTAAATTTTATTTTTATTTTTATAATTAATATTAATTCCGTAGGTATCTTAAAACGCCATTTTATATATATATATATATATATATATATATATATATATATATATATATATATATATCTATATATATATATATTCCACAAAATTGATTCCGTTTTTTTTTACGCTAGTCGTGAATTTTACATTTTTCTCTATCTTAGGTTTTAATGATAATATTAGTGGAACGAAACTTAATTCGTAGTAATGTCCATCGTCTTCCGGCACGTTATACGGAAAAGCTGTGTACTAACTTTTAGTGGCAATTATTATTGGCCATTTGCCTAATTTACTATACACATATACATATATATACATATATACATTTTATTAACTTCATTCATTAAGCTTGATGACCTATTATCGTCGTTGATTTATTGTTATAACATTCTGACGACCTCTAATTAATGGACTCTTCCCGATTAAAGTCTCTTTAATTTTTATTCATTTATTTATAGTCTAGGATATTTTATTTTACTTATTACGTGCTTTCGGTAGTTAGGCGATTATATTCGGTAATTTCGTATAAGTCATTAATACTATATTCGTTCATCGTTTTTAATTTATTCGTAATAATAATAATAACAACAAGAATATAAACAAAAATAATAAATTAATAATAATACATTAGACATAATAATTAATTAATAATAATAATAATTACAATAATAAATTAATAATAATAATTAATTAATAATAATAACAAATGTAATTCGAACTTATTATTGTTCATTCTTCATTAATATAAAGGACGAACCAACTTCAAATTATATGACATAAGAACTAGGTTTATTCGTAATTATATCTGTATATATATGTGTGTGTGTGTGTGTGCGTTCGACTATTAGTAAAAGTGGAAAAGTTTGGTCTGAATGTAAATAGTAATTAACGAGGGTAACTTTAATAAGACGGATTAGTCCGCCAGCGGCATTAACATCGCAATTAAAGCGAACACAATAGTCGCGTCGTTAACGTTGCGTTGCGTAGTAGCGCAGAGGGCGAATAATGCTCGTTAAGCTAACGAGATAGACACGTCGCGCAAACAACGAGACGCGCATCTGCGTCTCGAAAGATTCTTTTAATTTATAAAGGTCGAACACGCACGCGGTCCCGTAGTGAATTAGCGATTTTTTATTTCAATTTCTCGAGTATTTTATTTTCTACCCATTGAAACTCTGCTCTCCGATATTAAATTGTTACCGTATCAAAATAATTCAGCGAGCCATCAGTCCAGCGAGTGCACTCTGTTCCTCTTGTACCGGGTGCTCTACCAAGCAATAGTATATTTTCTAGATTTCCTCCTCTTACAGTATGTCCAAAAAATTAGTGCGTAGGATCCGTCTTAATATGCGTAATTCTATCGTTCTCGTCCAATTCTGTCCGTATTGAGAGATATGTTTTCATTCGGCTATGGTCATATCTGCATTTTAAATTGCGTAAATACCTCGCTTATCCACCGGTTTAATAGTCCAGGTTTCTAGACTACCTATAAGATTCTAGACTACCCGTAGGATAATTGGTAGTTTATCAGCTATTCTTCCGTAATTTTAACGATCGCTTAAACGTATCGTCACGATCTTGCCTATAACAGATTCGTCTTTTTATTTCATCTGAGCAACCTGCAAGATCTCAAAATAAACGAAAATGCTCTTTCATAGTACTCCAGATGAAGATCAGGTCTCATTAAGGACGATCTTACAGTCTACTATCATAATCTCGGTATTAGATGTATTAATTAGCGATCCACGTCTCTCGCTAACTCCACACGTGTTATTAATTGCGTCGTTTTTCCCCCGATTTATGTAGTGTCGTCTACATACTTCAAATATCTGGATTATATATGTATACGAGTGTGCGTGTGTTTGTATTATTTATATATATATTTATATTTATATTTTCGTTAACCCTATAAATTAATATCTTCTTTTGAGCACGTACTACTAATGCACAACCTGTTCGTTCTTATTCACGGTTCGTCGTTAATGACGTCTTCGCGATGAAGATGGTGCGAGATGGGCTAAAATTTTGGGAGACCAAATTACACACCCCTTTTACAATTTTAGTTTTTTTTTTTATTCGTTGATTCATCAATGGGACGAAATTGTATATAACGAATAATTCCGAGTGGGGAATTTCCGTTAAACTCTATTAACATTATTAATATTATTATTATTATTATTATTATTATTATTATTATTATTATTGTAATATTATTATTATTGTTGTTTTTTTAAGATACATAATCGAGATTTCTTTAGAAGTAATTTCGAACTAGGACGTTCCCTTATGTATATACATGGCTGATGATGTGTTATCCTTACAACTGGTCGTTGATTACCACCGACGGAGGGTTCAGCTTTATACAATATCGAAAATCAACGCAATATGTGACATCTCAGTTGTATTCGTGTGTGTGCGTGTGTGAAAGTTATCACGTATCTCTCTCTCTCTCTCTTAGCAGCTTTTATTTAATGTGTATAAGTTCGGTACAAAGGTACAACGTATAACGCTAATGAGTTTAATATAATGACGTAAACCCCTCCTTCTTCGCCGTTGTTAACCCTCTATCAACATTCCTCGTTATTATAAAGAGCAGACGACGATATATTATTGAATTATATCGTACGAGTGCGAGCTTCATCCTGGGCCTTTGTACGTTTTCCTTTTCCACGATATTTTCTTATTCACTTTGTACACTTGAGTACTCAGTCGTTATTACTATTTTGTGTAATAATGTACGATATTGTTTATATATATATATATATATATATATATATATATATATATATATATATACATATATGTATAATGTACATGTAGCTAGTAAATGACATAGAATAACGAGCATCGAGGAATATACAATTAAGGAAACAATCGATTCAATTAAACCTGTTTGTTCAACAAACATCGTAATTACTACACCGTAACTTTAATGATGCGAACTAACAGAAGAAATAACGTACTATTACTTCTGGTACCACTATTACTATTATTACTACTGATAATAATAACGACAACAATAATCATAATAATAATAATTATTATTATTATTATGCATTATTAGTTAATCAACTTTTTCTCCGGTTCTACAGCCTGTTTATCAAACTAAATCATCTTGCGTGTGCTCCGATTTTAGAAGTTCTAATATAAACTTTTGTCGACATGCATTTCGATTTTTGAATTCAATTTTAAATTTTTGAATTGTATTACGATAAATAATAAAATGCAGTTGTAACCCAAGACGGACGACATATGCTTAAAGAAACATCTGAATATGAATTAAACTTGTACACACACATTAAAATATATATATATACACGTGTATCCAAATATTAATATGTAAAAACAGTATTTATTGAACAAGGTATTAAAAAAACTAGCCTTCGCTATGTTAGTCGATAGAAACATCTTTTAAATTTATGTTTACATATATTTTATTTCATTACGTTGTTTACATCGGATTTGTTTAACCTTATATATATATATATATATGTGTGTGTGTGTATGTGTGTGCGTGTATCATGATCATCCTAATGTAGTGTTTCATTGTATGCATATAATATGGATAAATAGAGGCCCGCAGGGCTGTATCAGTCCTGAATAACACAAAATTAAAAACTTCTCTTATTAATCTCATACAATCACTTCTTTATCAATTATCATATGATTCAGATCCAGTGTCCCTCTTGTGGAATTGTAAGAAATGAAGCGGTGGATAGGACAACTCCATTCTATGCTATATTCTCCTACAACCTATAAAGCCCCGTCGTCATTCGCCATAAAATTGTTGATAAATCAAGCGTTATAGTAGAGTACAATAAAAATATGGGTGGCATGGATTTATTACATTTCTATTCCACTCCTGGGAATTATTTTTTAAAAATTTATGTGAAGATATTCCATCATTTTTTAGATATAACAATGCTAAATTATTATCAGCTTTACAAATGTCTTGGCAGAAAAAAAGAAAAGTTGCAATTCTTATGAAATTGGTGTATAGAAGAATATGCCAATGAATGGGATACTTTTGAAAGACAATCAAATATTCCAAAACGTCCTCAATTAATTGAACAGCGTTTCCCACATTTGATCCCACCAACCGTAAAACAAAAGCCTAAAAAACGATATGTTTTGTGCTATGAGAAAGATATTTGAAAAGAATTGTGATAGTGGTGTTGTAAAACAGGTCTTTGTCTTGCTCCGTATTTTAAGCTATATCACACCAAACAATAAAAATTTGTTATTACAAAACTGCACTGTTTATATATATATATATATATATATATATATATATATATATATTTCTATGTAATTAGTATGTTGATTTACCTGCAGTTAATATATTTTATATATATCTTATTTTTTATTATGTGTTTTTGACTTTTTATCCTCACTACTTACTGGTTATATTATGTATTTAATTATATGTATCAGAAAAATTACATATTGCATGACCAGTTGGTTTATTTATTGTTTATGATGATGATATCATGTAAATTGGTAACTAGGATGAATGGAATTTGTGTACTTTTAATTACATAATGCCTATGATGAGTACCATTATTTTACTAGTGGAGGTGACATTTATGTACACAAACCCATGTAGAAAGAACTTTTAGCCACATATTAAAAATTCTCAAAGGGTTAACACTATCGGGTTTAGATTAAATGTCTTAATGACTTCGGTGTTGGTTTAACATCTTTTGTGTTTAACCTTGGTGTATATACTAGTTTTTATACTTCCCTTCCATTTTAAAATCTTACAGTATTTGACATATTGGTGCTTATATGGTTTAACATTTAACAGCTCGGAGTTTAATTCTTAAGGTTGGGCTCAATTTTTTTGAGGTTTAACATCATGAGGTTTGATAATCCAGGTCTAATGCGAACAATATTTCTACCTGGAATTTTTCTCGACAAATAATTAAATTGCGTATTCTAGGAAAATTCATTTTTTCCTTAACAATACTGGCTGATCATCTTGTAATATTTCATAAGTCTCAGGAACCTCCACCGCTGGTTCATTTTCTGGCTTTGAAGTCTACTTCATTTTGTATGTTTTTTGTGTTTTTTATTTTCTTTTACCGTTTTCTGTGTCTATGACCCGCGTCATCATCACTTCATCCAAATAGTCCGGCGAAATATTACCATCATCTGGTTCATAATCGGGTGTCATCACCATTATCCTGCAACATTTCAGCACAATCATCCTCGCTATCGTCCTCTCATTCAAAAAAGTAAGGATATCATTTGGCTCCAAATTTTTTCGACTAGCCATTGTTCTGTCAGCAAATAAATGTTAAATAAAGAAAAGGAGAGAAAACAGTATGTGAAAGTGATGTAAAAATATGTCTAAAAACAATGAATATAGAAGGAAATTGAATAAAATTATCCCATATATATATATATAGAGTATGCAGATGTTAAATGTCTAGACATAAATCTGACGTGCATGTGTTTACCTGTTTATTAGTAATGACGTGTACGAAATAACGTTTATGGGTAGACATACGTAATGATTACGTGTAGGGTTTCAGTGAAATGCGAATAACAGCAACAAAACGGTATAACAGTACTTTTCAAACACAACGTTTCAACAACTAAATCGGTTCAGCATATACAGAAGCATGATAGACCAGCTCCAGTAATGACACTGCTACAGAGGATAGAGTGGAAAGTTCACGTAAAATTTACGTAGACTACCGTTCTAGGATTAAAGTTCCGCTGACGAAATATCTGTTATAATTTCTCCATGTGTGCTTCTGTAAACATTGTGCCATCCATGTACCGAAGGTTTCCGGTTTTTGTAACTACTAATTAATATTCTACAGTTCTATTTTTCTACAATCCTTCGCCCTTATTTCTATTTATCATTTCCTTAGTGTCCAATTTTGCTCCGATACTACTGCAATTTTTTTCCTATCCGTTTCTTTTTATATTTTTAAGAGGTTTTTTTTTTCAGTAATTTGTCTTTTATTATGATTGATACATTCTCTATAGAATATTCGAAGAGCCGTCCTTTGAATGTAGTCATTCGATTGCATTTTTCGTGGCACCAAAAGTTCGGCGGTAATTGTTTCTGGACGCGATATAATTTTCTTTTTTTCAGAATCATTCAGTGATTCTTGTATGTCTATCGCCAAGCAGTCATACTATACATTCGAAAATGTGGAAGCGATTACATCTTCTTGAATGTATTTTGTTTCATCTTCCATTTTTCCAGTTTACATCTTCAATATTTGGAGTCTGGTGGAAGCGTCCGTTGTTTCATCCACATTGGTCATACCTTCTTGATTTGTATTTGTAAAAGTTTGTTCTTAACGTTTCTCTTAGAAGTGTTTGAGTAAGATTCGAAAAAGGGTTAATCTTCTCTTCTTGATTTTCACGGACTTAACGAATTATACTGCCGTTTATTGCCTCTAGATCACACCAATTGTTACGCGACGAAAGCATTCTCCTTTTTTAATTGGTCACACTCGATTTTATATCCTTATATTGAGTTGATTACAGAGTTAATATTTCGATTATTGCACACTTCGTCATTAACTTCATTATTGTTTTAACCGGAATTTATTATCACTTCTTGTATACATTGCACGCAAATCAAATTAAATCAAAGTTTATTGTTTCTGTTTTATATATTTAACGTATATTAAGATAACTTTTTTTTTTTTTTATATACATTGCACCGAAATATTATCGTAAGCAATGATGCTTGCTGTAGAAATATAAAGGAAAATAAAGGGAAAAGTGAGGAATAGGAAAGGAGACAAAGTGAAGAAAAGGTAAAGTATTTTAATCTGGCAGCTCCAGTGAGATACAAGATTAGGATTTAGGATTAAGAATAAGACTAGGAAATGATAACCGTGCTAAAAGACAAAGTGGATATTATTGTAACCTATAAGGTTTAATCTGTGAAGTATAATGTACTTTAAGTAATAAGTAAAGCATCACGACACCATTTCGTGCGTCTAAGATGTTTGGATGGATTTCCTGGAAGGTTTGGCGTATACAAACGACTGGTGTTTGGATTTGTACTGTATTGTAGTTTTTCGAAAAATCTTTTGTATTGTTCTGAGTAAACATCAGTGAAGAATGGTATATGCAGATCTGAGTGTAGCGTTAAGTTCGAAACGTATCTAGGCGCAGATGTCATAATGCGGAGCGTCTTGGACTGTTCCCTCTGAATCTTTACCAGATTAGATTTTAAAGCTGTGCCATATAGTTCCAATCCGTATCTCCAGATAGGAACTATCATTGTTAGATACAGTTGACATTTGATGTTTAGATTCAGAACCGATTTTCTTCCCAGCAACGGATACAATATTCTGTCCCTATTAATGATATTTTTCTTTGTTTGCGTAATATGATAACTTCAGTTAAGGCGCCTGTCCATGTATATGCCTAGGTAGCGAACATAGCTAGCTTGTGGAATCACAGAATCATATATACGGAGCAAAGAGGAGATATTTTTCCTGTTGGTGAATGTAATGTGTTGGCATTTGGCTGGGTTGAATTTAATGCGCCAAAGATGTGCCCAGGTGGCTATATGATTGATGTGATTCTGTACAGCCGCGTCAGCATATTATACGTTGGTATTACTTGACAGTATCGCTATATCATCCGCAAATGTCGCCAAGATTGTCTGATTAGTAGTCGGAATATCCGCAGTGTAAATAGGATAAAGTACCGGGCCAAGAATGCTTCCTTGCGGAACTGATGATTGGGTGTGACCTTCTTCCGATTTAGAGTTATTGATACGGACAATAAAGGTTCTTTCATTTAGGTACGAGACAAACAGATTGTACAAGTCTAATGGAAGAAAACGCCTTAGTTTGTACAGCAATCCTACATTCCAAACCTTATCAAAGGCTTGAGCAACATCGAGAAAAGCTGCGGTGCATATTTAGTCTTTCTCAATAATAGAAGAAACGCCATCTACTATTCTATGGCACTATTCGACGGTAGAATGTCCAGACCGAAAACCAAACTGGTGGTTCGAGATTACATCATAGATTTCCAATATCGGTAGTAGGCGTTTTAAGATAAGCTTCTCTAAGAGAGCATAATAGACTGATAGGTCGATAAGAAGTGACATCTGTTTCTGATTTTCCCCATTTACGTATCATAATGACCACCGATTTTTTCCATATTTTGGATAAATATCCGAGTCTAAGAGGGCTATTAAATGTGTAGCACAATAGCGTAACTGCTTTTGGAGGAAGGCGGCGGATTATCTCTCCAGTGATATTGTCAATTCCTGGCGATTTCCTGCAAGGTATTCTCTGAGTATAGTTAAAGTCCCTCTGGGGGTGAAAAGAATGTAGTAGGATGTTGAAGCGGAAGTTGGCCATTCAGTGTATTTTTTATGTATTCAGGATAGTTCTGATCTATATCGGAGTGTACAGAGAAAACTGTGGATAAGTAACCAGCAAAACAATTAGCCTTGGCTTTATCAGTTTTAATCCAATTGCCGTTGTGTTTTATATTAGGCACTTGTAATTTTTTAGTTTCATGCCACAAGTCAGTCCTACTATCATTTATTATCTGCAAGCGATTTTTAAGGGTTTTGTTTTTGTACTCATTTTAATACGATTACATTAATTTTAAATTAAAATTTTTATATATAGTTTTATTAAATTTTAGAATTTAATAGTAATTTTAATACGAAATTAAAAGGAATAAAACCGCCTGTGCGGAACATTGCGCGGACGGCTGCTGGATTATTATCATCATCATTATTTTATCCCTTATAACAATTCCAATAATAACCCCCGATACTTACTTATAATCAGAAATCCGTATTCTTTATATACGCATAAAAACACACACATGAACCTAATTAATCGCAACACTGCAGAGAAAACTGAACAGCATCAATTTATCTACACTACCGAATACGTTAGGTATTGACAAATGTAAAATGAGATTCCATTTTTTTTTTTTTTTTTTTTTATTAAAAAATAAATAAAAAAATAAAAATTGAAATGAAACTTTACATTCGTCAATACCTTTACTTGTTTGATAATAAATTAGTTTGAATATACTTAGGTAACATAGGTCCCTCCGTCTTCTTTTGTACTTAATTAGACATTTATAGGAGACAGAGTTAATAACCATTTAAATCGGAAACAAGAGTTAGACAAGGATGTATTATTATTTTTTTTTTTTTAAATATATTGTTATGTACGATCTTAATACTACTATTAAATAAGTACATATGTTAGTAATACAGAGACAAAGAAAGATATAAGTGAACATGTATGGGGTCATACACCAGCGTGTAGAACTCCTTAAATTACTGAATTAGTAATGCTGTTACTACACAAGATCACTTGGACGGCGACGTTTAAGTCGTCTGACATCGTTTTTTTAATATTTAAAGCTTGACGAGCTTCTGCATTTACATGCTTCAGCAGTCGCTTTTCATGCGCTGCAGCAAACTATTGTATAACATCATCGACAAACTTCATTTGTAAATCGTGATGTATGTCTTCGTTTCGCGAATACCGGTAGTCATCCACAATTGCACGTAAAATGATGTTCTGCCGTTTCTGTAGAAGATTCCTGTTAGACTTGGCAGCGCATCCCCGCAATGAAAGCCCATACGTCCATATAGGCTTTATGACCTGATTATAGAGCAATAGTTAATAGTTAGCATTGTACATCCAATACAGAGCGCCTACCGATGAGCCAGTACAAATCTAGTACTCTGCGTTTGATTTGTAACACTTTTATGTACCTTCCATGACATTCTGGCATCCAAATGCATTCCGAGAAATTTTGCCGAATGAGCTCGCGGAACAGGTTGATTAACAAGATACTGTCGATATCTACTGTCTGTATGTCTTAAAAAGAACATGGACTGATTTCGCTTTATTTAGTTTTATCTTCTAGTCCCAGGTCCATTTTCTAATCAGATTCAAATGTTGTTAAATTTTACCATTTGCCTCGCTGGGATCAACACTGACAGCTAATATTGCGGTGTCGTCTGTAAATGTTGCCGTTGTTAGACGTTATCACACATTGGTAGATCGCGTGTGTACAGGAGGTGCAGGAGACCCTGTGACTGAATAGAATTTGGACAGATATAACGGAATTGACAAAATTAAAACTTGTCGATGCAGTAATTTTACTTGTTGACGCGTCTGAAACGCGAACCATTAAAAAAACTTATGAAATCGTATATAAATGTCTTCGAGATGGCAATATATCGAAAACCCCTGTGCGTTGGACGGCGCTCCGAACTAATAAGTCCATTATCGACGAATTAAAAGTGGATACCGGGCTTTTAACGAAAATCGAAAGAAAAGCGATAAGATATTTCTGACATATAAACATCGATTCAATGGAAACGTAAACGTTAAACATGAACAGGAAAGATGATATAGACGCTGGATTGATCGGGTAAAGGCATCAACAGGATATATTATGTCGGAGGCGTTTTGGAATGGCTAATAATAGAAATTTCCATGTCCTTGCGTAGGATAATGGACAGAGATGATGATGATGATAATGAGATAAAGTTTTTAGTTCTTCAGGCAAAGATACCTACATTATACTCCGATGAGGGACTATCCGTCGCCTCGGTTTCACTTCCTGAATCAGAGTCTTTCCGTTATGCATTATCATTTTTAAGTCTGTTACGGTAGTAATTCTATCGACGATGTTGTTAATTCGGATCCACAACTTGATAAAACAAAAATTCACGTTGATGTTTATATTATATCGACCATGATTCATCGATAAAATAACATTCGAAACTAATCTTAACAATTTCTCTTTCGTTTGTAAAATTTCTTTAATTTGATTTTGTTGTTGTTTTCAAAAAATTTAATGGATTTAATCTGCAACAGCGCAGAGATAGAATCGCGTGCATGTGTTTTTGTGCATGTGCTTTGGTGTGTGTAAGCGCGCTTGTATGAAAGTGGAAAAAGATTAAAACCAGAACTCGAGGGGATAAAGAGATCATTAAAAAGTTGGCGATTATATTGTATATAGGGTATATAAAATAGTATAATAAGTTTATGCTTTACCACTCTCATTCTTTTTATAATAAAGGAAAAATTATTATATATATATATATATATATATTTATACATGGCTTGAAACGCGTGTCATTCGAGGTAATAAATTGCCGTTATTTTAATTACTTTTAGTCGGCGACAAATGAGATTTTTGGCTAAAGCAAGGACGGCGCAGTGAAGTTTGTGGACTGAATGGGGTTTAAGATAGCGCTAAATTGGGGCGTTGTGTTGATAGTTTTTAAAACGATGCTATACTAGCGAAGACTAGGGTTGAAGCGGAGTAATTAGAATATGGAAATAAGAAAAGCACGATAAAGAATAAAAGACTTTCAGACGAAATTGTTTTTGCGTTTTTTTTCGTGGACTTAACCGATGCCGAGATATATACGTATTGATCGATGTATATATTTACATATACACAAACACACACACACACACAAATATATATGTATATCGCTCTGCGTTAGATGACGGTAGAAGGGAAAAAGTGGTCTACGATAAACGAGATTAAAGAAAGAAAAATAATTCCCCAAGACCGAACGAAGTAAAAGATAATTAGAGAATAAGAATAAGACGATGCGAAGGTTTACCACAAAATGGTGTCTAAATAAAGTGAAACGAAATAATGGCAGATAATATTAATAGTGATAACGTAAGAAAAAAAAGCAATAATGATGATAAAATCGTTAAATAATAATTATCATCGAAATAATAATAATAGTAATAATTATATATATATATATAGGAAAAACGATGATAAAACCCAGAATTTTGGATATGACGATCAACGTAGAATTTCGGTATGATAGGAATGAAATAATAAGGACTAAACGTGGAAAAACTAAATTAAAACTAATCGTTTTAACGAATCAAAATAATTAATCGTCCCTCCGATAACGAGGGGTGTATAAGATTCTACAAGGAAATAAAGGGATGAGCTGTAATTTTAGTGGTAGTAATAGTAGGTAATATGGACGTATGTTTGTGGTAGTACATAGTACTAATTTTTTCTCAAAATTCTTGTACCATGTTGGATACTTTTATTACCCGTTTAATTTTTCTTTAAATTTTCCTTTAAATTTTTCCTTTAAATTTTTCCTTTAAAAATTTTACTTTAAATTTCCTTCTTACTTCTTCATATATCCTACAGTAATACTACTACTTAAATTAATAATAATAATAATAATATTGATAATCATCATGATAATTCTATACAAAAGTTTCTTTATTCTCGGGTAGTCTTTTCTACCGATCGAATCTCTTAATGCCTTTATCAGTGTCTTTTATTATTATTAGTATTATTACTTACGGTTTTCCTTGTTTCCTGGATTTCATATTCATTTTTACGTCTTACGTAATTTCAGTATGTGTGTATGTGGCAATAAGGATGTGAGAGTATATACGTGCAGAAGTTGGTTATCCGAGTAACATTTTTTATACAAAAAAAAAACAACGAGAATTTCGTTTATTTGTCGCAGTTTATTTATTAATTTTAAATTTTATAAAAATTTCGATTCAAGTTCATTTTTCGTTTACTCTTCAATACTCGTTTACCATCAATTTATTTATAGAATATTTTTGTATTTGAAGTGTTCCGTTTAAATTATTATATATATATATATATATATATATATATGTATTTAAATATTTTTATTTCTTTTATAAATAGATTAATATTTCGATTTAAATTATGTTTATCTTTTCTCCGTAGAAACCCCCTTGTATTATAAGACTAAATTAATCCTAAATTGACCCGGTACTCCTCCACGCATTTATAACCGCGTGTATTTTTTTTCGTTTTTTTGTAATTTCATGTAACTCTTAATTAGTTTCACTTTTTGAAATAAATACCAATAAAATTTAATTTTGAAAATTTATTATTATCGCAAGCATTATTACTATTACGAAATCGTAAAACGTATTTATATTACCTAATATTTACATTAAAAAAAATAAAAATAAAAATAAAAAAACCATCTGTGCCTTGGGGCGCGGGGAAGAAGCGATACTTAACGACTTTTTCCCGAAAAGACACTCTCACGATTTCGTATAAATTTCATAAAGAAAAGGAACTGTACGTTGTGCTTAGACGTGACGATGACTCAAACATTTTCGTTCTCAAATCTACGTCGCACGTACATCGTTTGTACAGCGAAGATTTCGACGAAATAACGGATAACCGTGCACGCATGCGCAAGAGAAAAAATACGAAGACGCAAAAAATTTTTACGCGTATATATATATATATTTAACGCCACATATACAACGCGCCAATAGAAGTTTCACTCCAAAAGCAATTCAATCCAATTTACGTTTAATCGTTCGCTTTAATCTAGGGTTAAACATTTAAATCGCTGTCAGACCCAACGTACATACAGCTCGGCAAATATCGATATATATTGACACACGGTTATATATAAAACTCGATATAGATACATATTGAGGCTAAGTTTTAGGCTTTCTACTAGTTAACCAATACAATTCTCTCAGCTTTAACCGAAGCTCATTTCGTTCGGTTATTAGGTGGTTTTTCTTCAAGTCGATTTAACAAATAACATCGTTTTAAAGCCTGAGAGCGGACGTGCAGTATTCAACTCTGAGGAGTGTGCGAAAACTAGCGGCAACACATAGATATCATACAAAGATATCAGAAGTGTCGCTAATAAATGTAAATTTAGGTGTTTTCTTGTTATACATATTTAATGTCGCGGTAGCATAGTTGCTAGATTGCTCGATTGTTAACTCGATGGCCGAGGGTTCGAAACCAACTCGTGATATAGATTTTTAATTATCACGGTATGGAAGCGGTATATAACGCCATATGCTTCGCGTATAATTAGTGACTAGAGTGCTAGTTCATTTTGTACGTAAATATAAACCTACGATGGCTTTACAATACGATGATGACGATATTTTTCACAACACGTACTATTTCTTTGTTGGTTTGATCTACTCACCGCAACATGCATTATGAATTTCGTATATTATTGACAAAAATTAATGCGTCATCGGCGTATCTGACGTCATTCTTCCATTAATCATTCGCTTTGATTTTCTATACTCGCTAGGCCCTGATAATGTAACACTCTTTGTAATATACGAAACCCTCCCTCATTCAATTGCCGTTTTCTCAAACATAATGAACGGCTAAACTGGGATAGCAAAGCTGTAAACTAGATCATATACTCAGGCAGCGAAAGGATTCTTCGCAGGTTTCCAACATGCGCCCCATTAGCTTAATGAGTAACCTAAGTAATTGCTAAAGATTTACGTTTTTTTTTTTTTTTTTTTTTTGGCACTGCTGAGGAGCAATCACAACCCACTAACGTGTTGATAAATAGTTATTATATATTGATGTTACAATTGGTTAAAAATTTGTAGAGAAGGATGGAAACACGGGAGTCGTTAGAAAAAATTAAGGAAGTGATAGAGAAAGGAGGACGATAACCGATGGATATTAAGGAATTCAGAGGAGTGCGAGTTGGTCAGGTGTGTGAAAACTGCAATTGAAAAGGATGTGGTTTTTACGTTAGATTAATATCTCATATAGACAATAACATAATTCCAAACTTTCAATGCTTCTTTCATTCTCATCACTCTACGACCCAATAATACATATGCGGAATAGTTGATTCTTTCAACCGTAACTTCATCTTAAGTATACCGGCACGGTATTATTTGACGCTGCCAAACCATGTATATGACGACTACGTAAATACTACGACAAACGAAAATACGAACCCGACTAAAGTGTCGAAGCTATATTCTTCATCGGCGATAGACCAGAGCTGACAATCTGACGGTTCAGGGAAATACGTTAGAGTGGTGCGATAAGTTTACGTTATCTTGATAGACTGAAAATATGCCGCAATTGACAGAAATAACACTTCCTGTTTCTCGTGTCCTTAATCACAAGTACTTCCTCAGAGGTCGATATCGAAATGTAATAAATTACAAATTCAACTTAATGCACAGAATTGACGACACGCGCAAAATTGCTGACCTGTCCTACATTAGAGATATCGACTTCATACCGAAACAATTAGCTTATCTCCTGGTTTGCCATTTACGATTCCAGGCAACTTCGTTTCATCTAAATATAGAAAGCATAAAAATAACATAATTTATGAATACGCTATAATTAATTTATTAGTATTACACACATTTTACTACGTCAGTACACCCGACATATGTGCCAACGTTTGTATTTTTACCACTTATATTTTCTTTTATGTTTATAACATTATGTAAATATATCGTCGTTATCGTTATTGATTTCTATTTCATCTGATGAATTTTGAAAAATTTTATCCGAATACGAATTAAATATTACTGAAGAATACGTGCGTCTTTCAATATTTTGGTTTCTTCGGTAGTCAATTCGTTTAACACGGCTTAATTAGTTCCATTATAACTGTTTTTGATAATACTAATATTTTTAATGTCAGCTACTATACACTCTTTAAGAGTATTAATAAAACGTCACGTTTCACATCATCGAATGTCTTTTGGATAATCCATAAAACGATAATAAACGATTTTTTGTTTATCCCGACATTTTCGAACAAGAACTCGAATGGCTACCGAGTTTCTAAAGTCATTCCCGAATTTAAACTGAGTTCCGTCGATCGTGCCATTCATTTTCCGCCATATACGAGCGTGTTTCATTTCGAAAAATACCTCAACCTTATAACTACTTATTAATAATTCACGATCCCCACATCTTTCGATGGCTGAAACTTGATGTAGCTGAAACTTTCGGTAATGAAGGTTTGACGTCAATCAATCCTTAGGAATTCTCGTTTCTATCGACATCGACGAGTTTAATTCATTTAGCGCCGATTCCAGTTCGTTCTGCGACTTTTTTTCGACTACTCTGTCGCCTTTTTAAACTCCGATTTAAATATTTCCGGAACTTTTTACGTTATTTCTGTTCCACATGCATATCCATTGGGTGTATCGCTGTATAGTTGAAGATGCTTCGAAAGAAAAAAAACTCCGAAGCTTTCCGGCATTTGTATATTTATACAGGAAAACACATCTTCAAATGTTAAGACGTGGTTTATTGCGATATAAACGAAGGTAAATAGTCGACATACTCCGTTAGAACTTTTCGGTTTATCGACAACGCGTCTTTATTATCCGTAATTTAAATTGAACCGACCGTGGTTCCATTTTCTTTCGAAATATCGATGCGACCCGAACGCTAGAATAAAAGCAGGCGACTAGTAAGGAAATAATAAAATTCCTCGCAGTTACAGGCCTAATTTATAACATATAAAGTATACACAGACGCAAATGATCTCAGTAATCGAGCGTCTTTAAATTAAAAAAAAAAATAAAAAAAAAAAATAACAGGATTCCGCGTAGATGTAATAACAAAAGAGTCTTTGGAAAAAAACCCAAAGAAATCCCGGAAGGAATATACGCGAAGAAGAAATTTAATAATAAATCGTATAGAAAAACGAAAAATAAAACTGTTTAGAACATGCGATAAGAGGTAATAACTTTATAAAAACTATAATAGAAGCTAACGTAAAAGCAAGACCGAGAATATCTATAACGAATAGAGCGTGTAGACGAATATAAGTAAAAATCGAGAGAACTTCGGAGGACACTGGCCATCAATAGGGCACACTGGCCATCAATAGGGCACACTGGCTGCAGCGACGCAACGCGTTGCCTTCAATGAAGAAAAACAGATTAGGGCCGACATTTCTCGAACATTCTTTTATGTTATGATCAGCTTCTTTTTGTCGCGGCGCTAGCGTTATATGTTTTAATTATTTCTCCGCGGATATTACACGGCTTCAGACGGTTCGCTATTCTGATTAAAATGTCAATAACATAAATGCAAGTCCTTAAAACTATTACCACCGGCATTTTATAATTAAAAAGCGATTCTCCGATTTTAAAGGTCGTTCATCGAATTTTTATCACCTACTACGATTATTAAATGTCAACTATAAATTACTATTAATGTCGACCTAATGGACGACCCGTTATAAATCGAGAGGCATTTTGGCGAATTAAAGGACACGATGATATTTGTATAAAAACCCGAAATCATAGTCGTTGGAAATCATTAAATTCCCTACAACGTCATGCTAGATTGAGAAATAAGGTCTCGTATAATTTTCGAACGTGGTAACATACTTTATATATATATATATATGTATATATATATATATATATATATATATATATATATATATAATATATATATATTTAAAACTCCGGTTAGAATCTTGGTGAAGGATTTAATTTCGTTTTTAACAAATGACGAAAGTTTAATAACATCATCAGTCGGACCTGTCAGTTGGCTACCGCTGTCAAAGCATTTGTCACCTAAGCGAATCGCCTCCACAGCTCAAATCCACAGATCCACGTCCAATAATAATCGTTCTTACTACATTCACACACATACGTAGAAATAATATAAGTTTCCCGCGTTTTTATTTCGAATTGTTACACACGTCAATCCATTAGAGCTGTCCGGGTTTATTAAAGCGATTTTCTCGATTCCTACATACTTCTTTCTTATATATGGTCCGCGTTTATCACAGTATACATATATATATATATATATATATATATATGTGCGTGTATGTGTCTCTGTATTTACAAGAAACTAAATTAGAAATATAGGACGTGTTGATGTCTGGCAACAGATTTTATTCTAAAAGAAAGAAAACCCCGAATTTTGCGCAACAGAAATGGCTAACTTCAATAAAATGGACAAGGAAAAGCTGTACAGCCTGCAATCGTGTTCGGATATATACGTGTGTGTGTATGTACGCCAATGTACATATATATTTATTTATATATATACACAAAATAAAGGTATGGTTAGACGGTTCTACAGTGAAAAAAAAAAGGTAAACTTGAATTTAGCGAACCATCTAGAAAGCAATTATCTAGTCGAATCCAAGTTGCTGTTTGGCTGAAATTAGTTGTACGAATTCGCCAACTGTTCACATGTCACGTTTATTCGGACTTTATTATCGCGGTAAGCTCGTCGACTTGTTATATATATCTATACGCGATCGGACAGTTCTTATACTCGCCATTCTGTTGAAAATTCCAGCACTAAAAAAAATCCCCCTAATAAGCCACATACATACATACATATACACACACATATATATATAATGCTTCGAAATAAGACGGTTTTATTCATTTATTAAAACGTCCAACCTATCCCTCACCTCGAGTTTGCATCTGAATTCAAATCCTGTATCCGTATCTGTATCTCTTTTGCTGGCGGTAATTGCGGTACATCTCACGGTCCGTCTCGTGTGATAATACCTGTCACTTCGGGCATAGACGGACGTTTTATTAATCGGTTTAGTCGCCTGTTATATTAACGTTACGATCTAATGTTCACGCATCGAAATCATTTTTTGCAACTTTTCTTTTTTAACGAGACATTTGGGTAGTTTTCTGTATTATTAGTTATTTCTTACGTCTATTTCAGAAGTTACTTACCTTCGACCGACCTTAAGATTCTATACCGTTGTAAATCGTAATCGTGACGGATCAATGTGTAATTTTGATTTTTTTTTTTTTTTCTAACGTACCAAAAATCGGACCGACTACTAGGGTATAAGACGCTTAGGAAGTAGTAAACATCTGGATCTAATCTAAGGTCGTGGTTACTGGGTGTGTACTTCTTCTTGTTATGCTCTTCTATTAAATACTGGTAAATGATCCTGCCGGTCAACTTACAGTAAATATTAATGAGGTAAAAGAAAAAACGATTTTTTAGAACTAGTTTGTAAATTTTTCGAAATATAATAAATAAGCCGTTGTTTTGCACTTTTATCCATATATATATATATATATATATATATATATATATATATATATATATATATATATATATACGTATAAATAATTTTTTTATATGTTCATTATATCAAGGTCGATATAGTATATTCGTCTATGGTACACAAATTAAATGCAAGTTAGTTTATCGCATAATTTGCTTATATATTCGAAATTATTTATATCATTTGTCGCTTAAAATGTCGTTCTTGAACGCGTAATTTAAAATGGTCTATTGATAAATTTTTCTTTGTTTCTTCGTTTATCGCGTCGACACCCACCCGCCGAAAATCGAATTAACGACGCAGACTATTTCGAATTAAACGGTCTAGAAATTATATAAAGATAACTCAATTTCGAAGATGGTGAAATGTATATATTTACATAATATAATTCACGAAAAATTACTCGATTTTTTGAAAATAATGTGACAATACGGAACATCCTGGAACCGAAATAATCGTTTCTATAATATACGTGCATATATAAATAAATACATATGTACACATATAAATATATATATATATTGAAAAAATACTGCGTTAGAAAGGTGTGTTTATAAAACTATTTCCGGTTGCCTCGAAATATTTTTTTTCACGTAATTATAAAACTTAAATGGGATTTTTATTTTTATTTTATTTGGATTACGTTCAATTTAAAGAAAAATCTTCTACTATCTTTAAGCTGACACACCTTTATAGTCTTTCGTAATACAGCTGGAAAATGTTTCTTTATTTCGACTATTTGACTGTCATCATTGACGATCATCAAAGAACCATAAATATAATGGTACTAGTATTACTAATAGTGTTAGTATTAGTAATAACAGTAGTTGCGGTATTAACGACTATAAATATATACATATATATATATATATATATATATATATATATATATATATATATATATATATATATATGTTAACAACGAATATTTGTTAAAAAAATATTATCGACTTTACGCATGAAAATCAAACAATCGTTATATATGTTCGTTTTTAGGAGATTTTGTAAGAATTTTTTACAGTCAAAAACTATTAATAATCTTTATATCTAGTCGGATCAAATATTATTATTATTGTCTCTTCAATTTGAAGGTATTTAATTAACGATTAAACCCAATGTTGACTTCTGGAAACTACCTGTTTACTTGTCCCGTTATTCCGACTATATAGCACTCAGCAAACTTCGCCTTGTCTACATATCACTCTTTCATTCTACTTCAACGTGTTCATCTACCTGCTTTTTGTCTATCTCCTGCCAAATCATTCTCTCATTCGTCCTACTTTACTACACTCCATCTCTACTCTGAACCCCCATAACATACCTTGTGTAATTTCCTATTATTACCTTCGTTATCTTTATTCCTCCCACCACATTTACTACATCCAAATGATGTAAATAAATAAACAAACAAAGTTTCCTATTGTAGCCGGTATAAAAAGTTGCGAACAATGTGGCAAGTATACGGGATATTTCTGGAAAGCCCGGCTACGTGTAGTTCATCTTGCTATCCGATTGCCGATATGACGATTGATGCCATTTTATTTCTTTCCGCGTCCACTCCATTTCAGCGGTTAGCAGCGCGTATATATTAATTTTTTTTCCGCGTACGTCTTTTGTATCTTATTATTTTGCGGGGCAGCTACGTTGATCAATTCATACAGAAGGGTAGAAATAAATTATTTATATTTAATTCATTCATTATTTAGTATAACTAGATTTAAAGAAAAAATATATTTATTTTTACTACGAGTACTAGAATATATTTTATGGAAAAGAGGATATATTCTAAAAAAAAAAAAAAGTAATAATAGTAACAATGAAAAAGCGGATACGATGATATACGAATAAAAAAAGATATTACAGCTGTAAATGAAAATATGGCGAGTACTAGAATCATCGATCAATCAGTTGTCCTTCGCGAGCATGTGGTAACATATCGCCAAATTGATAAAGTATTAGAAGATGAACGGATAATATGAAATTTTCGTCGATAAGATCGATATATAAAATAGGAGATTAAAAAATGACCACAAAAATTACAGTAGCAGTAAATTCGAACGAAAACGATGGAAAAATAAGCGATTAGTTATCTAATTAAACGTATCATAAAAAACGGTGAATAGCGAACGGCAAGATTTTCAAAACGGGTTTAAGTCCCAAAAGGGATTTCGTAGAAAAAATAACAGCTGGCATTATGATTGGAAATAAAGAGTTACGAAATATAGATTTTACAAGACACGATGGATGGTAAAAAATTAATACGGAAATTTGAAGAGATCGATATAAAATTTTGTTTCTAAGCTATCTAGAAAATAGGAAAAAAAACGGTAGCAAGTTTACAGGATGTTCAAGGAGCAAACATAAAGGTACGCTGTTAAATGGCGGCTATAGAAAATAAATTTGCAAATAAGCGAAGAAATACAAGCTGACTGCTTATTTCGATCCACCGTTAGATGTAGTCCTTCAATATTCCTCGATGCATTCCGGTCGCGTTATATTCAGCTACCTAACGTCATTACATCGTATCTCGTCTTTCCACCCGGCACAGGGTCTACCGATAATTCTGCACCGTTCGCAGGCATCCGTAATAACCTAGACCGGTTCATTTATTTATTAGCGGTTCAGCCGATTTGTTAGTTTTAATCGTTTTCCATTCAGTCTTGATGTAACCAGCGAAATTAGTGGACTGTTTCGATTATGTATAAATAAATATATATATGTATATCATCATCATTATCCTCATCGTACTGTTCGTTGCTGAACGTCGTGACTAGCTATTGTATATGTTTATTTTTACGTACAAAATGAGCTAGCATTCAAGTCACTATTTATATGCGACGCAGATGCGCGCGCATATGATGTTATAAGTAGTGAGGTGCCACTGGCCATTCTCCGTGATAATTAAGAATTAAATAATGATGAAAACTTTCTACGTCGCCTGTTGATTTCGAATCCCCGATCGTCGAGTTGACAGTCGAGCACTCTAGCAACTATGCCACCGCGGCATTATATGCGCGTGTATAATTGTATTTCGCATATTTTAAGAATTTTTTTTATTTATTTTTTTTCGTCATTCTTCGTATTCGTATATTATATATATATATTTTTATATTTAGACGTACATACATTGTATGGGGAAACTTTACAAAAAAATTTTTATTTTATTCTTCCGTCTTTTATTATTTTTCCAAAGACAGTTCTACGTCCGTTCGTTCACTGTTTTCTTCCACATTTCTACATCCAATTACCGATAGAAACCGGGCGAATGTACGCCGTTTATACATATACAAAATCAATTCTTAATATTAAAAGTTGTTTCCCGGAAAAAAAAAAAAATGGAAAAAACCCAATAGCGACAGCAACTCTCCTTACCATGACGAATACGCATAAATGGATTACATATATTATTATATATATACGCAGGACGGGTAGCAGATAGCCTAGCGATGTTCGAAAGAAAACGTACCCAAAGAAGTGTCCGAGCGATAACCAATTTACTATTCAAAATGGGTTCTCTCGTAACTGGCCTTTAACTTTTACTCTGGCCACTGTACCAGCCTAAGAGACTACAATCGTCAACAACAGCTTTCTTTTTCTTGTTTAAGCATTTTTTCTCCTGTATATAAACACGAATACCCACACACACATACGCACATCAGCATATATATATATATGTGTGTGTATATATATTATATGAATATACTTTATATACAAATATATATACATACAAATTCGTGCCAGTAATAACAAACATATCTCGTTATGGCACAATTTACAAAGCAATATTATATTCCGTTTTCTTTCAGTTTTTCCAAAACAAGCGGGTCCGTCTGCCTAAATTCTTCGAAAATAAAACATAAATAAATAAATAAAACGAAAATATAAAAGTGGGTGTATACATATATATATATATATATATTATGTATATAAATATATATATATAAAATAAATTCTTTCTAGTCAGAATATTTCCTGTCCGAATTGCGCGGACCTTTATTGGCTTTCCCTTTTCACGTCATGCAGGACGGCGGGCCAGTATTTTTTTTTTTATTTTTCATTTTTTATTTCTTATTGCGTTTCACTTTCTCTTTCTTCCCCCACATTCCTTATATATATATACACACATGTATACATATGTATATCGAAGTAGCCCTACGTCCCGTCAAAGCAAAATAGAATACATATCGGGAAAAATGATGCTGCTGCTGCTGCTGCCGTTGTATAACGTGGGTTGCAGATGGAAATGTAATTTCTTACTTCTTCGAGAAACATATGAAATATTTTTCCTGGTTGGTTCCCTTTTCTTAGCGTAATAATTTCAAAGTATGAAAATTTCGTCTATTCCAAAGGGCGCTTACGCGCATTTTTATACGCATATATATATATATATATATATATATATATATATATATATATATATATATAATATTAATATGTATTATACGTACGTATAGCAATTTTTTCCGCGCTTTAAAAGACGAATGGTCTGCTATTTGGAAACTTATTTTATTGTTTGTATTTCTTTGTGGAACAGAATAAGAGGGAACGTACAAAAGCTATTCACCGTATTTCGCGTAGGTAAAAAGGCATTCGGTAAAAGTGTTACAGCTTTACGAAAAGCACTTTTCAAGATCGCTACGATAAAAATTATATAGCGAAGAAAATTCATTTTTATCGGCCGCCATTATTGCTTTGCCAGTTGTGTCCGAACCCTTATGGTATATATATATATATATATATATGTATAAAATATGTGTGCGTTTTGGTGTGTATGTCTATATACATATAACGACATAATTTCATCCTTTCTTTAAGGATGCTGTGCTCAAACTACGCGAAAAATAATTTTTAAAACGAATTTTATTATCGCCAAATATGTATATAACATCGTAAATATTTCAAAGAAATTTCTATGTATTATTATAATTATTATTATTGATCAATTTGTTGATATGCCCCTACGTATGTATATATACTCCCGAGTAGATGTTGATAATAAATTAATTCTGTATAAAACACTTATCCGTTATTCAGCTTGGAGTTTTGTTTCGAATACGAATTTTATCAAACTATTATTACAAAACAAACGTTTCAGACGTGTACTAAATGTGTACTACAGAATCGTATCGTTGACAGGCATTCTACCCCTTAAAACATGTCTTATATATTAAGGATCGTATACTAAATTTAACGCGTAAATTCTGCAATGACCGCTAAGTCGACCATAATCTTTTAATTTTTACCGTAGGTATAATTACGATTATAGACAACTTCAATTTTTGTCTATTGTAAATATGAACGTAGGAGGCTCAAAAAACGTAATAACCTCGTGTAACGTTGCGCTTATTTTATGATCTCTTCTATAAAATAGGATCAGCACCCATTGGGTTGCTATGCTCCTTTTGATTTTTATACGAGAACATGTCTTCATTGTTATTAAATACAGATTGCATGCAAAGATCGAAGTGTCGTAGGTACCAGGATTATGTTTGATTTATGTACGTTTGAATGAAATTTAAAAAAAATTTAGGTACGTTTAAGATCTTCGCCAAATTTTCTTCAAACCGAAGAGTATTTGGAGAACATGACTTTTTACCGGTTAAATTAATCTAATGAAAACGAATCGATAACGCGGAAAATTCTGAAAGACTTACATAGCCGGGAAAAGACGGAATATACTTCCAGTTAAAGTGGAAGAAAAATTGAAAAGGAGCTCGAGCTACAAGAATAAAAGATACAAAATAAATATTAGACCTAAAATATAAACGTTGATATTATTTTGTTTTTAAATGCGACGTAGTAAGTATTCGTTAGGATGGACAATAAAGCTAAAGATCAATCGTCGAGGAAAACAAAAGTCACAACAGCGAGTAATTAAAGGCGATTGCATTGCTGAAAGTGATCATTGTCTGATACACTAGTTATAGCCTATACCACGAGATCTCAACGTTAGCCGCCACATTGTTACTAGGAAGAATGTGTACAGTGGTGATCATCTTTCAGAGTTTATCTACTTCGCCTTCGAGTAAAGATCCAAACTAGCGGTTTGCTACTGGGTGTAGCTGAACGTTTATATACAGGCGGTCTCAACTCGCCAAGGATTAATAAACAGTCGTAGGAGTCTAAAGTTTTTGTAAACATGTCTCACCCTGTTTATCGATCTTCTCGTGTTTATAGTCCTGTCGTTGCCGAAGTTAGTCCTGCTTATTTGACTAATGCCTTATTCGCAGCTAATTTACATCGCGGCAGCCCATTCCTCCTAACCGCTTTAACGCATCCTATTTCGGTCCCGGAAGATACGAATAAAATTAAATACGATTTTTTTTATTTTTATAGCCAACGCTTTTATGGTTTCGAAACATATCGCGTGATAGACTTAAGAATCTATTAAATTTCGAAACTAGCGAATGAAGAGTTTTGATCAGCGTACACATATACAAAATGGTATGTTCGGTTGAAGTCTTGTCGATCGATCTTTAGCGATATGCTATTTCAATACTTGCTGTTGCTAAGTAAATATTACCGGTATTACCGAGGTTACTAATAATATTACTAATTACTAATATGCTAATAATATTACTAATAATATATATATTTTTTTTTACCTACATCGGTTCGCTGCTGGACCTCCCCAATCAATAAATTAGGGAGAAAATAACCTAATCTCCCGTGCGAGCCAGGCAAATTGGGAGATACCACACAACACACTGAGTCTGCGGTCACCCATCCAAGTACCGTTGCTTAACTTCGACAATTAGACGGAAAGCCGTCGTACTCAACGCGCTATGCCGTTCGGGACTAATATTAATTACTAATATACTAATAATATTACTAATTACTAATATAATAATAATAATATTACTAACACAGATTGTTTTCTGTTTTAAAATAAATTTGTAAGATAATTCGGTATCAAAAATACAAACATTTGTTTCAACTTCTTCACCTAATAGATGTTTCTCCGAGTAATTTGCTCGCCGCGACGAATATTTTCGTAACACTTTTCAGTCGCAATTTTCGCTATATAGTATGTGAAATTTTAACGCTAATAAAATTTTCACTTGACGTGAAATGTCTCAATTTTAAAGTATTAAATTATCTACAATAGTAAGAAGTGGTATCGTTTAATGAACACCCGTGTAAAATTTATAATTTTACGTCAAAATTTTATCATGTACAACTGAAAACTCTACCTACACGTCTTCGCACCAGGAAACCAGCATGACTGACGGCTAATGAGCTTCGACAGTGACGAAGTAACTACCGAATGAAAGGAAATTAAGCAGACTCCAACAAACGGGGACAACTAATTTCAAACCCGGCCATGCCGCAATGTGATCTCAACAGGAAAACTTAAATCGCGTCAAAACTAATCGGGGGTCGCTGTAAGTTAATGAACAAGTTGAAGCTGTAGGAATCGGAGCTGTGCAGCTGCTATGTCGCACTTCGTTCATTCGTGTTAAACAGCTTCGATAAAGGACTGAATGGGCTACATTCACTAGATAGACCGTCAGACGTTTAATAAACGATTAACATTAACGTATTGGTACTTTAATTTAAGCACGTAATTGATAAGATTTTTTTTGTTTTAGAACAGCACACACTGTATACCATGATCTTAGAAATAATTCTAAATAGGTTATAATTATAATTAATGAATAAGATTGCTGCGCGTTACAAAGACAGCCCACCGGCTAGACTATTCATAAATATCGGTCGTTACCTATGATGTTACTAAGTCATTGACGTTTAAGACATCTGACATCTCGATCAGTACGTAAGAGTACTGAGACTTCTGGATTCGGATGATTACGGAGTTTTTTATAAATCAGCGATGACTTCGTTGAACCGCTTAATTCTTAAATCGGCGTGCAGTGATTCGTTTCGTTGAAATCAGCTGGCATTGGTTATCATACGAAGGAATTTATTTTTTCCCTCGTTCGAAGTTTCGGTGCAACCCCGCAGCTGGATACGTCCATATTGGCCTTATTGGTTAAATTATCTAACTTCATTTTGGAATGTCGCCTTGTGATCCAAAATACGATAAATACAATATAAACTACTACAATGAGGGGTCGTTATAGTTAGATCTTCGTCGATTGTACAATTTTTTTTATTGTAAACTATTTGTTACTAGGACTCACGAATATTACGCTGATTGATTAGGTTATAACAAAGAGGGTGTATAGGAAACCAACATAGGAAGATAAATCCGTTAAAAACCTACGTATAAAATATGTCGGAAGCCGACGTTTATAAAAATTTTGCACATGCATAGAAGAAACGTCGACGTGCGGAAGTATAAAAACCCGAAAATAAATTCGGAATGGAATTTACGAAAATGAATAAATAAGTAAAGGAAGATGTGTAGAGACGAGAGTTGAACAGTAAGGAGTATCCGAAATTATACGGGGGTTTCAAATCGTCCGAGGGAGTACACATATCGTTGTAAGCGAACGGTGGGGGGATTTAATTTGGTTCGGCAATTTCTTTTTTAATCTCAGCTGTCAACTACGCCAATGTCCGCCCTTGTTTTGATATGATAAGTTGCACGCCACACCATTCTAGGAAAAAACAACAAATAAAACGAAACAAAAAATAGAAATTGAGTATATACGTACGTGCAAGAAGCGTATGTGGCTGAGGAACGAGGAAGAATACACACACACATATATATATATGTCATAGTAATAAAATAATACATAGCCGGTGGATGTCCGAAACGGCCATATACAAAGGACGATGAGAAAAAGAAAGAATGATAAAGTCGAATGGTCTATATATATATATATATATAATATAGATCTATTTAATGAGAAATTTTCACTTCGATAATTTTTCCATTAACTTTTCCTTTAATATGGAGTCCCTTCTATGACGGCAGTTCTATAATAACGAACGTAGTAACAGCCTATATAAAGCCAAAGGGGCGAAGAGAAACAAAGCCCAATATAGTTCTCTCAGTAAATTGGTTTGAGTAGATTTTTCTGTTATATATTATATATATATATATATATATATATATATATATATATATATATTGTTAGAAAGGGAAAAATAATCAAAGAAGTAAGCGTAAAATAATAAAGGATAAAATAATATCTAACTAAATAGAGATAACGAAGTACGTAATATAGAAGATAGTTGATGCATCGCTGCGGCAGAGAAGTTATTTGTAACGCAAACGAATAAACAGAACCTCCAGATATCTCGGCATATAATGCGAATTTCACATCCCGCACGATTAAAACGTCCGGCCTGGCTAACCCTTCTTTAAGTAATCGTATTTTAGTAAATTGCGGTACATTCGGATAAATTTTTCCATTAACGGCCGTCCGATATGGTCATAACATTTAGCCATTTCTATTAAGAAACAATATGAGTATATATTTTATTTATATATATATATATATATATATATATATATATCTATATATATATATATATATATATATATATATATATATATGTACACTGTATACAAAAGTTCAACAAAATATTTTATTCTACTGGTCATCTTCAGTCTAATATATAGATTAGATACACTGCATAATAATAATAATATCGATATTTCTGTTCTACAATATTCGCTGATCACATAAGTGTTTTAGTACACGATTTAATTTATACCTTTCTTATATTCGCATTTTTAGTCATCCTACACAATACATAAACAAATCTATAATTCTCTTCATCCAATCGACAAGCTGCATCAAAGACGTTGTTAAAGTCGGCTAGTGGAACGTGTAACACAATTAAAAATGCAGCTAAGAGAGTAAGAATAACGCAAGCGATATCAAGAGCTGTGCGACATTTTCAATCATGATCAGCACCCCATAGCCAAGAAAGTAATGAAACTGATACTGGCGGTTGAGTGACATTTCTCTGGATACCAGCTCATGCTGGGGTTCATGGGAACGAACTAGCTGATAAAGCGGTCAGGGAATCTGCTACGTTCTTACCGGTTCTGAATGTTCCAATTCCAGCGCGTGATCTTAATAAATACATCATAAATGAGCTTCTTGTACATGGCAGAAGCGGTAGCTGACGTCACAGACCAACAAACTGTCGCAAATCAAACATCCGATTGATCCTTGGATAACTTCGCTTCCAAGCCGCAGAGATGATGTGGTCATCACTAGATTGCGCTTGGGTCATACGCGTCTCACTCGTACGTATCTTATTAATAAAACTTTGGCTCCACTGTGTTCCAGTTATAGCGTTGTCCTCTCCATTTCCCATATTCTAGTTGATTGTCCCTCATACTCCTCGCATCGAGCGTCTCTTAATCTTCCTTTTTCGCTTCATCACCTCTTTAAAGCTGACCATGTTTCATTGTCGAATCTAATTACCTTCCTCCACCATTCCGGTCTCTGTTCCTCAATGTAATCCTCTTTCCCTATCGTTCCCGAAACCTTGGATGCTCTACACGGCACGTTAAATTAATTTAATAATAATAATCAAGAGAAATCGTCGGATTCGTAGACGGTCGCACACTCGGTGGCAGGATGATATATAGAAGAAGTTCTCTAACAAGTGCACCGCTTGCATCCAGCAGTGTGCGATATTCAGATATGTAGATAGATTAATAGACGATAAATAGATGGATATTGCAATTCGATTACTGTATCATAATGACTTTCTTGTAAAACCGCATCATCCATGACTACACTCATAAAGTCAATTCGGTTACAACAAACGGTTACTTACTTCCGAAACGGTTAATTTAGTTTTAATTAGTTTTTTTTTGTCCTCGTTTTTTCCAACCGTCATCAAAGTTCGTATGCAACGTTATCCGATTTGTTGGCGTAGATTGATTAAATTCGATAACATCTCCCTTTCCTATTACCACCGCCATAGACGCTAAGACGCTATCTACAATTTCAGGAAAGAGATAGGCAACAACCAAAACCGGACGACAAAATTTAATTAAATTCATCCGACCGACCCAAATATCAAAATGTAATTTCTATCGCGAGCAAGCAATCCTGAACCCCAAAATAAATTAAAACGGTCATTTTAGTCCCCGGATGATATATACACATATATAGATGCTAGTCTCCCAAGTTAGCCAGAATAGAGCAAAATCTAGAATCCATTTTAAAGTAAACGAAGAATTAATAGAGTTTAATAATATCTAGAAGAAGATAGGTGAAATATACGGTGATAGATTGGAGAAAAAATATACAATGACCTCGAATCCGGAGTACGAATTATATGCAAAATAGATGCGCGTCCATATAATGTTATACGGAAGGGAAATTACCAGCGTATATATATATATATACATATCTATATATATACATATTTTTCAAAATGTAAATTACAAGATATTAATTATTTGCCTCGCAATTATGAGCGCGCATATGATGTTATATAGAGTGGCTTACCACTGCCTGCAAACAATAGTCTAGTAGGTACTTTCTTTAGTGGTAGTCCCACTGGTAAAAAAAAAAACGAAACCTGTACTCGCAGTATATACCACTCACAACAAACATACATACACACACCGCTGATAGGTAAACGAAGGGAAGTTAACTTACCGAAAAAATATCACTAAGCGTTAAACACATTTAAAATTGGCAGACTATCAACAATTGTCTCGCGACTATGTGCACCTGAAAAGAGTAGGCGAGTATCCGGCGCCTAAAAACCGGGTCGTTTCGGCTAGGAAGTGAAACCCTAAAAGAATCCGACCAAAGGCAATGTGAACTTGCCGCTGTACAAATCCCTAGTTAAACCAGGCATGAATGTACAGAATTGAATAAGCAGTCGCCGAGTCATGTAATTAAACGGACTCAGACATGGTAGCAGTAAACAAAGCCCTTCATACAACCAGAGTTCAAACTAGCAACGACGTGGAATGTGAAGAACAATGATGAAATCGTATTGCAATGAGAAAGAAAAAGCATTCAACAATAAATACACACTTATCACGCAAAAAACAATGTCCGTCAATATACGCAAAAACTTTGGTGTGATTAGTGTCGCACTATACGGTGCGTAAACATGAACAATAAAGCAAAGAGACCGAGACAAATTAGAAGTTTTTGTAATGTGTGTTGGTGACGTCTACAGTAAATTAGTTAGGTAGACAATATGAACAACAAATTAGTACTAGAAAGATTAAAATAAAGAAGTATATTCCAAATTTTCCGCAAGGGGCGACTATTACGCTGGAATCAAAATATCCCTTCGATGTTATCGATGGAAAACATAATGAGGAAAAAGCCATGTGGAAGACTACGGAGAACATTCAACACCATAGTGCTAAAAGAAAGTGAAATACCAACTTATCCGAAATTTTGGATGGAAACGATTGATACATGGTACAAACCAGTCTACCAGCTGTTGCATTGATGATGATGATGATATATATATATATTAAATGCGTATGCATATATTGCAGCATGACTACCAAGGATATTGTGACAAAAAAATAAGCCAATATTCAGTAGTTTACCTCACTGAATGTGTTTCATAAGCACATTTATGAATACTTTTTTATTTTGAATTGGATAAAATCGAACTAGCGTGATATTACCGACATTGATAAATATCAAGTGATAAATTAATAAAATAGAATTTAAATCAATCTCATATCTAAATAAACAATAATGTGTGAAATCACTAAAACGTAGAAAAATATTTGAATCTTTTAAACAGTACATATATATATATATATATATATATATATATATATATATCGGTGTGTGTGTGTGTGTGTGTGTGTGTGGAAGTAATCAGACTGAAAAATGTAATTTCTTTTGACTGTCGTACAAGTTTTTACAATTAATCGTTGCTGTTATCATGTTTCTCGTAGACATTATCTATTGGAAAGTGATTTATATTCACTACCATGTTTTTAACCATTTGTCTAAATTCTTTCGAAACTCTTCTTAACATTTTTTTTACGATGTACCATATATATATATATATATTTATTTATTTATTTATTTATGTACCTATAGACATATTGAGTTATTTATTTATACATAAATCATTAATTGTAATAAATTATTAATAATTTTATTTAAAATATATATTTAAGACGATCATTGTTTTTATGTTGCATTATCCCTACATGTCACTTGATAAACTTACATGTTGACCGGAATTCGTCGTAATTAAGGATTCACGATCGTTGCATTGCCTTATTGCACCTGTACGCTGATAATAAAAATTCCCTTACTCCTACCATATTTTCTTCAGGAATTGCGTTAGTTTAGGTTTACTTAACGTCGTGAAAGTGAGCGGAATACGCTTATTAATAGATTCTTGCGTAAATTCCGCTTTCAATAATAAATCTGATCACAACGTAGTTATATCCTGCAGAGGACAGGTATGTTATTTTATAACACCGAAATATATGTTATTTCCATTAAATAGGCGTATGGCACAGTTTTGACATTTTTTTTATTTATTTTTTTTAACACACGCTAGTTGTTTTATACATACTGTCGTCGTCTTATTGCTTATTGAAGAACATCGTGACTAGTCTTCGTTGTACGTTGTTTTGCGTACAAAATAAACAAACGCTAAATAAACTAATTATATGCGAAGAAGTTGCGTGCGCATAAGGCGTTATACGGAATAGAATGCTATTGACTTTTCCGCGATAATTGAAACTTATCGGAAAACTTTATGCTGCGAGTATGCTGCCGCGATAGACACATACACACATATATATATATATATATATATATAATTAGCAGTTATTTAACTAATCATCTGTCGTGCTGTTCGTACTTGAGTAACCATCATAAACCAGGGGCTTGAAAGACCACCTGCCGGCATTTTCTCTGTTTTTAATGTTGTTAATTCTGGTAAGTACAACATTGTCGCAACAGTGTCTTAGGAGGTCGTCCTAACCTGTCTTACCATCAATTTGTATGAGGATTTTTTCTAATCCATTAAGCTTCGTTACGTGCCCAAAGATTTCAATGCTCTGTCTTATCAGCGGAATAAACGCCGCATCGATTCTATGCACGGCTGTTTTAAAATTTAATGGTTAGATCTGTTCATTGTATTCTCAGCACGCGGGAATACCTCAACATTTTTCGGCCCCTCTTCTGCTGATGTTATATTCGCAGACTCCGAAATATAGATTGTACAAGCGTACGTATTAATCTCCTTTTCACTTGGCATGTTATCTTTGGGAGTCTGTCTAAAGCGTGCTTTACCACGCCAGCTCATCGTTTAATTTCTATCCCACAATTCTCATTATAAGTTATATACAATTGTTTCCGATTTCCATTCCATGTCAGTTATTATGGTCGATTCTTCTGTCACAGTTTATGCGCCCAGTCTACCACAATCGCATTTAGGTCGGTTTAATATTGGCCTTCTTACGCAGTTATTGAATTTTCGACGGAACGGTTTGTTTTATTTCACTATTCTCCTTCACTTTTCACGATGTCGGGAAATTCTGATCCAGAGTCGACTTCCAGCTCCAGTTAGATAATTATACATCCAATGCGGTCATTTATTACACGTCATTTTATTTTCATTCGCGCGTATTAACGTTAAATTCTTGTTATTTCAATCTTCGATCTGTTTATGTCGGTCAGTCCGATCCTTCGTAATACGTTCGTCGCTTCGGTTTTACCACGAATCTATTTTAATTTCTGTTATTCGTCTTGTTTTGTTTTTTTGTTAAAAGTACCGAATAAATCACATATTACTACAATGTATTGCGAGCAAACTTGGAAATAGGTAATTTTTTGAAACAGCGGAAAGATTTTCAAACACGAATCTGAAATGTATTTTGCGCTTCAAAATTCGCGATATATTATAAGTCATATTCTTTATTCTGGACGCGATATTTACGCGTCCGAGAAAATCCGCTACCGAATTTTATTATTAATGATATTAAACGATTTTATATTACGTTTATTAGTCATACACGTTACGTCAGATAAGTTCGAGATATTAGGGTGCGAGCGGATTTAGGAGAAGAATAATATAGACACCGACCCGTGGACGAATAGTAAAGGCGAAGGAGGAAACTTAATAACATTATTCGGAAAAGCGTGTTATAATGATAAATACCGCAACGTTATTACTTCGCTCCCTACTCTCTCAATAGACGAAATTCACACAAACGGCTCTCGACTTCCAATTCAGGGAGATCCTCCTCGCCGTATAGACACGCCGTAATTTCTCGCGATACGACGGTAGGTAAAGTGAGAGCGGTAGAACCGATCTAATTAAGATTGTCCCTTTTGTACATAATCGTTTTTACCCCGATACTCCGCGCTTACCTTATATATACAAACTCATTTCATTTACCGCGTCATCCCTTCTCGTACCTTCTAGATGCTCTACTCCCTTATCGAAATAAAAAAAAACTTCAATTACCGCAACAACCAACAGCCGTCGCTTTATTGCTATAGAGTTTTTATCGTCATTCGCGAATATCTTCCATAAATCATGTCGCGATTTTTGACTATCATTCGTTATCGCACGATGAACGTCACGTTTTCAAGATGCGACTTTCGTTAAATATAATTACTACGTATTTCAACGACGATCATTAGGCTGCTGGGTAGATTTCATCAAATGGATCGTCTCTGCCGAGATCGATTTTCATCAGAAGTGTATAAGCATCATGGAGTAAAGTAATTGCTAGCAGTTAAAACATAATTATCCATTCGCTATAGGTTGACACGTTCTCATTCTCAAGTGGCTACATGTAAAATATCTAAACGATTTAAACGCGATAATAAAGTAAATAAAAATTCGGTAAAATTATCCGCTTCGCGGATTATCCGCCGTCTTTCTAGGATGGATTATTTTTTTTGGTTAACGGAAAAACATTCGTTTACTAGTCATCGGAATTCTGTACGAGTCTCAACTCCCGGACTTACTTTTTTCGCTTCAACGCTTCATTGTCTAGTTCACGTCAGTTTTGTTAACTTGACCGTAGCAGGTAGCTCGTTTGTTTAGTGAATTGTGATTTTATATTATTTCACAATGACGCCGATAAAAGGAAACAAGTGGTTTTATCAATTCCGAAAGAAACTAAAATTAATAAATAAAATATGAAAAGGAGAGAATCAACAATTATAGACGTTTTTAAACAAAACGATGAATTAATTAAATTTGCATCCAAATCAGACATCTGTTCGTCGATGAGAAAAATCATGAAAAAGAGCAGTTATGGTGATTGGGTGCGGCACTTTCTTTGTGCATGCGCCTATGTACATATTATAAATAAAATTTTTGCGTCCATTCGAATTATTCCGTTGACCATTTGAAAATTTTGCGGATTATCCGCGGACTTATCTGTGGTTGCCGCCACACCCAATGCTACGGATAATATGAGTCTACTGTATATAGTTTTTTTTTTCTTTTACATAAATGTGAATTATCTTAACTATGTATCTAAATCAAAAGTAATCCAACATTTGCTAGTGGGCCCTTGCCTCAATTGGTTCGGATGTTAACAGAGTCGTTTACGGTTCTAAAGTCGGAAACAACCGTGTCTACCCGCTTCAAATTCAGATCTACATCCTCGTTTCTCTGGTACCAATGTGTAATGATAATTGCGCGAATAACATTACTTCGACTAGGCTGAATAATCCATTCGGTTAGCGCATGCGCTTACTTAAAGTTGCAATAGATCTAAATGGGTTTTTACTGTAGTGATCGATATGCGAACTAACAGCCGACGCATTTAATGCGTTGATTTTAAATTTTATTTTCTCGCGCAGATTTTTTGTTAGCCTAACATTTGTTTAATTAATTTTCTAAATTTAGTTAAGAACATCGTTATGCGTGTCTCATTATGACATAAAATTTCTTTCTTCTTTAAAAAAAAAAAATGAATCTACAAAAAATTGAAAATAAGTAATTCGAGTATAGCCGACTATAAATGACCAGTTGAAAAATAATGTTTTATTTATAAGCTCGTCTAATGCAGTTTACTGCAGAACACTCGTCTTTATTTTTCACTTTTTTATTTTATCGTCCTGTCAAGGGTTTCTTTAATAAAAACTAGTCTTTTTTTTAGTATTTATAACAAATTCGTTATTTTTATTTTATCGTACCGCTTGCTGTGACAAATCGTTGTATATTTAAGCGTTACATGGTAGAATTTTGTTAAATAATTTAATAAAAACGTGCGGTTTTAATTGTTTTATATATGTACGTATTTAATTTAACCTAAATTGTTGGATGTGTAAGATTTCTTTAAATTACTCCGTGCAACCCGGTTGTTAGTTACACAACTTGATGTCAGAACTCTAATTCATAATCCGTAAAAGTCTACGTTCTTTTTAGCTGTACGGCTTACTCAGTTTCACTCTTCGGTATAATGGCATCTAGTACTTTTGTCTGTCGTCGGATCCATTTGGGTTTTTTTATCCATCTCATGGCCAACATCGATCGCGCTTGCGCACGCTATATCGTAATAATTGGGTTCTGGTGAGAATCCACGTTTCCGCGCAGTCAACTCCGACAGAATGATTGTATACTTTCTTTTTTAAAGAAATTAGGGGGGATCTGTGTTTACACTTTACAACATATCAGCCGAGTTTTCCAATTGCATCCTGTACACTCGCCTCTTTATTTCTATCTGCGTAGCGTTTTTAGCCACGCTAATTACTGGATCTAAATGTATAGGCTACTCCTGTTCGTCTAATAATATACCGCGATTAGTGGTCGTATATTACTCGTAATCTTGACCTTGTTAATCGTCAGACCTACCGCTTCGCAGTACTGACACTTTTTTTTTGTTTAAATCGTCTATCTCTTATCAATATTACGTCATCCGCAAAACGTACGTGATTCAGTCTTTCACCGTTGACATATTTATACCTATAAGGTCGCATCGTTAATTAATATCGAACATATTTTCCAGCAATAAAACGAATCGCCTTGTCCATGCCTTTTTTCAGATTTTATCTGTAAGACCGTCGGAGGTACGACGATTGTCGTATGTTCACGTCATGATAAATTTAAATTGATTAAATTGGAAGTGAAAAACTAATATTTAATTTAATCGATATAATAAATATATATATATATATAATTATTTATTTAATTAAAGTAAAATATATTATTATTATTATTATTATTATTATTCTAGTAAAACCAGACTGGATTTGTAGTGGACAAACTATTGTTATGCAATTAATAATAGTTAATTTTATTTAATAAAAATACAGCCAGTGAATAATAATAATAATAATGAAGAGCAAGTCGAGGAATTTTTGTTTTAACAAGGCTGGAAGAAAAATGTTTAAAAGTGGACGGTCGTTCATTTTTAGTTTAGTTTAGTTATTTCAGTTCTAGAGTTCAGTTATTAGTGTTTTTATCAAGACGGTTATCAGAACAAAATTAAATGAAGAAAAATGGTTGGTGAGTCTTTACAAATTAGGTTAGTTTTATAAATATATATATATATATTATTTAAATAAAATGTTATGTTATTGATTCGCCGATAATATATATATATAAATATATATTAATAACTGAAATTATTAACGTACATGTAATTTAGAATATTTTAATTTATTTATATAATAAACTATTTTTTATAAACACGATATTTTTTTTATCTTTGAAATTAATAATAGATAATATACGAGTATTCTTGTAATACCTATGAGGTCGGATCGTTAATTATTACGGAACATATTTTCCAGCAATAACACGAAATGGTATCGCCTTGTCGGATCATACCTTTTTTTTTCCGTCGGAGGGGTGTGCGTTTACTTTTCAGTTTTTCTATGGGGACTAATTTTTAAATTGACTGTTTAATCTACGCGCGGTCATCAACGAAAAATCGAAGAATGTTCGTCGTCATAGTTCAAGTTATTTCCACTTTACGCAAGAAACATTTTAAGGGGAGAATTACTAACATTTTTAGAATTAATTTTTATTTATTTTTTTAATACAGCTCCTGAAAAGGATAGCCGCTTTATGTCTGCCAGTATTTATAAATAGCATAACATATAGCTCGATGACTAAACTCCGCTAATTACAAATCGGTAACGACCAATTGACGAGATTTGATACGTTTCAGATATTAAAAAAAAAAGAAAAAAATTATCCACAGTTCAGCTACTGCTAACCACGCATTGTCCTGAATTACAACGCGGTCGAAAATTCTAATTAATTTTTACCGGTTTCATTAAATTACCCGCAATACGATGACGAAATCGTAACCGTAGCCAGAGCTAATAATAATATTCAATATTATTATTATTATTATTATTATTAGTATTCGAAAGTACATAGATACGAGGTACGTTACGTTCATCGATTGATTTTTATTTCGCTTCATTAATTAATTAATTAATTAATTAAATTAATTAATCGTGTTTCTTTTCGAATTTAATTAGATTAATTATACCCTATTGTAGTCTACATTTTCGTATCGCTAGCGACTTTATGTTTCCTAAGCACGGCCGACGTGTACAAATATATATCGTCGCGCAAACAAATACACACGCATATATGAACATATACATACAAAAGTATATATATATATATACATACATGTTTACACCTATATATATATATATATACAATGTATGTAAGTCAACATATGGCTCGTAATAAGCACGTACGACGTAATTAAAACTATTGGTATTCATCAACGCGGTACACCTAATGACCATTCTAATTAGCTTAGTTTATTACTGGAAATCGTGATCACTTATATAATTTGACGCTGATATTAATGATTATTATGTTTATTATTATCGGTCGGATTATCGTATGCGATAATTTATAAACGTCATCACCACTTTTATCAGTTAGAAAATCTAAGTATATATATATATATATATATATATATATATATATATATATATATATATATATATATATAGATATAGATATATATAGATATAGATATATATAGATATATGTGGGATGATTAATTTATTAATTTATTTGTCCATAAATATTCGTAATCAATTAAATGCTAGCCCATTTTGTACGAAAAATAACGCACAATGGGCTGGACTCCGATGCACGTGTAAATGTTTCAATTTGTGATTCTAATAAAAATTGTAAAAACAAAGCTAATTTCTAAACGAACATTTGATTTCCTGACGAGTTAAAAAGAAAATAATTATCTCGAGCAATCCTCTTATATATTAACTTTAGACAATATTCGTACCATATATTTTATTATTTTTCATTAAAGGGAATGATTTGATTATACATGAAATAGAATGCCTCGATATTCAACAAAGGCAATTCCTTGATTATTCATTGGAATGCCTTGATTATTCAATGGAATGTCTTGATTATTCAATGGAATGCCTTGATTATTCAATGGAATGCCTTGATTATTCATTAAAGGAATGCATTGTCGCCGCAGCCATTGTGTCCTGTTGGTAGTCAGTGTACGAAGTTCTCTATGTTTACTTATATGCGAGCGTTTGTATTAAACTATTTATTATAGACGTTCTCGATCTTCTCCGCTTAATATTTTCTCGATAAATTTACCCTCTATTAGTTATTTACATGTCCTAACACGGTTTTATTTTTATCTTTTCTCTACCATTTATTAAACTTCTTTTGTTATTTCACGTATTTCTTCTGGGATTTCGTTTTCATCTCTTTCCGAGACGTTTATTCCGCGTCAGATCCACATCGCCATTGAATTCAGTTTATTTATTTCCACAACCGTAATCGAGCGCACTCCGAACGTACGTTTTCGCAACTTGTTCTTCGGAATACCGATTTTCTTATTCGTTGATTTTCTTTATTAAACGCACATTTAGCTTGTCCTATTCGTCTTTGTGACTGGGTTAAAACATGATCGATGGAGACCACCTTCAGGGTATCTCTCGAATCACGAGAGAACAATTAGTCATCAAAGGGGTAGGTGGAAGGACGATTTTAATAATTTCCTCGATCAAAAACATTTCGAAAAAGCAGCCATAAATAGAAAGAAATGAGAGCGGTTAAAGGAAACCGTTGCTCTTTATGTGCCGAGGAAATTTAGTTTATAAGTTATATATTTAATAATTTATTTATATTCATAATTACTCGATAAAGGTATTTTGATTTTGATTTGATTCGTCTTTTAACATCTGTTATCTATATATTATCCTCTGTTGTCCCTAACGTGTTTCTGAGATCAAATTGAATATTACCTATTTTTGTCATTTTATTTAACGTGTTTTTACACATCACCCTTGATTTTTTCTTTTTATTCATATTTATTTTCCGTTTAGTTAGTTCGTCCGATAAAACTATAAGCATTTCGGATTCTTTCTGTTTTGGTTCCGCTGCTAATAGAGCGATAACATCCGCGATTTCGATTTATTTTTCGTCCTTTTTAATCGGTCTTTTTACGCGCACGTTAACACGCAAAAGACGACATCCTTTACCGCTTTCATTAGCTTCTACTTTATATCCATTAATATCCGTTATCGTTGTTCGCGATTTACATAGGTTTATGTCGTGATACGTTAATCAGATAGTAGATTTTAATCGTGGAACGCAACAGCACGAAGCAACTTTCCATAGTTAAAATTATCGATTAAATATTCGTTCTACGAAACTTCATTAATATTGCTAAATCGACAAATGAAATATTCTAAAATGTAATTCGTCTTCAACTCTTTTGCACGTATTTAAAATCAGTAATACTGTATTAAAACATATTATTCATAAAAAAAAAACGTCTTAACTCATTACAATATTCTATGAAACATGCACCCATAATACCCGTACCTACCTACTAAAAAAACATGCACGCCTTCCTACGCACAACGGTTGTAGTAATTATAAAACGACAAAGGGAGTATAAATAAAATGTATCCTGTAATTAAGCTGGTTTTTCGATTGTTTTCCCTACGACATATTTCAATATAAAGGTTCACATCGCCGATTATAATTTTTAAGATGAATCAACATTCCATTCTCCACATCCTACAAATATTTAGGTATCCATCTGGATTATAAACTCAACTGGCGTAGTCATATCGAGGCTGTCCACTCTAAAGTTTGCAAACGTATTAACCTACTAAAATCTCTTTCCCACACTACATTTGGAGGTGATCCTCTTGTTTTAATTCTTCTGTATAAATCTTTCATCCGCAGTCTCATGGATTACGGTAGTTTTCTATTTGCCAACTCTCCCTCGAGATTTATTTCTACTTTGGACAAACTTCAAAACATATGTCTGCGTTTGGCTCTAGGGGCTGTTATTTCTACTCCTATATCAGCATTAGAGGTGGAGGCAAAAGTCGCTCCTATATCAGTGCGGCGAACATATTTAGCTGACAAATTCATGATCAACTGCTTTTCAGCTAACACATCATCATTATTTCCTCTTTTCCACGATATTTTCCGGCAATGGAGATTTTCTCTCAATCGACGTCCAATATTATGTCTCTCTGCTCATCATCTTTCAAGATACAGTGACTTAATACTTCCTTCTGTACCCTCAAGTTTTTTTAATTTTCCTTTCGCTAATAATGATACAGTCTTTGATATAGATTTAGATTCTTTCGAAACCTTCAAAGCTTCAGTTTCATCCTCTGTTGCCGACGCATTTTTCTCATCCTATATTTCTGAAAATTGTTCTGATTTTCTCCCCATTTATACAGATGATTCTAAATCTAACAATTACGTAGGAGCTGCTTTTGTTATTCCTTCTTTAGGTATTGTTAAAAAATTTACACTTTTAAAGCTTTCTTCTATTTTTACAGCTGAGTCAGTAGCTATTCTTCAATCTCTCCGCTTTATACAACTCAATAAATTATCCGAAAAAGTCGTAATATTTACTGAGAAGTTGTCTCTCTGCCTTGCAGTTTTCTCTTTTTAATCCACATTGCTCTCCCATAATACTCGAAATTCTTAATCATATCACTCTATTACAGGGTGTCGGAATCACTGTTAAATTTACATGGGTTCCTGGTCATGCTGGTATCACAGGGAACCTTCTTGCTGATTACTACGCCAAATTCTTCTCCCCTCTTAGTTTACTTATTGCTTATACTCCCTGTATCCATCTTCTCTCCCTTATTAAAACAGCTCATAAAGAATACTGGAAAACTCTTTGGAATAACCCATATACCACATCGCAGTTCAAACTACTCCAACCGGATCTCCTTTGTTTTCCCTTGTTTTACAATGTTCCATTACACGTTAGTCTACTTCGCAATTTTATTATTACCATGTGTAGGCTGTGATTCGGAAAAAATCGGTTACCTGCTTCACTGTTTCGTATGCACCTTATCTCACCTCCTTTCTGTTCTCATCCTGCAGACATTCACTGCACCGCTGATGCAAATCACATTTTTCTAGAATGTTCTCACTACCTCTCTTCTCGTTCTACTTTATACAATCAACTCATCTCAGTACACGTTCCTTTCCCAGTCAATATTCCTTTCCTTCTCTCCATCCGCAACTTGGACATTTACATTTACTTATATAAGTTTATTATAGACTGTAGAATACTTGTATAGTTACATATTAAGGCTATTATTTTATTTTTTGTAATGGGTAAACCGTTGTGGAAGCCCAGTTTTAAAAAAAAAAAAAAAAAAAAAAGATGAATCAATATAATCGCAGTCGGTCCCATATATATATATATATATATATACCTATATATATATATATATATATATATATATATACCTATATATATATATATATATATATATATATTAAAAAAAAAAAAAAAAATGTAATAAATTTAGTTCGCGCTTGAAAATCACGTAACTGTCGAAAAGCTTCGCGATTAAAAACTTTTAGTGATTGTGTTTTATTTTGTTCGTTTATAATTAATTAATAAAATCACTACTCTCCAATATATTCAACTTTTAATAGAACCTGAACCAGGTTTGGGAGATATTTACCAATTTTGATGAAGAATTTTTCAAAAATTTGTTTTATAAATGAAATTTATTGTAAATTAATCTAAAATTGAAATTATGTTTGGCTAGTGAAATATGTATATCAAATTTTAAGTTGTTGTTATATAAACATTTCTGATTTTTCATATATAAAAAAAAAAAAAAATGTAATAAATTTAGTTCGCGCTTGAAAATGACGTAACTGTCGAAAAGCTTCGCGATTAAAAACTTTTAGTGATTGTGTTTTATTTTGTTCGTTTATAATTAATTAATAAAATCACTACTCTCCAATATATTCAACTTTTTATATATATATATATATATATATATATATATATATATATATATATATATATATATATATATATATACATGTATATATATACATGTATATATATATATTAAATAATCGCAGTCGGTCCCATTATATATGTATATATATATATATATAGGATATATAGGAACTGAATTCGACTATGGTATTCAGTGAATGTGGGTATTTTCGTCAATTAACTATTAGAACTTCAGTCACACCCTGCTTTACAGAAATTAATAATTTTTTTGGATGCTGAAATACAAAGTGCAAAAGTTGTACCTCGGTTAGTTCCAACATGATCAAAAAAAAAAAGTTGTTATTACGAGATGGATTATTATTATGAAATATCAGTTAGCAAAGTAGATAAAGGCTGAATATCCCGGCACAAATCCAGTGCATTATTCCATAAGAAACAACCGGTTGGTACATAATACAATCGACATAATAATAACGATAATAATTTTAATGATAATAATAGTAATATATTATAGTTGCAACTATAATTTAAATTGCGTAAACATTTAATGGTAGGTTTGTAATAGTCACGTACAGATATTATCAAAAAGCAGTAGCGTTACGACAGATTACATATTAACGATTATATTATAAATACGTCTCCGTACGAGTGTTGCTGCGGTCTTTTTGGCCGTTTTTTTGGGGTTTTCGTTGTTTTAATTTTTTTTCTTTTAATATTGCATCGATAAGTGGTTTTGTAGTTTCTGTTTCACCTTATTATTTTAATTATCCCAATGTCCTAATAATTATCGAAACAAATCGATAAATAGAATAAATAACGTAATTCGTGGTGCGTATTAAAAAAAAACAACAATAATAATAATAATTATTATTATTAAGGACAGACCTTGAATATTTCCGCATGGTTTATTTGGCTACGAAATCTTTTAGCCTACCTCTATGGATGATAAACGATCCGAAACGAAATGTTCAACAGAAATTGCAGATTATTATGATTAGACGCGGTAATCATACGAGACGTGTGATAAGAAATGAAATTAATCAAATATATATATATATATATATATATATATATATATATATATATATATATATATATATATATATATATATATATATACATATATATATATATATATATATATATATATATATATATATATGTTCACACACAGACATAAGTATAATTATTAGCTTCGTATAATTTATATATATAATATATATATGGAATTTGTTTCAAGTATATAATATGTATACATAATATGATATATATATATATATTCGTTTCATACAGGTAATATACGTATATAATATGATCTGCATATATCTGTATGTGTTATGCGTATGTTAACTGAAATGCTCGAAATTAGCAGTTATATTATCGAATCGATTCAATAATAGATGGTGGTTATACCCAAAAGGCAATACGAAATGTAAAATTGTATTAACGTACGTAATATTCCAGTTTTCCTGTTCGACTGGAAAATTGCCTAACGGACGTAACAAAAACAATAATAATAATAATAATAATAAATCTATTCATTTAGTAACATTACGAATAAATAATAGGATGACCGAAATTTTCTAGACGTCAGCCGACGATAGGAACGATTTTATTGGAACCGTGTTAGAGAGAAAAAGTGTAAAGAAATGATTCTTACATTTGGGTGGAAATTTATTCGGAAGATTATTTTATTTATAACTTATAAATGAACCGAATACTGCGTGTGAAAACGGAATGTAAACTGAAATTAGAACAAAAGTAAGAACGAGGATTTAATGCACGGATGAGATGACGAATGAATGGAGGAAAATTAAGAAACGTAATTAAAGTAAGATGAACAAATAGACGAACGTCCTAGTTGCGGCGCATGAACAAATATTTACACGGACTTTAATGGGAAAAGCTAGAAACGTGGAATGGAAATTGACGAGAAGTCTAAAGTCGTGGAAATTTCGAAAATTAACGATTGCAAATGATATCGCGTTACAACATCGAGTTAAAAATAAGCGGAAGAAAGTTTTAACTGTTATTCTTCGCTCCAAAATCTAAAACTGTATCGTGGACTAGATAGTCTAGATAGTGTGAAGAAGATGAAAAACTTGAAAATCAAAAATCTGTCCATCGGAAGATTCGTGAAGTAGTTAATTTAGAAATAATTTACATTACAGTTTACGATCGGTTCGCGTTTACGCCTTCCGCTATTATCTGTTTTTCGAAGAATTCCGGATTGCAGGCGGATTATTATGATTTTTTTAAAATGCTCGGATAAAAATGATCGACTATCGCTCAATTAATTTCCCAAAATGTAATTTCTATCGCGAGCAAGCAATCCTGAACTCCAAAATAAATTAAAACGGTCATTTTAGTTTCCCCCCCCCCCCGACGATATATACACATATATAGATGTTACTCCCAAGTTAGCCGGAATAGAACAAAATCGAGAATTCAAAAGTAAACGAAGAATTAATAGAGTTTAATAATATCTGGAAGAAGATAGGTGAAATATACGGGGATAGATTGGAGAAAAAATATACAATGAGCTCGAATCCGGAGTACGAATTATATGCAAAATGGATGCGCGCCCGTATCATGTTATACGGAGGGGAAATTACCAGCGTATATATATATATATATATATATTTTTTTTTTCAAAATGTAAATTACAAGATATTAATTATTTGCCTCGCAACGCTTAATAAGTTTCCTCGATTGTGCGTCTAACGTAGAAGTCCTTACGTACAGTGTCTTCGGAGACACAGCAGGCAACTATCATTCGTAATACTTTGTTTCCATATGTCCGAATTCGTTTTACGTTGCTGTTGGAAGCGCATACTTAATTATAGAACGACAACTTTTTTTTATGTTTAGTTATGATCGAGAGCAACCAGTGAAGGTTTCTCGGTTTTTATATCCAATTTCCATTTTCTCGGCTTTAACACTATGTAACCATATTAACCTTACACCGGTCGCGCTGTTGTATTTTGTACAACATTATTTTACTACTGCTGACACGCAATGTACGTTTTCGGTTAAATTCGCACGTCTATATTATTATTACTTTTTCTTTAGAATGGAGCCTGGAAAGATTAGCAAGAAGATTGTTTAATTATATGAGAAAACTCGAAATGAACAACAGTACACGCTGGTTAAAAACGATTCGGAGAAATTAAATATTATGCCAGAATATATAGACGAACGAATACCGTTAAAGAAAGGATTGCACGATTGTAAAGCAATAACCCGAAGCAAATACTTGCGGAAAAAAACTGCACCTTGAAAGGATGATAACTTGACGAAATGGTAGAAGGATGGGACCAGTTGACAACGTAGTCCATTGAAGGCTAATTCGATTTAAAAATTATAGATAAAATACAAAAAGAATTATATATACATATTTAAATAGATTTATTGATGTCTCAAAATATCGTTCGATATAAAAAGTGGTATATAAGTTAATTTAGTAAATCAGTAAAGGAGGAATAATATTTTATTTATTTAAATTTTGTAGGATTAAAGTCCGACACTGGCTAGTTGAAGAATTACGAACGTACATACGTTATTATAATTATTACGATTATTAACGCCAAAATCTGTTTTGAGATGAGCCAGCTATTGTCGCACAATAGCAATAATAATAATAGATCAAGCTGGAGTGAAAATAAGAAATTGCCGTGCTCAAGCCGATGACCGGTCGAACGAAGAGAAAAATAGGAAAAAAGGCAGAGAAAAAAGTTATTCGCGATCATCGTGATTTTTGAGGAGTAAGTTTGTATAAGTAGTGAAATAGTTAGTGAAGAAGTAATTAGAAAAATGATTTTAGCGTTAGAAGAAGTTAATCAGTGAGCATAACTTAAAAGATAACTTAGTTTGTAGATTTTCGGAGCTCGAGAAAAAGAAAATGGTTAGGGAGTTCGATTTTGCGAATTAAATAGAAAGCAAAATGGTCGGCAAGTTGATTAATGGGAAGATTGCTGAAACCATCAGACATCTGGCACGAGGTTAGTTTACTGTTTAATTTGATTTGAATATTAATTTAAAACGAATTTTTATTTGGCGAAAGCGCAAAATCGTATTGTTTAAATTATTCTAAATAATTTTTATCATTATCCGAAAATTGAATTGATTTTGTTTATAATTATTATCACTGTAAAATAAAAATAATAAAGAAACAAATTAAATTAAATAGTCATTATATATATATATACAAAGAGAAAGCTGAGTAGTATATATATATTAATATACCAGAACCCTAAGCGTATAATAACGAAGGCCTTAGACATTCGTCAGGTGAGCATACGGGTGGTGCCCGTAATATATTTCATCGTGTGGACATCCTGTTGTTGAAAAATAAATAACCGTTGGCGCGGAAGCATACTTCGAAATATTTAATAACGATGCGAGTAACACCATTTATTCTTTAAAAACGCAAACATAATCTCAACTTACGCTAAGGTTTTCGCGATATAAATAATAAATATCGGATATTACTAATTTATTTATATCCGAAGTTATATGTATTTGTTTTGAAATTACGAAGTACATTTTTTTTTCCGGGATGAAAAAAGACAGTTTTTTCCCCTTTGATTATTTTTATATTTTAAGGAAATATATATTATACTTTTTGAATATTTTAATGACTTTACTAACTAGTTTCGGATTATCCTTTCGAACCATTCGCTAGTTATCGTTTTCTCGTTAATATCTTACGTTCTTTAACTGCATCTCGCTTTTTGGTTTTCAATTGTCGTAATAAAAGTGAAAGTGAAACTATAAATATAAAAATAAAAAAAAAAACGTTCCGACGAAATCGCTGTGTAGAAAAAAAAAAGACTATTAACGTGTTCAGACGAGACGTGTGGAAGGAGCGATGTAACTTCAGCGGATAAACGGATTAGTAAAGTTAATTTTTAGGGGTGGAAATGGAAGATGGTTATTTGATTGGATCATCCTCTCGCTCAGATGTTCCGTCATTTTTTCCCTATCTATTTTTATTCAACTATCGACTATATATATATATAATATATTCTGTGCACGCCAACACGTGCGCACGCAAAAGTACAAGCCTGTCTAACGGTGAATTTCCTATTACGAGTAATATTTGCAGAGAAGGCGCGGTTGGAAATAGTAATATGCTACTATTTTCCAATTTAATAACAATGAAGTGGGGTTCTTACTAACTACCCTTGTTATGAACGAGAATGGAATTCAATTATCATTTTAGGTGCCCATATATATATATATATATATATATATATAGCAATAATATGACAAGGAAATCGAAATACAGGATATTATATCGAGATTTCTGCGGCAAAAAGGAGGGAGACAATGAAGGAGATAATATCGACTAAGGAATATTTTATATATATATATATATATAGGTGAATGTGGTGGCCAGGACACAAGATGAATCGCCTGCCTACCAATAAGCAGTTGATCGTCAAACTATATATATATATATATGCTTTGTGTGCATGTGTATACGCGTTATATATTTTAGAAAATCAGGAATTTAATAATAAAACTGGCGTAACGTCTCCACGCCACGTACACATCATCCGCCAAGTTTTGCAATTCTACCGAAATTACTATTATTATTATTATTATTATTATTGCACTTCGTTCATTCTCGTGAAATCAAATATGGAGCTTTATTACGTCTTCGGATGTCTGTCCGACGTTCCACTAACCCCTCCTTATCATTCCTCTTGCCTTGCCACTACTACGTGAAACTTTCATTTATATCGATAATGCGCGATAGAGTGACGTCGCTGTTCTCGTTTATATTATTACATTTCCCTCGACACACGTATATTATATTTCTATTTCGATATTATTCGATATTATTAATAAAAATTTGTCGAACCGGTATCGAATATATAATTTAACGAAATGGCTTTCGGATTATCTTCGCCCGAAATTTACTAGGCGCAAATACAATTTTAGTTTGGGATAATTATAAAAAGTAGATCGCCTGGGCGGTGTCACGTAGAAGGCGACTATTGTGCCACTTTGGTCGGTAAGAGTACTTCTTAATCATCGAAACTCATATACTTAGACGCTTAAGTAATACACCGCGCGAAAGTACAGATCGAAACGATCATGGAAATCCGACTAATCGGTCCATATATATGAAAATGTCGAATTCGGGGGAAATCGTATTTTTTTTCGGTTCATTTGACTGAGACAGCGGCATAGATCTTTTTGATTTAAGTTTTCTTTCACAGAACCACCGATATCTAGATTTATTGAAAACAGCAGTACAAACAAGAATTCCGTTATGTACGAATATTATTAGATATAAAATAATTCCCGAGGAACATAATATATAGTTACTATTAGTTCGATCAACAGACTGCGTTTATTTATAAGCAAATTCTATTGAACGTTCGCGAAACAACATCAAATTTATTGAAATTATTCGCCTAACCTAACCTAACCTAACCTAACCTAACCTAACCTCATCACCCGGATTAAGCCACACTTTATAGTAAACACTGCAGAGAAGGAAAAAAAACGTCAGATAATATAAAAATATTGCACCTAGAATATAAATTTAAGAAAAGAAAATTATTAGTAAAATTACAAATTATAAAACATAGTGATTATTTATTAAATAATACGATCAATTTTGACGAAGAATTAATTTCGAAATCGGTTTTATAAATAAAGTTTATTGTAAAAATAAATCGAAGAGTAAATTACTTCCGGCTGGATATATCAAATATAAGTGTTGTTGTTGTATAAATACTAGAAGTTACCCACGGACTGTGTAATTATTTTTTTTTCAATACAACATCGCTGTCTCTTTCTTTTAATTAACAATACATATATATATATATATCCGTCCCTTATTTTCGCCACGCCCTTAAAGCAATAAAACGTGGTTTATACTGCGGATATTGGTAGTGAAGGTACAGTCGAACTGGAAAACGTGTTAAATTTGAAACGATTTGACATCGCTGTTAACTACTTTTTAAAACTTTAAATTGTAATTTCTGTCCTATTTGTGATATCAATATGAAAGAAAGTTTAGAACGAATCCGATAATATAGGCTATAAGCTGTGCGGAATTTCATCTCATTATGGCTCTAATAGTTTTTAAGTTAAATCGGGACAGACAGACAGACAAACAGACAAAATTTAGAAAAAATAGTTTTTCTCTTTATGCGTGGTAAAAATAGCTCAATGCAATGAAAATATTCGCAAATCACAGACACTACAGATATGTAACGTTTATTGTGTAAGCTTAATAATGACGTAGTAATAATCGAAAACCTCGGGCAAATAATTTATTTATTTATTGTGATTATACTGTTTTCATTTATAATTCATAAAATCACTATTCTCCGTACCCCATAATTGAGTACCATACGTCCATACTGGCTTAAAGATGATTTTGTTGTACAATAGTAATTTAGTTTTGTACGGATAATGATGATTTTCTTCTAATAAGCCAGTGGTATTTACGAAATTGAACGTCCAATTTCGCTTTATATTAATATGTCTTTGCCAAGCTAGTCCTTTGTCTAGCTGCGTTCCTAGGTATTTCACACAATCAGTGGCTTGCAGTTCTTTACCCTTGACAGTAATTAGTTTCGCATTATGTTTGCATTTTGTAAACAGTATATAATGCGATTTTGTTTCATTAAGACTTATCTGTCATTTCTTCATCCATCTCAATCATATTTACATTCTGCTGTAGTAGTCGAGTTGCATTTAAAGGATTCTTACTTATAGATAGTATAGCTGTATCATCAGAAAATGTAGTAGCGATAGTGCTTCGATAAGTCGGCAAGTCAGCTTAGCTTATAGGTGGTTAAGTACAGGGACCGAGAACGCTCCCTTGTAACACGCCTGATTTTATTTCCATGAAGCGGTGTAACCTCTCCTTCATATCGCACTCGGTGGCATCCAACTCAAATATTTATAAAATTGAAATGTTCCAATCCAAATCTATACGTATCATAATCAACGCACCTTGGTGTATTAGAAATGATGGCACATATAGAGACCTACAAATAGAAACTGTGAAAAATAAGGATATACAGTGAAACATATGCACAGCGCCTAAGATCGCATCCAAATCCCCTAGCAACAGGCTTAATTAATGATAACATTTAACACACACGTAGATTGAAAGAAAAATTCCATTACACATAATGTAACAATTAAGGTTGAGTCTCATTGGAGAATACCTTACTACTAAATGAATAGAAATATACTCTGTCATACATGAATTTTAATGCTAACTTTAGCAGACTACATAAAAATAACTATTCTCCGATATATCAACATTATATATACATAATATATATATATATGTGTGTATAGATATAATATGTACATATATAGATAGATGTTGGACGGCCCATTCGTACGTGTAAGTGAGTTATCTCTCTGTACATTGTAATACTTCTGAATTTGAATAAATTGATACGTTCGGGCGATAATAAGGACTTATTGTTATTATATCACCCACACATCTTTATTATTACTATAATACCGATATATTGTCGTCACAGGAATACGATGAACTATATATCCGGATGAAGATGACTAAAGTAAAAGAGAGAAAAATATTCTACGTCGACAGAATAAGAATGAAGTTGACGTTTCGGACGATGTGCGGTTAAACTGGAGGCGAAGATCAAACTTTACTTATTCAAGATAGATTTTCACAAAAACTGCCATATTCGTCGACGACAGATTTCAACGTCCTTTTAAAGCTGTCCTTATCAATATCTTCGTCTTCGCTCTAGCAATAGGAAATTGCTATAACTCCGTCTTCGTCGATTCTTGAAGCGGTTATTTTATATTCTATTTTATGTTTATTACATATATATATATATATATATATATATATATATATATATATATATATATATATATATATATATATATATAAGGCCAAAATACTTATACAAGTTTCTAACGCTTCCACACGCTGTTGTGTATACAAACCTCTCGTTCACGCGATACCTATGAAAACAGATACATATAAAGAAAAACAAAGAATTTTTCGTCTATACACTGCATACGGTAAAGATGCGCAAGTATGATTTGAATGACAAATTGGGTATTTCCTATTTCATTATACGCTCTTCTCAGTATAGACGATCGGTTTCCAAACTGCTTCCAATTCTATAATACTCGTATCTTGTTGGTTGTCCCGTCTAATATCTATATCGGAGTGCCGGCCGGCAATGCGTTATACTATCGTTTTTTTCTGTCATTTTTCTAACAAGAAAGAACCTGAAACGGAATAGAAACTAAAGCCAAAAAAATAATAATAAAAAATTCATCCACATCCTTCTTTATTTATAACGAAATTTCCATCATCATAATAAGGCTGCTTTCGCATGATTTGAAAGATACCGCATTCTGTTTGATCGAATAATTTGGTACGTGCGTTTTCCGGAATAGAAAATTTCTAGTTAGTTCAATTTTCGTAGTTCTCGATAAACCTGTTCACGTGAAATACGAATAATCTGAATCTAATTTAGAATTTCCAACAACTAAACTCAAATTTAATTTATTACGTTTTCTGCGTATTTGACTTTCATTATCCATATATATATATATATATATATATATATATATATATATATATATATATATATATATATATATATATGTATATATATAAAGTTTAGATTGTGGAATGTAGTGATTTTTTATTACTTTGATTACAAAAATTAATTAAAATCACTAAAACTTTATTATCTTGAAATTCACAAAGCTTTTCGGCAACTACGCCATTTTCAAGCGATATTTAAATTTAGATCAAAATAAAAACACAAAATATAAATTTATTATTCCTCATTTTATATGTATAAATTTGTGAACTTATATTTAAATTTATATTTTGTGTTTTTATTTTTAGATCTTTATTTTGATCTAAATTTAAATATCGCTTGATAATGGCGTAGTTGCCGAAGAGCTTTGTGAATTTCAAGAAAATAAAGTTTTAGTGATTTTAACTACTTTTTGTAATCAAATGTATATATATATATATGTATATATATATATATATATATATATATATATATATATATATATAATCGGGAGGTTCGAAATCAACACGCGACATAGAAAGTTTTCATTATTATTTAATTCTTAATTATCACGGAGAAGGCAGTGGTACTCCAGTCCGTGTAACGTCAATGTGAGCACATCTGCGTCGCATATGACTTGAATGCTAGCTCATTTTGTACATAAAAATAAACGTACAATAGCTAGACACGACGTTCGACAACGAACAATATGACAAAGATGATGATATATATATATGTGTGTGTTATTATGTACATACATACACTTTCAATCAAATAGTTTCCTTACAGCATTTGTCGGATTTTAACATAAAATCATTTTAAATTAAACCATATATATCACAAAAAGAAGCGTTAAAGATCATTTCTTCTTTCGGAAATTTTATTATAAAATTCAAGATATTTCCTAGAACTGTGACAATACTTTCATGAATGTCAGAACCGGTTAGATTGATTACTGACGGTGCAGATAAATTTCTTCGGTGCATCATCGTGATATTATTCTAGGCGGCATTTAAATTATTGAATACTTTAATGAGCTTTTCTTTTTTATTCCACATATCGATTTCCTTGGCTTCAGTAAAATTAGTGTCAGTCGTCCGTTCCCAATCGTTCCGAACAATGACATCTTCGAGTTGTTGCTGTAACATAACAAAACTTTTTATCCAATTCGGTGTGTTCGAACTGATTTCTGAAATTAGTTGCTTGTGGCTCAACATGCGGAATAATCTTTAATTTCTTTTTGCCGAATTGAATTTTCACGCAGTTCGGTATGATATTGCTATCGCAACATCTTTTTAAAAATGTGAGATCGCATAACGTCTTACTCTTCTGAGATCGAACCTTTTTGGCAATTTTTATATTATTTGACAGTTTTCGTTTCCGAGACCTTAAAGATCAATTGAAATAAACCTAATTGATCCTGAGCATACGGAAAAGAAGAAATCTAAACTAATTGGAAATAGTGAAGTGGTAAATCTATATATATATATATATATATATATATATATATATATATATATATATATATATATATATATATATATATCATCATCATCATCATGTAGTCCTAAGACGGGTTTGCTATATATATATATATATGGATTGGACGTGGAAGCTTTGGATAGTTCGATAAATAGTGGAAACGAAGGAAATTCAGAGTCTAAAAGCTTTTAACCACCTGGCTTATTAACGATTTTTTAATAATATTTCATAACCATAATGAACCAATTCACGATCGGACATTTAAAGTGTCCTTTCCTTTCTTCGAGATTTTCTAAAAAAAATCGATTTAGCTTAGTCCGATATCCTATCGGTATACTCTTTCGTTAATTTCGAGTAGTTTTCTATCGGCAATTACGTACGCTAGACTACTCCGTAAGATAATATATCTTTCTCTTTTTTTTTAGCATTTCATCTCACTCTTATCAGTCGATTATATAGAAAATGGCCTAAATAATAATGCATAATTTCCGTTAAGATTCTAGTTGTAATTTTGTTTAACGGTCACGACTTTCAATATGCTCTACTGTTAAATGCGAGCAGTGGCGTACCCAGGATTTGTATCAGAAGTAAGCTCAAACATGTCCCCCACTTGAAAAAAAAAAAAACGAATTAAAAAATTCGTAATAAAAATGAATGAAATGTACACAGCGAATGTGTAACAAAATTCAACAGACAAAACAAACTACATACAATCGTAAGCAACAGCGGAACAAGTAATAACAACAAGAAAAACGCACTGGTCACGACGTGGGTCATATTCAAATGCCTAATGGCCTAACCAGCCGCCATTTTTTTCTTTGTATTGCGCACAGTCAACTGGATTTCAACGTCATCAGAATGTAAGGAATATTTTCTAACGGTACTTTTGTTTCAATCTAGGCCGTTTTGCACGCTCTTCAAGATCAGCTTCTATTAGTGATAACTTTTTCAAATATTCTGTTTCAACTATCATTTTAGCTGCGAAATTGTTTGGAGCTTATAAGTCCTGCTTCTAGATACGTATTTTATACGTTTCTAAGCCCTGTAGAGGGGGGGTTAAGCTCGGTACCCTCCACCGTGGGTGCGAAACTGAATTACAATCACGTCCGTTGTGTATAGCATTTTCTGTTTACTGTATTAAATATAAACATAATCCCGATCGGTTCTAATCACATAAATTTGATTTTTTTTTTTTTTATTTCGGCATTTTTTAATCTTGCATTTCTTTCGGATCAGATTTATGCTAAATATTACCGATGTGAAAGTTAAAATAAGTCTTTGCAAAGGTCGAAAGTTGCGATAACTAAGGGTTACTTAACGAAATAAATGCTTTCAATTCCTCCCTTAAGTGGGTTATTAAATTAAATTCTCCCTATACGAGGGTACTGGATGCCTATCCGAATCCTTCGTTTTATGTAGTATTACTTTTAAACGTACGCTTAAATACAGGAACGTATAGAGATCGTTTAAATTATTTCAAAATCCGTAGAATACGTTTACGGTTTAAATCCTCGCTGTCGGTATAAACGTCATACCGACATAGATAACAGGTGTCTAATTCCGAAAGAGAAAGATAGATTAAGCGGTCACTCTGTAGGATAAAAGAGTAGAATATTTCTATTTACAGTTTCGATTTCTATATAGAATTGTACACACCTATCGATTTATAGAAAACGAGTAACGATACTGATGGGCTATCAGCGAATAAACGAGTGCGATGTTTGGTTCGGCAACGAGAGAAATAGCGAATTGAAATAGCAGATAAGTTTCTTCTTTAATATTGGCCTTTTACAAAACCACAGAAAAGACGCGACTATAAAAGATGTTGCATTCTCATTTCTTTATTTTTCCAATTTCAAAAAATAAGAAAAAACAGCGATTTCGTTAAAGCACGCTTTATATATATATATATATATATATATATATATATATATATATATATATATATATATACATATAAAAATAAACACGAACATAGGATACCAGCGTAAAACACCCATCTACTATAAGAAAACGGAGAAAAAGGGTTTCCCTCGTACATTAAAATTGTAACTAAACCGCCAGGAAACTACTTCCTTTTCACCCCACTTATTATGTGTCCCATTATAATAGTGATAATAATAATAATAGTAATAATAATAATAATAATAATAATAATAATAATAATAATAATAATATTATAATAATAAAATAAAATACTTAACCAACCAATCTTCGACAACAACCTCCCTCATCGTCTTATCATTGCTTCATTCATGGATACAAGATCATCTCGCACGTGAAACGACGAGCTAAACGAATTTTTCTATAACGTATCCTTATCGGGTGATTTTATGCGCATGGTTCCTTATCACAGTTATACAGAGGAAAATACGTCGAATATGTAATATCTCCAGAATAAATACGTATTTCTTAATATATATATATATAGATAGATAGATATAAATATATGTATATATGTACTAAAAAGGTTCTATTCTTTGGGATAAATTCTCCGCACTTTCATATCGCGCTGAAAAGGAAGAAATCATTTATTCAAATTTTACCAAGGAGAAAATTAGTTTTTTGAATTTTTCGCAAGAAAAAACATACTTACTAGCTCACACATACAAATGCAAGCTTAAACGTATGTATTTATATATAAATAATATTTGTATGCACGATAAGTGAATTACTGTCGTATCAGAAAATTACAATATTCAAGATCTAGTATATTATATATATATATATATATATATATATATATATATATATATATATATATATATATATATGTATATATATATATATGTACATATATATATGTATATATATAATCATCATAATTTTCAGCCTATATTAATCTACTGCTGGACGTACGCTTTCCCCAATTATTTGCAGTTATTACGATTTTGAGTTATTTTTATCCAGTATTCATACCACCTTTGTTTCTCTTCTTGTCAATTGGCCGCCATTACAATATCCGTTTTGTCCATCCGTTACCTATATCTCACCTTTATTTTTGCCATTCGTTCCGCAGCATCATAGAGTTCAGTCTTCACAGTTTCCTATTTATTTTGTTTTCAATCTATGTATAAATTATACATGTTATATAAAAGAAGAAGAAAAAGAAGAAGAAGAAAACGTATATTTCGCATAAATTACAAATTAAAACAAACAGAAATTTTTAAAACTGTGTACCGTTACAAATAAAAACTTACCATTTTTGCTACTTTCCAGTTAGAGGGAAAGTATTCTAGTTTAAACATACTATTGATAATGATAGTGAGTTGAACAATAGCTTTGAACGGTACTTTTTTTTTTAGGATAATCGACGGAATGTTATCATCTCCAACTGAATGCTTGTTTTTGAAAGATTGAGTGTATTTAAGCACCTCCTTTTGGTGAAGTAAGTAGTGGCTGGGATATGAATTTCGGAGAGGTTGTATATTTTTTAATGGCAAGTCTTATTTTATTATTCCGATAATTGGACGATAGATTGGCATTTCGACTATGCGTGTTGAAATAGTAACCAGCCAAGAATTCAGCTTTGCCATTATCTGAATAAACATACCTATTAAGATGATTGTCATAAAGCGGTGGGAGTGCTTCAATTCGTTGAGTGTATCGTTTGCAAACCCTCCAAAGACTGTTATCATTAGTAGCTAGTTGGGAAAAGGTGTTAGCAACTTTATCATTTAAATTTTTATTCAATAAAATTTGAACTAACTTTGTAAATAGATTTAATAGTTTTTTTTATAGAACGGCAATCAGTGTTAGAAGAATGACGTCTCGTATACATTCTACGAAGTTTATTTTTAACCCCGATAATAACAATAATGTATGCCGGCAGAGCTCGTATATAGTTCGGTATTTTAAATGGTATAGAAATTTGACTCGCCTCTCTGATCAGATTGGTAAGGTCGCTGAGGTTGTTATCAACATCAGTAGGGCTATTTATAGAGTGAACAAGTTTAATCTTATTAGAGATGTAATTTCTAAGCTTTGCCCAATCAGCATTAGTGTAATCACTAAATCTATAACACTTGGTCTACAACTCTGAGACGGGAAGTAAGTAGGTTCGCATGGAGCCATTATCTGCAGCTCATTTTTTTTCTGCGGCATTAAGAAGTACTCTACCGGCAGCGTTGTCAGCGAAACAATTCCAGAGTTTAGCTTTCGCGTTTAAATCACCAATTATAATAACTCGACGTTTGGCTTTAACCAGTGCAGAAATGTCGTTATATTCGGGTTGTGTATCGGGGTCTTATATACAGCAAACAAAGATATAATGGAATGATCGCGACCAAGAGTTCTGTTAAAAGTGTCACTGGGATTATCTAAGTAGAGATTAATACCTACACCTTGCACACAATGTAAAGAAGGAACATTAATGATATCGTATTTAATATGTTCGTTTATTATTAAAGCAACGCCGCCACTTCTTCGAGATAGGTCGTTGCCATGACAGTTAAAACCACGAAATCTAAGCTAGATATTTTTATCGAGCTTAGTTTCTGAAAGCGCAATTATGTCAACCTTATACTGCAAAATGGTATAGCTCACTATGTTTGTTAATTATGGAATTACAATTCCAAGCAATTAATTTCAACTTATTATTAGTACCCATCAGACATGGTACTAAATATAATGAGCGGCAAATATTTCTAAAATTATGCTAACTTTCGTAAGCGTATCGCTATTTCTACATAATTTTAATCTAGAAATTATTTTTTTAACTACGTCAATGAATTTCCTAATATTTAGTTCCCTAAATAAACTTAATAAAAACGATATATCGGAAATTGAACATCGTTATTATTACCGATAGTTTCTGCCGTGCGAGTGACGCTGGCGTAAGTTCTACTATTTACAGTATTGTTAGCATTATTATTATTATTATTACTACTGTTGTTACTATTACTACTACTACCACCCTTGCTGCGAGCAACAGTAGTGTTACTCGAGCTTGCCTGCTCAACGTTAACTACAGCAGTACTATAGGAAGTAGAAGGAGAACGACTTGGCTGTGTCCGCCTTCTAGCCAACACGGATGCATTAACTTTTTAATAAATATTACATTCAGGAGAATTTGCAAGGTGGTCACCTGAGCAGTTCGCACATTTAAACGACTGTTGTCGTGTGCACGCACCGCCAGGGTGATTGGCACCACACTTAAGGCATCTATCTGGAAGATTGCAATTATTCGACGTATGCCCGAACCTTTGACACCTGTAGCACTGAATTATCTCATCCCTGCGACTGTATTTTTCCCATTTAATACAGCAACAGGATAGAGTTGGGACGTGTGTTGTCAGTTCTTCTTCTACTTCCTTTTCCGTAAAGGAGGAAGGTAGTCCCTTCAGCACCATTCTAATGGGCTTACGCTCCTTAGGTAAATGCGTGTAATAGGTGGTTGTTACTTTTAAGATACGTTATTATTTTATCGAAATTTTCTGAGGTGTTAACAATTATTGTGGTTTTATCCTTAAAATTACGTAATTTAAAGTTATTTAATACGAGCGACTTAATATTATTTATCAACGATCTTATATTTAAAATGCTATTATTCAAAAGCACGATGGGCGGGTATTTACCAGTTACATTGGGGGCAGTGGTGGATGTGTGATGTTGAATACCGTATACACACGCACATATACAAACATATACATTTATACGGTATATATTCGTACATATATATATATATATATATATATATATATATATATATATATATATATATATATATATATATATTATACGTGCTATTCCACGAGCTACGTGCAGTTATTGAAACATTTTATTCATGATCTAAAATTGGGTATTTCAGTATTAAATTGGGAATGTTTTCCTATTTGTATCGATCAGGACTTGATATTTGATGTTTAAACATACACTCACACACATATATGTATGTATGCATTATAATTATTGTTCGTTGCTGAACGTCGTGACTAGCCATTGCACCTTTATTTATGGATACAAAAATGTGCTAGCATTCAAAACACTATTTATACGGGACGCAGATACACGCGCGTATGGTGTTATAGGCCTTCTCCCTGATAATTTAGAATTATATGATGATGAAAAACTTTCTATTGTTGGTTTCGAAACCTCGACCACGTTGAGTAGACGTCGAGCACTCTAGCAACTACACCATCGCGAAGCATATAATTCAGTACTTGAGATGGTCGACTGTGATGAGCGAGTTGTTTTGGTGGACGCTGCATATTATACAGCGGATATAAATATTCTGCATAAACGATTCGACGATATGGTTATCTTTCTCAGAGTTGACGTGAATGAACTACCAATAGGCTAGTCCGTATGGGACGTCGTAGAGGTGTGTGTCTATAATCTGTCACATACGGCAAAGTCATTGATAATTCGAGCAGCGGTAAAACGCAACGTTGGACATTATTAGCGATTTTATGTTGTATACACAGTTACGTACATGTTTCAGATAATAAAAACAGATTTTCGTTAATGCATAACTAGTTTTATTTTATCGCGGACGGGTTTGTACTCGACGAAAATTTTTGAATGAAAATTTATTTAAAAATTGGAAAACGAGAGATTAGCTTATAATTATTTGTAGAATACAATGTCGTTAGGACGACCGTCATTTGTAACAATACATTCAGTCATTTTGCTAAATTTTCGAGCATAGCTCGCTGAATTTTTAAAATTTCTTTAGAAATCAGAGTTTTCAAGTCTTCAGATCTCGTACATGTATTTCGTAAACGTGGTTCTATCGCCACAAAAAAAAAATCTAGAGCTGTCATTTGCAATCATACATTCATTTAGTCAAATTTTCGAACACTTTTCTATCATAGGTCGCTGAATTTTTGAAATTTTTTCAGAAATCCCAGTCGGAAAACTAAAAAAAAAAAAACTTTTTGAACCGGAAATACTTTGAACGGTTTATTTATACCCGAAAATTTTATAACTTCCATTTACACTTCAATTAAAATTTAAATTTAGAGAAATAAACAACAAAAAAAAGTTAATTATCGAGCGAATATAAAAATAAAATATACAAATATATAAATATATTTAGATGTGAAAAATATTAATTTAGATATACAATTTACAAAAATTAGCAAAATGAAAAAATTAAATTTTACATACGTTGGCGCGTGCGTGCGAAATTTAATAAATCTATATAGGTGACCCGGGGAAGACGTTTTTTTTTTTTTTAATAACACAAAAACAACTCGATCAAATTTTTTCAATGAAATTTTATTTAAAAAAATAGAAATACGAGAGATTAGCATACAATTATTCGTGGAACACAATATCGTTCAGACGACTGCCATTTGCAACAGTACGTTCATTCGCTCTTTTTACAACATTTCCGAACTCTTTTCGAGAATAGGTGGCTTAATTTTGGCGAAAATATTACACAGTTTGTGCGAATTTTAATTAATCTCATCGTAGGTAAAAATTAATCCGAATTGTTCGCTAGGGATTAACAAAAATTTATTGCGGTACACAACATTTTTGATCTAACGGACAGCGCTGTCATAACGAATCGTTAACATAACGAAATCGTTATTCCGGCGTTAGCTCGCTAAACACGCTCTCTAAATAAATACGACTAAATTGCCGGATGTCGTTTATTGATAATATTATTATCGACATAAATGAATATGATATAATAATAATGTTTAAGAAAATCACCAACCTAAAAAAAATAAATTATAAATTTTTAACTGTATTGTTTTTTTCGATTTTGGCCAACTATGGAAAAATAATGATAATGAGATTTTCTTTTTCCTTCTTCAATATTCGTTCATCTTCAAGCTGTGTCGCGCTTTTCTTTCTTCTGTCCACACGTTACTTCTTCTTCACGTTTTCGGCAAAACCTTTAAATGAGTTGATTTTCTGTCGGAATTTATTTCTATCGATTACGTCCTCACTTTTCATGTTCATTTCTGATATATCTTTTTCGGTTTCTATATAAGTTTATTGGTTGGATCGCTTTCGAAGTATTCAAATATGGCTTCAGTTTTCCTATGTGGCTCCATTCTTTTTAGGTGACCGTAAAATCTTATTCTTCTTTGTCTCATTGTATATCTTTTCAATTTTCTCTAATGTTCGGTTCCAGAATTTTTCTTATAATCCTTCGTTCCTTCTTCTTCACTCTGAGCTCGATTTCTTTTCTCGTGTAATTATTCTCATAATTTTTCGTTCTTTCTTCTCTATGAGCTCGATTTCTTTTCTTGTGTTTTAACTGATTTTTTATTGTTTATTTATTTTATTTGTTTTTTTAAATATCACTACATTCCACACGTTTCAAAATCAATAATATTTGACGCCATTTTCATTTACATTCCTATAAATATATTCGCAAAGAAAAATATACCTAAAAAAAAAGAAAAAATTTCATCACGTCTAATAAATGTGGAGGATAATTTTTGTGGGAATCGCCGATACACATACATAAATATAGATGTAGATACAGATATGATCGCCGTATACAATTAGTCGCGGATTATATGCGAGTATATTCAGGATAATAAAAAACATTTAAATGTAAAAGATTTCCCTCGGACACATTAAAACTATTAAGATCGTAAATAGGTTCGATTAACCCGAAGAAGCGGTATTATTAGCGTATATAATTAAATATATCACACGACTCTATAAGCGTACACGAAAATACGCGCGCTATTCGTGTGTATACGTGTGAAATTGGTAGTATACATTACCGGATACTATAATAAGACAAGGCGTAATTACTGTACTTCGAACAGGTACAAGAATCTACCATTAGGCAAAACGCCATTAGTAATCTATATCGAAAACAAAACGGAATCGACTTCGGCTCTGACGGTTAGAAACTAATCTGCTTTTACACCGATTCGGGATTTGACCGAGAAGCGATATTTACCGCACGATGATAAGGTTAATGAGGTAAATACCACACTACTTCTTGGTCATTCTATTAACTGCGCTCTAGGTTCGTCTAAACGTCGCTATTATACCCCATGTATATATATATATAGCTTAACTAGTTGCCAAGTTGCCATCTCGATGGATACTTTCGTTGGAAATTCAGTGATACACGAGTATGTGTATCCAGCGAAATATTCTCTAAGCGTGTCGCTTAACGGCGTGTAAGTTTCGCACTCTAAAGTGGTAAGACTTGTCATCGGCTCGACTTTTTACTCGAGGAATATAAAAAAAAAAAATATACGAACCTTCGGTTTAGAGTGTATTTTTTAAAATTGTTATAATTTATCAACGTTCTACTATACTAACGAGTATCGCGACACTTTTATGTTAAGTAGTTATATCTACGAACACATACACACACCGCAACTACCTATATATATATATATATATATATATATATATATATATATATATATATATATAACAAAAATAGTAATAACAACAATATTTATTTTATGGAAGTCATTTTATCAATAATATAATTAAATTTTAAAAAGTTTGGAATGTAGCGATAGTAATTGCGTTATTGTTTATGTACAAGTTTCATATTGTTGGTTGTTTTTTCATTTATTTTTATCACAATTGTTATTGTGTTATCGTTACGTATGAATTTTATATTGATGATTGCTGATGATATGTTTATCACATTCACGATCAGATCATTTAAAAATACGGTTTTATCACTATAATTTTTTTGTAAATCCTGTTAGGAAGTAATTTTTTTGTTTACATTTATGTACATTTTTATAATTTATTATCGTTTTAAATATATTCACTTGGGCTTACACAAAAAAAAAACTTTGTGATTTTCCAATAAAGAATTTAATTTTTTTTCATTTTTAGTTATATAATCAAACTTGACATAATAATAATAATAATAATAATTTAGTAATTATCAATTTATCACTGAACGTGGATTTTATAACATAAATAAAAAATATCAAATTTTATAGAATAGCGACGATTAATTCTTGGATATATAAATATTGTTAGTTTTACCCATAATAACGAATAAAAGAAATCCTACATATATAAGCGTAATAAAAATAATAATAATCAAATCAAATATGTTCAAATATAATACGCAATATTACAAATATTTATTATATTCACGATTATTTACCCTCGAAGTACGTACAACCGAATACAAGTGTATATATAACTATTATATAAATAACTAGAAGTTACCCACAATAAAACTTCGTTAAAAAAAGAGCAGAATAAACATTATTAAGTAACCTTAACCCGCAGTCATACACCCCATCTGTAACTATCAAATACTTACACCATACAAGTTAACACGCTACACGCAGATACACAAAATCCTCTCAAACAACAGTTAGAATCCTGGCTTTTGATGAAGAATGCGGACTTTTAGCATATAAATATAAATTAGACATCTTTATATCCGTCGTAGTTACAAACGGCATATGCAGATTTGCATAATTTTGATAATAATAATAAAAAAAAAGTCGCCGTTGACACATTAAAATGTAGCGTTTAAGAATATTTCAAAATTTATATCTTAGGAAATAAATTTAAAGCTTATCGACACCTAATAATATGTTTCTTTTCTTATTTACGTTTGCATATTACCCTTTACACCATCGCACCCTATCAGTACTACAAACTAATCCTTCTTAAACGAAAGGCACTTTCATGTTAAAAATGAAGATGTAACATCTCGTATACATCCTCTAAGACTGCGGGAGTTAGGCAGGGAAGTGTACTGGGAATCTGTCAGTATTGGAGAGAACATTGGTGGCCATATTTGCTGACGATACTGCAGTACTCTCTGAAAGCCATTGTCCAAAGAAGGCAAGACTCCAAAACGCAATAAACCAAATATGTACTCGGTGTGAAAAATGGATAATGAATATAAATGAAACAAAATCAAGTCATATAACATTTACCAACAGGTTGGTAACATCAAAACCAATTCAGATCAGTAATAAAATAGTGAAAGCAGAAGATCACATCAAATATCTAGGCCTACATTTGGACAAAAATATTAAAGCTAAAAGAACTGAGCTTAATACAAAAATCAGACATCTGTACTGGCTAATAGGCAGGAAGTTAAAGCTTTCTCCAAACAACAAGCTTTTGCTTTACAAAATAGGTTTTAGCTTCTGTATGGAGGTGTGGTTGCCAGTTGTGGGGATGTAGCGCCAAGACAAACGTCGAAGTGATTCAACGTTTTCAAAACAAAATATTGAGAACACTGGCGGATGCTCCATGGTTTGTAAGCAATAAAACGTTACATCAAGAAAGGTGCCATATGTAACGGAAATAATAAAAACGAGGCCAGTAAACACGTAGACGGATTATCAAACCACTCAAATTGGTCTGCAATCAACCTACTAGATAACTCAACTGAAGTTATTAGACTTACTTGATTAATTAAGCTACTTTACTTTTAGGTGCCCTTCGCTGGAAGGTCTACCGATCATGTTACATAATTATCCTACAATCTATTGATAGCCTATTAAGGCTAGGTATAGATTTAAAAAAAAATATATATATATATATATATATATAATCTATAATCATGCCTAGTTTAACAGGGATCTATAGGAAGCTGCTACTCCGTGCACCATGCAAAAGGATGCCGCATCCCGTTGACAAATTTTTTCTTGCATAGCCGCGAAATTTAAACAAAATCGAAAAAATCCAAAAATATACCCCAAAAACGTTTAAACTCGCATAGCCTTAAAATGTATTATTATTAATATTACTAAGTATAATATTATGGGAACTTGTTCTTATACATATTCAATCCAAATCCTTAGTAATAACATTATTTACTTTTAATTTTTATTGTTTCGAATAATTAAAAAAAAAATCGTTTTACCGTTTTAATTCATGGTTTTTGAGATTAATAATGAACTGTGTTATGCGGGTTTAACGTCTTCAGGTTTACAATCTTCGGGTTTTCCGTTGTATAAGATCCCTGATAAGTAATTAGCCGCGGGGTCGGTCTCTGAAAATATTAATCCGCCGGACCTGTCTAATTCTTCAGTTCACTTTGATGTGTTTTTATTACCTCCCTTATCGACTGTATCTCACACACTTACTAACGCGTACGACCTTTTTTCCCAATTTTAAAACGTCAGTATTCAATAAGAACAACAATAAAAATCAAAAAAACGTAATAAAAATATTAATAAAAATTCATCCGGTCTTATTTTCTGTTTTTTCGATTTCTTTTTATTTTAATATTATTCTCGTCTCGGCAGTTTCTTCGACGTCGGTAGATTAATAATATTATAACGAGAGTCGGCGCGCGGACTACTACTAACCGTGTATAAACGGGCTATAAGGCCGCGTTATAGGGGTCGCTTTTTCGCCAGAAGAAAATGAAAGTTTTCGGATATGCGAAAATCTCATATAGAGGAAAAGTGCTTCTTGCGACGGCAATGGAAGGGCGGATGATAGCGTCCACCGGATAAACTGCGAATCAGGTACGAAAGGAACGTTGTCGGAGTTTTCGACGATATTAAATCGAGAGAATAAAATTCTTCTCCCATTTTCTGCCACGATGCAACGATGTAGTAACTGGCCGTTCGAAATGACGTTATACGGTTATCCCATTTTTAATATCTTATATCGAGTTCGACACGCCGCCTTGGTAACGGCAGCATCACCTGTCATAACTTTAAATTAAAAAAATAATATTACCCTCGTCCCGACGACGTTACTTTCCATCCACCATTCACGCAACTCGCGTAGCTTTTAGCTTCCAGTTCTTCTTTTACGTTTTTCGAATATAGCGGACGATAGATATTCGGATATTTTTATTTATCCTAGAAGACCAATTAACGATTTTAATTCGAACTCGGGGTATTCTTCATTTTAATTTCTTTTATTATTATTATTATATATATACATTTTTTTTTTGTTTTTGCGGCTCTCTTAGAAATATCGAATGATTAGCGGACAGCGAAGTTAATTCCCTGTTACTTTCGACACAGTCCCTTATAATGACCGTCATTTTACTAATCTACTCGTAACCGGGTGTAAGCGTTCCTGTCGTGTTGATTTCCCGCCATCGCATCCAAACTGTTGTCACGTTGTTCTAATTACATTCTACTCTCGCGATTATTTACTTCAACACGTTGCACTTCTGCTATTCATTCCTGTAAATTAATATTCCGTCGTATGACCTCGAATTCGAGAATATTATCGTCCGTATCAGTCCGCACGCTATATCGAATTTTCTTTTTCGAAACGATCGCCTCCGATTGCACTAAATTTAAAAATTCTACACCGAAATAACTTCGGCCGTTATAAGCAACGCGAAAAACTTTCGAAATTCGCTCGATCGAATTCGTAATAGAACAGTACTTTTAAATCGTAACGACTTTTAAAGTTATACTTAAGAAAATAGATTTTTAATTCTTAATGACAAAGAAAATAATTAGTTCAACGAAAAAAAACAAACACAAAGAAGATGAAACTACAAAATAAAATTCGAGCCGTTATAAAATAATCTTTCGGGGCAATATATCGTTCGATTTAATTATTAAAATGAACACACACACATATATATATATATATATATATATATATACATTTATCATTTCCGCTTGTTAACAACAATATATAAAATCGGATGACCTAACGTTCTTAAAACATAATTACCAAGTTAAAATTTTAAAACGTCGCAATAAAAATCAGTGTTACCACTTTGTTCAACAATAATAATACAAAATAAATAACGCTAGAAATAGCTTAAGAGACGGTAAGTGAAACTTAAAATTAAATATTATTATTAACGAGAAAAAAAATTACGCCGTAATTCGTTATATTTTATACGATAGTTTACGAAATCAATTATCGAAGTAACGCTTCAAGTATTAATCGGTTAGAACGAGAAAAAATTATTTTCAATGGCACAAAAATTAAACATCATACCGGACCAATATGGAATGGAGATGTCGAAAAAAATCTTCGATCCCTTCAAATATTTCGGACGTATAATAAGAGAAAACGTATATTGTAGTAAAGAGATCTGGCGAAGAATTAAAGAGGCGTTTAAGAGATTAAGAGAAAAATACATATAATATCGCGGAACACGTTGTCAATATGATTACCAAAACGTATTGCCAAGTCGTATATACGGGAAGCAGCGCTATACGCGGCCGAAATTTCGAACTTTAAACAAAAGCGATTGTCAGCGAAACGGTCAAATAGAAAAATTTCGCGACGTTGATAAAACACCAAACGAAGAAGTTTTTAACGAAGTACAAGAGGAACTGTTGAAAACGGTTAGAAAAACAAAAAAAAATTAAATAGATAGGACACGTGTTAAAACACGATAACGTATTGAAAGATATTTTAAAAGGAAAAGTAGCCGTGTGCAGGCCGAAAGAAAGACCGAGATAGACAATGATGGGCACAATCGGGAGCTACATCGAACTGAAAAGGCTAACGACAGAACGAAGAAAATTAAAACCAGTCCGAGGATTGTAAGACACAATATTCAGTCGATGCGATTAATTAATTCTTCCGTACGTAATTCGAAATTATCGCAGGAATTACGCCCGCGGACGTGCGGACGGGGTAAAAAATTCTTAATACGAAGAATTCAAAAATTTACTGATCGCTTATTTTTTTTAATTTTCTAAAGAAACATCACAAAAGTGATATTCGGAAACATTTAGCATTATTCTTGTATTTTGCTTGTAATAAAATCATCTTAGATAATTTTCATCGGTATCTTGCTAGGCTCTAATTCACGCGGTTTTGTTCGTTTTAATCTCCAAATATCGAGTTTACGATACTTCAGCATATTTATGTCCGTATTTACGCGTGTTCTTACTCTTTGTTGATATTTTCTATCCGTTCAGAACTGTGAGATCGCGACGGATAACTGAACTCCTTTCGCGCCATCTAGCGTCTGCTATTTTTCTAATGATATTATTCTGCATTCGTTGCGTACTTTGTGCGTCGCTCGATTTAGTCCAACTCCACACTCAACATAGCTCCGTACAGGATTGATTACTTGATTATAAAGTAAAAGTGTTTACTTAACGAAAGTGTACTTCTTTAGTTTAATTACCGATACGTTTCTGCCATTTTTATTTTTATAACCTCCTCCTTTTTCTCGGCTATGTGAATTCTCCACATCAGCTTTTCGTCTAAGTACATGCCGAGGTACTTAGCACATGTGTCAGATCACGTCGAGAATTGACCTAAGGTCGTGTCATTTTAAAAATAGTCACCATTTATTGTAAATAGCGACGAAAACACTCGGCTCTAAATAGAACAGGATTCTTAAGGAGTGGATATTAATTTATAAAATTATCTTCTTTTTTTATTAATAAGAATCCGTATGCGCGTGACGAGGATTTAGACCGTTTCACGCGAATTAGACTCCTCACTCAATAAACACCTAGTTCTAGACGTCTGTAGTTAATCGAATAATTTATATCGATTAACCGATTATTACCGATTAACCGATTATTATCCGTAAAGTATAATCGATTAATCGCTTAGTTAAGAAAATACCGTACTATCTGTACGAGTGGGTGAATTAATAGCAGCACGTACGATTATATACGTCTAGTAGACGAAAGATTATTCTCGCCCACCATTCATATCTATCTACAAATCTAAATACACACATACTGTGTATACATATATGTATGTATATAAGTACATATACAAATGTATATGTATACATATGCATATATATATATATATATATATATATGTGTGTGTGTGTGTGTGTGTGTATGTGTGTGTATCATATATATATAAATACATATTAGCATATTAGCGGATAGAGCAGCTGGAAAAATAAATGGAAGTAGTAGAATAGAAAAAATTAAAATGCCGTGGATGGAATCTATACCTCACATGAAGCAGATAATAAATGATAAATGGCAAACACAATATAAAAAGATCAGTGGAAATATTGGGAAAAATATTTTTAAATTCGTTTACAAATAAAATGAACGGAGAATTTGTACGATATATACGAATATACATATATATATATATATATATATATATATATATATATATATATATATATATATATATTAAAAACTGAGGAAACATTGAAACATTACATAAACTGGGTATATCCAGTAATTTATGAGAATGCGGAGAAATTGGCTCAATTGAACATCTTATCTGGCAATGTGAAATATATAGTGACCCCGCAGAAAAAATTTCAGAAAAAAATTATTACCATTTTATATGACCATGTCAATAACCTTATTATTACAGATTGTACACAAACCAAATCAAGAACAGACTTACACCTTTTATCAGTACATAAAATATATAACAAAATAATCATATAAAATATAAACTAATTCAAGTGACTAATTAAACAATGTAGATAGGTAGGATGTCGAAAGCTATGTTCGGGTGGGTTATATATATGTATATAAATTTATATATATATATATATACCTATGTACATATGTATATTTATATGTATATATATGTGTGTGTTTGTGTGTGTACATATAAATGTATATATATATATACATTGATATATACATATATACACAAACATACATATGTAATATATATATATATTCTTCGTGCTCAGTTACGTCCTAGATGATAATCGATTAACAACCATCGAATTATTCTACCGTGTAATACAACCGATCGTTTTCGATTTCTTCGATTTTCGAAGAGTTCGCTTTCACGGACGACCGACTTCAATTAGCCGACTTAACAACCGCTACTAGTAAGATCTGCCAAACCTCTGCCACGGCACCAACTCAGCCACCCAAATTCCGCCGGCATTTGATCATTAATGTTGGTTAATTTGTTGTAGTCGAAAATATTATTAAGAACCCCTCGTTCCTTATCGATGTCGCATCTGGAGGAAATTTTAATTTTCCGCTCCTTTAATATAGGCTATCCTTTTCTTATTATTTCTACGTTATTACCTCTATTTACCGCTACCTCGTACGAAAATAACGCTTAAATTTTTTCTGTCTCATTCTAATTAATCGATTCTCTTTGGTTGTAATAATGATTTTTTTTTTAAACCAAAAAATAAATCAGTTTTGAAGAAAAAAACAAAACGAAAACATCTTTAATAAATTAGTAATGAATCGCGTGTAAACAACACTTGCAAAAACACGCACACATGCCGCAAATATACGAATGCAGTTACGTATATATATATATATATATATATAATGCACATTAATTGGTAAATATATTATAATACATCTACATATATATATATATATATATATATATATATATATATATATATATATATATATATATTTAGGGTACACATGTGTATATGTATTAAATTCTGAAATCAAAAAGTCGACTTGAAACAAACTCGAAGCAGTCGGCGAGATCCGTGCAATACGTGGTGCAGCCACGGTTGAAACAGTTCAATGTAAATAAAGAGCCAACGCTGAAGAGGAGCTTCCTTTTTATTAAACGTAGTCGAGTTTATAATTTACGAACGTGAATAATCGAAAAATAATTAAACAAAAATTCAGTCGCTCCTTTATAAATAATTACGCACGTCATTTATATTTAATTCCGCCAATGTTAGGTTGAATTTTAATATTTCTTATTAACTTTATTCTAGTGTACATTAGCTCCCATTGACCCCTATGCTCTAGTTGAATAAAGTGAATGATATCTTTGTGAGTTATTAAGGACAGCTCTACACCACTAGACGACGAGTCTTTAGCCAATGAATCAACAAATTCGTTGTCTGGAATACCTCTATGACCCGACACCCACAAGAAGGACACAGATATTCCCACACGTTCCAAATTATTAAGTTTTAGCAAAACTGAACCAATTAATGTATCTGACACGCTATGTTTATTGCCTACAGCCGTCACCACGCTTTTTGAAAATAATAAGGTAATTTCCGTGAAGATTTGTCAATCGCCTCTCACTTATTACTATCACCTCCAGCCGTTTCTCCCTAAACTCCCGTGGTTCTATCTCATTAAGAAGATTAGTCGTAAGGGAATTGTACTCATCAGCAGATTGCGATTTAGACATCATTTGTTGCCTGACCGTCTTTTCCTTATACGCAGCTTAGAGAAAGTCACTTCTGTCTCCTCCATTCTGAACAGGCAGTCTGCAACCCCGATCATGTCTTTTTTGAGTGTTCTGCTGTAGCGCCGTTGCGTTCGGAGCTTCACCTTATCGTGCTACGTTCTTCGAGTATTACACCTCCGTTATTCCCCCCTATAGCGACGTTTCCAGAGAAGTCAGCATGCTTGATTAAGATGTAGATAGTCCCCACAGTATCACGTTGGGTAAGCTGTAAAGGCGCCCCATTTCAATTTTCAATTTCAATTCAATTCAATTCAATTTATTGCTTCAATCAAATATGTTTACAAACAGCATGTATATATACACATAATCGTAATAAACAATAATGGTAGTAAACCATGCTTATGTAGTAAAAATAAATGGAAGCAAACCTCGGCTATGCGCATGAATGCGCGAGCGCCAGGTGTTTATTCTATACTGAAAATTAATATTGTACGAGGTTACTCGAAGAAGAAGAAACTTAAACAATATCTAACATAAAAACATAAAATTCTAAAAAAAAAACTTCTGTAACTATAAAAGGACACATATAGATAAATAAAGATTAAGAATTAAAAGTAGAAGTAAAACTATAACAAAAACGTTTTAATTTAGAAATTAATGATTAAAAATTAAAAATTAAATTATTCCTATTGACGCTTACTGCGTGCGGCGGTAGTAAGGAAAATAACTTAAAAACTGTCTTGCTATATAGAAGTAAGTAAAATAAGGTAAATAACATAAAAACCAAAAAACAAAAAAAACAAACGCAAATAAAAATTCAAAATCAACGGTAAACTGCATTTTCAGTTTACTGAGAAGTGCTTTTTTAAAATGTAAGAAACCAGACGACGCTTATAGTTCATTAAATATTGCTTTATAGATTCGGGAATTAAATTATAGGCTACAGCACCAACATAAACGGCCTGCATGCGACAGTGAGTCTTATTAAAATTTGGTACTTTTGCTCTCTCAGCGCCAGAAGTTTTTGTTATCCCACTTGCGATTTGTATATTGAAATAATTCTTATGTTTTACTACAAATTCCGAAATATTGAGTACATACAGTTGATGTACACTTAAGAGTGGTTTATTTGGATCGTTGCTAAATATATTCTTTATAACTGAATTCTGTAGTGAAAACAATGGTTTCTGAACATATTCAGCTGCCCCGCCCCAATGGACAATATGTCACGACGGGTTGGTATATATATATATATAGTCGAGACAAGTGCTTTGCAGAAAAGTATTGTTTTAAATAATAAAATAGATAATTTAACTTTCTTACTTTACTTATACAACATGATTTAAATGTTTATTCCACGTTAATTTAGAATCTAATAAAATTCCGAAAATTTAACTTCATACACTCTATTATAAGTTGATTTGCTAGATAGATTTTCATATTCTCAAATAAGTTAGGTGCTTGCTGACTATATATTATGGTATTTAGTTTTCTCACGGTTCACTACTAGACGATTATGTGTCAACCATCTTGTAATCCGATCAACATTCTGCTGCGTCAGTTCTTGTAGGGTATCCGCGAAACGAGAACTAACTAATAATACAGCATCATCGGCATAACTAAAAATTTTACCCGGAACATCCGGGTTACATAAATCATTAACATATATCAAGAACAAGTATATGGTCCTAATATACTGCCTTGTGGTACTCCCGAATTTGAAACATTCATTCGACTAAACGTCTCGTTGATGTTAGTAACGTAATTTCTGTCTTTGAGATAGGACTGGAACCAGCGAAGACTATTATCCCTAAATCCACAAGCGTACAATTTTTTAAATAATATATAGTGGTCTATGACATCAAAAGCCTTACGCAGATCAAAATACACGGCTGCCATGGATCGACCGTCTTCTAAGTTTTGTGCAATGTACGAAATGTGATTAAAAATAGCATCGTCAGTTCCTTTTCCTGGTAAAAAAACCGTATTGATTAACACTGAAAAATCTTGATTTTAAAAGAAACTGTAGCATAACCTTCTTCACACACTTTTCAAATATTTTAGATATAGTTGAAAGAATACATTAATAATAATAATAATAATAAAAATTATTCTATCGATTACACTTTAATCTATTATCTAGGATTATTGCCCGATATTTTACCGAGTTTACAATTGAAACAGATTGATTATAATTGAACTTAGTAGTCCGTGTAAAACGTCTATAAAATTAATCTGCGTCGCTAATTATCATAGTAGCTGATTTTTCTGATGAAAATTCGAGACCAGCTGATCGAAAGTGATTTGGAATTTTTTCATTTTTTTTCAAATATTTTAAATTGTATTTAGGATAAAAGATGATTCGAATGTAAATTTCGATTTCATTGTTTAGGTGCGGTAATTTCGTTTTGCCATAATTTGACTCTCTTGTTCGTATTACAGTTCTGACAGCGATACGTTTGAAAATTATCAAACTTTACATACATGTACACAAAGTTACAGTTATTATTGTAATTATTAATTGTCGAAACCGGGTTCGCGATGAGGGAGCTATTATCACAGAACAATAATGAAACGCCCTTATAATTACAAGATGAATCCAAAATTAAAAATCGCGCACGACCGAATTACCTTGTAATATACAAATAAGAACAGATCGAAACTAAAGCATGGATGATCAACCAAAAAGGTTGGAAAGTAAACGTCATTTTTTCACGATTTCTGGACAAAATACGGTTATAAATACAGATACGAGTACGATAAATGGTTAACATCAGCTGTGTGTGATTTGTGTGTACTTAAAATAGAGTGAAAAAGGGGATGAGTAACATAGTCCCTCCGACCATGTATGTGTGTACAAGCGGTTAAGTGTTCCTTAATATATATGTATACACAAGCTTAGAGAAAAATAATATACAAGTTTATTACAAATGCACGCTTATAATAACATAATAAATTTTCAATGTATATTTAAACCATGCAAAATACAGTTTTACGATACGGTTCAGAATTATCGGTATGACGTTTGAATTGGTTTTTATTGGACGTTCTATTGCCCTTAATCGACTAGTATGAATTTTCTTTGCATTCCCTTTTCTACGGATGTTAACAGGGCTTTCATATTATTTTTCTTTAGAATTATGTGGTTGGGTCTAATTCGATGTCTTAAGTCATCAAGGACACTTGTATAGGAGGTGTTCGATATTGTCGGTCTCGTCACTATCACGTACCATTCATTGTGGTTCACTAGAGACTCGGAATCTATACAGATATCCTCTAAATTTTCCACGCCCAGAAAGAATCTGAGATATGAAGAAATTAATGTTTAATTTGTGCATTCTAATGCTAGGTAATAAATTATAGGTCTTTCTTCCTGTTTTGCAAATGTGCCAACTTTGCTGTCGATTATTTATTATTTTATTAATATATTTTTTCATGATTTTATAGTAGGGGGGTCTATCGATCAGATTCGAGGGAAGGGTTTCACTTTTTAAATAATACTGTCAGTTATTTTATATTCTGAAGCATCTGCCTGGCCAATAATATATAATTCTAAAGTATGTTACTGAGAGCAAGGTATAAGAAAGACCAGGTATTTAATAAGAATTTTCATCGTTGCCTGTAAATATTAGGACTGACATTTGCTATCATCTTGACTCTCATCAATGTTTGCCTATGTACTGTCGGTGCGAATAGGTTTGTTTCTAAGCTACCATCACATTATTCAAGGTCCTTTTTACAATTCATTCCAACTTAAAGTCGCCATTTTCGTACATATAAACATGTCTCTCGAACAATTTCCTACAATCCGGCTAGTCAACTCTTATAATCTGGAGTATTTCCTTTCTGGTTATACTCTATCGAAGTCACTTCGGGGATGTGGAACACGATTCATTATTTTCCTGGTTTTCGATATATGTTTTCGATTTACGATCGAGTCGAGGTAACAATTTTTGTTCTACATAGAGTTATCGGTATTGTTCGATTGTTTACCGGTTTCGCAGTGTTACCAGTTTCCGATATTGTCATATCTTATTGTTGCTATTGTCGTTATTTTAATTATTATTTAACATCGAAGTTCGTGAAATCGTTTTTTTTTTCTATATACCAAAGTATTAGTACACGAATAATTTTTTTTTTATTTTTTATTTTTTATTTAAAAAAAAAAATAATAATAATATATAAGCATCAACTTCGTTTAAAATACAGACAAAAATAAAATTATTTATGAGGAATTTATTAGTTAACGGTAGAGAATTATTATTATTATTATTATTATTATTATTATAACTATTATTATACTTATAAAGTTAATGAATTATTATTGAAAATAAGGCCACGATCGAATTGAAAATAAATCTTATAATTGACGTTTTAATTTTAAGGATAAAACAGAAGACTTGCAAGAATTACGATTGTAACAACTTTATATCGCATTCGACAATACTGAGAAATTATAAATTGGGACATCCGCGAAATCACGTAAACGAGAAATATAATTCGAATAATTTAATAACAAAATGCGTGATTGATATACGGTTAAATTTTCTTAGAAAAATATCGGAAATAATGCATTTAATTAATTAATTAGTTAATTAATTAATTAATTAATTAATGTTGAAACACGATAACGATAATCAAAAATGTAACGACGTAAAAGAAACTGCACTTATTACATGTACATAATGGATATTATAAGTACGTGTACATATATATATTATATATATATATATATATATATATATATATATATAACATATATTGATACATAAGTAAGTGATACATACACACAATGTTCGTGTATAAAGTTACGTTAAATATTAAATTTACCGATTTAATATTTTTCGAAAAACTGGTTACGCGATATTGTTACGAGTAAAAAATATTGTCGTAAATTTAAGCGATATTTATTATATGACGGTAACGAGTACTTTTAAATTCTTGAAATTAAGAACAATTTGTTTTACACGGTATATAATTTATAATGAGAAGTAAAGCAAATGTCGTGCATACTTTTAATACGCAATACGAACAAATATTTTAATATCGAAAAGTCGGTGCTCACCAAACAACGAATGTTTTTCCTTAATTTGGCGATTTAAATAAAAAAAAATATTCGTTAATTCAAATACTTAACCCAGTTATAGTGAAACGAATTTTAAATACTATATCAACTAAACTATTTATTGCAAACCATTTTCAGACATTAAACTGGAGTTCGATGAATATTCAAATACACGCAGAATATTATGTTTCGCTCGTGATGTAGACATAATAGGCAAAAGTGCGAAAGAAATCCAAGTCAAGCTACGGAGCTTAATGGATTAAAGATAAATCTGTAAAAAAAAAAAGAAAGATGTTAAACACGATGATACTGTAAATTGCGAGAAAATTGAGCGGGTAAAACGTAGTACAAGAAGTTACCGCGGAAAAGAAAAATACGGTCTGTAATTAGAGATAAAAAGTACAATATCACTGGTCACGGTGGTATTTGGAAAAAGCTATTTAAAGTTATCGGAAATAAATAGATACCGAATAGACTGAAAAAGTAAAGTCGTACAATCGGCGCGTGTTGAAGGTTCTAAAAGCTTCACTAAAGGCAGAGTAAAGAAGAATTAGGAAAACTCAAATGGCGCGTGAAAGAATTATTCTTAATATCAGACTGGAAGAAAGACGATCTCACGGATAAAACAACAAACAAAATTACTGGATGCGGTAATCTCCAGGCTAGAACTGAGTTGAGCGGGATATATCGCAAGACAAGACTACGATAGATGGAGCAAACGTATGATGCAGTGGCGGCCGATTGACAGTCGTCGTACACGAGGAAGGCAAATGACTATGTGGAAGGATGATATTGTGAAATGGACAAGAATTAACATAGAAGACGTTGGAAATGTTAGAGGAATGTCTACACCCAACAGGTTCGTTGATTTAGGCATACCGCATATAGATGTATATATTATATATATATATATATATATATATATATATATATATATATATATATATATATATATATATATATATATATATACATATAAAGAATGTTCTTAAATTTTATAAGTTTCGTAATTTTTTTAAAATAAATTCCTCCTTACTAATTTAAATAAAAGCGATGGTTAATTTATTCGTTCTTTCCGGTCGCGTCACGGTGGTGGCAGGATTTGTCAGCGTAAAGTTTTTCGCGAAGTTCAATAAATTTTCCATGTTCAATTATTAAATTTGCTTGATATAAAGACCGCTGTCCAGGGGCACCACTTAGATGGGGAATCTTGCCAGTGGTGTAGCTCCCCCAGGTATTCGCCGATCCGTCGCCACTGATGCTGAAAGAACTAGACTAGAGACAGGTTATAGGCATCCAATGTATGATTAGAAGGCGGTTACATCACTTCTTAATTCCAGAAGAAGCTTTCTGCAGTGCTCAAAGACGATAGATGGACAGAAGAAGCGGAAAACGGAAGTAGCTTGAAAGAAGAACTGAACCCGGTGCGCCCCCTAAGTTGTCATAGATGGAAAACCTTAAACCGACTTCGCTCTGGTTGCGCCAGAACCTCAGTGAATTTATTCAAACGGGGCCTGGCTGAAAATGATAAATGCAAGTGCGGAGAACGGCAGAGCCGTGGACACTTGTTCCGGTGTAACTTGGTACCTTCGGGCATAACGGAAAAAGACCTACGGAGCACAGAGCTAAATGACGAAGCCATTAAAATGGTCGATACATGGATTAATATTGTATAAACTTGACTAGCAATCGCTATTTTACTCTTTATATTTAATTTTATATATTGGTCCTCACGCTTCTCGGACACGATGATGATAATAATAATAATAATAATAATTTATTCGTATATATTGTTACAAGTAACCGATAGAATTTTAAGCGTTTAATCTTACCAGTTAGCGATACGTGTGTACACTTTGTATTTTTTTTTCACATCATTTCGACATAAATAACATTTTAGGTAGTACCGTTCCACTTAAATGCGATCGGCATTTAATTCGCTTTAAAATCGGTTATTTAATTCAGAAGTGAATGTAATTAGTTACGAAAATGTAAAGCTACCGCTAGTCGATTAAGTCGATAATTCAGTTACAAGTAGTACACTGACTAGTTGTCATCCGGCGGCATTAACAGCCACGAACACCGTTTATCGTTTAGTTGAAGTGTCGCGTCACTATGGAAATAATCGATTAACATATAAGTGCGCTGAACATAAAAAAGGGGAACCTTTTATTCCCGTTGTAAAAATTATATAAACATATAATACATTTAACAAAAAAAAAGTGAAAAATTAAATTCAATATAAGAAAATACTTAATTTAGACGTACAACGTTACAAAGAAATTGCATTAAAACCTTCGCGGGTATATAAATTAAATAGTAGAAACAAGCAGACAATTCGGAATAAGATTTAAATATATATATATATTTTTTTATTTACAATCTGCACAGAGTGCAATAAGTAAATGTGACGAAGCGATAGGATAGAATCAGATACTGTTGAGATGGTCCATTGACCACAACTTAGGACATATCTAGAAGTAATGAGAAATTGTTTTAAGATGTCTTTTGGCCATTGTCTTCAACCGACGCGATGAAACCAGTGATATATATCACGATTTGTCACTTGTAGAATAGCTGGATTAGCGGCATTTCTTAGTCAGCTGGAAAAAAAAAAATGTATCTTTTTTCGGAACGTATGATTTGACACGAATCGAGGAGCGTCTATAATTTGTCGTGAGAGTTTTGATTCCATCGACTGTAAGCGTTAGCTGGCTTAGCGGTGCCATCACATGGTTCAATGCCGTATAATCCGAATAGGTTTTACGACCGAGTTGTACAATAATAGTTTGTTCTTAATCGATAGCTTTGACCCGAAGAAAATAATTCAAATTCGCGTACGAACAATGACGAAAAATCATAATTAAAACATTGTGAAGAATTAAAACAATACGCGCGCTAGTAATAAATAACGCGCGCAGCTCTCCTGTACCGTGACAATTAAACGATTACAATCACTTCTCTCGGGCGTGTAACTGTATATTACGATTGCCTTGCACGCTACTTACACTGTACAACGAAATATGTATAGGTAAGTATTCGCCAATCTCCGCTACGGAGACGACTCTTAATGATGATAATGATATGTTCGACCTCGACTCTTTATTTCACGCGCCGAAATTAAAATTATCTTCTTAGATATTAAGTCGATGTTTATTTTTTAAAAAAAAAAGAACCTAGAAAATATTTCAATTAGAACACTTTTTCATCTAGAGTGTCCGACCATAGTTTATCGTTATGTACGCGTGGTGAATGGTTTAATTAGTTTAACCCTTTTCAGAGTCATACATTACAAAATGTTAACATAAAAAATTGTAAATTTTACACTGACGTATAACTGTAGATAATTTTCGATGTATTTATATAAATATTTCTAAAATTAAGGGCATTTAACGTCAACCGGAAAATAAAAAAGTTTTTATTAGGGTTTAAATCTCAAGTACCACATATTATAATGGATGTCATTATACACGATTATAAATTCTAGCGTACGGGTGTTGTCAAACAAGCATTTGATATGGTGTATAAGTTTGAAAATAAAAATATTAATCCTTACTATCTTTTTTGAAAATCCTACCTCGAAGATCTTACATGCCGCGTTAAAATTCTAAATCAATTCTCCGAAATCTATCCTGGTGTCTTACGTCCGATCTACACTGCCGATTTTCCAGTTGATAATAACGTGATAACAGCTACGTTTTCTAGCGATGTTATTATTAGCTATTGGTAAAGACAATAGCGAAACTTCTAATAATACAAAAAAAAAAATGATGAAAACTGGCTGAGACGTTGGCGTATCAAACGAAAGTAAATGCGCGCGGCTCGATTTTACGTTGCGAAATTTTACGTATCAACCGTTAAAAATAAATTGGGGCTGATCCAAGAAAAATATGTAAAATACCGAGACATTCATTTAGATCGTAAATTGACATGGCAGAAGCGTGAACACAGTCAGATATAGCACAGATTAAAGTGGCTTCCTAACAAGTGCACCAGTTTGTCACTAGAAACAAACTTCTAGTTTGGAAGATAATTATAAAGCCTGTTTGGACATACGGTTTAATATTATGGGGTTGTGCACACACATAAACAGGATACGACGGTTTCAGATCAACTCATCGTCTCCCCACCTTGGTACGTACGAACCATACGTTACAACGAGACTTAAATATCCCATACGTGAAAAACTAGATTAAACGTGCTGTAAAGCAATATGTAAGCCGTTTGGAAACACACTCAAACGTACTGGCGATTAATCTACTTGATACACTAGTCTAGATGTTCATAGGTTAAAACGTACGTTTGATCTAGCCTAATTTTATCCATCGCTGGATGCTAACTCCTAACAAGTTACTTCGCGTTGCAGTCCAATTACCGGATGGCTACATGGCCAGTTGTAATTTTAAAAATTATGAAAAAAAAAAACGACGAAATTGATAAAAACCTGGAAAAGGTGAAAATATAAATCTCGCAATAATTTCTCCAAACCGTGCTCTAATATAAATACATTTAGAATTAGAATCGAGTTTGTTTTAAAACGGACAATTCGAACAATCTTCAATTCTCGATAATAACGGAATCAGTTCGAAGCATCGGAACTGGTTCGCTAACTAGTTCGAAGCAACTAGTTGATTAGTATAAACGGAAATTCTTCATACATTTGGAAGTTAACCACGAATATTCCCCCGCAACACATTAGATGGGGGAGTAGAATTTACTTATATTAAATTTGTAAAATAAGGCAGCCTACAAATTTCGAATCCGGGACAGACTTATCGTCGAATATATTTCCGTAATTTCGCGTTTTTACGATTTTCATTTAAAAAAAAACAAAAACATATTTTAAGAAATAATTTAAATATCCCGGCGAATTAATAAACGAGTTGCATATAACTGGATACCTATTTTTATTTCGTTTATCTTAATAAAGTGGGCGTTTGTTTCAATTTAGTGTTTTGTAATTTCGTACCAAGCCAATTCGTTTGCTTTGTATATATATATATATATATATATATATATATATATATATATATATATATATATATATACATTAAATATATACATTAAAATGTTTCCGTGTAGATTACTTCCATTATCGATTGACAGCTAATGCTAGATTATATATGGTCGTTTCAAAGAGAGAAATTATATATATATATATATATATATATATATATATATATATATATATATATATATATATATATAATTTATTTATATATTCGTAGACCTATTAAGAAAAGGAAATGAAGAAAAGAAAGCTGTTTATTATTCTCTCTATTACTTCCCGCCTTTAATAAGTACGTATCGTTACTACTTCGGTCTTCTTTAGTAGGCACGAGCAGTAGCCAGGCAATTAGGTCGCACCTTTTTATCGTTATTAATATATTATTATTACCACGGAAAACATCATTATTAATTATTACTATTATTATTATTATTATTAATGATCGTCGATATTAAGTTTTCAAATTAGACACGAGCAGTGAGAAATGGATTTCTTTTTGTAAACCTACTCCAACATTTATTGTAAAATTAATAAAATCGATTAATTTTAAATACTTCTTTCACGTAGGTGTAGTATAGGATATTTTAATTTAATACCGTTAAATGGATTCTATTTATACGTTGTTTTCCTCTTTACGCGCGTGCAAACATACATATACACATATACACACCAACATATATATATATATATATATATATATATATATATATATATATATATATATATATAATATAACCATAAATGTAGGTACGATTGAACTTTATATAGCCCACGCATTCAATTTATATAATAAAAACGGATAAAAAAAAGGACTAGCGCTGAAAAGTTCAATTTAGTTTGATTTTTATTAGTTTTCTGCTTTTATTAAATGTAAAATTACTTTCGAATATATATATATATATATATATATATATATATATATATATATATATATATATGTATGTATATATATATTCGTATATTTTAGTTCTAATTAATATGATTCGAATAAATTCCGTCGTTTAAATGATGTACTACTGCGACTTACCGACGAGTTTTGTACATAATCTACTTTTAAATTTATCGTTGATTTAGAAGTAGCGTTCCTTGAAAGAAAAATATCATAATTATACTTTAATTAGCGGACGTTATTTTACAATTAAGAATAATAATAATAGTAGTAATAATAATAATAATAATTATGGTCATCATCATGAGATAATAATGATGATGATTTGTTTTTATACTACAACTACCTCTATAACGGCACACGTATAAGTGCATCCTAGAACGTTAAAAAAAAAATTAACTAGTAAAAATATTCTTTCACATTTTCAGTATCAAAAATTTCCACACTTTTACTCGGCATACATTAATTCGAGCAATAATAATTATTATATAATGATCTTTATTAGCGGTTAAATAATTTCTATTAATACATTTTACACTACAACTAGCCAACCTGGAGACCACGGTGCATTTAATATTCGAATTGAATCAATAGTTCCACCGTTCATTTTTCCCTTAGACAGTTCGAAGATCGGTTGCTCTAACACGTTCCAATCTCCGCAACTCTAATTTACTTCTTTTTTCAATTCATTCACTGTTTTACCTTCTTCTACAGTAATTTTTAACCTTAACAAATTTATTTGCTTACAATATTAATCTCCGTGCTTGAATACCATATATCTAAGTCCAGATTCTATCGGAGCGAGATATACCATCTTTAGTGTATTTTTTTTTTCGAAATAATTTCTTAGAGTATACATTTATCGCGGTTTTTATTTTATTTTCTGTACACTCCATACGCGCACTCCGTCTTAAATTGTCTATTATGTTTCCTAAATATTTATGCCGATGTACGAAACTAATTTTTTCACATTTTATAGAGATACACATTCATCATCCTTTCGCGTATTATGCGTGCATTCATTTGTGTGCGCTATAGTTTGCCGTTTATATGGTTCAAATTGTGTCGTACGTTTCAACGTCATACATTTATAGTTTTTGGATACGTTTATCGTCAAGTGAGAATATCATGCGCCCATTTGCTAATCGTTCATTTTTAAATCTTATATTTGAACACTTTTTAATACACGGTCCTATAAATGCGCGTACATGTAAATTATTTATACGTAACATTATTACTACACGTTCAACATCCGCATACACTGCGTGATGCACATTATAATACCGAATAGTAGAAAAAATTAAATAAAACAACTTATAAGTATTTATTCTATCTTCAACACTTCGCACCCTCGCACGCACACAACGTTCACATAACCACCACCTAGGTATTATTTAATCCGCATATATTCGGATTAAATTTATTACAATTATATTTTACAACATCTCGTCAACGCTCGTCGACAGGTATCGTACTAATTAATTAATATTTATACACGTACGTATAAACGCATACCTATACTATGAAAGTATTTTAACTACTTACTGACTGAATATAATATTTCATTCGTTCTGAAAAACTATTTATACTCGCTCGGCTTATTTTTAAAACAATTTCCCCGACATTTACACCGTCATTTTTATTTGTTTTCTGCCGTAGTCCTCCGCTGATATGACACGTTGATTGTCTCTTATTCTCGCAAGTTTTCGTTTTTTTTTTTTAATATTTTATTTAAATTTCTATTATCTTGTAACCGTTTTTTGAGTTTTCCTTTTAAGATTAGCTGCATTTTAGGTATCGTATTCAACTTTAAATATAATAATATAAACAAATTTTTCCATTTTATATTATTTTTCAAATATTCACTTGATAACGGCCTAGCAGCCTGAAAACTTAAAAAAAAAAATTCAATTAACTTATTTCTTGTTATTAAATATTCGACGTTTCTGTTTTTGATTTTATTTCTTAGTTTTTAAACTAGTTTCCTTTAGGATGTTATCTGGTAGTTCATTTAACATTCTGACTACAATATATTTATCTGTCCGTTCGCCGTAGTTCTCGGTACAGGTGTGTTATACTTGATTTATTTCCCGAATGAGTATTTTGTTGACACGTTTTCAACTGGTTTCCAGTCATCTTTTTTATTTTTGTTCCCGATTTTCACTAAAATTTATCAAAGATTCCCCCACCTACACGTCTCTGCAGCAGGAAACCAGCATGGCTAACGAGCTACGGTGGGGTGTCGACGCACCTACGAAATTGAAGGAAATATGGGTTAAGCAGACTCCAACACAAACGGACGACTAATATCAAATCCGGCTAGCATGGTGCCAGTCTCGACAGAAAAACATGGTGCAATTTAAATCGCGTCAGAACCAACCAGGGTCGTTGCAAATATCTAATGAACAAATGGAAACTGTCGGAAACGGAGCTGCGCAGCTGTATCTATAAATGATGTCGCACTTTATCAATTCGTGTAAAGTAAATAACTTTAATAAAGGACTTAATGTTTCACTAGAGGAAGGCGCAGAAGACTGGCTGTCGAACGTAAATTTATAATGCAGGATATCTCTAAATAAGCGCTTAATTGATACGATAATAATAGTAACCAATAAATAAAGCTCAGTCACGTATAACACATTGACTTTTTAATTCATTCATTGTTTTACCTTCTTTTCCGCTAATTTGAACATTTCTTTTGTAGCCTTTCAATTTTCATTAAAATAGGTCTTCCCGGTTAATCCCCCATGGCTTATATCTAAGTCTATCGATTTACCCAAAAAATATACCATATCTTTAACGTATGTTTTTCCACTTACTACTGCTCAATTCGAGGACCGTAACACTTTGTTCTTAATCCGCGTATGTTCGTGTTTTATCGCTGGTCGATTGGAAAATTTTTACACCCTTTCGGATATATTCCGGATCCAACTGGAAAAGCTGAGAGGAGAGGTGGTCATTAGAACAGTCGCTAACAAACGCTGTTAAACGCCGAATGACTAATTTAAAGTTATCGCGAATTGGGGTTTACGTACGTAATAACGCAGGATAAAGAAAATCGAAAATGACAATATAACAACCTTACGTAATTTGAGTAGAAGTCTGTGGACGGTAAGTACACTTCGGCAAGTGGTTTCACCATTGTCGACGTAGTCCAAGAGCGTTTGTACGATATGCACGATACATACATACATACATATATATATATATATATATATATATATATATATAAAAAGGGTGTTCCAGTTTTCCAGTTTGCTTACTAATTAGTTTCCGAGGCACTTGAATAGTTGAGAAGCGAACGACTCTCTTTCCCTCGCAAGCGATAGCTCCGAATGCGATCGGTTAAACGAAGCGAGGAATCTTTCGTAATGAGAACAATTCAAAAAATCGCTCCATCTTCGTCTCTACCTCTTTCTGTTTGTTCTTCTACTGCATCCTTCAGCGATAATCTAGGCGTAGACGTAGAAAGCCCCCATCCATCGATATTCCGCGGCTTAAAGAATAAATGAACCCCCCTCCCCGTCTAACATTTCATATTCGTAAAATTGTTTATACGTCCTCGTAGTCGACATCATTACGGTCGGCGGACAAGAGATAGCGTGCTTTAGAAATTTATTAAGAACGCCGCTAGTCGCACGCTGATGGTTGCAGTGGAAAGATTATTGTATTATAAGCTGAGAAGCGTATAAAGGTTATTTGTTAATAAATTAATTAATTTCGTTAATACGACGGTAATTAACCGAAATTTAATTATAAAACCCGAAATAGACTTTAGCCATCACCGGCTGTTTTACAAGATGACGATGATGTAGGCGTACACGTCTATGCAAATCAGAAATTATTATTACCGACGTTGATATTATTATTATTATTATTATTATATAATTAAATGAACTCGTGACGATGGGTAACAGAGTTAATTGGCAACAGAACGAAAATCTCCGATAGATAATTAATTAAAATATACTATTTCGATCAAAAACACGATGACATTTCCCGAAGTAATTTCATCATTCGCCATTCGATAAAATTCTGAAAAATTGTTAAATATTTAAAAAAACAAAACAAGAAAATAACACTGATAGTTCTATACCTAATTTCGTATTAATCGATAGGAGAGTGAAAACGCGACAATTTTTTTATATATATAATAATAATATATTTATATATAGTATACTTATATATAATATATTTATATATAATATACTTATATATAATGCATTTATATATATATATATATGTGACACATTTTCACCTATACAAATTTTTGATCGATGTAACTTCTCCTTACATTACTGCGTCGAATATTCTAATTCGACTTATTGCCCGCACGCTATCGATTGATTTATATGTCGAACAAAAATATTTAATATATATTTTTTTTTAATTTAATATTCACCGATAGAATAACGCAACGTCGATAATATAATATTAATCAGATAAAAATCGAACAAGTTGTAATAATGAAGTCGATGGTATATTAATTGGATTTTTTTTCCAAATTCCTCCGAACGTTTTAATAACTCAGCGTTTAATGTTAACTAGAACATTAATTTGGAATTAAGGGTTCGAATTATAAAGTGTTATATCTGGTCTATTTTAGTACACTTTAAAGAAAACCACCATGAGTCGATTGCAAGCTTTTGAATTATGGTGTTACCGACGAATTTTGAAAATATCCTGGACTGCTGAGAAGACCAACGTAGAAATACTCATTACTATGAAGAAATATCATGAATTTAAGTTTATAAAAATTCGAAAACTAAAATATTTTGGACACTTGATTCGTGGGAGAAAATATTCCTATAGTTCTAATGGAAAGAATAGAAGGTAAAAGGAAAGTTGGACGAAAAAGACGTACCTGGTTTTGTGATATTAAAACATGGACCTGGAAAAACACAGAACGTTTGGTAGAGGACATTATCATTATATGGTTGAGGCTTCGCTGGATGGCCACCTATAACCGAGATCGGTTGGGACTATGAAGAAGAAGAAGAAGAAGATTACATAATACAAATGTTATTATGGTGCAAGAAGAAATCCAAAAAATTGCTAAGAGACACCTACAACGGCTGCAGCATCATCCTAACGAACTGGCGAATCAGCTTCTACATACTCAGCTGGACCTCAAGAAGCTGAGGGGGAACAATGAATATGTACGTAGTCCAGTAACAAGTAGAAGGACTCACCGTGAGGTGTGTCCTACGCACAGGTGACTTACCCATTGAAGCACTTTGTTGGATAGCCACTTCTGGCTAGTTACAAATTATTAAAATTAAAAATGAAAAAAAAAGATAGAATATGGATCAGCCTATTACGTGCAATAAACTGGAAATAATTTACACCGACATTTGCCTTATCGAAACTGTGGATCGCGCAATTTTTTCGTGTAATGGGTATTCTCGGAATTAAATACAATTTGTCACTTCGTTACCTGGTCAACACGTAATTTTTTTTTTTTTTAACATTTTCCAAATTGTATGTTTCAAGTCTTTAAAATTAAACGTATATACGTGTAGTAATAATTTCACTACCGATAACCGTTAGCTATTTCAGCAAGTTACTTCATACGTATTATCCATTTTTTATCGAATACAATGTATTCTTCTTTTATTGTTGTATCAATTTAAATTTATAATATATATATATATATATATCGATATATATATCGAATGGACGTTGCAGATTTATATATAATATTTACGATAAAGATATAGAGTAATTCAAAAAATAATAATTCGAATAAAATATATTACAAATTATTCGTTATAAAGCCGAGATAGGACCTATTGGTATTTATTATTATTTTTGTTTTTTTGCTAAAAATCAAAATTAGCCTAATAAAATAAAATAAATCTTTTTTTCGCCGGAAATCCACTACGCATTTTACGGCATTATTACCGCCACTACCAAGAGCATTCGCCATCGTTAATACTATTGTTTCACTTATATTACACAGGGAAAAGCTTAATATCGTTTTTGCCCTTAACCTCTTCGCCGTATTTAATTCCATCGAAACGACCTATTCGATTAGTAGCAGTTGCAACAGCAACAGCACTAACAACGCAGTCGATGGTAGTGGTATAATAGAAGCGGTATAGAAAAAATTTTAATTAAAAAATGTAATCTTAGGTGGTAGTGTAGCAGTAGAAGCAGCAGCAGCAGCCACGACAGTGGTAATAGGACGAGACGCGAATGGAAGAATTAATTAATTAAGAGGATTAATTTAATGGGAAAAATCGAGGTCGTACTATACTCGTCGCACCAGAATCGATTTATCCTCTGACGACTAATTCCTGGCACTCGGTATAGATATGTACGTCGATATCATTCATATATATATATATATATATATATATATATATATATATATACGTATGTGTGTGTGTGTGTGTGTGTGTGTGTGGTGTATGCAGAAAAAATAAATATATATTTCATATTTTCAAATTAACCTTTACTACTTTTTACTCTATTTCATTTTTTTAAAAGTTTTTACTCCCCCCCGTATAACTGACTTCATATATATATATATATATATATATATATATATATATATATATATATATATACATACTAAGTGTATATTTATATATCTTTCATTCACGTCGATTTCCAAATTAATTATACGATTACAAATTACCAACGGTAGTACTTCCGCCTTCTCCTGGCAACTCCCTGTATACATTATTCTGATTACTTCTCATTTTCCTGCGCATGTCCTGGTTGCTTTCCATCTCAATTTACAAATTGATTAGGCCCAGCTTGCTTATGTTTTATACGTATATATATATATATGTATGTGTATGTGTGTGTTGTTGTTTTGTTTCATTATCGATAGGTTGCTCTTTAGAGAATGGTTCCTTGCTTTTCGCTCGTGTTAGATTGTGAATAAAATTGTTCGATATTCATTGGTTGAGCAGTAATTTCGATTATCTTCATTCGTGCATCAATTAATTTTCTTTTATTAAACTGAGATGATGATGATGACGATTAATATTATTGTTATCATTATAACGATAATTATGTTTATGATTATTATTATACCTATTATAATCTCGTATGGTATTTATTGTTAATGTTGTTGTTCACGCTCCTAATAGAACGCCTGCATTAATTCGTTTTCCATTTTACAGTTCCTAATAATATTTTCTTTTTGAAATTTTATACGCGTGTGTTTTTATAATAGAACGAGACATGCGTATGTTTTCTTTTTACTGCCATTATACGAAAGACAGGCATTAAGCTCCGATAAGTTGTACATTTTCATTAGTGTCGTTATAATTATTATCATTGTTATTATAATTATTATTATTATTATTATTATTATTATTATTATTATTATTATTATTATTATTATTATTATTATTAACGTTACTATTATCGTTACCTGCGTTATAATATCATCACCTAACATATCGTTATCGCTATTATTGTATATTATTTATCGTTGTTATTATTATTATTTGATTAATAATAATATTTGAATCGTCCGAGTATCACGTAAAATAAATGATGCACGATGATGACGCTGAACGATCATCTTTCTCTGTTCCCCATCTTCATTCCTCATCTATCTCGTTTTTCTTCGTATTATCTTTTCGTCCTTTTTATTATGTTTTTTTTTTTTTTAATTTACGTTTAATATCGTTATTATTACTATCGTTACGATTTTTATTATTATCGAAGTTCTTATTCTAAAAAATAAAATTCCTACCTCTCCGTGGTCGCTTTTTCAATTTCGGCAATTACATTATCATTATTAAGCTCCCGAGGAATTAGTTTTTTAATGTTAAAGGAAGACTAGTCTCCCGTTAGTGATCTCCGTAATCTCCAAGGGGATTTAGAAGGGAAAAATTAAATTACACGCACACGTATATATATATATATATATATATATATACATATATGTATATCGTAACAATAGAACTCCGGAATTAATAAGATGCATTATTATTCCGTTGATACGACCTACGTTATTTAAGGCATTACCAACTGATTGCACTGAAAGACACGAAACTTATATACCTGTCGGATTACTAGTCAGTGTAAACCACTGAAAAAACTTAAATATGAAGAAGAAACGGGGAAATAAAGAAATAGCCGTTTTTTCTTTCTTTGTTTTTTCAAAGTATTTTATATTTTATATTTAACATTCTATATTTTACATTTTCGTCTTCCTCTTCTTTCTTCCTCACACACTCTTTATCGATCAATCTATCCATTTTCTACCTTCCTTTCTATCTATTTGTCTTTCTATCTATCCTATCTACTTATCTATCTATCTATCTATCTGTCTTTATTCCATCTCTCCCTGTATCTCTATTTCCCTTATCGATCTATCTATCTCCATCTATACGTTCATCTAATCGGATCTACCTGCCTATTATACACATACACACATATACATTTCTCTCCCGCTCTATCTCGTTCTATTTGCCTCTAGCTATCTGTATCTGTCTATTTATCTATGTATCCATATACCTGTCTATTTATTTATCTATCCGTCTATCTATCTATCTATCTATGCCTATCTATCTAATCATCTCCTTTTATATCTCTCTTTCTTTATCTCTTTCTCTCCCTCACACTCTCATTCTCTGTTGATCTCTATCTATCTATTTATCTATCCCTATCTATCTGTATCTATCTGCCTAACTATAGATATATACATATATATTTTCTTTCTCCTCTATCTCTTTTACTCTCTTTCTCTAGCTAAGTCTATATCTGTCTTTCTATATATCTATTCATCTATCTATTCATCTATCTATCTATCTATCTATCTATCCATGTATCTATCTATATATCCATACGTCAATCTATTTCTCCTTCATTTACGTTTTTTACTCTTTCTCGAATGAAAATCCTATTAAATGACTTAACTTATCCCATCGTTACGAATAGTTGTTGTACTGCAATAAAAACCATGTTTGCCTCCCAAATATATATTTGTGCGTGTTTGTATGTGCTCTTTATAGGCCTGATATCGCGTTACGACCGGCCGAGAAGTTACCATTATTGCTTTGTCGTCATGTTGTCTTATTTAAATTTTTTAATTTTAATTTACGTTTATTATCGGCACACCCTCCTGTCACCTTATTATTATTATTATTATTATTATTGTTATTAACTAACGAATAGAACTAATTCCGGGGAGAGGATGTAGATTAATTTTTTTCATTAATGATAACATTCTTGATTGTAAAAGTTGTAAAATTTTCTACTTCCTTTACAACAGGACAGCCTGTAAAAAGATAAATCTAGTTAAAATTACTAAAAAATTTTCCTTATGAAAAATCATATAATTTTTCGGGGAATTATCGAGTGAATACAAAAAATATTAATTATAAAAATATATACAAATTTATAAAAATATAAATTAGAAATTAAGGATAGAAACATATTCAGGCAAATTTTTCGAGCATTTCACGAGACTGCACTAAATAAAACATACAGACGGAGAAAAAAGAAGAAACTCGAAAAGGATGGAATAATGGTAGGTAAATAAAGGAAGGAATAATTTCTAACTGGCATCATACGAATAATATTTCAGTGATTCGTAGATGTCCAAAGTCGCTTAAACTGTTTATATATATAATTAAAATTGTATATTTAATTTATTATATTTTATGTTTCTAACACTATGTACATTGCAGATCTATCAGGACGCTGCTTTTCTGGGACCAAACTAATTAATTTTTATCTATTCCCTCATTTCAGTAATTTTGTATTACTCATGTCGCCAACTACTAGAATATATTTCAACTACAACCTACCGATATGGTATTTTAAATGACGGGATGATTACGAACAAAATAACAAAAAAAATCGTCAAAATTCGAACATTTTTCATTATGTTTGTAAATGCTAAAAAGGAATATGTAAGTAAAATTGCATATCTAACGGACTACACAAGTGGGAAGTCTACATATTTAAAAAAAAAAAGATCTTTATATAATATGATCGGCAACAGCATGTATGTGCGCCAATATATATATATATATAAAATATTTTACACAGATTCTTCAATACTTTCCTATCCAATGAACTATTTTTTGTGATATATTTTTCATAGGATAAAACCACCATCTTCAAAATGACGTCATATACGACATACGTCGTAACAAATAAAATCACAGCACTCATTATATATATATATATATATACACTAATGCCCGTAATCACATTTGAAAACTAATTTTTAATACTTATTGTACAACTGCATGTGAGTGTATATTTCAATTTTTGATTGTTTTGTTACCAGGGTAATCCCACGATATCACGAAATATATATATATATACTGACAAAATGTTTTGCTTATAAATTTTCAAATACTTTCTCATCCATATGATCTAAACCGTCAAAATGACGTCATACGGTTACGATCATAGCAGTCCATACATATATATATGTATATATATAAAATAATGTTTTTCCCGTACGTGTGCTTTCCAACAATATTTGCGGTAACAAAATGTGCATAATTTTGAATATATATATATGCGTGGTAACCGCTCGTGTGTGTTAATACATATGTATGTATATAGTATGCACGGTAAAGAAATGTGCGCGGCAATATAAATATATATATATATATGTATGTATGTATACATGTACAGATGCTAATAGAAAGCATTTCGGTCGAGGACCGTTTCGAAAAACCAGAATTGAACTTTTAACCGATGATATCTCGTTAACATTTGAATGTTTTCGGAAAAGTGTTGATGCCAAAGTAAGAGGTAACGTCAGTTTTCATTTGGCGTCAAGGTTCGACCTTCTATCAATCATAGAACCGTTAATATCTAGGAAAACCCTGTAAATTTTGACCACAGTTTTTTTCTCACCTTTCCACTTTTGAAACGTTAATACGACGTAGTTTAATGTGTAGTCGAAAACGCCACAACTTTGGTATGACACTTATTTTCCTAACTGAAATTTTTTGTGAATTATTCATTTTGAAATTTTCGGATTCGGGTTGACGTTTTTTACACGGTTTTCTGCAAGTTACGATAGAAAATCAGATTGGCGAAGACTTAAAAAGTTTTCATAGTGAGCGATAAATTCGCAAATGGGCCAGCTCGCCAATTCTTAAAAATTCGTAACACGATGATTCATCGCATTTGAAAACGGTATGCAGATTTGAAATCAGCGTGTTTGAGCTTCGATATTTTTTAAATAATCCCGATAATGAATGAATTTATTTTCATCTATTTCTTCCTTTCAATAATTTTGTATTACCCATTTTCCAAAATTTTTAAATGTATTTCAACTTCGATATATATATATATATATATATATATATATATATATATATATATATATATAATAATCTCAATAATGAGTGACGAATGAGCTTTAGAAATAATTCTAATAATAACATCGTTATTTTGATACATTCTATTTTGTTTGTCTTCCGTTGTAAATTACTTATAATTTTATCGACTATTTCAATGTCAACTTTTATCGTACTTAATTCTGGATTAGGTACGAAGTTTATATTTTTATTCGTCTTAACATACGTGAAGTCTAATAAAATTAATAAATTTATCTTCATTTTCTAACTTTTCAGCGTAATTTAACGACGGATACTGTGTAATCTTCTAAATTTGTCCAAAATAATGAGATTCGCCTCAAGTAGTGCGGTTTTCCATTGAACGTTGTAATTTTCCTTTAAATTGTTCAGTATCTTGTGTAAAACTTGTTGGATCAATTATAATCTTCCCGAAATTGTTTAACTTTTTAGCTTTTCGCGGTATTTTTCACATAGTCGTCCATTATGTTTCTTCGACGTCGGTTGCAACAGTAATTTTAATTTCTCGTAGCCTAGTGTCACATCGATTCTTTAATTAAACTATATTATTATTTCGTAAAACACACCATATATCACACAATTATCTATCTACCCGAAGCCCTCCACCAGCAATCCTATGCGGACATTTAACAGAACCAACAGTCATACATTTAATCTACAGCTGCCAAATACAACACACAGGTTAAAATATAAAATACAAGGCCCAATACATAAAATCTTCTCAAACAACCCTCAATCAATAATTACAATCATGGCTAACTGTTAGCGTGCATATAAATTAGACACGTGTTTCCTTATGCTGTAATAGTCACGGTAGTTACAAACGGCATGTGGAGATTTACATTTAAAAATAACGTTTATTTTTATATTTTTGTTGTACATCGTTTTTCTTTTATTATTATTATTATTAGTAGTAGTAGTAGTAATATTATACGCTTATTTATCTCATAATCTTCGTTAAAATATACATATAATTAATCATTTATACTCGGAATGTTTCTTTAAAACGTAACACAATCTCTACATATATCTATGTGTATAAAAAGTGTGTTTTACACAAGTTAATATTATCATATTAAACGAGCAAATATATATATATATATATATATATATATTGGATATTTTAAAAAGAATTGGCATTGACGAGGTAAAGATTTACGAATCATAAAAAACTTAATTTGGAACCAGTCAGCAAGTATTTGGAACAGCGAAATATGGACTATGTGAGGCTATATGCAAAGATGTAAGGCAAGGTTGTTGTATCCAGTCTCCATTGTTATTTAATAATATATATATATATATATATATATATATATATATATATATATATATCAAACCATTTTTGAATCAGATACTCAAAGAATTTGCAAAATGTTAGCCGATAATAGGGGTAGTAACGGATATGATACATGGAAACGGTTCGAACGATTTCTATGAAATTTTATACATACGTATAATTTATCGGGTAATTGAAAATGGTCCGTGTGGAATTTACGAATTTTGAAAATTTACGCCACAATCACCCCGAGTCACCACCCTCCCGACATAAAATTTTGAAAATTTCGATTCAAGCATCTCTTTCTCGATATTTTTCTTAATTTACGTCGAAAATTTCAATTCGATCGCATTGATCTTAGAACTTTTTATAGTATACACATATAATTAAAATTTTATATCACGGATACAGTTTCGATTTAAGGTTTCGAAAATATTTTTTAATTAAAGAATTATAAATTTTTTAAAGGGAAAACGTCAGATGAGAAAGTATCCAAAATTCACTTTAAAAATAAATTAATAGTTTCCGAAATTTTTGTAAAATAATAATAATAATAATAATAATAATAATAATAAAACTATATATGCCGAGTAATGTCTTTTAATCGTGATTACTAATTCCCTCATATTTTATCGCATGAGACTATTGACGTGGCACACAATATAGTGATGGCGTTATTAAAAAGGTAATTCTGGATAATGTATCGATTTCCAACTTAAGATGAATAAAGTAGGTGTTAGCGCGTATTTTTAAAATCGCGGACATAGTAGAGATTTTTACATGTTTTGTTTACAAAGAAGTTATACGTTTATCATATGCATTATATATGTATGCATATATATATATATATATATATATATATATACATACATATATATACATAACAAATGTTACATTGTTTAGTGGATTAGAGGAGTGTGTTGCGAAGATTACTGTTAATGTACAGTGTGAAGTATGTATACCAAACTGTTCCATTAAAGAAGGCCGTTGTCATTAATGGATTTTAGAGTAGTCTAATGGAACATCGAAAGGAATAACAACTGAACAACGCGCATACAAACAGCAGTCGTATGTTAGACACATACAGTGAATAAGTGGGATAATATGATGGAGATATTACCGAGGAAAAAACCTAAAAGTGAATCGTTCAGTGAAGGAATCGGAAAATGCGTATTTAAGTGTAATAATCATCGAGTCATTTATTTAGTATATATACATATATATATGTGTGTGTGTGAATGCGTTTGTATTCATGTGTGCGTATCAATTTGTTTGGTAACGTCTCTTATTGTAAACATTTGCATTGTGTAAACCGGAAAAGGAATACTTATAGAACACGGGAAAAATGGAAAATTATTTATAATGCGTCCGAGTTTTTTTTTCGTTTTTTTTTTTTTAATTTTTATTTTGCATTTTTTTAAATTACGTGAAATACGAAACACGTGGCTTTTCAAACGTAAAAGACCAGCTATAAGCTTTAGACGATTTACTGATTGATTCGATTCGATCGTTAAATACGATAAATGTCTGAAAACTCCACCACCCGTTATATTCGGCTACGAGTTTTATGCGATTATTTATTTATTTATTTCATCGTTTTCGACAATTATTATCATCAGCAGCGGCATCCGTTATCGTCAATCATCTTTGTCTCCGTCATGGTTATCTTCATTTACTATTATCATCCTGACGTATCATCGTTATCATCGATTGAACTTTCGAAAAATACGTGTAAAATCGCAGGATATTCTTTTTAATGGGAATGACTTTACAGCGCACTCAACGTGATTATACGAACTAACTCGTATCTCTATAAACGCGGACAACTTCTCTAGAAATATCGCTACGTCTGGAAACTGATATGTAAATTCTCGAGACGATAAAGGGAGACAATACATTGTACGAGGGATCGTTACGTGACGAGCGTCGACTATTCGTGCGTTAATGAGATCTATTATCAATCACAGATGCGCCATCTCGGTTTCATCACATTACATACCCGTACGTTTTTTCACGTTTTCAGTTTTTTGTCAATAGAGAGGGTTTAAAAACCTAAACTTCGTGTTGCATACGGACTATATCATCATCATCATCATCACTGAGTCGTATCACCCTATGCAGGGGTATCGTAATCATGATCTGCGGCTGACCAGGCTGCGCTAACAAATACGATCGCGTGCGATATTTACACAATCGTGGAAAGTATGGCCAGTTGTACTGCAAATCGTATCTGACCATCGAAGAGATACGCGACTGCGCTCTCTCCTACCGATATACCTTGAACAAACAGCGTCTCCATGTTTTCGGCTCTAACTACGTGACCAAAATCGTGTAATTCTGCTGAGAATGATCGATTCTTTTCGGGTTACCAATGTCGTCCAAAATGGAAGCACTGGTTCTCCTAACAGTCCGTGACACACGCAGCATTCGTCTCCAACACCACATTTCTATAGTGTCTCATATCTTTTCTGTCGGCACTGCTTACTATATAGGAACACGGAGAAAACAAGGAAGTTTACTGTTCGAATTTTAACGGCTTTACTAACTGTGGAGTGGGTCCAGAATATATATATATATATATATTTATTTATATAGCATATTTTAACCTTATATAGTTAATTTTTTTTTCGTTTAATCAATCAGTTGCGATATGTTGCGCTGTTGTACATATTTCGACCATGAGATTTTGAATATATTCAAACATACTCCGAATTGCATAAAACTCTCTTATTCGTTAATTACGAAATGTACCTTTTTAAAAGTTTGTTTATAATATATTAATGATCTGAGCATATATGTGTTAATTTATTTACTTATTTCTGAAAATAATGCTTGCGCATATATATATATATATATATATATATATATATATATATATATATATATATATATATATAATATAAAGAAAAAAAAATAGTTGTAATCACTCAATTTTTATATATAAAAAGACAAGCTTTTCGGTCAGTAAGCCATTATCAAGTGGACGTAAAAAATAAAGTATATAAAAAAATAAATAAAAATACTATATAAAATTTATAAAATAAAATATAGGAAAACGTTTAATTCAGCGAATGTGATATACAATAATATACAATCGATAGATCGCCAATACAAAAATTTATACGTAATTACGCTAAATAGCCCCGATAAAATAAACAATTTCTGTCTAATGTGAAAATTTGTTAAATCTCTTCAAACTAAAATCATCGAACGTAGTAAAATTAAGTTTACCTCCGTGTTTTATTATTTCCGCTTCGTTACGGTAGTTTATATTTTTTCATAATATTTTTCTTCCGCCTGTAAGATTGTTTATAATTCTGTTTAGTATTATATCGATTTTAGCGTTTTCTTTATTACAATATTTTCCAAATGATGACTTTTCATCATTGTTCACATATGAATTGAGCTACATTCCTATGTATACGTATCTGAGTGCATAAGAATCGCTCGAATTAACAATCCAAAAAAGAAAAGCTCTATTATCCGCGAATATCTCGTATAAAAAGTGAATTAAACGACCAGAAGTGGCCGCTGCATTATAGTACCGGAGAAAATGACGGATGATGAGAGCAATTCTTTCAGCTTTACGAAGCCCACCGTGGTTGTGTTGTTGGTTCATTCGTTCCTTATATAATCTGGACCGGTAATTGAATTAGCACGCGTTTCTGACGTCATCAATTTCAACGCCACGCGACTTGGTGTGGTCGATGGCATCAGTTGCCAGACCCTTTCTTACCATTCTATATAATATTAATTCGGATACATAGATATATAGATATAGATATATTCGTCGTGAAATGGATGTTAAATGTATTTCAGTCGTACGTACGCTTTTTTGACAGTACCACAAATTGAATCTATGCATATATACGAGATTGTATTCGTCGAATCCGGGCGCTGGTGTTTAAACGAGATCTAATGCAAATAATAATCGGATAAAAAAATTACAACCACTTAAACGGAATACTCTCTTCAAGTAATCGGTTATATAGGAACATGAAAGAAGAGTTTGTTTTTTATTTTCTTTTAACAGTCGTACGTGTATCGGGGCGTCAGCGTCCTAGTCGGATTATATGCATTAGGGTTGTGTGCCCTTCAGCTGGTGGCCGAGTTTTATTTATGCGGGGACGCGGTCCATTTAGAAAATGCATCGATTCGAGATAACGAAAGTTTCCGTTTCAACAGATACGTTATCAATTCACCGCATTAATTTGGATGGGAGGTACAAGGGGTACAGCGTCAGATTTTTACAAAGAAAATTCTACACGTTTTTAAGCTTTACCAAATAAAATATATATATATATATATATATGTATGTATGTATGTATGTATGTATGTATCAGGAGAATCTAGTAATTGAACGTTAATATAATATCTGAAAATAACCGAAAAAGCCGATTGTAATCGTCTTTTTATCTTTTATATTTCGGAAAACGGCTGGAAATATTCGTCATCGTTTTCCGAACACAGCTATTTCTACGCACGCGTCAAGTCCCAAAAATAAATAAAATTTATTATTATTATTATTATTATTATTATTACTATCATTACTATTATCATATTATTATTACTATGTTTATGTTTTTATTATTATTGTTATCGTATCGTCGTAATTTTTATTAAATGTTGAATATATCGGAGAGTAGTGATTTTATTAATTATAAACCAAACAAAATATAACACCGTTTAATCACTAAAAGTTTTCTATCGCGAAGCTTTCGGACAGTTGCGTCATTTTCAAGCACGCACGATAAATATTACATAATATGAATTACCAGAAATGTTTATATAACGACAACTTAAAATTCGATATACATATTTCACTAGCCAGACGTAATTTCAATTTTAGATTTGTTTACAATAAATTTTATTTATAAAATAGATTTTGAAAAATAATTCTTCGTCAAAATTGATATATATCTCCAAACCCGGTTCGGGTTCCATTAAATGTTGAATATATTGGAGAGTAGTGATTTTATTTAATTATAAACCAAACAAATGGAAAAAAATGTGTAATATTTATTGTGCGTGCTTGAAAATGACGTAACTGTCGAAAAGGTTCGCGATAGAAAACTTTTAGTGATTGAACGGTGTTATATTTTGTTTGGTTTATAATTTTTATTACTTTCACTATTATTTATTATAACATAATATTCTATTAGATTAAGACCAGATATATATATATATATATGTATTAAAGCAAGTAGATAAGGTCTAAAAATCGCGCAAGTAAAGACGTAATAATGACAGCAGAAGTGGCAAAGAGAATATCACCATCGTGGGTCGCGCTGTTTTACTAGAACCGATTGAAAATTAGTCGGATTTTGAAAACGGTGATTATTAATTACATTTTTACTAGAATATAAATTGCTGATTTTCTAAAACACCGATTAAATATATTCGCGTTGTATTAAAATATATTTAATTTATTAATAGGATTCTAAAATTTGTACGAATATGATTCATTTTAAAACGTTTCAAACCGATTTGGATTATCATTAGTAGATTTTGTCGAACCGGCTGGAAAGTCCAGACATATATATATCGATATTAGTAAGTTGACTAGAATCGATTGAAAATTAGTCGGATCTTGTAAACGGTGATTATTAGTTACATTTTTACTAGAATATAAATTGTTGATTTTGCAAAACAACGATTATATATACTCGAGTTATATTAAAATATATTAAATTTATTGACGCAGTTTTTTTTTTAATCTATACGATTACTCGATTTACTTCGCATATAAATCTAGATTATCTGCTAGTTACCGTTCGACTGAAATATATTTTTAAACTTTAAAATACATTTAGTTTATTTTATATCCGTTATTCGTTATATAACCCAGAGAAGACGGACAGTTTAGTTTTTTGAATAGCGCAATAGGTAACACTGTTACAACGCAAACCGCGTTCTCCGAGTTTAGTATACACACGAGAGATTCGTTTTTGAACTATTTTACTTATTACGTCATCTTTTAACGGGATAGAGCGCGCGTTTTGCGTGGAACGTTATTTTCGACCTATGATATTGCAAAGAGAGTTTCGAAAAGAATTCAAAGTTGATTTTTTTATTTAATAAGAACCGCGTTTACCGAAACACATCCGCGGAATCTGCAAGACCTGAAAACTCGTACTTCGGAGGAAATTTCGAAAATTTTGCTAGAAAAAGTCTCTTCGAAAAGGTTGTATGTAAAGACCGAATGAGAACGTATTGTTGAAAATGGCGATCATCTGAACGATATTGCGTTCTACAAATGATTTTGTGAGCTAATCTCCCGTTTTCCTATTTTTTTTTTAAATTCTTCAAAACTTTAGTTCGAGTAGTTTAAAACCGTCCGACTTCTCTGTGTCACTCTAAATTTTCATTTGTATATCTCCGTCGAATAATTTCGTATACAAACTGCTTCTAACACGCTTCTCACAAGGTGTTTTTATATTATTGAGCCTTAATTTTTATTATTAAATATATTAAAATCGTTTACACTGTTTGTGATAAAATTTTCTAACGGTTCTTTACGAAAAAATGATTGCAAATTTACCAGCTCGCGTACGACACACACACAAAAAAATGAAATAAAGTTATAAAATGGTTATTCTTTGTAAAACGATTCTAAACATGGAATACAAAATAGGAAGATTAAGTTGTAAATGGAAAAAAGTGTTATTTCTTTTTTAATTTTATTTTTTATCGTTATCATTAATATTACTATTATTATTATTATTATTATTATTATTATTATTATTATTATTATTATTATTATTATTATTATTATTATTATTAGAGTAAACGTCTTTCCAGTGTGACCAGATCGTATTTTAACCTACCGAGGAATACTTAATTTCAGACGAGCGTTCGCTTAAATGGAAATTTAAGTTTTACAACTGTTTCCCATTAGAACGTATAAAATCTGCTTTCCTTTTCTAACTTATTTTCCATCCGTCTCTATCTCGTAAGACATTACTGTTGTATAATCTCGCGACTGCGTCCACGATGTCGCTACATCTCTATCGAGAGTAATCGCGCGATATTTATAAGGAAAATAGAATATTTTAAAAGTAAGCGTAATTCGAAATGTCCGCGAAGAAATTTTAAACAGCTACTGTCGTAAATGAAAAAATTTCTTTACTATAATATATTTTTCTTTTATTTCGATTTTATTTCGATTTTATTTTATTATTATCTAACGACAGTTTATGAAATTTTACAACATCCTGATAGAATATTAATTTAGCTATACGATTTTTAAATTTCGTTAATGTAAATTAAAAGACATTTTACTATCGTAATTTTAAATAATAATATTCGGCGATAAAGTTGGAATAACTGTAAATAGTTATCGATACAAAAGTAAGATTTAAATTAGAAAAGATTATTACAAACGTCTATATACGTTTTGGTTTGTTTTTTTTATCTCGTTTGTTTTTTCATTAATCGGTCCAGATTTTTCGAAATATTTTTTGGAAAATTTTGTAATAAGTTACGTCGAGACAACGTTCTTAACAACTGGATGTACGAAAGTATATCCGCGAATAGAAAGAAAACGATTAAATTATTACGTACGCGAATTCTCAGGCGGAATGCGGCAATACTAGGACGAATCTTATCTAAACTATAAAATCCGAATATTTCCCGGATGGCTCCTGCGATAGAATTAGATCGTTAACTTGTTGTTTTGATTGTTCGAAAATTAGTTTTTAATTTTCGTTTTGCGGTAAAATTCAGTACCTGTAGATTAACGAACTAACGCGTCCCTTTATCCGTCTCGGCGCTAGTGTCGTTATGCACGCGCCTACACATAGTTGAATTAAAACGAATTTGAAAATGTAACAACATCCATGAAATGACGCCTAAAAAAAGAATAAAATGACAAAATAATAAAAAAAAAAACGCAAAACTCGCCGAGATTCTTCGTTGAGTTCAGTTAGGCAGTGTAGAAATTACGTTCGAAATATTAGACTAGCTTATAAGGCTGTGAACGATTACGAACGGACAAGAGCCGATTGCCTTCTTTATAATAACGAAGTCTGAGGACGGTATTATAGTAATGGTAATAATAGAGCTACTGACTTTTGTACTCTCGTTCGTTTTAAAAGCACTCGAGTGCCTTTCTCGGTATTAAGTACAACAACTTCCAACAAACCGACACCTTTCTAATATCTACACGTCCATTATCCGCTACAATTTGCCAATCTGAAATTACATCAGCCATTCTTCTTTATATAAGCGCATGTATATATATATATATATACATATATATATATATATATATATATATATATATATATATATATATATATATAGGTACATACCTCCTTTTGATATATATATATATATATATGCAATAGCTGAAAATCTATCCTAACGTCTGGGCTGTAAAATAAATCCATTTTATCCGGACAAATAAAAAGCCATATTGCTACTACTAAATTTTACTTTTTTTTTTTCACGTTTATTGAAATAGAATTTTATTATTCAGAGTACTGTTCACATTTTTAATCTCCGGCACACTTTGCTTCAACGCGTATAGTGGTTCGGTACTTGAAGCGCTCGAAACTCGATAATCGAAAGTTTTATCCAGTTCGCGACATAAAACGCTCGAGTTATATAACAATTAGCACTTTAAGATGTATTTTGTGTGGCAACATTAAATAATGTACTAGGCTAGTTACACAGCGACGAACAATACAGGTCGAATAAAGGGTGGGAGAAGTTTACGACGCGCAAATGTGAAAGATACAACCTATAAACGAGACCAACGCGAAGAAGGAATATAATGATACATACGACATCATTACACGAATGAGGTTCAAGAAACAAAGCGCATGTATTTAAATGGGTCATTCTGATGAAGTTAAGATATCGAAAGATGGGACACTATTGTCTTCTCGATAGTTTTATATGGAACTGAATCGTGGACCTTAGCGTGATCCGACTTCGCAGAAAATTACTACGTATACCGTGGACCGGCAAAACGAACAAATGAATAGATATTCCAACTTATATACTTCGTCGACTACATAAAAATGGGAAATATTGTGTGAAAATTGTAGACGGAAAACATCGTTTAAAGTAATCGAGAATCTATCTTCTAATATGTTCGTTTAATACGTACACGGATAATATAGTGGTAAAAGTACCGAACGGAGAGGTGGCAAGAAGATTACCAATAGCGACCTACTAGTGGAAAGTGTATTAAACGAAAAGATGCCTGAACGATTTTTTTTAATACAGGCTACTCGAGAACGCTTTGAATACACTACGTTCCGAACTAAGGTATCCGATTTGAATATTATTATTATTATCGTATCAATTACGCGCTTATTTAGAGATATCCTGCATTATAAATTTACGTTCGACAGCCAGTCTTCTGCGCCTTCCTCTAGTGAATGTAGCCACATTAAGTCCTTTATTAAAGCTATTTACTTTACACGAATTGATAAAGTGCGACATTGTTTAGATGCTCCCTTTCCGGCAGTTTTCACTTGTTCATTAAATATTTGCAACGACCGTGGTTGGTTCTGACGCGATTTAAATTTTTATCATGTTTTCCTGTTGAGACCAAATCCTGGCACCCTGTTAGTCGGATTTGATATTAATTGTCTGCTTAACCCATATTTCCTTCCATTTCGTAGGTGCGTCGACCCTCCACCGTATTAGCCGTCAGCCATGCTGGTTTCTTGCTGCAGAGACGTGTAGGCGGGGATCTTTGATAAATTTTGCTACGTGAGAGTGCGTACTGTTATATTTAGCCCATTCTTGTTTGAATGTTTCTTCTCTGCAGATGTGCGGTAGAAATATATTTGCCAGCACGGGAAGCCACATAGTAAGAGTAGATTTTAGGGTAAAGCATAGTGCTACGTTCAGTTGTGTATCGATCTTTGTCTCTGCTCCCCACGCTGTACCTGCGATGCGAGCGATAAGGTTTACTCTTGTCTTCATTTTTTGAGCTCTTTTTTCAGAGTTCTCTTTGTATGTGAGAGTTCGATAAAGAACGACGCCTGGATATTTTGGCGTTGGGTTAAAAGGTAAATCTTTACCGTTGAGTTTAACATGTATTTTAGCTTTTGCCATCTGTGAGTTGAGGTGAAACACCGAACTTTCTGTTTTTACCGGGTTTAACCTGATTCTCCATTTAGCATTCATCCGAACTGTGTAAATACTTTCTGAGTACGTCCTCGCCATTTTTTAAGTGCTTGTTTTGAGTTGCAAGTACAATGTCGTCTGCATATTGGAATTTATCCGCTTGGACAACCTGTAGATCACGCATATATAAGTTAAATTTGGCGCCAACACTGAACCTCGTGGAAGACCATTATTTATGGTAAGCCACCGGCTATGGTCTGCGCCCGTATACACTGCGAATCTTCTGTCAGCCAACATATTTCCAAGTAGAGTCACGATTTTACGACTAGGAACTGCCTGAGCTATTTTTAGGAGCAAGCCATCGTGCCAGACTTTGTCGTAGGCAGCAGTAGGATCGATGAAGACTGCTGATATGTTCAGGCATTTTTGAAAACCAGATTCGATGTACGAAGTTACATGACCTGATCGCAGCATGATCTTCCTGGATGAAAGCCTGCTTGAAATTGTGGAAGTACTTTGTCTATTAAAGGGGCGATTCTTTGACGTATTAGTCGTTCGAGTAGCTTGTACATTGTACTTAGTAACGATATTGGTCTATAGTCTGCTGGATCTGCCCCTTCCTTGCCAGGCTTCTTGATGGCGATAGCTTTAGATTTTTTAAAGATCTCAGGGAGTTTCCCAGTCTCGAATATTTGGTTAAACAGGTTTAATACGAAAGTCCTAGTGTTTGTTCCAAAATATTTGATAAATTCCGAATATATATTGTCTATTCCTGCGGATTTTCTATTTTTGATTGATTTAATCGCGCTTATTAATTCGCACGTATCGAACGGACTTACATCATCGTTCTGTAATTCGTTTTTCGTAGCTTGCGTTCTATTTCTAATGATACTTGTTTATCGGATTTAAATTTGCTTATTTTTAGAAGCCCTTCTGCTATTTTGTCAGGTTTGATTTTGTCGCTTTTATCGACTTCCGCACTGTCTGTGCCAAGTCTTCTCAGTAGCTGCCACGCTTTCCTGCAATGTTTGAAATTTAGGCCTTCGACCGTAGCTACCATTTCTTGTTACGTTGACTATTCAGTTGGTACATAAGTTCGCTTGCGGTATCTAGATTGCCTGTCTTTTCGAAATTGTTATATAGGGTTCCACATAACTTGTTCCAGCCTGCAACGTACTTCTTTCAGAAACCGCTTGGAATATTGTCCTTGGCACATCGAATTACGGTTTTTATGAACTTGTCGTAATTTGTTAGTTCTGGTTCGTTGTATACTATCTCCTTCTCTAGCTCAGCGGAGAAGTTTTCCCAGTTAGCTTTTTAGCAAAATTCCATCTTGGTTTATTTATGGACTTCACAAAGGTAATCTTCAACTAACACTGGAACATGTTGACTATTCGGGAATCTGGATTCGACCTGTCTATTTATGTTGTATATGTTGAAGGTTTTGATGAATGCAAAGGTCTAGGGTATAACGAGTGCCCCCGGATCTTTGGCGTTATATGCTAGCATCATTCAGTTAAATTCCGTCCATTTTTCGTCTTCTGCGTTATATCCCCAGCATTGGGAATGACTGTTGAAATCTCCGAGGTATATGGGCATTCTGTTTTCGAAGACTGGATCGGAGGAATGGACCACTGGACGCTCGGAGGTTTGTACACGTTTATGATGGAGCATCCCTTCAACTTCGATAGCGATTACGAATACATTATTTCCAGACGCCTTGTACTTCACCTTGTAAGAGATGATTGAGTTTTCGATGTAGGTAACTATTCCGTAGTGTTTATGGTGCACTGCGGCGAACGGAATGAAATCAGTAATTTTCCCTCTTTGGGACAGTTCGCTATCTGAAAAAGTATGCGTTTCTTGTAAGATTATGATATCTACCTTGTTGCTGTATTTCCTCGCAAGAAATTTGCATTTGGACTGCTGATTCCTTCTATATTCAGTTGCGGGATTTGGAGTAGAATCTTCGTCGTAGGGCATCCCTGAAAAGGGCTATTTATATGATCTAGTTTGTTTCTTCTTTTTCGAATATCTTGCGCGTAATCGTAGCGGCAGAGTTAGCCGAAATCAACAGTAAACCCCGTTAATATCGTTTCCAGGAGCACCGCGTAGAGGTCTCTGCCGTGCCCCCTCCAATTTGAATGAACCCTAAATTAGCGTATACGAACACGAATTAACAGAAATGCGGTAAAATTTTTCCAATGAGTAACGAAATGAACGTGTTTATTCGCAATCAAGAGGATATGGAAAATGCTCCGTACGACCGGTTGATAGAATAAGATCAAACAACAAGACACAGAGTGGTCGTGGAAACTAGAGTATGAAGTCACGGAAAATGCATAGAAGAAAGTCGACTGGGATGTTTTGAAGTATTTTTGGCGTCACCAAATATACCTTCGCAGTATATAGCCCGAACAAAATTATAATAAGCATGTATACATATACAGTCTGGACGAATATCAAGCCGGATTTAGGAAGGGAAGATCGTGTATTGAAGAAAAAAGTTAATATCAGGAAAACGAGAGCTAAGAATTTTTCTATAAAATTCGTCAAATTTAAAATTGCATACTAGTCGGTGGACGGAGAAATACCGTTTAATACTCTAGATGAATTTGGAGCGGATGAAAAACTTATTGCAATGAAAAACAAAAAGCCTTACATGTTTCCGAATCGAAAACAAAATTTAGCGGTAAATTATCACGTCTCCGTTTAAATTAGAAGAGGATATGGAAGAATGACGGGAAAAGTTAAACGCAAAATATATCAGAAAAATACGAATCGATAGAATGAAGGTCATTCGAATATTCGCAGACAACTCGGCGATTATATCGAAGAACATAGATGATTCGACTGAACAAATAAATATCCTTAAACTGAAAGTAGAAAAAGCGGGGAGATAAGGTTATCATTTCAATTGACTAAAGATACGTATGATAATAAAAACAAATCATCGTTAGTAACGTCTAAAATGAGATGTTGCTGTAGTATAGTGATTAAACCGGATATGGACATATTCGCCAGAGTGTTTAGCGAAGAATGTAAGTTAAGAAATGGAACAAAAAAAAGAAGTGTTGACGTACATAACGAGACGAATTTTGTCCAGTATTTTCGACAGAATCCTGTATAGAACGCAAATAGCGTGGTTGCGAGGAGTTAAGGAAAACCTCTGATATCACGAAGGATGTAAACGGAGAAACAGGTTTAGAAATCAAATTAATACATTCGATAGTTTTGAAGAAAAACTGAAGAAGGAAACCGCTAACAAATAGACAGACAAAAGGAAGAAAAAACACAGAAAAGCAAAGAAGAAATACTAGCGAAGCAGTGCAGGAAGAAACAACCATCGTGGGATATTTAATGTGATCTATTGAGCATGGAGTCGGCCAATTTGAAAGGAAAAAACCTAACAAAACAGTATATTTCGTATATATATATATATATATATATATATATATTATATATATATACATATGCATATATATATTGTTTTTGTATATATATATATATATATATATATATATATATATATATATATATATATATATATTATAATTTATATTTTTTATATTCACTTGATAATAGCTTAACAATGGAAAACATTGTATTTTTTCATAAAGAAAAAATTTTTAGTGATTTCAACGCCTTTTTGCTGTTTAGTTTATATATATATGTATATATATATATACTTATTTATTTATTTATTTATTAGATATTTTTATATATATATTTATTATATATATATATATCATCATCATCATCGTCGTAGTGTTCGTTGCCGAGCGTCCGGACTAGCTATTATACGTTTATTTTTACGTACAAAATGAGCTAGCATTCAAGGCACTATTTATATGCGACGCAGATGCGCATGCACATGATGTTATAGGAGTAAGGTGCCAGTGCCTTCTCCGTGATAATTAAGAATTTAATAATGATGAAAACCTTCTATGTCCCATGTTGGTTTCGAACCCGCGACCATCAAGTTGGCAGTCGAGCACTCTAGCAACTATGCCACTAACAAAACACTGTGTTTGCACGAATAAAATGATAAAAATTAATACAATATTATACAGCATATCACAGCAATAACAAAATTAATACGAGGGAAAAAATAAATATATGAAATAAAACGAATTCTATATAGACAGCGGTAAGAACAAACCTTAAATCGTAAATAAGTACGAAGCTACTGAGGAAGGATAGAAGGTAAGTGGTAACTATTTAAGTCAAAGTGCATTAAACCTTATATACTTAAAAATGGGTAAAATGTACAAAACACAATCTAAATTATCGCACAATAAAAGCAATACTCGAAGATAACCCGAACAAGGGCAAAAATCTTTTACAGTATCTTACAGACCACCGCTTAATAAATAGTATATAACCGACTTTAAGACGCAAATGAACCAACCCCCATAATCCGGACGTCTATAAATAAAATAATTAAAATAATAATAATAATGGGTAAATGTACCAGTTACTTCGTACAATACTGATAGGCGCCGTAGAAGATGTTCGTAATCGCAGAAAGACGTCGTTGATTTCTAACATGCAAAAAAAAAAATAGAAGACTTTTCCATCTGGCACGGAAAACGTGGATTGAAGAACTGAGAAAGATGTGGACGATATTGATAGCGAAGATGGCTCAGGAAGAGCGGGGGATAAACGCTCACGTTGAACACACGCGTAAGTGACGCTCGAACCTATAAGCGACTTGTATAAAATTAGTCTTGTAGCGTAATTTAAAGGATTCGAAATATATTCGATAGATGAATAATTTTCTTTCGAAAATTTTTATTCTTTACAATTTTTCCTTTTTTCCGTTATGAATTTTCCGAATATTTCTACTTTTATTTTATTTATTCTTTTCGTTCGAATAATGTAAACTATCGGAAAGCACGCGGAGCTGCATGTATATTCTTGCTAGTGTGTACGTTGAAAGCGAAATACGAAAATTGACAAATTCGATTTGGGCACGTGAGGAAAGAAACGCATTAGCGATACGTATAATTGTAACGATACGCCGAGAGAAATGAAAGAAACACCAACGTTAAAAATAACGTGACACCGAAGATGATGGTGATTAGTGACGACGCTTTGATTGTGCAATTTGTAATGAATGAAAGACTAATGCCGTACGGAGGTGATGTAAATAAATGCCGTGTAAAAGCGGACGGACGTACGAGATAACGAGGTTGCGCGCTCAGTTTAACGAAGCTTCTAAATTGGTCGAATTGTGGAACTGAAAGATGAAGGATTGCGAAAAAAAAACTCGGATTCCAATACGATAACGTCATCCGACATATAAAGTCAGGCCCGAGAAAGTTACCACTATAGTAAGACTAGCAGCGTAGAAATCACTGTGTACTAGTAATAACGCTATTAGTAATAGTAGTAGTAGTAATAACAGAAACGGTTCTTCGGATGGTTAGAGAGCTTTTTGTTTGGGACTTAACGAATCGTAAATAACTTATTGCACGTTTACTGCTTTATCAGTTTATCGCGGTACCACCGAGCAGCAACGGGGTGAGATCTCATAATTTACCAACATTCAAAGGCGGATATATATATATATATATATATATATATATATATACACAACGCGCTCGTGTACATAGAAACACATATAATAGACGGATAGAATATACAAAGTATACATATATATATATATATATATATATATATATATATATATATATATCTATATATATATATATGCATCAGGAACGACTCTCTCTTTAGATGATTCCTTTAAGCCAATTTAACTTCAAAGGTCTAATTTTCTAAATATGTACCTACGTTGCCATTAGATTAAAGCGCAAAAGAAAATAAAAAAGTAAAAAAAAGTACCTATTCTCTATTTCTTTTCCTCAAGCGTACCTTGTATATGACGAAACTTTTATACAATGAACAATGAACCGTTTACCAGTTAATTCTTCACCACCGTCGGGAGGTATTATAACTAATCGCGATATTTAACCAAGTTAGTTGCGAATTTTTCAAAAGTACATAGACTCCGCTTTTAATCCGTTACTAGGTAATTGGTAACTCGAATAAAATATCGCGAACCGTAATTTATCGACCGCCATAATGAATAGTGCGCGTTGTGATAGACCAATTTTTCGAAATTTCCGAATTGGAAAGTCAAAAATCGTCCTCAAGTACGGAGTAAAAGAGCTACCTTATTATAATTATTTCCCCCGCCCCCTATAAAGAACACCACGCGACCTTGGATATTCCGCTTTAGTAAATCTCGGTGTGGAGATATTCCATTTCAGTAAACCTTTGTACGGAGGTGGTTACTCATCAGCAAATCTCGGTGAATGAATATTATACTCTTAAGTAAATCTTGATATAGTGATATTCGGCTTTAGTACATCTTGGTAGGGATGTAAAACTTGCTAGATATCTGAATATAGTAGATGTTCACCACCAATTCATTCACGCGCCATAATGTATTTTTTTTTTTTTAAATCGTATTGTTTCCCCCTAAGTATGGAATAAAAGAGCGACCGCGTTATAATTATGTTTTCCTATAAAGAATATCACGCGACCTTAGATATTCCGCTTTAGTTAAATCTTGCCAAGGATATTCCGCTTTAGTTAAAACTTGCCGAGGATATTCCGATTTAGTTAAATCTTGCCGAGGATATTGCGCTTTAGTTAAATCTTGGTGAAAATATTCAGATTTAGTAAATATTGGCGAATGTTCGGTTTTAGTAAATCTTGGTCGGGATATTCTGCTTTATGTCTTGCTGGATATCTCAATTTTAGTACACGTTCACCAATTCATCGACGCGCGGTAATGCATTTTTTTTGGCTTCGTTTCGTTACGGCATTTTTTTTTTTTTTTTTTTTTTTTGTTTTTTAAATCGTATTGTTTTCGCGACGAAGTGCGTTATTATAAATCTTGAATGTAGCTTCATCGTGCAGCGATGTAGGATAATAGCGTAATGGAGTACAAGACTTACGAAATAAATACGAGAAGATAAAACTTTCGATCTAATGGAAAAAATGAAAAGCTATTCCTTGTTCCTTTTATATACATACATATATATATATATATATATATATATATATATATATATATATATATATATATATATATATATATATATATATATATATATACTTTCAAACAACTTTATAGCATAGACTCGACTTAGTAAAATAAAGAATAGAAACGGGAGTAATACTTTCAATTTTTACTTTTCACGGCCGCTAATGGAGTGTAGTATAGGATCAGTACGGAATAGGGATGGTGGCATGTGTCGAAATGTGCATGCACATTTCTTCGAGCATGTTTCTACTCATTTCAGTTCTCATAATACATACATACGTATCCGCACGAGTTTCTATATGTATGTGTACGATATGTACTGCTGTATGTCGCATTTGAAGGTGACAGAAGTCGTTCTATGTTAGCGCATTAAAAAGCTTCCGTCCTTCTTCTACTCTTCCACCGCATTACCTATAACTTATTCCAAGTCTGGTCGTCTCTCCCGTATTCCGGCCTATATAAATAAAACTAGGATACTTACTTGAACAAATATAACGCGCTAAAAGGGACGCATTTGTATTTTAAAAGTAAAATAAATAGCAATCCTCATATATATATATATATATATATATATATATATATTTACATTTTTATATGTATACACGTATGTAGAGGTATTCTCTAATAATCGGGAGGTTCCCCAAAAGCCGGGATCTACCCCGACGGATGAATTAAGTACGAGTGTCGTCTAGTGAAAGTGTTTTGAAAAGAATCGTCTCTTTCCCCCGTTCTGTGTTCCAAACCTCCGCACGATAAGACGGCTACCCGGCGTACGATGACGACAATACAAAAGCAACAGCATCGTGTCGGAAACTAAGAGAAAACCGAGATAACCCTTATAAAAACCACTCAGTTTTGTTTGCAGAAAAGTGGAATCGCTAACATCCTACTACTTATCGCCACTTCCACCGAAAGTATTTTTCACACACACACATAATATATATATATATTAATATTGTATACATCGATACGTTTATAGCCCATACTTAATGCCTATATACTACAGGTGTCTGTAAATACATACGTCGCCTGACATACCGCAATCTTTCGCCGAACGAAGAAACGAGACAGACTGGTCGCAGATTCGTCGGATTACTTACAGAAAACACGACTTTAAAATGAACTTTCGCGAGCTTTTACGGAAAAACGAATTATCGGTTAAAGATTTTCTTTTTTCTCGTTTTCATTTGACGCTTTTATTATTATTATTATTATTATTATTATTATCATTATTTAAAAAATAAACTTCGTATATATTTCTCTTAGGCTTTTTCTAATTTTCTAAATGTACACGTAAGTATCTTTAAACAAACTGATTTACTTTTTGTCGGCCTATACACTCGTTCATCGAGATTTACTATACTAATGGACCGTTAGAATTTCGGAACAGTGTTAAAAATTCATGCATTAAAAGTGTTCTTTCATTGCGTAAACAAGGTAAGATACATATATCGAATAGTCTGTTTAGGAAGGGTAGTACGCTGAGAGTTAAGATTTCCTAATCCATTCCTTCCACATCGTTGTCTGATATTTCTTCCGATTATTTCCTTCATTTGATGATGATGATGATACAAGAAGTTATGGGGAATTCGTCTTTTACCGTCCTAGCGAGTATATAGAGAAATAAATCGCGTGGAATAAGGACAACGATATATTCGCTATTTAACGGGTGTGAAATTATATGTTTATGTTTCGACTAATGGACTTCAATTAGCATATTTCGAACGTTGAATTGCGAATGTACGTTTAAATATTATAATGTATGTAGGAAGAAGTAAATAACGGTGTACCATTTTCTACACTTGTAACTAAGTGGTGTATATTATACAGAATCGTCGAATTATTAGCAGGTGGATTCTTTTTTTGTAGGTATAGATATTTAGCTAAAACCTGATATCACCCCGCACGAAATGGTTAAAAATTAATCCGAAAGGCTCGTAACCACTTTCTGTCGCGCGTTACAACATGTTTTACATAATATTATTTTATAAATTTTGGTTTTAACTCGAAGAAGAGGTGAAAATTTCGATACTTTTTGTATATTTCTAGATGACATTTTTTTTCTTTCGTTTACCCGAGATAGCAGCTTTATTTCTGCAATTTTAGATCTAAACTAAAGAAGCAGTATTTATAAATAACATTGTGCGGAGGAATAGTCTAAACTGCGCTAATTATATGTAAGCAATCTTACATTACACACAGACCTAGAAGTTACATCTGTTAAAGATAAAATTCAAGAAATGGCCCGTAAATATGGCGACAAACTTTCTTATCACACGAATGCTTTAGCTGTTGCTTTATTGGACAACTCTACAGATACCCGGCGTTTAAAACGAGTTAAACCTACAGATCTATTTTGAATAAGCATCAATAATATAAAGTACTAAAATACAATTAGCGAAAGTCCTTACCGTTGGGTAAGGAACTTCACAAGTCAATCGCAATTTCTGTTCAAAAAGATTGCTAGATAGCCTGAAGCTAGTGGCATAATTTCGGAAAGACAAAAAAAAAAAAAAAAAAAAAAAAATTATATTAATCTCGGTAACGACCAATTGATGAGGTTTTGATACGTTTCAGTCTTATCCAGATTATCAGCAGACAAAAGTGCCGATACCTTCGGATGTGGATGGTAAAAAAGTGGTTTCTGATGCTGTCGAGCACAATCATAATTACTTCATTGACCCATTTCATCTGTAGAGCTGCATGGAATGCGTCATTTCGTTGAAACCAACGAGCATTAATAATCAGCCGAAGGAATTTATTTTGAGCTGTTCGAAGTACTTTTCGATTCGATGCTTACATCCCCATATTTTCCGTAAGTCCATAATGGACGTATAACAGCTTTATATATATATTTTATTAGCTTTATTTTAGAGGGATGTCCAATAAACCAGTACATTTGATATTCTTCGTATTTGGGCAGCTTATGATCGATATGTGTGTTCTCCATGTCGTATAACATAACAAGATGATTGGATGGTGTTTTCAACGTATTACGTAATAAACATTTTTACGATCGAAATATTCCTCGGTTAAGAAATAATCCTTATTATAGATATGATAAATAATTTTTTTCATTTGTCAAAATTTCCCGTTTAGATGATAACGACTGGTAAAAATCCAAAATTAGGCATTAATCGTTTTAAAAATCAATAATTTCGTAAGTGTCAAGATCGAAGTGAATTTTTTCGAGACATTTTTTTTAATACATAAACGACTACAGTCTGGCGAATATTTTATAGTTCTTTCCCGGATGCTTTTCTCTAACGAAAGTTAATTTTCAAATCGTGCGAATGTTTTACGTAGCGCTAGTAAGGTGAGGACAGCTGTTGATTCGGATAATAACGAAAATATTTTAATGTGCAGTTTTCGAATTTTTTATTTTATTCATTTTAAAAACGCTCTATAGTGGAAAATATCGACGGCTGTAGAAGTGAGATACAAAACCCAGCTAATCCGAAGCGCAACGAACTGTTAGAATAGAATCCGGACCAACTCCACAGTTAGTAAAAACCGGTTGTTATCTCGGTGTTCCTCGGCGGCTCGGAGATCTGGTCTAAGCAGTGCCGACAGAAATCATTAGAAATGTGGGAGACGAATGCTGCTCGATAGCTAGTAGAACCAATGCTTCCACATTGAACGACATTTACAACTGGAAAAGATTAAAACCGATCGTTCTGAACGGGAACACTACTATCTTTCGGTCACGTAGTTAGAGTCGAAAATATGGAAGCGCTATTCGCTCAAGATGTCGTAGCTGATAGAAGAGAGCGCGGTCGTGTACATGAACTTTTATGACTGTCGTCGTGAAAGGTACTATTTGTGCTATAGGTTGAAGACGAGCGTTTTTTTTATTTTTCGAATAACTCGATAAGTACTAGACCGAAATTTTTGAATGGAATTTTATTTAAAAAGAGGAAAACGAAAGATTAGCTTATAAAACCATTTGTGAAAAATGACATTTGTAACAATACATTCACTCAGGTTTTTTCGTGAAATTTTCAAACACTTTTCGAGCATAGCTGAATGTTTGAAATTTCTTCGAAAATCCGAGTTTTCGGGTCAATCCACATCTCGTGAAACGCGGTTATTAAGATATCCCAACTAAAAGAATAGAAAGCGCGTAACTTTGAATTCTTTTCGAAAATCTCTTTTCACTATCGTGATCAATTCACGCCGAAAATAACGTTCACCGAAAAACGCGCGCTACTTCCCGTTTTAAGATTCCACGATAACTGAAACTGGACAAAGACGAATCTCTCGTACAAGCACTAAACGCGGAGTACGCGCGGTTTGCCTTAGTAATAGTCTTACCAACTGCGCTATTCAAAAAATAAAACCGTCCATCTTCTCCGGGTCCCCCTATACCATTTAGGCGGTACTAGAAGCATTAAAGTGAAGAAAATTATCTATATGATGTACATACATGAACTAGTTGTACGTGTGAAAAATAAAACACACTTAAGCACTATCGCAAAGGAAGCACAAGACATATCGAACCTTATGAAAAATTCTATCACTGTACCGCAAAACGTGTAAGAAACTTGTAATTTCTCGCGCGGTACACGAATAATCAAAATTTTGCTAAGTATATTTTTCGTGGTCTTAGATAGCAAAGAGGTATAATATGGTGAGCAGTTTCTTTACTGCGCCACATTCGCACACTTGTCATCCTCGCTCAAATGAAACTGAAAAGGATAAAACGCAAGTTTTTCACACTCTCGTTAAGAATTGGGTGTAGAAATATGCGAAATAATTTTAATCGTATTTCTGGGCATTGCGAGTTATATATAGGTGCGTCGCCTAGCCATCATTTTCGTCGAATTTCTAAATAGCGTCTTTTTTTTTTAAACTTTCACAGCGAGATTTTGGATCGGTCGAGATTACGACGTTTCTTATTAAGATTTGGAGAGAAGCTCCGAGTTTTTAAAAAACGACTGCCCTACAGAGGATAAGAAGATCGAGACGAAGTAGATTAGAAATAACTACAAACGCGCCGTGTGAAATTGTTTTCTATTACACGCGTTTATAAGAAACGATTTAATTATTCGGTTCGACAATCGAGTGTTCCTCTTGAGACCATTAAATGGGATTGGACTGATATTTTACAAAAGGTTAAACAATAGATTTTCAACTGTATTACATCGCCAAAAAACAGAATAAAGTAAAGAAATACTTCGTTTTGGTACACACGGTTTAAGCTACAGTTTCAATTATACATTTCTACTACGTACCGGATGTTATACATCTGCCTCATATCTAAATTAGGCGTAATTTCTGACGGAACACGCGACACGTATCACGTTGATGACCGTATTGATCTGATCGTCAAACTTGGATTTGTCCGAAATTCCTAAAGCACAGGTACGAGCTGTTGTTCAATATTTTACAAAAATGGAATACATTACCCGCGAGTATCGATTGTTTATGGTATTACAATCAGTTTATACAAATTTATCAAGCGTAGTGTGACATTTAGATTTAAAGTATAACTAGAGAAAAGTTTAACCCTTTCAGTCGTACATTACAAAAACCTTAATAGGAAATTATACATTTTATATGGGAGTTTATTATACAATACCGCTTCCCGGATGAACCTTAGGTAATATTTTCAATGTATTTATATAAATATAAAATTGAGACCTTTCGGGTGTATAAAATTTTTTGTTAAGATTAAAATTTCATGTCCTATATTGCGGGCATTGTGATTGAAAGTGTTAAACAAATGGCGCAAGCTGGGCCAAAAAAAAAAATATGCTAAAATTTTTTTAATCGGTTTCTAATCTATTCGTATGGTTCGACGCGGAAAGACTTTACATCGCCCATTCTCATTCCGAATTGCTCTTCGTGGGTTAGAGGTTAAAACCGTTCACTTTCTGATCAGGGTGTGTACTCAGTTTCCGTTTGTCTGGATTGATCGAGTCCATTTTGCTCGCCACTTCTTGTCATTGAAGTTGTTTGCAATATGGGCGTTTGCCGTAATGCACGCTGTTTCTTTGACTCTATCCCGGTTGCTTCAAACGTGTATCTACTTACAGGAAGTACTTTTGCCACTCTCTAATGGTTGCTATTTTCCTGCGTACATTCGGTGGTGGCGCAATTTTAACGTTTTGTTTCTTTTTGATTTTAAAGTATTCGCGAACAAAGTGACAAAATTTTCATATATATATACCTATATATGTATTGATTTATTTATTTTTATAATTTATATATATATATCAATATCATAGTCCATGGTTTTTTTTAACAAAAAAAAATTGTTTTTTTCTTTTGGTAATGATTATACTATCCAAAGTAGTTAGTTTGTCATCGGCTTTCGCATATAAAATGGACAGAATAATCGGTGTTTAATAAAATAGTTTTTCCTTTTTGATGTACAGCCGACAATAATAACGTCATATTACATATATATATATATAAATATAAATCGATATAACGATATGAGCGCAGCTATAAACATATATGAGAAATGAAATACCGTGATGACGTTCCGTGAAAATCGGTAAAAATTTAACATATCGTAACATGTTTTTACGAGGATGAAAAATTATATGCCGGCCGTATAATATAACAAATAATCATAATAATAATAAATAAATGTAAGATTGCGCAAAACATAATCCAAAAAATAGAAATTACCGTTATAATTGGATATTCGTTGCTGTATGAGTAAACAATACTATTGTTACACGGTACGAATATAATACACGATTTGATACATATGTTTAAAAAAACATTTCAATCCATTCGTTGACTTTCAGATTGACAGCTCAATGTCTTTTTTTCTTTTACATTCATTAGTAGCGATGTTTGATACTTTTGCTAAAATTAGTTTCGAGACGGTTTTAACATGCTCGATTTTATTTTAGACGACTTTCGAGGGAAACACGATTGATACGCTCGGACGAATCGGTTCGGTATCTCGATAGAATAATAACCGAAATTAGCGTAGGAAATAAGTGCAGAGGTTAAGTCTAAATAAGATGCGTATACGTATTTATTACTATTATTACTATTATTATTATTTTTATTATTATTAATATCTGCTACAAAGACGAGAAAAGTGTTAAACGATGATTGACTAATGAATTATGAAAATTTAATAGAAAAATTAAACATTCATCAAAACCTACTGTATTTTGTAGCATGGATAAATTCACATGGTTCAGTCCTCTGCAGGTGATTAAATGTTTATATAAAGGCTATGCGGATTACTAATAATTAAGTTTGGATAAATATTTCGATTGTTTTAATATTATAATAATAATCCAGCCGTCGCATAGTGTTGCGTATAGGCGGTTTTATTCCCTTTATTTTAGTTTCATATACACAATCAAATGAATTAATGCCATTACTATTATTATTATTAAGTACTTTAATTAATTTCTTAATTATTTATTTATCCGTTTTTTATTTTATTTTATTTGTTTATTCGTGTTCGATTTGTAATTAATTTTTATTTTATATTTCTTCTATTTGAAATGTATTGATGTATTGTATTGAAATTAAAATTTGATTTGATTTGATTATATACGAGCGTTTGTTTTATTATTCGTTGTAAAATATCCAATTTTTTTGTCCCGAACTGGAAAATTTTAATCGACAATTCAAGAGACGATTTGCAATTACCGATAATCTTCAAACGATTTTCGAATTTATTTCATTTCCTTGGAGAATTCAATGGCGAGGATATTTCGTCAAAATCCAGCTTGTACTTTTAAATCGAATTCGACGGATGTAGAGTTAGAAATGTTTACAATCGGATATAATTCTGACGAAAGCGCGTGCGAATGAAAATTACTTTCGGAATTTATTACCGGAAGAAAAATATCAATCATTGAGATCGGCGACAATCAGGTTCCATTTGCCTATGCGAGTTTTCTTAAATGAGAAACATCAAATCGCAACTCTGGCTGTTGAAATGACGTCTATAGTGCATCAGAGATTACAAACCTAACTTTATGAAATTGAACTGTCAGGCTTTGGTTTTTTTTAAATAGCTTTTTATTATTGCAAGCTGACTATCGTGGTCATTATGAAATTATCTATGAGGAGACGCACCTAATAGCATACCCCCGATAACATCGACCTATAGGTCTAGTGGAGCTTCAACCTTCGTAATTCATCGGAAGTGTCCAAGAGATGCCTAGCAAGTGCGTTTGGGTGATGTGTTGTAGGGAAATTTTTGAATTACATCAGCTATATACTCTATGTGCAAATCTTCATGTAACGTTTGGCTTGTTACGCACAAAGGCGCCTTGTTTATCAGCCCGCGTTCTGCGATATTTATATCATTTTTAGGTTTGACGGCTTTGCACAACCTCAAAGCTGCACACTCCGTATGTCCAGATTGATTTTAAAATAGCGGTGTATATTAAAAGTTTGTTGACCATTATTGTTTCTCTCTATGAGCCGGCACATTTTCCTGACACGGATATCTAATTCTCTTTTTTTTTAACTTGTACGTGAAGCTTCCACGTTAGGTGGCTGTCTAAATAGAGATAAGTACTCGACAGTTGTTCTTACAGGCAAGCCTGTGCTATTAATCCTGGTAGAGGTGTTACTTTTTCTGTTTGTGAGATTAATATTTACCGATTATTAATTTTCATCTATTCTGATATTCCATTTGTTAAACCGTACCTCTGATTTGTCGAGAGCTTTCTGTAGATTTGTTTGTTGCTATTACATATAGTGATACAAGTGCTCAACGAACGTAGCTACCTGTACACCATTAGTGGAGGGAAAGTCGGCTGTATACAACAAGTACAGTAGACCTAACACCGAACTTATTTCCGAATTTTCACGTTCATATCGTACTTGGGTCTTTTATGTATAGCTTTAATAGCAAATAAATGCTAGCCGGGAATAGGCATTTTAATTTGTACGGTAAGCCATCGTGTAACACTTTATCGAAAGCTTGTTTGCGCGTACTCTTTTTGTCTATTAATTTTCGATTTCACTAACTGAAAAATTAATCCGAAATATTTCTTAATTAAAGTACATTGCGCGAATTGGTAAAGGTATTTAATATATTATTTTCAATAAAGATATTATTAAACCTTTGCTCATTTATTTTTTGAAATCGGTCGAACGTAATTTTAAAAAAAATAAAAAATTAATGTCGATCATACCGGTATTAAGTTCGCTCTATCCCAACTTATGACTACGTAACATATCGATTTATATTATTTACAAAATTGGGCCATATAATCGAGTGGATCCCTTACTTTATGATATGCGATTTCCGTATAATACCGTACAGGGAACACATTGTGATGACCGCGGACGGGTTAAATTTCGATCCACCTAAGTAGTTCAATTAAGTCTTTTTGCCGGTTTTTTCCCTCTCTTCTTTAATTTATTTTTTTTTTTACTTTCCGCAAAAGTTGTTTCTTCCACGTTATCGAGATCGAAGTGATGGATGTAAACGGAAAAGTTCGGATTGAATATTTTATCGTGTCCGAGATTTAACGCGTTATTTTAAACCGGGCTAGATGTGGCCAACCCTATAAAATTCTAAACGAACCCCTAGGAGATAGAAATCGGTAGTTGGTGGTTTTTTTTAAAAAAGAAAATTTCGTTCGATTCTATTTATATAATACGATTAAATACGCGCATACGAAAAAAAAATACGTGCACACGTACATACACGCGGGTACGGGGACGGAGACGTAGAAAAAAAGTGAATCTCGTTAACGTTAGAAGAACGAATTTCAATTATAAGTTGAAATTACTTTAGTCGAACAGGACAGATAGAAGAAAACTTTTTCCTTTTTTTTTTTTTTTATACGCGTAGAAATATCGCGTGACCACTACCTCGTCTGTCCAAACCCTCTTATCTCACTCCTCCGACGGCCAATCCTCCGTTCGTTATAGCTAATCGGTTCGACCGGGAAAAACTGAAAACGTTAAAAACGTGTCCGAAACTTACATCGCTCGGAATAGATCGAGGCCTAAGCGGTTAGTTAGTTTATCCGGCAATCGTTTACGGAGAGTTCTTTAGATTCTCATTTCAAGTGCCCTTTTCGAGAGAATTCTCACACCGTGACGAACGTGTAATCTTAATATATATATATATAATTATTATTTCGTTAAATTATCATTACTCTCGAGGATTTTTTCACGACGGTAATGATGATTATATTTTTAATTTTTTCCCGCATTTTTCGCTTTTTTAATTTTTCTTTTTTAATTTCTTATTATAATAAAATTAATTTACTTAACCGCCACAACTCGAAAAAAAAATTTCTTTCGTCTACTAGTCCGATCGTGCAAGACGAAGAGCATTTTTCTGAAGTTAGTTTCAGATAATGTACGTTCGAGGAAAACAGACTGACTAAATCGTTAAAAGATGATTCCAACGATATTATCTTCGTACCTAACGGTCGGCCGGAGAGCTTAAAAGCTCGCGTCTAGTCTCGTCCATCTCTTTCCTATTTACTAGGTCGTATTTTTTTTCGAGTATGCCCTAGTAATAGAAAAACTAATTTCAAAACGGAAGACGTTTAAATTAAAATTAAAATTATTTCGGTCTCTTTTTTATTACGCTCGTTTTATATAATTTATTTCGTGGACCGAACTCGACCGGACGAATTAAAGAACATCACGCGAGCGAATATACGACGGTAATATCGTCGTCTCTTTCTCTGTTCATAATTCGCCGGTACTAACCTCTCGTCATCTTCTCGTTCGTTCGTTATTACATTCCTATCCCCATGTATGCGCTTATCACTCTATCTGTTCCATTACGTTGTTCTTATTCGTTTTATTTCTATTACTACGTAGCTGTTTCTTTGCTCTCACTCGCTCGCTCGCTCGAAAAATTAAATTAAACCTTCTTTTTTTGTTCATTTTTTAATTCGTTTTCGTCTTGAAGGGATGCGAAAGGATTCGTTATTAAGTGCCGTCAGTTACTTCTACGAATCCCGTTCCGGAGAATAGTTTTTTTTAAGTCGATGTTTTCAGTCAAAAATTGAGCAGTAGATCCGCTCGAAATTTTAATATCGTCGCATTTTTAACGCGAAATATTTCTCCGACGTACATCATCCGTTGATGACACTCCGAACTAGCCTCGATATCGTCAGTTGCCAGTTTAAAAAAAAACTTCCTCTTTTTTTTGTTTAATATATTAAACATATTATATTGAATTACTATATTTTTTTCGGTCTCTTTAAGTAAATTAATACCGTATGTATTTATACCTCGTAAATTCAGGTCGCGACAGATTTTAATATACTTAAGGATATAGAGTGATTTGTATAACTTTATAATTTTCATACAAAATGTGAGTTTTATTACTTTTTTGAGTAACATTCCAATACGGCTGTCGATCATCCGAAGTTAACGGGTTTTCTTGTCTATCGAGTCTACGAACGGGTTTTACATTATTTATTTTATTATGCGCCCGATCTTTGAAAGCATCTAATCCGGAATGCAAATTTTAAACCTATATCATAGGAAAAGAAAAAATTTATTCATATAAATAAAAAAATATAAACTATTTGAAAATATAAATTATTGGGGTACCGGCTCTCGTAGGCCTTAATATTCTTATAAATACAATAATAAAGGTACATTTTCATTTATGTACAGAATGAATATACTAATTTATGCTGGGAAAAACAAAGAAAAAACCCAACTACACAATATGTTTTTGTACCTAACGAACTTATTCTATCTAACCCCCCCAACAACCTATAAAGCCCCGCCATCTACAGTACTAAACGCAGCTCTCAAATACTTGATTTACCACAACTGGATACAGAACTCGTACCATCGTAACGTCCTCCTTGCTATCGAACGCAATGTTGCCTAAACCACCTGACAATTTATCCAGTTCCTACTATATAACACTCAGCAGGCTTCGCCTAACTCTCTCATAACAATCTACTTCAACGAACCCTTTGATTTTTGCGTATTTTGCTCTCATTTGCCATATTATACTACTGTCTTGCGTTACACTCCTATCGACCCCATATTCATCAGCGATCTAATTTCCTCTTCAAAAGTCTTCGAACTATTCCCTGAATTATAGAACTCCTTCTCTCTTCTAACAACGTCTACTACATCTGTTAAATCACCAATAGCCTCGATAGTTATACACGGCACTATAAATAAAGGAAAAAACAACATTGTAGTAACTAAGTAGTATATTAAAAACTTTGAATAATATGTAAGTGTGTGTATAAAATTAATTTAGGGTAATTAATTAGCGTAAAATAATCAATTCGTAGAAATAAATCTACATCGTGACGAACTTTGTACACCTCTAAAGTAATATAAAAGATATACTTGAAAAACAAAGATGATTATACACGAGAGAGAGGAAATGATTTTAAAAGCATCTAATAAAGCAACGCTATCGGTGGTTCTGTTCGACAACTGTTCGGAAGATTACAATTATCGCGACTACTTAACTATACATATTTTGTTTTACAGTGTATGTAGCCTACGAGACAATCACAATGTGGAGCGCAGGTAGACACACCTACGGTTTGCCCCCATATTCAAAAAAAAAAAAGTAATAAATGGTAAAACTTAAAAACAACAGACACTTTATGGATATAAAATAGAAGAAAAAATAGAAAAGGGGAACACCGAGTATCCCGGATGTAATATAAATAAACAATAAAAATACAGAATGAGAAGGCTCGGAGTTGAAAATAGTTACGTACTCTGGGCGCTGCTGTATACGGTGTTGCAAGCTGGTGGACATTAACGAAGATACAAGAAAAGATATTAAGTCCCTTCGAAATGTGGCTATATCGCAGAATATTTCAGATACAAGGCACGAAAAAAATTAGAAATTATCAATACCGTTCAAGTATATAAAAAAATAATAAAAGGAAACTAAAATATTTTAAACGTCGGTAATGCGCCACCCGCCATCCTATACGATCTAATATCGCGGGAAAGAGACCATCTTGAAGAATATATAATATTGGAAGACCACCCGGTAAAAGACAAGAAGGAAGGCCACATCGAAAATGATCAGATCAAATATTGGATTTTACGTGCCCCCAAAAATCACAACATTAACAGCATGTAGCAGGTTGGAAATGGACAGACGCCAGTGGAAACACCGATTCACGAGTTAATTGGATTATCAATGGAATATAACGATAATTCGTCATCTTATAAAAGTAAACGAATCTAATTCATCAAGAGCTTCTCTTGATCGCTCTCATCATCACTGATAAGGACTGAGGAAACACAATGCATTCTTAGGAAGCTAACGTAGACTCATTTATTAATCAATTTAATCGAAATTTAAGCTGCGTATTTTTGCGGTAAGAAATATCGATTAAATTGATTAATAAATGAGTGTATGTTAGCTTCGTAAGAGTGCGTTGTTTCCTCAGTGCTCAACTCGGACCCAGATATCGCGAACAGGACCCAAAAGCATCTCCGATTAATGGTCCTTAATAAATAAATACCGGCAATGTATAAATGACGTTTTCGATTCAAGAATTGTTAAATTACGATTGTTTCAAAATAACAATAATAGTTTTGCGCTATGAAACAATTTTTCCGTCATTTTTCTTATATTTTAAATAATAAATTAATAAATACGTGTTTTTATATGTCATGAAAAACAGTCAGAAACCACACCACGTCAACTTGTCCCGGGATCACTGGTTTAGCTGATCTTCTACTTAACCTTAGCTTAGTAAGAATAACAAAGCGACGTCCCCCCTACGAACTGTCGAATTGATAGAACTTTGGATTATTATGTATATACACACAAACACACGCATATATATATATATATATATATATATATATAATAAAGAAAATCTAATAAAGGAAAGAAAATAGAAAACATTTAACCTATAAGACGGAAAAGAAAAAAAGATAAAAATCGGCGAATAATTGGAAAAAGACGACTTAGAAATTTTCAAATTGAAAATTTATTTTCATCTTTCGTATTTATATATATATATTTATATATATATACATTTATGTATGGGTTATATATAGATATATTTTTTCTTGGATTTACAATCTACAATGTCTGTTTGCTTGAAATGGCCTAGCGCATATAAGAACCAGATCTAGGCTAACGATGGAAAGTAGATAGTCATCATCGTCATTGGGAATTATGGGAAAGTTTCAGTTTCCTTAGATTTGTTTTTCTCCATCGGATATCCGTGATAAACGGTTCGGATCAAATGGATTGTAATTGCGTTATTATATGGCGTTTGTTGTCGCTACTATTGTTGTTGTTGCTGGTGCAGTTAGTTTTTCCCGTCAAGTACGAACAAGAAAAAAGTAGAATCTAGAATAAGATGAAATGAAAGAAGTATAGTAAAAAAAACCCTCTAAACTAACCCTCACGCTTACACTCGTCTACAAACGCACACACATTATAAATGGACACTTCCGTTACTGTTTAAACTGTTTTAGGCATGTGCGTGTATACTTTCCATGCAACCACATTAGGAGGTGTGTAAATTGCAAAAAGGAAAGCTTTTGTTGGTAAAATACTATAGAAGTAAACCCAGTTAAAGGTATACAGTAGCGAAATACCTACGATTGTGTGTGTGTGTGATTATTTATATACTTATATATTACCGGATCTAAAAGGGAAAACAGCAATTTGATTGAGAGAAAAGCTATTTTCCAAAAGCGAGTTCTCCCCCTTTTTACACGCGTTTATGTTCGCATAAAAGCTGGTTTGTTTGTACAGGTTCCCACATCGGATTACGATTGTGAACAAGTCGTTGGATATATGTAGAAATTTGTGCGTGTATTTATGTTGATGTCGGTGTTGTCTTATACGAAAGGAGACTTTCTCGATCAGATTGCTAAAGATAAACCGCGCGTAAAATTGACAATTCGATTTCAGTTTGGTTTTCCCACTCCAAAAATAAGAAATTGAACCTTCATCTTCCTAATATTTATATATATATATATACATAATACGTATAATAATATCGGAATAAAACTAGTTTTGTGGGCATTACTTACCCTATATATATATATATATATATATATATATATGTACTTTAAATTCACACGTGTTCTCTTTATGTAACAATCTCAATATGTGCGATTGTGTATGTGTCTATTCGGACGTAAGTAAGGGTTTATGGACATTTCGACGCTGCGCACCGTGTCTGCGTGTACGTATGTGTGTTACTATGTGATAAGGTCGCATTTATAGAGTTGTCGGTTGATACCCATATCGATTAAATAACAATATTACTTTTCCTGTTATTGGAAATTGGTTTTTCTTTCCACTTTACCCGATACTCGCCATCCTTTCCTACTATAGACATCCCAATTTTTTCAAGCGGCTATTTTATTGAGTTGGTGATTGCGGTATAACCGGGAAATAGGAATGTGAATAAACGTTATATAAACAGACATGTGTGTACTTATTTATATATATCGCGCATATTATGTGTATATATATATATCTACATATAAAAATGCAGTACACACACACAAACATATATATATACATAAGTGTGTATATATATATATATATATACATGGATACGTGTGGCCATGTGCACATATTCTGTCATAAGATAGTTTCATTTTCATATATATAAAAAAAGAAGGAACTCAAAAGCTCGGTTTAACTCTTTTGAGTTTTGTTTGTTTTCGTTTCTAACACTATTTTCACCCGCTTCAATTAAGTGAAAAATTTGATTATTTTTCCACTAACTTTCGATTTTACGATGATTGACTAAGTGTCCGCAATTTTGTTTATTTTTTTTTTTGGCTTAAACGTCACGGTGATTCATTCATTTACTAAATAAAACCTTTGTAATAGAGAGAGAGAGAGAGAGAGAGAGTGAACCGAGCGGCTAGAGCATGGTTCTTCTATACAGAAGGTACAGCTCGAACGATCAGCAATGCGAAATTTATCATCCGAAAATGAAAATGTAAACAATCATAACACTATCGCATTGAAGGCAATGGCAAACCACCATGCACAACACCATGTGCGCGCTAGTAGCACACTTCAAAAAGGGGTCGTAAGACAGTACTATAATATGGCAAATGAGTGCAAAACACGCAAAAATCAGAGGGCTCGTTGAAGTAGATGGTTATGAGAGAGTTAGGCGAAACCTGCTGAGTGTTATGTAGTAGGAACGGGATAAATTGTTAGGTGGTTTAGGCAACATTGCGTTCGATAGCAAGAAGGACGTTACGATGGTACGAGTTCCACTTCTGTATCCAGTTGTAGTAAATCAAGTATTTCAGAGCTGTGTTTAGTACTGTAGATGGCGGGGCTTTATAGGTTGTTGGGGGGGGGGAAACAATTCAAAAACGTGCTACGATAGAATAAGTTCGTTAGGTACAAAAACATATTGTGTAGTTGGGTTTTTTCTTTGTTTTTCCCAGCATAAATTAGTATTCATTCTATACATAAATGAAAATGTATCTTTATTATTGTGTTTATAAGAATTTTACATTGGACAAGGCACAAAAACACGGGCGTCACATTATTTAATGACAACAAACCGATTACAATCAGTTTTGCCAGATGTATGTGTGTATCTATCTGCGCTAACGCCATATTATAATACAACAAAATATGTATGTGATGGGCCACCAATGTAACGGCTGAGGATAAATTATGTGTACGAGTTCAAATTGGGCATTACATTGTTGCGGTAATATTGATAATACATGTAGTTCGGCAAATATATATATATATATATATATATATATATATATATATATATATATATATATATATATATATATATATATATATATATATATATATATATATATATATTGATAATGATGAGGATACAGTGATTTATTTCTTCCTCTTCTTCGCAGATCATTAAATGGACAATTAAGTTCGATATGAGGCGGATGTATATATTTATAGTTTCTTCAAAACGTTTTTAATTATTCCGCTTTTCACGTTTTTTTTTTTTTTTTGTAACATATGCTTATTTTGTAAATACACTGTTTTTTTTTACATCTAGGGCTGCACGAAATATGCTGGAATACATTAAACGCGATGTAAAAGTACTGAAAAATACATACAAAAATGTTTTATATGTACATGTGTTTATGTACATAACAACATTGTACAAACAGGCACAAAGAAAAAATAAACTAGCACAAAGTTTTTTGTTACCGAAAGAAGAAGAAATATAGGGTGACCCAAAGAAGACGAACGGTTTTGTTTTTTGACTAACGTAGTTGTTACGACCGTTACAATGCAAACCGCGTGCTCTATGTTTAGTGTACAAAAGAAAAGATACGTCTTTATCCAATCACGACGGTGCAATAAAAGTTTCCAAAAGAATTCAAAGTTACTCGATTTTTTTACTTTTTACGAAACTCGTCCACGAGATCTGGAAGACCCGAAAACTCGGATTTCTGAGGAAATTTCGAAAATTCGGCTACCTACGCTTGAAAAAGTCTTCGCGGAAATTTTGTGTAAAGACCGAACGAATGTATTGTTGTAAATGGCGGTCATCGATATTGTGTTCCATTCCAATTTTTAACTAAAATTTTTCATTCGTAACTTTCGGTCTAGTAGTTTTTGAGTTATTAAAAAACCAAAAACCGGCCGACTTCTCTAGGCCTGTATATTTCGACGCAAAATTATGGAAAATAATGAAAAATAAAAACAACAATTTAAACTAATATTTACGTAACACCCGTGGTGATGGCTTGCCACACCGTATAACAGAATTAATATAAAGACGCGTAATTAAAAAAAAAAAATTATACTTGTAACGTAACGACACGGTGAAAAAAATTTTTTGAAAAAACTGTACAGCGAAAAAGAAAACGTAATAATAATAATGAAACGAATGAATTATAAGTGTAAATATAGAAGAAATAATTATATATAAAACAAGTACTCATATGTACATATTCCATCATCATCATTAAGTGCCATCCCCATAACATTGGTAGGCGACTACTTACCTATACATATTTTGTTGCGCAATGTAGGTAGCGTACAAGGCAATCATAATATGGCGTTAGTGTAGTTAGACACACACACACACACACGTGGGAGAGCGCTGATTGTAATCGTCTTGTTGTCAGGACACAATGCACAGCCCTGTATGTTTTTGTAATATATTATTACTAGCGCGCATATGGTGTTGTGTGTGTGGTGGTTTGCCATTCGAGGCGATAATAATATTAGGATTATTTAGCTAATTTTATTTTCCGATGATAATTTCTGCCTAACTCGGTACCATCCGTATAGAAGTCCGTGTTTTAGCCACTAGGCAATTCCGACGAGATTACGTATGTATTTACTATACATAAATTAAAGTGGCCTAAAATTACCGGATGATAAAAATTAAGTGTGATTATCATGGACAAAGTCATCGAAGGCTAAATTTAGAGATCGTTAATATAAGGCACGTTTAGGATTATCGACGATTCTATAACATAGTATTTAGGCTATACGCATTTGAGACACTCGTTTTTTGTAATAGTTTGTTAAAACTGGTATCTGAAACAAACCGTTTCTAGCTGGATAACGACGCGTGATTACGGGATGAAGAAAAACCAGATTTTCCGTTAAATAACGGATATATACGGCAGATAGGATTTTATTAAGTTTCACACGGTAATACGATTAACCTTGATGTATTAGTGATTTTATGAATTAACAAAATACAAACGATGTTAATCATTATAAAATTTATTTTATTTTAGCAAAGCTTTTCGACTATAAAGTCATTTTCGAGCAAATACAAAAACAGTGTTCAGAAAAATTTTAGTCTATTATATAACACCGAATATATTATCATCTCCTTGCTGCGAATTTACCGTTATTTTATCGGATCGAAAACCGATTTTGATGTCGCGATATATGCCACAGCTTGCTCATCATCCACCCTCAAAAACCGTCAATATTATCTTAGCTCTCCACAATGTTTTCAATCGCGATCAGAGCACGTCGTAACTGTAAAAGTGATAAAACTAGTACTGGCCGGGGGTTGAGTTAAGACATCCCTGTGGATCCCGGCTCATGCTAGAGTTCGTGAGAATGAACTAGCTGATTGTTCCCGTTCCTGACCTGATGCTTCATAAATGGACTTCTCGTATTACCTTTACAAAACAACAAACTACGGCAAATCGAGCGTTCGATCGATCCTTGTACAATTTGGCTTCCAAACCTCAAAGACGATGCGATCATCACCAGATTGCGCCTGACGCGTCTCACTCGTTCGTATCTTATTAATAAAACTTTAGCTCCATTATGCTCTGAAATCATCGATGTTATCCTATTTTCCATATTCTAGTTGACTATCCCTCATACTCCTCGCTTAGAGCATCTCTTGATATTTGTCAAAACTGAAATTTTCAGTGGTACCTCTATTAACGCATCGTTCTCCGTTCACGTATGTAATTGTGCGCTCTTACACATACACTACCTATATATTTATTTAATTTATACATGCTCTCATTCGTTTTGACGAAACTGAAATTAGTTCGTTTATTATAGCAATAAAATCGCCTTAAGCCAACTCTGTTAATAGTATAACATTAATATGTTCAAATTTCGAGTCTGGGACTATATTAATTACGCGATTATCTCGCGATTAATAATCGAAATAGCGTCTTACCGTGTCGTCATAATAATAATAATATTTTTAATAACGGTCGTCCATAACCCGTTAGAAAGGTGATAGTTAATGATTAACTGCATTCTTGATGACGGCTAGTAATAGATCATATTTTCATTTTTGACCGGTAGCACGGTAACAAAAACTATCATTATCCCATTATCTATTTCGGTCGTTAGCAGCGGTGATAGGTAGTATGTTTTTAAGCGTAATAATTAAACCTGCACTATTCAGATTGAACGTGGCCATCGTTTTAAAAATTCATTTCCTATTTGACGTGGTGAAGGAATACATACATAAATATGTGCCCATATATATATATATATTATATATATATATATATATATATATATGTAGTTGGGATAGCCTAATGGCTAGAACACGGTCTTTTATACGGGAGGTACCGAGTTCGAATACAATCAGCGACCCAAAAATGATAATCAGAAAACAAAAGTATGAATAATCCTTGATTACTAAAAATAGTTGAAATCACTAAATCTATTTAATTATGCGAAGCTTTTCGGCATTTACGCCATTGTCAAGCTATATACAATTAAAATTAATTATATAAAATCATAAAATATTAATTTAAAACTAAGTTTACAATTTTACACAAAAATGAATTATAAATACTTAAAGCTATCTGACAATGGCAGTGGTAAACAACACCATCAATTATCAGTAATATAAAATTTACAGAACAGTAGCTAGAAAATAATTATTTTATAAAAATATCTATTTGAACAATGAAAAATATATATTTATGTAATTAAAAAATCAATAGTTATGAATAATATTTTTATAATATATTTGATTAATATTATTTATTTTGTGTTTTAATTCTATACAATGTTTTCCAAATAATGATTTTTCATCATTATTTGTATATGAGTTTAAATGTTCTTTAAATCTTGTTATGAATTGTCTGCCTGTTTCTCCTATGTATTCTTTTTCACATTGGTTACAATTTAATTTATAGACTCCTGAATTTTTTAATATATTTTTATCTTCTATTTTGTTATTATTTATTTATTTTAATAATATATTATTATTTCTTATTGCTAAATCGATGTTGTATTTGTTAAATATTTTAATTATTTTATATGTATGACTGCCTACATAATTTATTGAACCTAAATACTTCTTTTTATCTTTTTATATATTTATATTGACTTTAGTTTTATTCCATATTTGATCAACTATATTAGGGATAGCAATAAGAAACAAATATTACTAATTTTTTCTGTGCAGGATATTCGTTGAAACTTTCTCCACCACCACATTTTAAATGCTTCAAGTCGCTTACAGTCTACTTGTTTCAGCACCCAAGTTTCTGCGCCATACAGCACAGTTGACCAAACGAATGTTTTCATAAGCTGTTTACGTAACTGTAATGACATTGATCGTTGCACTAGTAGTGAATGTTTATCTGTGAACGCTTGCTTACCCATGGCTATTCTTTTGCCTATTTTCGGTGTACAGTCGAGATCTCACTATCTGGCCTAAATATTTGAACGATATTACTTGTTTACTTGTTCTAGTGCCGTATTATTTATACTGATGGTCCGATGTTTCCTACTTACGGCCATTACTTTTGTTTTTAATATATATATATATATATATATATATATATATATATATATATATATATATATATATATATATATATATATATATCATTCATATGTTCGATATATCACGATTAGTGCAGCGTATTGATACATCGTTTATTTATATATTTAACATTATTTATATAATTTATCGCTTAGAACGTTGTACCTGATTGCTTAATTTAAGACGGTGTATTTCACATTAGGTTAAGATTAAAGTTTATTTCGGCGAAGTGGTTATAAATTTTTGTTCGTTTCTTGTGGTTTATTATATGGACGCTCGTACTTGTTTATTATGTACATTTTGCAATGCACCAGTGTAATATTGAAACTGAATTGAAATTATTGTTATTATTATTATTATTATTAAAAGGTATATTTATAATTAGAGTGTTATTAATTTTTTTTAACGAAATTTCATAGTATTACATTATATATATATATATATATATATATATATATTTTATATATATATATATATATATATATATATATATATGTATACATGTGATATATATAGATGTCTAACAATATTTCATTCGCCTCTAACAATTAACAACGAGCGAAAGAAGTAACCGTGTAACACGATTATTGTTACATAAATAACGTTTTCTTATACACGCGGTAGCGGATAAGAGAAAAAGGTAACTACGAGACGACTAATAACATTTAATTTGCCAAACAACAACCGTCAGGTAATTACGTCCGCAGGACAACAATAGCCGACTAAAATAGCCAGCAACTTAGCCAACCGCAGGCTATCTAGTCGGCAACAGCCCGACTATAATTAGCGGTAATAATATCGAACAAGGCGACCATCTCGATGTTGTATCGCGTTGCTGTCCAACCGTTACTATTACTATACCAGCTTCGAAAAGTTGGTTTATTCTATAGTTCGCGGTATAATTAGTTCGTATCGTCTGTGTTAGCCTTCTTATTAGGAATTTTCCTAACTTATTTAACTATATATTTCTCATTATTTTCTTTTCTTCCTTTAATTAATCCATTCACACGCACACACTACGCCAGTGTATATATATGTATATATATGCAAGAAATTTTTTGGGGGGGATTTTCACACCGTCCCATTTTCAACCGTTATACAGAATGTCTTAGAAAGTCCGATACCCGTGTTTTATCGATTTTTTTTTTTTTTTTTTTTGAGAACATAGTGTGAACATTCGAATATCGTTTCGCTAGATGAGGTTATTCTATCGTTCCTCGTAACAGGAATATCAACTGATAGTAGGACCAATCAGAGCCCTGGAAATATAATGTCTACAAAAGAATTGACCAATCACCATGCAGTAATATCAGGTGATGTATCAGCTGACGGTAGGACCAATCACAGCCCTGGAAATATAAAGTTCCGATTGAGAAGTGGCTATAAAAGTAAATAACTCAAGGGTCTGTGGTTTAGTTCGTTTCTGATGATGAATGGTGTAAGTCCATTCGAAACGTTAAATTTTTTGAATAATCACGGCATGGTTTCCACCGAAAATAATTATAGACGAAATTTAAAAAAGTTAAAAAAGTATTCCATTGTCTCTGTCGTAAGTTAATAGGAGACGTCGCTCATGATCGTCGTCGTACCGAAGATTCATATAGAAAATCAAGCTAACCGACGCTTCCCACGAAACTCCGCGGTATGAGTTACCTCGTTAGGATCTCTACATCCCGGCAAGCTGGTGGTACTCATTTATCGATCAATTGCACACGGATGTTGAGCCATTTTCGCCGTGAGAAATGTGATAGTAAACGTGTAAATACTAGAGTTACGCGCCAACGAATCTTTGTGAATTCTGACAATCCGTAATTTCCACTAAACCGATAATAGAAATTTTACCCTTATCGGAATTATAAATTACATTTTAAAACGAAGAAAAACTGAACTCGAAAAGATGATGAAAAAATAATATTTCTAATAAATTTTTTACATTAGGTAACAATAATAACAAATTACACTATAGACATACGTGCATGTATGTTTATATATATATATATTATCATCATCACCATGGTGCCGTGTCCGTTAACGAACATTGGCTAACATGCTAGCAGTCCTACGTCTGTCTAAAACTGCTCGGAACAAACTTATTTCTGGTAAGTTGTACCAATCCGACAGAATCTGTAACCCGTTTTCCCCTTCCCCTTGATCTTCTTCCAGTAATCTTTCCCAGCATTAACACGTGGAGCAGGCTGTAACGTTACGGATATATATATATCTACATACATACAATATATATAAATGTATGAGTGTGTGCTATAAATATGTATTTGCGTACGCCATCTAAAAAAAAAAGTTTTTTGTGTTTGATTTAAATAAGAAATAATAATAATAGTAAGCTATAAATATCGTATGGAGTTATAAATATTTTCATTGTCCAATTGTGGACGGGTTGTTAAATGGAATATAAACTAACAGCCGGATGTATGTTTAGATTCAATACATACGCATATTTCTTCCTTTATTATTGACGAAAATGTCCAAACCCCGATATGATAATTTATACACTGCGATAATTGTCATGCTAACAACGTTTCGGATGTGAATTCATTATTTGCTCGACTTATCGATCTCGGAAGTCTGTTGTGCGTAAGTTAATTTAAGACGTTCGGTTCAAAACCAACTTAATGCGTGTAACGAAGTTCTTACTCATCGTACGCTGCCTAATTGAACAGTTCCGATCGACCTTCGATCGCGATAATTTTATCAACCGCGATGTTTCTTACGTTGTAAACACAATATGGAAAATCTCTGCTAGCAGTAGGAATTTTTAAGTCCGAAAATTACGCTCTGCAAAGCTTTTGTTTAAGAATAAATGAATAAGGGTACGTATAATTGATTAAGTTTATTTATATGACGGTTTAAACGGTTTTGATTAAAATTTAAAAACATATCCACAAATGTAGCGCTAAATATTTTGCGATATTTAATCATTGTACTAGTCAGTTTACGCAAAATCATTTATTTAATCGTACGGGTATCATTGTTTGTCATTTTAGTGAAATGTTGAGAGCTAAATTCTTATCCAACCAGCTGGTATACGATTCGCGGTCAGTTTTTTCTAATGAGATTAATTTATATAATTCTATCATCGCAGTTGAGTAATCTGATGTGGAATCAAAGGACACCTCAACAACGCTAGTACGAAAAGTGTTAATTCCTTTGAGAAAGACATCGATCAGATCGGCCGTTTTATTAGAGTAGATCAATATGTCGGTTAGCCAGCGTAGAGCACAAAAAGGTTTTTTAAGTTTGTACCATATTAATATAGTTGTCCTCTTTTTTTTTTAGGGGTGGGGGTAGTCAACCGTGACCCAAAAATGTATGTTTTTCATTGTAGTCACTGCCAATAGTTTAAATAATTAAACTGCTCCTGCATTACGTTAAATTTAAAAGGACAGTATGCTACGGGGACTGTAAACATTTTAACGTCGCTTTAGACCAATTTAATTAAGGTCGCCTGCATGTAAGCTTCCTTTACACAATTAGGTTTGTAATGTTTTAGGTTACTCTGTACAAGAATCACAGCGCTTATATTCACCATGGTAGTCTGTTCTATAGAAGTAATAAAACCATTTTTGTAAAAATCGTGTTTAGAATTTACCAAGAGTAAGATTACATCTAGCGTGTACAATCGAGCTTAGTTTGACATGCAAATTGTTGATATTTTAAGTTGCAAAACGTTTAGAATTCATTCAAAATATATAGTTTTCGGTGTAAAGACTGTCAATCTTGGTCTGCTAAACATAGTTTCTATACGGCTAAATGATTCGGTGTACATAAATTGAAAACATTCAACAGAATTTTAAATACCTGACAGAAGGTTATATCTGGCGTCACACTCAACCCCCCGCTTTATTAGTAATATTTGAATAATTCACTTCCCTCGCGTAGGATGCGTTTATAGAATCGGTATCGACTGGTTGTGGTCATGATTTATTGGGAAAGATGGCAAATCTGATACAGGTGCATTTCGAGAAACAGTCCGTTGTTTGATATGGCCGAAGTACAGCGCCGACATAACAATCATCCATGTTGAAAATAAGCTAACAGCTTTGTTGTATTTTTTTTCTGACGTGGAATGTACATTGATTAATCAGTTAAACTAATTTTTAATTCGGTTACGAAAGATTAGTTGTATCACGAATAAATTTTTGAATTAGGCAAAGTATCTTGTTCTCTTTCAGCTAGACTGGTTGTCATTCTCAGTTTCATTAATTAGATCGCCGTCATTACTACAGGTCAAAGTAGAAAACCTATTTTTCGTTTTTCATTAGTTGCTCTTATTATTCACAACAGACTAGTTATAGAATTCATCTAGGACATATGTTTTTCATTAGACTCGACGCAAGACTTTGATGTAGATGAACGCAACTTGCTATAATTACTGAGATGTTAGAAATAAGAATGACTGATTGTTGCTTATGTGTCACACCATTCGTTATATATAATTCAGCGTACATAGGTTGACACTATAACAGCACGTAGTATAGAATTCTGTACTGGTACATTAATAACTGCTATGACTATGTGGGTAGGAATATTCCATACACAAACAATAGCGACAACAGAGATAATATCTAAAACAGTATAATTTAAAGACTAGAATGTGTAAGCTGAGTAATGTGTCTTGGAGAAAAAATAAATAATTGAAATAGTAATCTTAAATTTGATAATACTAATAACAGTGATATTTACTCCAAATCATCTGTTTCCCATATTTAGTGTTACTCATCCATTTATCGTATTTAATCTGACTCCATTTACCATTCCATTTGAAATGTTGAAAATCAAAAACATTTTTACTCCTACTCATTTCTATATCAGTTTATCGTATTTAATCCATCTCATCTTTTTACTATATTTAATCAAACCCGGTAAGTTTATCATCCCATTAAACCGATTTAATCCAGCTGATCCATTTACCATGTTTATGATCCGCCCTCCGTGTTTAATTTCACTCATCCATTGATTTCAACTGATTACCTTATATATACTAAAAATCCATCTACTCTAATCCGATTCATCTAGCATTCTTTTACCATATTCAATTCAACTAATCTTTTTACGATATTTAATACAAACGTATATCATAATCTAACTACCCCATTTTCCAATCCATTAATTATACGTATTCCGACTCTTTTCATATTTAATTCGAATCATTAATTTACCACGTTTTTCATTTATGGCTGCTGTGTAAAACGGGCGTGTTATCTTTGAGATCGAAGCCGTGGTTGTATAATGATCACGAGTAGTGTACAGCTTCAGTATCAAAAATCAAGATGGCGCAGCTCAAAAATACGGAAAATAATAGTCAGTTTACCACGATGATAACCTACAATGTCGAAACTGAAATATATACTAGGTGTGAAAATAGTAATTCGTAATAGTAGCGAATGTTACATTTGAACCTAAAGACATCAGAGTCGACTGGCGATTAATTCGATACGTTGTGGATAAAATGCGCGCAGTCTGAAGAATCGCTGTACGAAAGGTGATTGGGGGAATGTCACTGTTGAAATCTCGCATTCTGTCGCATGCCGTATAGTTTAATTATACGGATATATTAAAAACGAAATGCAAAATTTTATAATCTGACCGACAATATTATGCAATTTGTTAGACTTCCATTTATGGCAAACTACATTTTGTACGTGAACCCTAAAGGAAGTTAGTTTTTAATAAGAGCTGACTTTTTTTTCGCGGTTAACTTCTTTTTACAGAGTGCATCCCGCGTAAAATACAGATGTTATAATGAAATCGATATATACATATACTTCGAGTTGTTGCGTAATTAGTAAAATTAATTAACGGAGATTGTCATTTACATATCGCTAACGAGAAGTTTTGAAGTTACGCGTACACTTTTAACGAACATCGTCGAGGTAAGTCAGACAGATGTCGACGAGACGAGTATAAAGTTAACGATGGAATAATCGCAGGAGATGACGACGAAAGTTCGAAATATAATTACCAATTTCATCCGAAGTCGCTTAATAAGTAAAAAGAACGGTGTATACGTGTGTAAGCGCTCGTGTCTGTATACGTATTTTATTATAGAATCGGCGTGGTGGCCTATTAGGGCGAAGTTATAACAAGAATAGGGAGACGGTAAGTAGTTATGAGTAGTAGTGGTGTTGTCTTTGCGGCACTAGAATTTGTAATCGGGCAATTTCTGCGGATATCGAGTCGCGAAAGTTAGCCAGTTCAATTAATTTTAACAATCCCCAGCGAGATAGGGCTTTTCCGTAAGTAAAATCAATTCTAAATATACCGATTTCCGCGTTTATCTCTGTTTAAGATGTAGACCGTTTCGTTCTCTATCGACGGTAGCACGGATGGTATTTCGGTTAAAATTACACAATCGACCTTCGTTTTATACCGTTATGATTGGAAGTGGCTGCTGCTCGGTCTATTATACCGTTCGGTAATCCGTTTTCCGTTCTCGGCGAAATAAGCGTAGTATTATTTATATCAGCGGCGACTATTAGCTGCGAGCAAATTAACTCTAACCGTTTTAGCTATTTGGACTGTATCGAACGAAGGATTAATTAATCATACGTATCGTAGAGTAGATTTTTATATTATAAAAACAAATGCCTCCGTTACACGGACTGGTCGCATAGAGTAGGTATACGTTGGAACAGATCGTAAGAGTGATATCCGAAGGCGGAGCCTGCTGGGTGCTACTATATAGTCGGACGAACGGGATAAATTAACGGGTGGTTTTTAAGTAGTCAACATTAGGTTCGATAAGAAAAATGAAATTACAGTGGTGGCACGAATTCCAATTAATGAAGTACTCGAAGGCTGAGTTCAGTGCCGGAGATGGTCGGAGCTATATGTAAGATGTCGGGTGAACACAGCGTAAAATTGGCTGCCGTATTCAACGTCGTGGAACTCGTAAGAGGAATAGTCGATCTGTATCTTGCGATAATTGGTTAGGTAAAAATTAGACGTGGATAGTGAACTATTAATTATGATTAAGTCAACCCGCAGCGTTATGAAGAGGTAACGATTTAAAGTTTTTACGACGAGCTAAACCCGCCGAGGGAGTAATAGTAGTAAGATTTTTGTAGATAGGTTCTCAAGCTGCCCATCTATATCATCGTGCCTTCGTGCTCTGTCGCTGCTGGAGACTTGCCGCTAGTAGCCGCATTTGGTTTGCGACTGTTTATTAACTATCCGCAGCTGGCCAGTATATGTACCGGTCATTCCACTATCCGCCATGCGGACGCGTCGCGTTCGATTAGAGCTCCGGATCATACCCAACATAACATTTACATACAACACACATACACATATATATATATATATATACCATATATAACTTTATTAGTTTTTCCTTTGATTCTTATTTGTATAATGTATAAAAAGTTTTCTAGCGAGTTGATCATTTGGTTCCATTTTTTTTCGATTCTTCCTTACCCTACATTAACGAGGAGCATTTTTTTTTTTGTTTGTAACTACTCGGGAGTAAAATACGAATTTTCGAACGCGATTAGATAATTATTATTAACATTTCGTTAAAATAATAATTCTATAAAACTGACTCGAGGCAAAATTTTACACCTCGAACGATTCGATTCGAAATTTATTAATTAGTTCGCGTTCAGTTTTGAATAAAATTCGATCGAGTTATATTTACGACGCCGGAAAAAAAGGAACGCCTGTATCCGGTCCAAATGTACGTTCGTCGGAAGTGTGTAAAATATAAAGAACGGTTCGTAATTTATCGGACATCTTTTCTCCCCGGCTCGCACGCTCACTCGATCAGGCGATTGTTAATCGATAATACCTGTTCCAAATGAAATGTACTTTGGAAAATAAACGAAATAGGCTATTACCAAATAAAGAAATCGAAACCTGGAATGAATTTCCTAGTACGTGTCGTACATAGATGTCGTATATATATCGTATATATCGTATAATTTTTACTAGTCTGCAACGGTTTCGATATGAAGATCGACTTGCTCGGATTTAGAGTGATTTTCTTATCCGAATGAAAACACGCTACTGCAATATGCAACCCTTAGACTTCTTTAAATGATGTCTATACGTGGTGAAAATTTGAACCAGACTGTAACGAGACCAGAATACGAGCCATTCAGGTATTTACTACAATTATATTTCTTTTTTCCTTTTCTCGTTAGGAAAAAAATGTGTTTCTAAAGGTACTGACAGACAGTTATTGTCTGTATGTATGTATGTATATGTGTGCGACATTTATAATTTCCGTATCGATTCACCGACCTTCCAGAAAGCTACTGGAATTTTTGATCTAATTACGACATTGCATATATATATACCTACTTACAATAACATACACATACATTCGCATTTCTATCTATTATATATATACATACAGATATATATATATATAATTCAGTATTATACCTTTCCGACGTTACTCTAAAGAACTGCTTCAAATCTGGTCATAAATGATTTATCTCACATCACGTACATTACATACACATATTAAATATGTGTATACATATATATGTCTATATATATATACAAATATAAATAAACCTATACATATATTTTTCACACACACACATACATATAATAAATACGTTCGTCAATGACCAAAAGATCGTTTTTGGAAAAACCTACTTACGTTTCATTCCATTAATTATTTATTATCCGTAATGGTCCAACAGTTGCATCCTGCTATTGACAATGGATTCTCCGTCGATCTGGATAAATATCGTAACCGGTTTCTTATTGTCAATACGATAACAAAAGAAAAAAAAAACCTAATGGCCAAGAATTGTTTATTTGACGTAAAATAATTTATATATATATATATATATATTTATATAAAATATACGTGTATATATATATGTATATATATATAAATATACCGACCGATATCTGCCTTGCGCTCTAATAAATAGCTGATCCAACTGTTGCCTGGCACTTCTGCCGTATACGTAAATGTCCGGAAAAGGTCTTCTCTTCGTGGTAAATTAATTCCAAATAAGTCATCAGTTGGTTACTTAGGTCTGGTAGTAGATTCTAAATTATCGTGGCATCAGCATTAAATCTACTTAAGAAAAGAGATACTCAAAAATCATTCAAAAAAAAGCTATCCCACAGCACTTACGGCGTCGATCGAATGTCACTTTTACGCATCTATCGCTGTCTGATACGATCAAACATTATGCAGCAACGATATAAAAACCATCATTACTCGAGTCCTTAGATATCATCTAGAAGCTCTTCGTGAAGCTTTTCAGACTTACCCAATCGACAGTCTGTATTCAGAGTCATCAGAATGGTCTCTCGATATTCGTAGATAGTTCCTTCTAGCTAATTTTATAATTCAATTAGAACTTTCTGCATTATTCCTTCATAAATTACATTCATCTGCCGTCTCATCCTCTTCGAGACCACCTTACTCGGTTACATTTTTAACAAAATCTTAGACATAAACATTCTAAAACCGCTGATATTAAAGTGTTGCTACAGCACTTAGAAAGTTCAATGTAGCTGGATCTCTCAATTATCAGTTTGAGGAAAGAGCGCCTACCAACTAAGGATGTAAGCAAAAAGTCCTCTCTTTCCTCATTCAGCGTGTTTTTTGGCTTCTTTACCGTCATGAATAATGTCATCATTATTAGGTTTTTTCTTCCTCACTCATTTGCCATCCTTTCAGTCGAACTTTATGCGATTTACCTCGCCGTGGACTTTATAATAAGCTCTAACATACAACATCGGTTGTATATTCTGACTTTCGTTTAGCTCGCAACCTTTATGCGATGTATTCAGCAACGATCAAGAAGTGAAACGGGTGTTATTTGTCAAACCGAGATAAGTATTCCCGCTCCTGTGGATTCTAGCTCACGTCGGGATTCCATGGAATGAACTGACAGATAGAAAATAAGTCTGCTACATTGTTGCCTATCCCAAACGTCGTCCCAGTTGCAGCTATTGATGTACGTAATTATACCAAATAAAGGATTTTTTGCCTCGTGGCAAGAAAAGTTGCAGTCGACTTCTTCTTTAAATAAGCTTAGCCAAATCAGTAGACTTTGCTTACAAACCGCAGCGATTACGTTGTCCTCAGCAGACTGCTGCTGGGTCGTACAACATTCATCCAATTATACCTGACCAACAGAACTCCGGTTTCTCATTGCACCGTGTGTAGCGTCACGCTTTCCGCCTCCCATATACCCTTTGTACTCTTCACTTCACCGTCTCTTCAAAAATGAATACTACTCTCTAACTAACCTACTCATGTTCTTTCGCATGTCTCGTCTCTACACCTTGATTTAACTTCCTCTCCCTTGAAAGTAAACTACTCGCGAACTGACTGAAAGGAACGTAATAAATATAAATATATAAATATAACGTGTATGCATATTTATTTATATTTTGTATACAAATAAAAACTCGATTAGATTTTGCAATATTAGCTTATGTATCGATCGATAGCGATTATTTATATTTATGATTAATTTTTATACGGTAAAACGGATAAGTCGGATTAAATATAATAAACAGACGATTCGGATGAAAATTGTTTTTCCATTAAGATTATTGCGACGACTATCTAGTCTTCGACGATAATGATGATAAAGTTGAAAGCACGTGTGAAAAGTTACATTTCCAATGAAGTGACTCCGACTTAATTAATTACTTCACTAAATAATATGGTTTTTCGGCGTTTAAGTCAAATCTTCAAAGTTGTCCAGAAGCTGTATGACTTCAGCATTGGTGTGCTTTTCCAATCGTTTTGCACGTTTTCAAGCAAACCTGGTAATTTCATCGATGACCGTTGGAATTTTTAAGCCCCGGTGTACGTCATTATTGCATTCAAATCGATACGATGTGCAACATTTTGGCGTCTTTGTACGGAATTTATATTGGAAATACTAGTACAGCACCCCAGAATTGTATTCCATAACAATCATCACCCTTCGACAAATTAGTCGTGCGCGCAGAAAAATAACGCATAATTAGTACACTCTATTTTTTTCTCCGTTTTATTTGTAATAATCGTTTTTTTTTTTTTTTTTTTTTTTTTAATGGTTATTAAACGATCCCGCAACGAACAATCAATCAAGCAATCCGTCAAGCAAATTAATCAAGCAATCAAGCAAACCCATCAATTAATCAAGCGAGAGATCAAGATATTTAGAAAATAATAATAATAAAGCTACGAAAGCAAACACTTAAGTATATAATGCTCGCAAATGCGCACTACTAGCGAGCTAAAACGGATGTAAATTTAAATTAGTCAGAGTTGTATAACGCAAGGATTAAACAACAATTTCAAGAACATAAATTATTACATTTTCTCACACGTTAGAATTTGAAAATAAATTTAAAAATTCGCATTAGGATATAAACAATAATAATTTAATATATACGCGAAGATGTAAAAATTAATAAATAAAAGTCGGTATGCCAACATAGGAGCGAGAATGTACTAATTGTTATATGAAATGTATCGCGTGGAATTAAACGAAGTAATTGAAACTTACAAAATATTTCCCCTATTATTACAATCGAAGATAGGCTGAACCAATTCTAAGGAAGAAACAGATGGAATAAGGAAGTAAAAGAAAAATTTAATAAACTAGCAAAATTTTGTACCCTGAGAATACCCCCCCAATCCAAGTGGATATTGTTTAGCTTTTCAGTCATACATTATAAAATCTTATAACATGAAATTATACATTTTATAGGGATGTTTATTATAGAATACTGTTTCTTAGATGAACCTTAGATAATTTTCAATGCATTTATATAAATATTTTTAAAATTGAGATATTTCATGTATAAAAATTTTTTCGTCGTCGTCATCATCATCAGAATCGTGTGCTCGTTCCGAGCGTCGTTAAATTATGAATCATAATTTTTTCGCATAATTGACCGCCATGTATCCTCGGTGCGTTTAATAATCTCTCGCAGCGAAGTGATAGTTTTGATTTTGGTTATATACCGTGTTGGTGGTCTTCCTCTTTGTCTGCAGCCTTCCGTCATTCCTCTACTGCGATTAGTTTCTCTAGGCTGTCTCGTCGCATAATATGGTCAAAAAAGGTGGCTATACGTTTCTCCACTAGGTGCCGTAATCGGGTATCTACATTAGCTTCTTTTAAAATTTCCAGATTGGTTCGTTTTGCAGCCCATCTCAACATTCGCCTCCAGCAGTACATTTCGAAAGCGTCGATACTCTGTATATCTGTTTTGTTTAGCTTCCAGCATTCGGATGCATAGAGAAATACCGCGAACACAAGGGTTCTCGCGAGACGTACTATATATTAAAATTAAAATTTCATGTCCCATAGAGTGAACATTGTGACTGAAACAGTTAAAAAAACGATAACTGCCGAGTTATAGTTCCGATCTGAATGAAACGTACTGTATTACCTTATTTTTATAAAATATTTTAAGCCAATCTCGGTAAGGTTAACGAATTAAGGATAACACAATAACGATAATGATAATATTAATAATAATAATAATAATAATAATAATAATAATATATTCCGCGAAAGACGATAAAAAAATAAAGATATTCAACAGTTTTAAATGATAACACAAACCAACTATATATATATATATATATATATATATATATATATATATATATATATATATATATATATGGAGTATCCAAAAAATATTATTTCAAAATCGTATGGGGTATACTAAGTAAAAAAATTAAGGTTTAGAAATATGTTCATACCTGCATACAAAGATATCGAGACATTGTTCGGAATATTCTAACCTCGTCATTTTCTTTCGTAATATACGTACGGGACTTTATTACTATTCTAACAGGATTTAATTTCTATCCTTCAACAAGTAAGTCAGCTGGTACACATACCCGATTAGAAAGGTATCGTCATTTTCTTGCCGTGTTGCGCTACTTCTAAATTCAAACATGTTTCACGAAACATGTCTAATTATTTAAATTCCGTTCGTAAACTAATAAAAATAACGAGTTATAAAAACTCGCATATATATATATATTATATGTCCATATGTATGCATATATTTCTATACGTATGTGTATATACAAAGGAAAAAAGTAGTCGAATGTAAGGTGATAGTATTGAGAACGGAGAATAATAAAGGGATGCATATTAATAGAGTTGAACGTGCCTATGACGGGTTTCAAGAGGAAAAGATTAACGACCTAAAGAAATCACCCGGAAGACGAGCAATTTGATGATAATGTGCTGTCTTTTGTCTAACACAAATAACTATATATATATATATATATATATATATATATATATATGTATATATATATATATATATATGTATATACAATACATTACATACGAATGATAACTGCGCTTAACGGGATCGTTTGGTAATTTCGTCTTTTACAGCTGCGCAGTATTTTTTTAATTAATATTTTTTGTTACATAGATTTTATTTTAATTCATTTTAATCGTTCGATCTAGTTTTTCGACAATTTTCATACATATAGTATATATATCACTACACCCCTTCCGAAGGTCCAAAGGAAGAAGAATATATATATGTAAATATATAAGTCATCGGAATAGTCTAGTGGTTAGAACACGGACTTCTCTGCAGAAGGTACCTCGAGTTCGAATACGATCGGTGACGCAAAAATTATTATAAAAAAAATATATATATATATAAATATAAATAATCGTTATATTATCGCGTAGAAGACAATGGAAAATCATCGCGTATAACACCATAGTGACCTGACAATAAAGCGATTACAATCAATTCTTCCGGTGTGTGTGTGTGTGTGTGTGTGTATGTGTGTGCCTACGCTAACGCCATACTACGATTGCCTTGTACACTGATTACACTGTACAACAACAAAAAAATATGCGTAGATAAGTAGTCGCCTACCTCCGATACGTATATCGTCACTTAAAGGTGGTGACGATATATGTATGTATAGAAAAACATTATACATGGATATGTACGCGTGTGTGCCCATGTGTATAAGTAAGTAATAATGTACCGTAAAATTCCCAAAAAATTTATGGTTTTAACATGAAATATATACATATATATATATATATATATATAAAAAATTAACTGAAAAATTAGTTATTAACATTTATTTTCTTGTGAAAAATGCAAAGCTCTTCGGCATTTACGTCATCGTCGAGTGAACAAAATTTTTTTTTTAAATCATAATTTTAAAAGTATATTTTAAAAATAATTACTTAAAAATATTCGATGGTGACGGTGAAACTATATTCCATAAAATTTTATTCCGCTTGTCTGTTCTGTTTATTTTTTGAATTGTTGAAATTGAACATATTAACATCTCGCATATATTTGTTTACTGATTTTGTTTTTTTATTAATTTTTTTTTTCGATATCGTTTTCTGGATTCCGCAAAAGTTGTATACCGATGGAATTTTAAATTTTTATTTACAAAAGTCAAATATGAAATATAAAAATATACAAACGCAACAATTTTTTTTTAAAAAACACAATTTTACAAGTAAAATGAAAAATAAGTATTCGAAATATGTCATAATCTAATATATAAAATTTTTAACCGTAAAACTTAATTGCACGGACAGCGTTCAGTTCATTAATTTACTTGTATCACACTTATAAACTTACCCCATCGTACTTTCGCAAATTGGGAACTGAAAAATATTAATAATAATAATAATAATGAAAATTAATACGCGCATGAATTTATTAATCTGACAAATCGAAGGAAAGTAACAAGATGGAGACCGATTTAATTTAATAACGTAATAACGAATGAAATTATAACGTTCGCTAAATTACGTATGTAAAATTGAGAGAAGAGTTTTCAAGCAAATTGAATCACGTAAGGGACGATTGAAGAGAGCCTCTTCCGCTGCCAATTAAACATGTTAATTTAACCGGTATTTATGAAATTATATTATTATTATTATAAATATATATATATATACATAAATATGTATATATATATATATATTATACAATATATACATAAACACAACACGTACTCATACATATATAATAAAAAATATATACGAGCGGTGTGAATCTGGAGAATGGGTACTTTGATTGCCGAAGAATAGAAGTCAATTTAGAGATTTACGGGGACTGTTCCGTGTATTTTACAACCGCGAATTATTCGAGCGGAATAGATTATTTCGAATGTTCTATATGGATGACAATTTGTATAGAGTTTTTCGTAATAACAAAAAAAGAAAAAACCACTTCTCAACAACGCTTAAACACACACAAACAAACGAACAGCGTTACCGATTTATTCTTAATTCGGATTAATTTCGATAGAATATCTCCCGCCGAACCTCAGAGCGGTTGCTTTTTTAAGGCTCAATTCACACACGCTATAGGTATGGTCACAAATCACACGACGTTCACACTTACTGATTAATCACGGACCGTCAATAATCAAATTCCTCTATTTTTATTTGTTTCTATATTTCGAAATAATTAAATATTTAATTTATATTTTCCGTCGAAAAATGTTCTCGACCAGCTAACATTTCTTTTGGATTGATCGTGACAGGGTACCAGACTGCACTTTACCGATAGCGTGTACGCTTACAGTGTTCTCATATTTGATAATATTTTACCGGATCGTGAGCGGAGTATGACACCGTATCTATAGTTTGAATCAAGCCTAAGATGTTTCAATAAATTAATAAATTACAGGGCGTAATAACCTCCCATTCTTGCATACATATTATATATATATATATATATATATATATATATATATATATATATATATATATATATATATATATATATTTAAAGAAGAAACTACAGTCGAATCCGCTTATAAGGGACACATCGGGCGGAAGTCATTTGTCCCTTATAACCGGTTGTCCCTTATAAGCGAATTTTTTTAAATCTCTTATTGAAGCAAATATATATACAATTTAGTAAACAATTAACATACTTATAACCTTATTAATGCGTAATATTTATATGGAAATTAAGAGAAAAATTCAGGAGGCATACACAAGGTAAAAGAACCTGACTGCCCTTTTCAGTACTATTCCATTTTTTACATAAGTTCTGTTCATTTGTTTTTAAACGGGAGACGGTGTTTTTGGAGAGGCCCATGATTTTTGCTAACTCCCGAATAGGCATAATATTGGGAGGTTGAATTTCGATTTTGTCTGAAATAGAAATTTTTTCCTTTAATGATATTTATGCGACATTTTATTCATACAAAAAGTTCACCAGAACTAAAAAAAGAAAAGAAAATTTTCGTAAGAAAAAAAAATAAAACCTCAGACGCACTACAGTTTTTGCAGAGCTAAACTAAGAACATAATAAGCTATCGGAGAGTGCATAATTAATAAACGTACAGAGCAAAAAACCGTAAAGCGTCAATGAAAGAATGTCAACACGAGAACATCTTAAACAAAAGGAAGAAAAAACAAAAATGTTCACTTAAACAAAAACGAATTGTAAAAATGACTAAAACATTTTTATTCAATTTTTGTTTATGTGAATATTTTCGTTTTACGACCGGAAGTGTCATTTTATATCGGCTGCTTATCGCCCCTCTCACTATTTATTGCCTTGAAAGTCTATTTGTCCCTTATAACCGAGGCGTTGTCCCTCTAAAGCGAACTAAAACAACCTTCATTTCATACGTTTGATTCGGGGTTTTGCTTATTGTCCCTTATAAACGGATGTCCCTCTTATCCGGAGTCCCTTATAAGCGGATTCGACTGTATTTAATTGCAAAGAATTCGCAGAAAAGAAAGGAGGAAGAACTGGTATTTTGTGGACCGAAGGTCAAAAAAAAAGACACAGTGAAAGGATGAAAGCAGTATGGAAAAAAAGGAAGAAAAATGACTAGATCAGTTACTATTTAATTGCAAAGAATTCGCAGAAAAGAAAGGAGGAAGAACTGGTATTTTCTGGACCGAAGGACAAAAAAAAGACAGAGTGAAAGGATGAAAGCAGTATGGAAAAAAAGGAAGAAAAATGGCAAGATCAGTTACTATTTAATTGCAAAGAATTCGCAGAAAAGAAAGGAGGAAGAACTGGTATTTTGTGGACCGAAGGACAAAAAAAAAGACACAGTGAAAGGATGAAAGCAGTATGGAAAAAAAGGAAGAAAAATGGCAAGATCAGTTGATAGTCCATCAGTTGCGAATTCGAAATAATAATTATATATATGTATATATATATATATATATATATATATATATATATATATATATATATATATATATATATACTCACGGCTCTGGCAACCTACGTCTTTATATCTAAAATTAGTATTTAGGTCGTTTTTTCTTTTTTTCCTTTTTTCTTTTCTGTTTTGATTTTTTTTTGAATTTTTTAACAGTGCACACAATGGGTAATCCCAATTATTATAGAAAAATAGATATTTAAAAAAAAAAAAAAAAATATATATATATATATATATATATATATATATATATAATAAAAACACAGTTTGATCACTATAAAAATTTTATATATGCAACGTTTATTGTTTCTTGATAATAAGTCGCTACTCTATGATATACCAACATTATATATATAATATATATATATATATATATGTACAATTTTATAATAATCTATTATCTCCTGGATGTACATAAAACAAAATAAAAATTTTTTATCACAGAGCTACTTAATTTAGTTCGACTTTAATTTTAATTCGTCGTAAACTTATTTTATTCCGTGTTCTTTTTAATTTTGCCAGTTTACTAGTTTTAGAGAATTGTTCGTTTTCATTTTTCGTTTTCGTTATATGTTGCGCGAGTTATATTTGGGTGGTTCAGGCTTATAATGAGCGTGTATAGTGCAGACCCGGGGAAATTTAATGTTAAAAATTTGATACTCGGTGGTATATCTGACAGTTCATTTAAAGCGTATTCATTTCTGAAGCTTACTTCGATTGCTTCCAATTATTTCTACTTTGCGGCAACACTGACCCAACTTTTTTAACGCTATTTCAAATTTTTTTTTTCGAGCGTTTCGATCGCAGCGTAAATCTAAGGTAACGTATTATAACATAATTTTTCGGCTATCCACAAAATTATTTTCCTTATCTACTTGTTTAATCGATATATATATATATTATATATGTATATATATATATATATTATATATGTATATATATATATATTATATATGTATATATATATGTATATTATATATGTATATATATATATATGTATATTATATATGTATATATATACATATATGTATATATATATATTATATATATATATATAATATATACAGGTTAATGTATAATATCTAAGTGAAAATTGAACATTTCCAGCCATTAACAGGCGTAATAGAAATAAAATTCCTTCGGTGTTCGTGTTATAAGGAAGCTTGACAAATTCGGTCTTAATTGCGACTCGTAATAAATTGCTTAAAATCGTAGATGCATATAACTTACACATGCGATACATATATGGAGTTTATGTGTATTTGTGTGTGTGTGTGTTGTATTTAATGCGCGAGCAATTAAGTCTGTGGTACTAAACGTCGATACATTATAATAAATAATGCGATTTAAGACGCGTTTTAATGAGCAATACAAACATTATCGTCGCTTTTACAAACGCAGCGATGGCGAATTGATATTTTAAATAGCGCTTACACGCGAGTAAGAGCGAGAAAAAAATGATTACATAAAGCCGGTTAGAAAAAGAGCGACAATAATTAATTCTCGCATTTTCTCGTCGTCTGCATGTCGATTTAATTAACGAAACGCTAATTACTATCAGCGCTAATTGCTTCGCTCCTTTATGTATTTCGACTTACCCCCCTCCACCGACTACCGTTCATTTGACGCTCGCTGTAACAGAATCGTTTTTCGCACATGCTATCTACCGTCCTTTCATCACCTGACCGCTAAAAAAAGAACACACACACCCATACACGATCTTTTATTTTTTGTCGTCGTATCGCCGTCATTTATTGAAATACTTCCCTTATTACTAATGAGCCAAGCTGGAAGCATGAGCCGATTAAAATAGGCACTCAAAAATATAGAGCTTTCTCATTATTTAAGTCGAAAATACATTTGTATCCTATCTAAAAATAAATTTTTTTATTTTTTATTTTTTCCACCTATATCGGTCCACTGCTGGACGTAATAGCCTAATCACCCGTGCGGGCCAGGCAAATTGGAAGATACCGACAACACACTGAGCGGACGGTCACCCATCCAACTACCGTTGCTTAACTTCGGCAATTAGACGGAAAGTCGCCGTACTCAACGCGCTATGCCCGTCGGCATATTTCTTTAAATATTATTAAATATAAATATCATTAATAATAACCTACTGGATTTACCTGAAGCGGTTATTTATTATATACATACTAATACTTCGTGTATAAATGTCGGAAAATATATCATCTCGTCGAAAAGCAATCGTCAGAGTCAACATTGTAGGTGCGTGTATATCGTATGATGTACATCTTCTGTATCATTACTGTCGCAGTCAAAACATATATTATTATTTAATAATGTTCGATTTGTTTAAATAATACTCTTAATGTCTAATTGAGCATCTGATATACATATAAAAGTTAATATCGAAATTTTATATTTAAAACGAGCCAACATATCGGTGAGGTTGAAGAAACTATGTAATTTGGTTTCTGTATCGTGTATATATATATATATATTATATATATATATATATATATATATATATATATATATATATAATATATATATATATATATATATATATATATATATATATATATATATATATATATAACCTATTCCTAATGAGCTATCAGTAGACACGGTATAGCAAAAAATCATGACGTAAAGGATTTCCAATTACTAGTCCCTATATTGGTATGTATCGTATCTGGATTTAAATTCGGTAAGAACTAAATTAAAATATAAAAGACACATTTTTTATTTTTTTAAATATATATTAGTCCGTGAACAATACGCGGTTTTAGAAAAATATTAGACGGAAATTAGAAATATTTTACAATTAAAATTCGTATTACGAATTAATCGTTTAAAGTCCGGTAAATGTTTCGTAGTAATAATTATTTCTACGAATCGCTGGGACTGCAGTTATAGCGTAAGATTATCCAATCCCACTGGTCCAAAGCCTTTTTTTTAAGTCTTTTTATCGGATTACCAGGCAACGATGGCTGCTGCTTGGAGTTGGTTCGAGCTAAAAAAATTCAATGTGGATATCGTCGTGAATGGTACGATTTGATACAAAGAACGGAGCGTCGACCATCTGTGGCGAAGAATCTTAGAGATGATGAATGTAACCTACATCATTTCTTGCAGATGCAGATTTCAATGCCGTACCTTTATATTGGATCTATTACTGTCAAGTTCACCAGACGCTTGCGGCATAACTTTACAGAGGACTTCTACTAATTACGCTGCGCAATAATTTCAATCTGGAACATACGATCGCTAAGCTAATTTTATATATAAAGTACTAATGCTGTAGTCTCGCTATATTCGTATCGGATTAGTAAATATTTCCCCACTTTAAGTAGAGCAATCAATTCGTAGTATTAATTCTAATTGTGCAACATTTCTAATAAAGATGCGGTTAAGTTTTCGTACGTTATTGCGTCTAATGTTTTCTTACAAACGCGTGTATTTTCTTCGTAGACTAATATATATTGCAAAAAGGAAAAAAACATATTTCATCTTTATAAAAAAAAAAAAGGTAAACCAATTAATACTAATGTCAGATATATCGATAACCATGTACTTTCCGGGAGTCATATACGGGAGAAATGAAGAAGGCAGAATTACTACTTCCAGCAGTGTAATTACTACTTCCAGCAGTGTGTTCCAATACGCGTCGCTGCATGTTTCATAAGTTCGAAGAACAAGCGACAGTCAGATTTTCCGGTTTACTTCATGGTATCTGACCTATTTAACGTGTTCATCGCACAAGACGGGATGAAGTGATGTTCAGTGTCCACGCGGTAATCGTTTGACTCATTCTTATATCCTATCCAAAACCGATCCTCCTACTTGCTCAGCCTGTAATGTTCAAATCACTATATAGCTCATATGTTGTTCTCTTTATAACTCTATTCGCTCTTCATTACACTTTCCTTTAATAAAATAATTTTACCCAATAAAATTAAAATACTATTATAACTTTCCCCGTAAGTACTAAATTATCTTCGCATCCTTAATAATTGAATAATAGACTCCGCGTGCTTTTAGCCCCTTTGTATACGTGGCACGGGCGAATTCCAACGTTTATCTATAAATTATTCTAAATTTTTCTTTTTTTTAATGTCATTAGGTCATCAACGTAATTAGTAATTAATTCAGCCTAAATAACGGTGCATCCCAATAGATGAAACTGTTTTTCGCATTCGTCAATATTTTTATGTTACTTAAATTAATACCATATACTTACTACGTGTTAGACGGTGCATATTGTTTTAATCTTCTAACTGGACTATCTGGGAGTCCGATAGTTTTAACGCGTGATATCAACGGATTTAAAGTTTGAGCAAATGTGTGCATTCTGTTGTAGTTCTGCTTGTATACCTCCATAGAAGAGACATTTAGATCGTTCTGAATGATATCGTTACGAAAATACAATATAGCACATATCCTCAATATTTTCGATTGATATGATTGTATTTTGTTTAGGTGCGTGTCTTAGCAGCTATTCCGTGCTATTCTAAATCATATTTCCAGCCAAGAGCTATGATAGCGTTGTAAAGGAAAACTTTATTTCCGAGACTTAGTTTCGACTGCCTTCCTATCAGCGGATATTCAATAAGGATCTCAATGTTTTTCTGGTGTTAATTACGTCCTGATTCCTTTTAAAGGCGACTGTCAAGGGTTAATCCAAGATATTTTAGTGCTTGTTCTTGTGGTATTCTAGGATTAATTAGATTATAAAACGTATATATATATATATATATATATATATATATATATATATATATATATATATATATATATATATATATAAATAACCAATATCGCGGTAGCCTAGTTCCTAGAGTGCTCGACTGTCAAAGGTTTGGAAACTAACAGGCGACGTAGAAAATTTTTCATTATTACGTAATTCTTAATTATCGCTTAGAAGACAACAGCACCCCCACTTCGTATAACATCATGTGCGCGCGCATCTGCGCCGTATATAATTAGCGACTCGAATCGATTATGATATAAATTAGCGCCCATCAGAATAACGGTAGTTATCCGGGGGAGGTTATTTCAATTTCATAATTTCACAACGTATTAAAGATATAAGCAGTATAACTAAATAAATCTGAAAAAAAAAAAAACTGATTTATTCTTCAAGGTGCGGTTATCGAATTGCGGCGTTAAAAAACTGGACAAATATATATATATATATATATATATATATATATATATATATATATATATTATTCTACCTTGTATTATTCGAAAAACGTTGGATTAATAAGTTTGCGTTTAAATTTTCCAAAGATAAACTTGTTTTGGAAACCGTCATATTTCTGTATACATATAGAATGCTTATGAAGATTATTAAATTGATTATATATATATATATATATATATATATATACATAGATATACGTAATGTGTGTTATTCTCTTTAATTTAGTTCGTTCAGGTAAAATTACGAAAATACCGCATTCGGTATGGGTTTTTTTACAGTTCGATATTCAACTTTATTATCGTTGTAAAATTTCAAAATGACGGGCCGCGATTAACCTTAAAATGACTATAATAAATTTCGAAGGCTTATTTATACGTCTGTATACCATTTGTCCAGTATTAACGTCCGAGCATTTGTCTTTACGTGTTAGCCCTTTGCAAATGTACACCAGTATAAATATTATCGCAGTAGTGAGTATTATGTAAAGGCGTTCGAAAAGCGATACTTCCTCCCTTAATTTTGAAAACTGCTACGTAATGTACAAACAGTTTAAAATAATTTTTTTCCTTCAAAATTGGAAAAATTTCGAGTGTAAAAAATGTAACCTTCCTATATATATATATATATATATATATATATATATATATATATATATATATATATATGTACATATGTATGTATGTGTGTGTAGACCGCAAGCTTTTAATCCGAGTTTTATTTCATTTGGAAACCTTTTTCAATTCGCAAACCCCAACCTACTACAGGGAACGAGTTAAATAATAACAAAAATGACAATAAAATAGTAATACACGTAATGATAATAATAATAACAATTGCGATAACAAACAACTAGTCAAACGTATCGAGGATTTTAACGACTATCGGATTCCGCGAAATTTTATTTTCGGACAAAATAGAAATTTTTATTAATTTTCCGCGATCTGACAATTTTTTATCCGCCGTTAAACAAGAAATAATTTCCATTGCAACAGCAGCAATAGACGATACACGACTACTATTTAACGAATCTCGTTTGTGCGTCTCTACATATATTATAAGTAAACACTTACGTATGTATCATATAGATACATTGTATAGTAGCGGAATAGAAAAAGAATTTATACAACTAATGTAAGATCTAGCAATCCGCAACGATGCGGATAACATTATAGGACAAAATAAAATTAAAAAAAAAAAATAAATAAATAAATAAAAACAGGAGTACGACAAGGAGATACACTGTCGTCGAAACTGTTCATTGCTGTATTATAAAAATTAAGGGAGAATATCTCAATCATCTTAGATTTGTAGATGATGCAGTGATACTAAGCACCATCGCTGAAGAAGTAAAAGGAACCATGACGGAATTATATGTATATTCAAACAAAATAGAATTAAGAATTTCATTATTAATAGGTAGTCGACTACCTATGCATATTTATTGAACAGTGTAAGTAGAGTACAAGGCAATCATAATTAGCGTAGATAGATAAGCCGGGAGAAGTGATCGTAATCGATTTATTGTCACGACGCAATGCAGCTGTGCGCGCGTGTTTTTGTAATATATCATTACTAGCGTGCATATGGCGGTGCGTGGCGGTTTGCCATTGGTTTTCACGCGATAATAATGTTACGATTTTTATTTTTGATTATAATTTTTGCATCGTCGATCGTATATCGGTACCTTCCTTATAGAAGTGCGTGCTCTACAGGCTACCCCGACGACCAAGAATAGATTTATACGAAACAGAAGACAAATACGAACCAGACACTTATGAATAAAAATTGATCGCTTATATAAAGAAACAGTAAATGAACATACATAATACATCGGACAAAGAATTACGACAGACAGATGCTAATGCTAGCAGAAATAAACTATCACGACTAGCTTTAAACTAAACAGAGTATTCAGAAACGATGAAATATATCGATATGCTTGAAAAGTATATAATCAACGCATTTTACCGGCTCTTATATACACGGTTCGCAAACACGAACGTTTACAAAAATACAAATAAGCAAGACACAAGTAATCACTATGTGACCGAATGTCGAATAAATAGATAAGACTGTGCTACTCCACGATGCTGTGGAGCAAATTGCGAAAATAAAGCGACGATGGGGCGGATACATAGCCCGAAGAATAGATAATAGATGATGGACAAAACGGGTGTTGCAATGGTAGTAAATTGAAACAGGAATAGTAAACCGTTGGTGTGATGACTTAAAAGGAGTCGCGAGGAAAAATTATATAAAAATAGTTCAGGATCGTAATGACCGGTAAAAATTGGGGAATGCCCAATAGAGGACTGATATAGGCTGAAGATGATATATATATATATATATATAATTAACCGCGCACTTATAAGTATGCTCATTCTATTGTTTTGTCTGCTGTCCCTTTCATTTGAATAATATTGCTCGAAGAAACGAGATAGTGGATCTGTTTGTTTGTTTTTTTTTATATATGATTCCACCCGGGGCAATAAAAAATTGGCCATATATCTTACTAAATATTCATACTACAGGCTGATATATAATTGACTCTGTGAGCTAAGCAGGCATCTGAGATTAGTTGGTAATTATTTTACTTATAATACGTGACAAGATTAGTACATTCGATAATAACTGTGCAACTGAAAATAGGGGGATTATCGCAAGGACGGGTACAAAATGGCGAAGGGGCTAATTTGTGAATAGAACGTACGGATTGACGTTAAACCTTACGCGACGCATAATACGAATAATTCTTAATTTTTTAAATCGATATCGTCAGGTACTTGAAACAAAATTGCTAGTAAAGTACTTGCGATAACATCTGTGTGAAAAATTTATCAAAATTGCGACTAAACGCTGTTTATTCGATTCTGAAATATGGACGATTAATATAAATTGATGATGCGTAAGTTCGAAGCTTTTGAAATGAAGGGATATCGAAAAATTCTATGAACGGCTCATAAAAGAAATTATTGCGTTTTAAATTAAAATTGAAGTTAGACAGCGATTGTTACCGACTATTACATTTTCGGACACACAATACGTGCAAACGGGCTAAAGATCGATAAAGAGGAAGAAAGGTAGACCCATTATATCGATCAAATCACGAAAACAGGTGGTTCCGATTTACAACAAATTACGAATCTAGCCCGGGATCGAAACAAGTGGCGACGTTTGGTAGCTTGCGTTGCATAAGGTCAATCTGGATATGGATCATGAAAAAAGAAGAATACATAATTTATCGGACCTAAATAATTATTTTTATTTTTTTTTCTGTATTTAATTTTGTTAGTACAGTAGAACTTCTTTTATCCGTCACGGGGCCTATGACGGAGAACTAAGTAGACTAGACGAATGAAATTGCAAATTAAAAAATAAATAAAAACATGTTTGATAACATTTAGAGTGCCGTATTTTTATATAAAAATTTAGTATAACGTAGTGCAATATAGTACAATTACCTAGAAAAACTGCCACCATGTCAAATGGTTTATATCTCAAAAGAATCGGTAACTCCCTTCTGTTTCTTTGCAGCTGGAACGTTCGTAATGGCAATGTTCCGGTTTGTTTTTTTTTTTTTAAGTAGGATCTGTGTAACTCCTCTTTCTTTCAAACCAATCGATGCACTTTACTTCGTGATTTCGTCAACACTTACCATTTGTTTCGCCCAGTGTCAGGTCATAGTTTATTCCGCCCATTCTATAGATTTAACATTTCATTTTTTCGAAAAATCTTTAACTGTTGTTGTATCGTCAGATGACAGCAAACATATGAAACTTCTAGATGCTGCTGCTACAACAGTGACGGATAACAGAGAATAACACGGTTAAAATAAATTTTACCGTATCAAAATTTCATGTACCGTATAATGGACATCGTGCGAACTGAACGGATTAACTTATAATTTGGATTTATAAACTGCATTTTTAATTTAGATTTTTGTTAATTTGAGATTTATAATTTAGATTTATAGTTTAGACTCGTATTTATCGTTTTTGTAATTTATACGTATAAAATTAAATGCGTATTTTTTATTCGTTATCGATTTCTGAACATTACGAGCAGTTTCAATTTTTTACTTTTCAAACGTTCAGATATCTTCATCTATTTTTACTACTTTATAAACGAACCGACAGATGTGTCCGTGACGCGATAATTAACGATCGTAATATAAAGTTCCGCTTTGTTTTTTATCCGTGAAAGTAATTAAGTCTTTCAGTCGTGTTTTAATTCTAATAACATTTTTTATTTAAATGTCTCAATTTTAAAACAATTTATTAAATACATAGTAAATTATCTAAAATTCATCTAACAAGCGGCGTTGTATAATAAATACCCCCTGCATTATGAAATTTTTTACGTCGGACACAATTTATAAGTGTGTGTATATAAATGAAAATGTTCGTTCTGTTTAATCGAATGTCGTTGTTATATCATCGGTAAGACAGAACGGTTTATAATGTTAAACACAGTTACAATTTCGATTTTATTCTCGCGCATTTTTATTCGATTTTTTTTTTTGGCATTTAGGTTCGTTTTCTTATCATTTTTTTACGATCTATCTGAAAATTGTCTCTTTCGACGGTTCTAAAACTAACGGCCATAACCTCGTCACATAATTTTCGTCGTCGGCTGATAAAAATGGAAGAAATAAACATTTTTATAATAATCAGAAAAGATGAAAAAAAAACCTACACGAGAAAATTGTCATTTCTTCTTTAAAGACGAAATAACCAGCTTAATATATATATATAGAGAGAGAGAGAGAAGTAGTAAAAAAAACACGAAAAACTGTCTCGTTTTCATTTAAAAATGGTGTCTTGTCAGTTAGCCTATTTTATAGAATCGATTCGCTGGTTGATTTCTTATTATTACGATTTTTCTTATCTCTGGAACTAATTTTCCTGCAACACCCTCATTTTTTTCATAGTCTTCTGTCAAAAAATATCATCCTTTTAACGTCGATTCTTTATAAAATCTTTTTATGTCTAATATTTAAATATGACAGTACACTAAAATTGTCATAATACGCGTTATTTATTTTTCATCGACTGACGACAATAATTCGCAACTATATATCCGAGTTATTTCGCCTGCATAAGAAAAATAATGATAGGAGGAATAAAGGAAAGGGAAGGAGGTAAGAGAAGTGAAAGGAACGAATAAAAATATGGAGAAAGTTGTGCGTGAATTGATAATGTAGGAACAGGAGCACAAAATCGTGCAACCACATTTCAGCAAAAACACATATGTTTTTATAGAGGAAGACGATCAGAATGCGGCTTATGCTGAGAAATAAAGGAGAGGGAATCAAAAGAAAAGGGGATAAGAAGAAAGAAGGCAGGAAGGAAAATGAAATACCACTATTTTGGGGTGGCACCCTAGCCTTTGCATCAATATCATACCCGCAAGGCAGCGGTTTGTTACGGAGGAGATAACGGTGTAGGGTTTTTACGGCGACCCCCAAACTCCCCGAGAGAGAGGCATTCATAGGATTTATGCAGACTTTTAGTAGGCAGCTTCTTAAGCTGTCCATCTGCATCCTCGTGTCTCCTTATCCTGTCTCTACTGGAATTACCTACATGAGGCTTTCCACCAGTAGCCGCTGCCTGGTCTGCGACTGCTTATTCGACTGACGCCTTATTCGCGGCTAACCTACATATCTGTAGACCATTCCACTATCCACCACCTATGGACGCACCTCGTTCCGGTTACAGCTCCGGAAGAACACCTGTATAAGTACAGTAAAGGGATATATATATATATATATGAAAAGAAGAAAAAAGTAGTTGAAATCACTTAATTAGTATTAAAATTACTAACTTTTCAACTATCAAGCCATTTTCAAATGTACATAAATAAATAATAATAAATAAAGCATCGTAATGATAGTGATAATGAATTAGAAGAAAATATTTAATTTAGATGAACAATATTACAAAGAAAAGCGATGAAAAATAACAGATTAGAATACAGAACTAACCTGATGGTGATACCTTGTTAACCAGATTCACCACCAGGTAATTTTATAAGCAAATATGTTATTTTTCGTTATTTTTCTTTGCAATACTGTTCATTCAAAATACGTCATCATTAAGTGTCGTCTATGTATCGGCGGCAGGAGGTTGCTGTTGTACAGTGTAAGTAGCGTACAAGGCAATCATAATAGGAGTTAGCATAGATAGACACATACACCCGGGAGAGCAAAAAATAAATTTACCTTCGGAAATGCCAATGGAAATATTGTAATAGGCTTAGTAATTTCATCGGGTGCTGCGTTACAAAACAGAAAAAACTTCAATAATGTTCTGCACTCTCTCAACGAGAACATAACTAAAACCGTGGAAAGCGTGAATCAAATTAAAGATCACGATGCCTGTAATTATTCAGTAGGATATTTATCAAGACACATAAGGCCATAATTGAATTACACATCACTTCGAGAATCATTAAAAAAGCAAATAACCGGTGGAACAGAGAAATAGCCGCACAACTAAAAAATATCGCTGTTTATACCATAGGACGAAAGATCCGGTCGTGAGAGAAAATCGAAAAGAAATATATAAACAATGTAAACATATTTTGAAAAAATGTAAAACCGTCGGGCCTTAACTACAAAATCGCCTTCGATAAGTTAAAAAAACGGATGCCGTACCATTGCTAAAAAAAGAGGATGGAATCCAGATAATAAACACATATAAAAATCTAAATTATTGTCTGTCTGCTTTATTTGCAAGTGATTGCTCAGACGCAGATAACGCTGAACAGAAAGATACACATAACCTCTTTAAAAATTACTCTCCCGAAATTCTAAAGATAGATCCGGACAAGTTAAATAAAATAGTAATTAGTCTAAAAAATAATAAAGCTTCAGATCCCGATAAAATATCGAACTAATAAAATTAATGCGCAAACATTTCCCCGATTTATTATTGTCGATTTGTCAGAAAGTGTACTCTCTAGCTTACTTTCCAAATTTATGGAAACTATCGAATGTAATTCTGCTATAAAAACCAAATAAAGACCCGAACAACATCAGATAGGCCAATCTGCTTACTAAATGCATTCGGAAAAATATATAAAAAATTGATAAAACTTAGTACGATCCTATATTTCATAAATGAACGAAATTTCCTTGACCAAAGACATTTTGGATTTCGGGAGGGATTATCTGCCGAACACGCGGTAAATTACGTCACTTATAAAATCAGACCAGGATTAAATAATAATAAATGTGTTTTAGCCGTTGTCATAGATATAAAAGGGGATTTTAATAATTGTTGGCACACTGCCCTTATCAAAAATCTGAAAGATATTATCGAAAAACATCCTATATCATTATTCAAACGGGAGACGAGTAAAATTTAGTGTTGGAAATATCTCAGTTCAAAAAACACATGTATGGGCTGTCCGCGAGGAAGTGTATTAGGTCCGCTATTCCGGATTATATTATTTAACGGCCCCCTAAAACTACCATATAATAATGAACGAGTCGATTTACGGGAATGACTTAATATTCATAATAAACGGAAATACCTAAAACGAAGTAGAACAAACTGTGTACGATTGAAAGCTGGATAAATCACATCGAATTAGAATTCTCTGTAGAGAAATGTTTCGCGTCATTTTTCACCAAATCGTTAAAAATGAAAAGGAACAATATTATTGTTCAAAGGCGCACAGTTAAATGTTGTAGAACATTTCAAATATTTGAGAGTAATACTCGACAATAAATTATAACTTTCATATAGATTCGATCTTTTAAAAAATGGACATTAAGTATTATCAGATGATAAAAGCATGTCGAAATACCGGGGGATTTGATTTCAATTATAGGATAGTCTTATATAATATTCCTAATTAATACGTGCAGAGCCTATAGAACAGCTTCACATAGTGCCATAGTTACAATAGCAGGTGTCCCTCCATTAGACCTACTCATCTTAAGCAGAGGAATTATGTTCGCCATAAAAAAACTATCACTCATTCCAGTACATTAACATTGCTTGATCAAACTAATCTCTTAATACCAGCAAATCGTATAACCCCACTTAGTCATACCAAAATTTGTGTGCATCACGTTAAAAATAATATAAGAAAACATATTCTAGAAAAATGCGGCAAAATAGATGGGAGCTAGATTTGGTGGGACGCCAAACTTACGCTTTAATAAGAGACGAAAGGGAAAGGAATAACTTCGCGCAGTGGTGCAATGTTGGTATATAATTATACATGTGCGTGTGTGATTGTGTGTGTGTGTTCATTCAATGTGGTGTCGTTGATACCACATGTGAATTATGTAATTCTAGATCTCTTATTTAAAATACAAAAATTGTGTGTAAATATTTGTAAATTTTTATTGTGAATCATGTACGGTATATCATTATCAATATTTTTCTAGATATATAAATTTTGTAATTATTGTATAGTAAACTCTTTGAATGCGTGTGTGAATAAATGATTCATCGGAAAGTATACAGTACGCGCAAATGAAATTGTAAATCTTTATATATATACATATATATATATATATATATATAATTAACTTTAGACTACTCATAATCTGAATGTTTTTGTAGGGAGCCGCGTCTCTCTGAGTAAGCCTAACGATGGTGCAGGAGATTCGGTCGTCCAAAAATAATATATAGTAGACTGTACTCACTAAAAAATAATGTGAACAAAATAAATGCATTAATAAAAAAGCACCGGGGAGAGCTGATTGTAATCGTTTTATTGTCACGACACAATGCAACTTCGGGGTGTTTTTGTAGTGTACTATATTATTACTAGCGCTCACATGGTGTTGTGCTTGGTGATTTGCCATTGACTTGACTTCCACGCGATAATATTAGGATTATTTATATTCATATTTTCTGATGATAATTTTTGCGTCGTCGATCGTATTCAAAATCGGTCGGTCCCATCGGTATAGAAGTCCGTGCTCTAGGCACTAGGCTATCCTGACAACTATATATATATATATATATATATATATATATATATATATATATATATATATATATATATATATATAATATATAATTAATAATTATCAATAGTGTTTCTCCCAGTAGGCTGGTTTGCCTCATGAATTAATCGCCTATGTGGAAGCCTAACTTATATCTCGTTCTTTAATTATAAAACATACACAGTAAATGTGCATCTATCTTCATCTTTAACTTAATACATATTTCAAAGGTCGTTTTAAAAATAGGCGAAGAACATCTGTCTTATTTTGATGATGTTACTGAAGTAGAGTGATGGATCTCTGAGGTAAAAAAGACGAAAGTGGTGGTAGTGAATAAAGTGGTGGTAGTGAATACGAACAACGAAGTAGAAAAAATGAATCTGTTAGAAAATTCTAAAAGTGGCTAAGTCATTCGAAGATCTCGGATCGTGAATAAACAATTATGGTGGTGGGAGGATAGCGAAATAATTCGCGTGATAACAACGACGAAACTATGTAATGGACGAGATCGAATAAAATCTAGAAAGATCCGTCGTAACGGGGGTTAATAAAATTAAGGCTGATTAATACCGCAATATTCGCAATGATCCCGTATAGAGCCGAAAGATATGCTCTACGCTAGAGGAACCAGCGGGAAATTTATGGATTTATGCATTTTAGATATGGGTGCTAGATAATTTCATAGTCTGCGAAGAAAACAGATGTACGAATTCCGGAAGATTTAAACATTCAACGAGATGTCCATTCGGCGGCTACTAACAGGAAGTACTGAAGCATTCTGGTGTCACTATGCGTAAATTTGAAGATAGCCTCATCAAATGCGTACTAAATGGAGAAATAAAAATGAAACATAGGTTCCGACACGGTGGATAGACATCTTTAATAGAACTAACTAAATTTCGAACGATTTATAATACTGGAAATAGGAGTAAATCGGGAAAGCGAATATCGCTGGTAGTATCATAGAGATGACAATACTCAATAATTGAGTATAAAAGTATATATATATATACATTAATTCTGTTAGATTCTTTAAGCGTACTAATAAAACTATGGGAATTAGCGGATGGGAAAATGATAAACATAGAAGTTAATATAAACCAGATTCAAGATTGAAGTTTAAATGAATCCCCGCCCATTGTTGCGTCATCGTAGACAATAAAACAGTAAAGAGAAGCTTACTCGCTCGAATTTTAAATTATTAACGTGTAAAATATCACCGAGCAGATTAAAAGATAAAGTGGTTCTTCCCGTTGGAAGATTTTCATCACTAGCGTTTAATCGAAAGTGCGTCTAAAAACGCTAGTTAGCGATGCGTGGTTTCCTGTAAAAACATCGTTCCCTAAAGGATTATCTAATAACGTCATTTCGACTACTAACCGAAGATAATTGCTCAATTTCTCATCTTACGAAGTTGGTTATTATAGACGTTTGCAATGCGGAATATAGCATCGAATATCAAATTAGGTTGCGTACAAAGTACGAAAGGAATAGAAATCATTTCATTGGGCTGCGTCGTTAAAAAGTGTTACAGGTGCCCGGCGAGTATGCAATTAATTTTAACCGAACCTGTCTCTTATCTTTGCTATCCTGTATAAATGAGTTTTTAAACAACGAAATCCGCGTTTAAATAGTAACCGTATAACTATGATTGTACAAAAAGCAATAATAATAATAATAATAGAAAGAGTGAATCATCATGCATATTTGGGAACAACAATGAAAATCGATGTCAATCTCAAGAAGAAGAAGAAGAAAAAATTTGTATTTGCTATTTGCTATTTGTAGGGTACAGTATAAACAAACATTAAAATGATATAATATCGTTCCGGAAAAAGAAAATGAAATTCCTTGATACACTTATTGTTAATTATAAATACAAACAAAGAATTAAACTAGAATTATTAAAGAAAATTACAGGAAAAAATTCCACAAAAACCTGCATCTTAAAAATTAAAAGGACAAATGAAATAGCTTAAACTAACGATGAGAGTAATATAAGTGATTAAAAATAAACAGCTGTGTGAATAATAATCGTAGTTAAAATGAGTTTAAGCACGAAATAGAGTTAATGTAATTAGAGTGCTGGGCATTAGTTACAGATATACTACTGAAGTAAAATATGTTTTATTCGTCTGTGTTTATATTTTTTGTACCTGTGCCGTAGAGACTGATAATCATAGTTACCAACTTGGTTTAAAACGTCAGTAGACCTGGAGCACGTGTTAAAAAATTTTCTTGTATTAACCTTTATTGTTTCTTCTATATAGGGATAATTTAGTATTTCGTGCATTGTTTTAATGCGTGTAAATCTAGGCCTGTTAAGAACTATTCTAAGGCAATGATTTTGTAATCGTTGAAGTCTGTTAATGTTACTTAAGCTGGTGCTAGACCAGACTGGGCTGGCGTATAAAATTGTGGGCGATATTATCTGCTTGTAAAGTAAGAGTTTATTAATTGGTAACAGTGTAGATTTCCTGTTAAATAATGGAAATAGTACGCTCATTTTTTTGCAATCTCAAGAATTAAAATGCAGAATAGAGAAAACAATGCATTTAATAAAATGAAAGTATTATTCACATGTAAGAATCTGAATTTACAAACGAAAATGAGACTACTCCGATGGTTTTTCAATACTCTTATATATGAAGTGGAATCATGGAGACGATATGTCGAAAAAGCTCAGTTGGTTATATATTCCGACGGTTCTGTGGATGCGAAGATAGACGAAGAACTGGAAATCCTGAACACGGTAAAATCCCGGAAATTAGAATACTTGGGTCGCATAATGAGAAATGAACGAAGATAGAGAATTCTTCCAGGCGAGATAAGAAGAATGTCTTAGCTCGAGAATTTAAGAACGCGGTTTGGAACGACATCGAACAGCAACGGACAAAACTGTAATAGCTAATTTGATCGCGAACATCTCTTTAAGGGATATACACTGAATGAAGAAATAACTAGTTCTAAATTGGCCAGCGAAAACTGAGCGAAAAAATAAATAAATTAAATAGATTAATTAAATAAATTAAACAAGGCGACGACGTCAACTCGAACACTGTTAAGGACTCGAAGAACTATATATCGAATAGGCTAAGCGACGCTTCCTTGACAATCTAATACAAGGGATGGCCACATGAAATTTCTCGCTATTCATTTATCGACCTATTGCATAGAGCCGAGTTGGCCAGATGTTACATTAGAAAATATTCGTCCCTTATAGATATGCAAACTGCATGATTATTCGTCATCCTACGATCGTTTTTAAGATCTTCATTTTCCATTTATCTATATTTCCCCGTTTTAATTTACGTCCTTAGTTTTTCTTCGTCGTCGTCTCGATCGACGTTCGGTACATTCCGATAGAATCGACAGACGTACATCCGAGAGACGGAAAATTCGAAACAGATAAACTACCGAAGATAGAAAGCTCTCCGGAATAAGTTCCGGCGATGACGCTGCCGTAATGGAAAGTTTCGGTTTTTTATAAAAGCGAATCCTCCCGAAGGGTCCTTTACAGGCAACGGTGGCGCGCATCTTCGTGTCGCCGTTAATAGCGAAAAGCTACTTCGATATCGGATGGAAGTAGCTGTCACGGCGCGATAGAGTGGTGAAAAAGGAATTGAAAAAGCTTCCGCGCGAATAATATTATTTATAATATATATATACACAAAATGTAACATAGTCGGCTACTTAGTACCGCGCGGACTCGACGATCGGTGTAGGTCGGGGGAAAGACATTTTAAAGAAAATCCCACGAAGATCTGTTATAAAGAACGAGAAAGAGATGGAAATAGAGAATGAACGAAAGAAAGAGAAGTGAATAATAAAATGGAAAAATATAATGTCGATAGGATAGTCAAGTAGTATCGAAAAGATCTTGCGGTTGGTTACGAAAGTTCTACGGGTATAGAACAGCGGTCGTTAAGTGCGCTGTATACTACACATCTCGATGCCATTTCAGAAAGCTCTCTCTCTCTCTCTCTCTCTCTCTCTATATATATATATATATATATATATATATATATATATATATATATATATATATATAATATATATATATAATATATGTATAACGGATGGAGACGGCTTTTAGATGAAAATAAATTCCTTTGTCTAATAGACGGCTACACGTATTTGCTATTATTCCGACCGACGGCCGGCTACATTAAATCATCGTCAATTCGGTGGCCAATTTGCCACCGAAATTTCGACCGTTACTTTTACCTTTATCACCTTCATTCGGGAAACTACGTTCTCGTCGCGAGAAAGATATAATAATAGATAAAGACTGTGTGTGTGTGTGTGTGTGTGTATGGATACAAACATAACTTAGGGATATAGCAAGATGGACCAAAAGTTCTTTATTAATCGGATCACCGTAGGGACAGGAACTCGATTCGATAATGGAGATGATTATAACGTATCGGTTTGAAAGTTAATAAAATAAAATCAACTGAAAACATTCGAAAAAAATAAAAAGTTGGAGAGAAAAAGTGGCAGAGACACCGACATTAAAGGCAACGTAGAAAATTGGCATTTCTGTTTTCAGTTTTTTTTTTTGACATTCGCGGAAAAACTACTCAGCCATTAGAATTCTTAAGAGGAATTAAAAACTTATTACCGTTGTTGTTGTGTGTCTATACTTTTAGATGATTAATGGAATTTTTAAAAATTAATGTTCGTAACCCCCACGAACAGGCATTTCCACTTCTTTATATATATATATAAAATATATTATTGTATATATATAATTATATATTACATATGTTGCATATATATATATATATATATATATATATATATATATATATATATATATAAAATACATATCTCCTTCTTCCTTTTCGTTTCCTTTCACCGTCTCGGTAAATTAGATATCTTTTACATATTAATGTTTAATATATATTACATGTAAATCCCGGCATTTAATATAGAGTACTAGATGTATGTATGTGTGGGTAGTGTATTATTGCTAACGTTCATTTTGCTGCGTGTGTAGTTACATATCATCGTTAAATGTGACTTGCGCAATTCATGGGTTGTGTTCTCATAATTAGTGCCCTTGTGTGTGTGTGTGTTTTATATTATTGGATTATCGTATGCTCAAAATTTGATATTCCGATATTTTTTCCTTCAAATCAAATTATACTATATACTAAATTAATCGAATGTAAATGATTTATTTCTAAAACCCGTGCATGATATGATTTAGAACCAAACTCAAACTAAAGACTCAGTCTCGTCGCTATTTGTAATTTTCTTATATACATATTTAATATATATGTCTCTCCTGATTAACGTTAATTATTGAAATTCGTTCTCTCACTCGTTCCTATTCGTTGTTGCATCTTTTAAATACTTTATACAATTCTCGGCCAAGATCCTATCATTGCGACTCTTGTCTATGATATTTTTGATTAGCTCCGAGTTTTCCCCTCGTCGTCGAAAAAAATTAAATAAATAAAAAATTTTACTTTTTCAATCTTTTCCGTCCGTTTTAATTTAAACATCTTTCTTCTTATAAAATAAAATAGAACCCGTAACTTTAGATATTTATATATATGTACAGTTACATACATACGAACTATAAACTAATAAGTCGTGCGATATTATTCGCTAAAGGAGTATTAAATCTAACTATTATAAATCATGTGGTTTTGTTCGTTGAAGGCGTCTTAATTCACAATTCCGATTGATTAAATCTGATGCTTCAGGATTTGGATGTTGGTGAAGTCGGTTTGTATGTTTCCTTGCGAAGCAGCGAATTACATCGTCGACCCACGGAATGTTTAAGTCCGAATGTATGTCACGATTTCGTTGATACCAGTGAGTCGATGTGATAGTCCGCAAACAGCTGTTTTGAGCTCGCTGAATAATCAAACGATTGCTCTGCTTTGTACAGCCCCATAGCTGGATGCCGTATGTCCAGATCGGCTTAATCAGCTGGTTATATATTCAAACTTTGTTAAATAAACTGAGTTTCGAATACCGCCCTAACACCCAGTCTATTTCCCGTAACTTATGAGATCTGCCTTGGGGACTGCTATGCCATCAATATATACTGGTAAATAGGTATATCGTCTGAGAGTGAATATGACATGAGCTGATTTCTGGTGATTAACTAAGATTTACTAATTTTGTGTATGGCTCGTTGCAGGTTAGTTATTGCACTTTCTATTGTACCACCAACTGACAGAATAGCAGTATCATCAGGAAATGTGGCAATACAGGTTTCTGTAGTTGGCGGTATATCTGCTGTGTATAACAGGTACATGTAGCACTCCTGCCTCCCTGCCTTTATTGGATACGGTAACGATATAGCCTCTGCCAGAGAGACCTGAAAGCTTCTCTCTGCAAGGTAGGATTCGAGTAATTGACACATATTTCTTGGAAGGATTGTACTGAATTAGTCCTTCATGCCATACCACGTTCAATGGTCGCAGTTACCCGATGTAACTGATCGATCGTAGAGTGCTTATCCCTAAATCCAAATTGATGATTCGGAAGAGCAAGAAGGGGCTTTAATCGTTTCAACAGCAGTTTTTCAAATAATTTAGATATATCTAAAGTTATGGGTTCTATTTTATAATTAATACTTATTTATCTCGTAGATAAGATTGTATTATTATATTAACAATTACAATAAAAAAAAAAATTTCTTAGTCCCATTTCTTTATAGTTTTTTTAAAAGTTCAGTATTCTTCTCTTTCGTCCGAGTAGTTGGTTCACTCAATATCGTGACCTCCATCTACTACATCCGATATTCTCCGTCGTTAGTTCAATTGGAGACGTAATAGTATCCATCCATCCTGTGTCTACTTCTTTTCCCTTCAATGTGCTCGATTAACGCCCTTTTTTCGAGACTATTATCAGTCTGGCGTGTGATACGGCCGTAATATTATAGATTTTTTTTTTTTTTTTAGTTGATTTAGTGAAAGAAATGATCATTTCGAGGATCCTTAGATAAAGGATTTTGATCGTAAAGCAGCGAGGAGTTGCTACCGGAAGTAACGATGTAAAGCGTTTACAGAGATAGTCGTCGAAGACTTCTAATAGACAATTCATCCAAATTCTATCTTGTTGGAATCGTCATCGCATTTGGATTCCGGTTATACGGAACCCATAAATATATAAACTAACCCATTGACCTGATTCTTCGTGTCGGGAAAAAAGATCTTTATGCGTTACACGGTGTTTTCCCAGTATTCCGCAAAAACGCGACGCTGTTTCCAATTATAGTAGGTCGTCGAAGTCGTACCTATGTGGGAAACTACGGCAGATTAAAAGATGTCGGATAGTTCGTTTATAAATTTCATCGTCTAATTTTCGCAACGCTGTCAACGCGCGTATTACATCGAACGATATAAAGCGAGAATCGATAAGTTCGGTTATAATATTAGGACGATTCGAATATGAATACGTGTATAAACGTCGTAAATTCGGTCGATAATTTTAATTTTAGCCGTAAGTAATAGCTGCGATAAACGAATTTATTATCATTATCGTTATTAAAATAATCGGAATTAGTAATAACGATTAAGATGCGCGGCGGAAGGTAGGCCGGGGTTATCTTATTATACGGTTTTAATGGAAAAGTGGAAACAATAACCGGCTTCTAGCGATCTAATTAACACCGTTAATCACCCTCGGGGATGTGTTCCAATTAAAACCGACAATGGCGACAGCGTACTCCTAGTATTCCGTCTTCGTCTTTCTCTATGTCGCTTCGGATTTCTTTTTCTCCGTCTGTCTCGGTATACGTGGTCGAGACCTAGAGGGTCGATCGCATAAGGATTAGGAAAGGACGCGCGAATAGGCGGAAATAATAGGCGCGAAATAAGGACCGTAATATCTCATCCGTCGTTTGTCGTCGTGTTAATAGAAGTTCTTATTCGAACAGACGAACGGCGGTGTAGTTCTTTTCGACATGTCGAGCCTATAACCGGAATCTCTCTTTTAATCTGTCCTTTTCTTTTTTTTTTTTGTTTTTAAATTATAATTAAAACGAGTAGTAGGTACGGATTTTTAGGGCGAGCGCCCGGATAAGTTCGAGAAACACCACTTACCGATTATCTAATTTCATATAAACGTATGTGTGTAATAATATAACGGAGTGTCGAATATATCGTTAATTCGAACGAAAAACAAGCTCTACTAACGACAGAGTAATATCGATCGAAATATTACGTCGGAAAAGGATATTATGAGAAAAAATCAAAAGAGAAATAGCCGATTTGAAAATATTGCCATCTACTTGAAAAACGTATTAGGAAATGTAAACTATATATTTAACCGATCGATCGGATATTATGGCAGAATTCACGATTTAGCCTATATTAGTCCACTGCTGGAAGTATTTCTTGCTTAATTACTTTATTTATTTCCGTCATAAGCAGCTTGTTCGTTGTAATCCTCTGTGACTGTAATTATGTACATTTTCGATAGGCACACGTTGTTTATATACGTACATTTTCATAGATGTTTATCGTCATTTTTTTCTTCCATAGGTTTATTTGAAAGTTTTATTATCAATTTAAACCTGTCATCTGTTGTTCATTAGTGTCACATTATCCGCAGATTTCAAGTGATCGAGATATGCCCATCTATCCAGGGTCTACGCTGCATTCAATTTTAGTCCCTTAAATACGATTTCTAGCCCCGGGTTAAACACTTTCGGTGAGATCGCGTCACTTTGTCTTACGCCTCTTCTTAGTTGTATATATTTCGTATCTTCTCACAGAGTTCATCGATTATCCTTCGGTCGATTTCTAGCTATGGCGAGAATATTCAACCGGTCGGGCAGACGTTAATGTCGAAAAATCATAGTTATTCTGACTTGCGCCGTTAACACTGTAAAACGCTAGTTCGAAACGTATTTTAAATTTTTAATTGCAACATTGTAGCATATACATACATATATATATATATATATATATATATATATATATCTTCTTCTTCTTCTTCTTCAACGGCAATTTCCCGCTGGTGCGGGGTCTGCCATATAAATAGACCGTTTCCACTCAATTCGGTTGTACGCTAGTTCTGCTGATATATCCGCATCTTTGAGATCTCTTGCTATGACATCGTGCCATCTTTGCTTTGGTCTTCCAACTGGCCTTTTTCCAGGAACTTGAAGCATACGCGCTGCCGATATCAGTGCGCCATCCCCCACGTTCTGGGCTCGTACTACGTGGCCATACCACCTTAGCCAACTTTCATGTAGTTTACGTATGATAGGCGCGACTCCCATTGCTGCGCGGATCCGTTCATTTCTGATTCTATCTGATAGACTAATACCCATTGACCATCTTAACATACGCATCTCCATAGCATGCAGCGATTTTTCTTCATGCCTTGTTACCGGCCAGCACTCACCGCCATACAATGCGACTGGTCTAATAACTGTTCTGTAAATTATCCATATTTATTCATCTATCTGTACCTAATATGTATCACACTTTATCGATTTATGGTCATATTAAATCACTGTCGGTTGTATAACTTAGACATTTCCTACCATCCTTCTGATCATCTAAAGTTTCATTGTATATATATATATATATATATATATATATATATATATATATATATATATATATATACATGTACGTGTGTCAAGTAGAATCTCTTTAACTCAAAAGTTGGATATGCTTAAGAAATCTCGATCAACCTGACAGACAAAAAGATGATCGACCGAACCACTCATCCTAGACACGCCGATAGGAGGTGATTCGCTATCGTCTTATTGGATTCGTTTAAGCTGTTATCCGAGACCAATTGAATGAATAGTTTCGAGGTGGCTCATGTTCTTTTTCCCGTTAAAACTTCTAAAGTCTGGCCAGAATTCGAATTATGCAAAACAGAAAACATTCTTACCTTAAGGAGGTCCTCGTATACATAAACAACATATATATATGTGTATATGTGCAAGTGTGTATATAATATATGTGTTTGTATATATATATATATATATATATATATATATATATATATATATATATAGTATATGTCTGTTTAGTGGTATTGTTCATCGTCAAATGATCTTTCCAACATTGTTTCGTCACTAATTCAATCTCTTTCACTCATTTTACTTTCTTCCAGTCCCACGACTGTGCTCGAAACGTGTCACACGATGTTCGAACATATCTCTTCTATGACTACTGTCATTTGACTAATAATGTCCCATTATACGACCAATCGTTTGCAAGGGGGCGGGAGGCTTATACGATTATCCTTTTGAGGTTTACGGTCTATTGACTCTTAATCGTATTTTATTTTAACATTTTACCCGTATATTACCTTTAATTGCTCATTTTTTTATTTCTTTTAACTATTACAAAAAGAATTAATAAAAAGCAATTGTAATCGATTTTCTAGAACTAATTTAAAATTAACGAGTACCACGGGCAAAATAGTAATTGTATAAATACAATTTTATCCACCCTACTCCTTCAATTCGTTTAAATTACGAAAATCTTACAAAGGTTGTGAAATTCCGACGTAAATAATAAAATTGAAATAAAACAAACGAAATAAATAGACATAATAACAAATAGAATAAAACGCTCGCCTTACGAAACTTCCCGCTGTTTAGATGGCAATCTATATGACTAACGACCTCTAAAATTATTATTATTATTAATTTTTTTTTGTGGTTTCTTTATTTTATTAATATTTAATGAATCGCCAACTGGATAAGATGTCGCGGTAGTGCCCTGGAAATCGTATTATTATTAATCTAACTTTTAAGAGTTAGACTGGCGTCGTGGCATTCGGTCAGTTTTGTTAACCGACGTGAAAGTCATAACGTTTCATTATATCTCAGCGTGATTATCATACAGGCGTGTATATATGTATATATATATATATATATATATATATATATATATATATATATATATATATATATATATATATATATATATACGTGTATATATGTATATTAAAATATAGTTTAAAAAATATTCCACGATTCTAATCCGGGTAATAAAGTCCCTCGCATTGGTTTTCGAACTAATTCAAGACCGGATAATGTTATTCAAATATCGTTTTATACACATACACATATATATAATATATATATATATATATATAGTTTTACAATAAAGCGGCTAACCTGATAGAACCCATTAGGCGGTGAACAGCAGGACCGGACCGACTCCCGTGTTTTAATTATAACAAGCGATAGACACAGACCGTCCTTCTTTAATCTTCCTGGCGTATTTCTAGAGACGAGAACGTTTTTTGATTTATAGAACAACGTCCTAGATTTATGCGTTAATGCGAAATTTTATTCATAAATTACTTCGACCATCGACAAATGTTGTATTACTATCCAAGTTCCGGACGAATATAAACGGATCGAATTTTTTTAGATTAGTTCACCCGTCGGGCGGGAGCGACCGCGTTACGCTTCGTTAATTGGATATGAGATTCTATAGAACGGCGTTTGTAGATGGTTTTAAATTAAACGTTAAATAAAACAATAATAAATAACTTTAATCTCGGCGTCCGATCATATTCTTAATACTCCGACTAGTCCGAAACTAGTTATGTACTTTTTTGTAAGGAATTCATGTACGTATATACGAATTATTATCATCGTCGTATTGGTTCGTGACTAGCCATAGTACGTTTATTTCTACGTACAAAATGAGCTAGCATTCAAGACACTATTTATATGCGACGCAGATGCGCGCGCATATGATGTTATAAGTAGTGAGGTGCCACTGCCTTCTACGTGATAATTAAGAATTAAATAATGGCGATAACTTTATACGTCACGTGTTGGTTTCGAACCCCCGACCATCCAGTTGACGGTCGAACACTCTAGCAACATCAGAATGGCTCGACGAAAGAAGTGCCCCACCAAACGGCACGCACTTTGCTCAGGCTAAATAACGTTATTCCTTAATTCAAGGACGTCCTAGGAATGGTAGATAGGATTAATAGTAAACTCATATATACAGACTCGTACATACACCACTCGCATACATACACACATAAAAGAATCATTTAGAGGATCTGAATCGTATTTTCAAATAATAAGTTAATTTTCGAAACTAAAAATTCGTACGTAGAAAATGCGTTACGAATGACGTTAATTAAGGCATATTCTGCAGTTATGGTAAAAAACGAAATAATGTAAAGGAGAGGATACTGAAAAATTTGTAGTAGCCATACATAATCGAATTATGTGTATTCTTATCGAGTTTTCAACTCTTATTATTTCGTCAGATTTTTCGTTATTAGTACGACTACACTTATCTGGTCCTGCCCCTTTGTTACCATATAGTATTCTTCATCCTTCCAGTGGGTCATCGAAATGTCGTACCCCGCGATATTTTGCTGCAATCGTTCTCGTGTTCGAGTATATACAACTTCTGGGACTGTAGTAGTCGCTATACTATTAGTATTTTCTCGTATCTTTAATCTCATTTCGCAAATATGTCCCGGTCCTTTGCCCGGTTGCCGTCTAGCTGTGGTGGGGAGTCTGATTTCTGAGCGAACGCCGCAGTCAGTTTGTCTTAGAAAGCTCAATTAGTCGGACTATCATCGAAGTGTACAAGCCGACCGAAGCATTAAGGTGTTGTGTCTCCCAGCTCGGGATGTATATATATATATATATATATATGTGATATAATAAAAACTATATAAGTACACGTGTACAAATTTTCTTTTTACGATTTTTGGTAGAAAATATGTGTGGTCGTCTGATGCAGATTGTTCGAGCTTTTAATTGAGATAGTCGCTCGTGTCGTGTCGACCGTGGTAATTTTATTTACGTACGGCGATTTCCATTTTCGGTCAACAACTCCTTCTACCGAATTCGGTGATGAAATCCGAATAAAAACCAGACAACGGACGTCTTATCGTGAATGAAGGTAGCTCCCCACTAGCACCTACTACCACGTACTCGGCCCCACCACGAGATAATATTGTGTTGCTAAATTCATTTTGGAATGTATTTCTCTTAGGATTACTTTCTTCTCCGATAATTTTAATAGTCCACTCTTCGATTTTCTTTCTCTTACTATTATTTTTTTTAACTACAGCGTTGTAGTAATTTCATCATTTCTTTAACCGTCTTCTCTGTCTGTCTGTCTCTTTCTCACCTTCTCTCTCTCTTTGAATATATATATATATATATATATAAACTATTTTCATTTAGTACGTTTTAAAATATATATATATATATAAACGTTAGGGGCAGGAAAGTAACTAAACTCCGGAGGAAGATATATTATTTTAATTAGTTTTTCTTTTCTTATCTAGATGAGTTTCCCATTTTGTAATAAACGTCCGGCAAACTCCCTTCGCCAACTTTGTTCTATACCAATACTAAGATGATAACACAAATTTGTGGGCTCTCCTCCGGTTGTAGTAAATTCGAGTCATCATTTTGCGGGGATGCCGAATCGGATCTGTTATAATATAATTCGGTCCTTTTTCATTTTCCGAAATTATTCTTTCGCGAGCCGGTTCCTCATTTTTAATTTCGTTTAAAGCGTCCGTCAACGATCTTTTTCTAATTATCTTTCATCTCGTTCCGTTATTACTATTATTATCATCATCATCATATTACTACTATTATTATTATTAGCTAATTTCGAAGTTTCCTTCGGTTGCCCAAACTCCGCACGTCTACCACCGAGTTTAATAACGATTAACCAAAACACGAGCCGGTAAAAGTAATTAATCCAATATATTAAAGAACCGTATTTCGATGACGTTCCGTGATGATTATTACTATTTTATGCCTTATATCTTTTTTCTTTTTTTACCACGCTATAACTCTCATTCTCCATTATTTCCTAACGAAAATTACTCCAATATTACTACAATTACAACTTACACTACTACTACTACTGGAAGATTATTATTGTTGTAAAAAATTACCAGTACTAAACTAAAATTAGCATCTCTCAAAATTGAGTATATATATATATATAAAAGATACGCGTAACTACGCAACAACGTTTGTAAAATGAATGATTACACCGCAAATGTAAACAAAGGAGTGGAAGAGAGAGACTTATAAGAAAGGAAAAATTATTAATAATAATAAAAACGAAGTATTAGGTAATAAAAGGAATAATAGAAAACGCGTAAAACAGACGGCCTGCCATCCCCGAAATAATAATAAAAGATAATGAAAATGGTTTATTATAATCCGCTCTACGATTACGACGATGAGGTGTGAAGGGAGTGAAAAATTTTAATTTAGGTAAAAGCGAAATACAACATAAGGCTAAAAGAAAAGCGTAAAGATGTGGACAAACGAAACAGAAAAAGAGGTTAAATGAAAAGACGAGCATGATAAAATATAATAAAGGTAACCGATAAAAAAGGTAATTATAATGATAGATATAAAGGAAATAGTAATACGAGATGACTCCTATAAAAAAAAAAATAGGAAAAGTCCTTAGAAGAAAGTTGAGCGAGTATATTAAAGATGGATGACGTGTTAAAGAAAATAATAACGTGTGTGTATAGGCATCGTATCGTTTTGCGGATTAACCCCTCATATATACCGCGCCAATAGAAGTTTCACTTTAAAAATAATAAATATACCGCCACATACGTGCGCAACGAAATTATTTAAAAAGATCACACGCTCATATGTACATAGACATCTAAATACACATAGACATATACGTGTAAATCTATCGAGTACACATACGCACAAATAATTCCGTACTTTCACGTTGGCACGAAATAAATATTCATGCAACAGCACACTCAGATACGCTCTGACACATACACACACGCTCGATATTATCACTTAAATGAAACAAGGTAGTCAAACATCACGCTATTAAACCCTTAACGATTTGTAAGAATTCTCCGGAATTAATGCGAAATAAATCTAATTAGGTATTTTTTTTCTCTAGGTTGTTGTATAGTATAAATAATGAATATATCCTTGTTATTTCACATTACTATTCTTCTTAATATTGTACATCTAAATTAAGTAATTCCTTATATTTTATTTTTATTACTATTTTTTTTGTTTTTTTTTTATATTTTTAAAAATACTCGAAAATGGCTTAATAGCCGAAAAGCTTTGTATTTTTAATACAAAAAAATTGATTTTTAACTACATTTTCTTATCGTTGATTTTTTTTTTAGACAATCGCTACAATCTACCAGTTCAAAATAATAATGATAAATAATAATAATTGATAAATAATAGTAATTAAATATTAATAAATAAATAATCATAATTAATAAATAAATAATCATAATTAATAAATAATAACGATGAAAGCAGTCGTTTTTCACTATAATCTTTATATATATATATATATATATATAGGTATATATATATAGGTATATATATATATATATATATATATATAAGTTTAGCGTCGTTAAGTTTTAGAAATTCATAATTTTGAAGTGTCGTCGTATTTTTCATTGCCGAACATCGTGATTAACCATTGTGTGTTATTTTTACATACAAATAGGTCTTAGCATTAAGGGTACTACTAATTGTATGCAACGCAGATGTGGACGGATATTATGTTACACAAAGCGGTGGTGTGCTTCTGCCGTCAGTGTGATAACTAAGAATTATGTAACGATGAACAACTTCATAAACTTCATATCGCGAGCCGGGATCGAACCCTTAATGGCAGTCGGGAAGTACACGTGTAATAGAGGGGAAAATTTAAAAAGCCGGTTTTATAATAAATATAATTAATCAAATCAAATTAGCAGTACGGACCACATTTACAGACTATCATCCCTATTATCCCCTCTGTCTCACACACTCACACGTTGTATAAGTTATTATATCAGCATGTATATGTATTTTGTCTATGTACATGCAAATATGAACTTTTCAAGTGTATATATATATATATATATATATATATATATATATATATATATATATATATATAGGTGAATCCTTATATGCGAAATCAATCTCATTTTCCGACAAATCGAGAATGTTTCCTACATTTGAAACCATCTGAAATGTGTTTTAATCATATTCTGCCGATTTGTTAGTAATTTTATCGAGCGTTTTGAAACAAAATTCTCTCCGTCACAAGTAGTAGATTTTGATCGAAATAATTAGTCCGTACAGAAATTTAACGATACGTAAATAGCCGCGCGTACAATCGTATCAGCAGCTAGTACCGTGCACATCAGAGTCCGCTAGCACCCGTACAAGCGGTAGGTGGTAGCAGTACAAAGCCGTAGTTTCATAATAGCTAGTAGTGGGTAAGAAAATAAGAACGTAAGTAGGAGTATTTGTTACTGCGACATCCTAATTTTTAAGTAAAAATCCTAACCGCGAAGCAACAGTTTGCTACTGAGGACGAACGCTTAAGGCTTCGGTTGCAATCAAAATTGTGGTAAGCACGAGACATTTGTAGCGTTTTGCAGTCATTTAGGAGGTAATAGCATTTTGGCATTTCGTCACTACTGGAATAATCTGCCTGAGACTTTCCTTCATTAACGGCGAATGCTACCGGCTTTATTTACCAGCCTATGTATGTGATTCGTTCCGGTTAGAGTTCCCGTTTTTCAAAAAGTTATGTTATACCCCTTGGATAGATGTGCATATACATACATATAAAATGGACAATCGCATACATATATGGATAATAATTAATGAATTTCTTGGTATGGACTAATTCAATTTTTCGTGTAATATAAGACACTCAATAGAATTCGGACTGGTCAGGGAAGATGCGGATATCTAAAAAAATAACGACATCTGCTGCGTGCCAATTTCGAAGCAAACAGTGCAGCATATGTTAGAAAAGAGCGTAGTGAATTTGCGCCTGTAGATTTAACATTATAAGATATTAACAAAGTGAACGACGTACGGACTAGCTGGAAAATTTAAAGTCACTCTGATGAGAATTTCGTATACATTTATGACCGACAATTATTCAATAATAGTGAGATTCATATACACTGTTCTTGTTTTTGTTCCTGAATCTTATCGGGCATGCTAAACTATTTATGAAAGATTAAAAAAAAAAACGACTAATATATAATTAAAATGTCGAATAAGAAACATTTTTTTTAAATCCGTTTTTATAGTAAAAAAAAAACCTAAGGTAATTATGTTAGTACTAAATTTGACGTATTTTTTTCCCCCTTTTTTTTTTTTGGTTTACAGATAGAACTGTGGGACTTATCAATAACGCTAATAACGTTAACGTGACTACCGCCGCTAGTAATACGTCCGGAAATTCAACCACGACCATGTTGGGTCCGGCTCCGGTAAAGGAATGCGCTAATTGCGGTAAACGTATAACCGAAAGATTTCTACTTAAAGCGTTGGACTTGTTCTGGCACGAAGACTGTCTCAAATGCGGATGCTGCGATTGTCGTCTAGGCGAAGTCGGCTCTACTTTGTATACTAAAGCTAATCTTATACTTTGTAAAAGAGATTATTTAAGGTTAGATTTATTTGTTGTTCTTTAAAATCTGCGGGTTAATCTTTTTAATTTCCTAATACGTAATAAAACCTACATTACAAAAACGAACTCACTTATTCAAATTCAGACACAACATTCCATGCAATACATATAGCTATGTTTTCTGTCCCTCGTAAAATTTATTTACAACTTGGGGTTCAAGACGAATAACCCCGAAAGGAAAACAGTTATTATATTCCATCCGATCAAATAACTACGAAGGCATATCGGCATGAGGTCCCACATATTGGCCGACCAGAACAGAATTCCGGATTTACTCGATTTTTTCGTTTGCTGTGGAATAAACAATGATAACGTCTCAGTCGAATCCTCGTTAGACAGCTCTAGTGACCACTCACCGGTAATACTAAATGTGAGCTCCGCAACTATTCGCACAGACTCAGAGGTTGTATTCTGTAACAGACACACCCAACATTTACTAGATAATAAGGATAAACCTGAATATTCCATTAAAAACAGAACAAGATATTGACATTGCGATAGAAAACTTCAACAAAAATATTCAAAACTCGGAATTCTTTGCAACCTCGTGGGAAAAAAATGAACTTAAACCGAAAATAATTCGAGAAATGATTCGAGAAAAAAGAAAGCTAAGACGTAAGTGGCATAGCATTGGATAAGAGGATGCTAAATCAAGCAAATAAAGCCATGAGAAATAAAATAATTGAAATAAAAAATTCCTCTTTTCGAAATTACATTACAAACTTATCTCCTTTTGCATCTTCCGACTACTCATTATGGAAGGCAATAAGCAAAGCAAGTAAAAATTACAAAGTACAAAACTTTCCTATAAAGAAAAACTCCGTATGGTTAAGGAGTAACCAAGAAAAGGCTTTTTGCGGAACACTTTTCAGATATCTTTCAACCTGACGAAATCAATTCAATCACCGATGTTGAAGAGGAAATGAACAACTTCCTTCAAAGCCCATACCAGATGTCACATCCGATTGCGTTTTTTACCCCCATGGAGATCGAGTACTATATAAAAAGTTAAATATAAAGAAAGCTCCTGGCTATGATTTTATTAGTCAGTACGGTTAAACACCTTATTGTACTGCTTACATATTTGTACAATGCTATCTTCCGGACATCCTTCTTCCCGGTGCAATGAAAATTTGCAGTAATAAAACTGATACACAAACCTGGTAAGCCAACTGAAGAAATGTCGTCGCCATTAGCCTACTTTCGATATTAGCTAAATTATTTGAAACATTACTATTGAAAAGATTAAAGTCTTTACTCGTCGAATATTCAATACTTCCAGATTTCCAGTTCGGATTCCGAAATAACCATAGTACCATAGAACAGATCCATAGAGTAGTTCAGCTTTGAGGATAAAAAATATTATTCTGGCCCCTTTTTGGATATCGAGAAGTTTTTTGATACAGTTTGGCATAAAGGTATTCTTTACAAATTAACTCAAGCTGTCTTATCAATATTTCCAAATAATAACATCTCATGTCACGGATACTTTCGAATTAATTTCAACGGTTCACGGTCACTTATATTTCCGATCAAGGCAGGAGTTCCACAAGGTAGTGCTCTTTCCCCTACACTATATCAAATTTACACCGGCGATTTTCCGGTAAATAATAATACTACAACCGCCTTATTTGCCGACGACACTGCAATTTTAGCGATCCTCAATAACATCACTACTGCTACCAGCTCCGAGATCACTTAAACTATCTAACAAATTGGTTCAAACAGTGGAAAATAAAAGTAAACGAAGATAAGAATGTATTACATTGAAAAACGGATCGGCTAATTCCATATATCTCAACAATAAACAATTTCCAATAGCAAACTGTGCGAAATACCTTGGTCTGCATCTCGACCAGAGATATAACCTCCAAACGTACTCAGATCAGACTGAAACTGAGAAATATGGACTGGTTGATTGGAAAAAATTCAGTTCTTTCTATAGAAAATAAAGTTGTACTTTACAAAACGATAATAAAACCAATTTGGACCTATGGCATAAAGCTATGGGGTACTGATGCTAAATCCAATATAGCTATTATGGAAAGAACACAAGCAAAAATCCTACCGAAAATTGTGGATGCTCCTTGGTTCATGCGAAATGATGACATCTCTAAGGATTTGAAGATCAACTCGGTTAAAGATGAAATCCGCAGTTCAAGTGCAAGATACAAAGAAAGACTAAATCAACACTCAAATATACCAGCAAAGAACCTGTTGTCAAAACTGTATTAAATTCAAACGAATATACAGATTCCATCCTATCCAATTTCGACATCCATCCTAATAATCTCTTGCTCTTAAAAATTGCAGATTAAAATAACGTAAAAGTATTCATCAATAAATAGGATCAGCACCCATTGGGTTGCTATCCTCCTTTTAATTTTTATACGAACATGTCTTCACTGCTGCTTATTGTTATTAAATACAGACTGCGTGCATAAAATATATATATATATATACATATTATATATAGGTGTATCAGCCCTTGGACTTTTTCACCACCTATCATTCAAGTAATCTATTTTTTTTTCCGTTCTACTCAATATAACTCTTGACGGTCACTTTTTTAACGATTGTATCCATCAATTGTTGTCTCGGTGTTCGTTTTGGCATGCGCATGGCTATTTTTTGGCTACTTTTATCCCTTTTATAATATCGGTCAATGGGCTATCATGCCCCATAGCACGTGCCTTTTCATTTTGTTTTTCTAATTTCAAGAGTGACCTTTCCTTTTGTGCTCGGTTAATAACTTTTTCATTCGGAATTTTATCAACCCGCGACATTTTTAGCATACATCGCCGGCACTACGTTTAAAAAGCCTCATTTTTCTGTGAACCACTTTCGTTTAAAGTTCGTGTTTTCGCCGCATGCAGTGCTACTGCTGCCCATATATATATATACGACTTGCCAAGACGTTTTCTTAACCTTATCGACAACGTGTATTACATTCTGACGCCTGTTTAACCGTTGCAGTTCTTCTCCTGAATCTCTCTACAACAATTGTACGTTTCACTGTGCCCATTAAAAAAATAAAAATAAAAATATATATGTATCCTCTTATACGTCCTAAATATTTGAAGGATAGACTTGTTTTCCATCGTTTGATTAATAAATTTTTTCCGACATTAAATATGTATATAGATATATAGATATACATACATGTATATACGTATACACATATATTACGAAGGGAAAGCCAATATTTATTTACGGTGGAAGGTAATATACGAAGCTAATCATATATTTTATATTTATCCCGACAGGTTATTCGGTACCACTGGTTACTGTTCCGCTTGTAATAAGATCATACCAGCATTTGAAATGGTGATGCGAGCTAAAAACAATGTTTATCATTTGGAATGTTTCGCTTGTCAACAATGTAATCACAGGTATTATACATATGTGCTTACCCTATTTCATCTTCTTTAATTATATTAAATTTGCTATAATTATTCGTAGTATCGTTTACACAATTGGCTTCATCAAACTATCTATTGTTCTAAGTAAATAATAATTTTTAATATATATATGTATATATATATATATATATATGTATATATATATATATATATATATATATATATATATTGCCGTGTTAAATAAACTAATATTATTATTATTGCAGATAATTGTATATCAAACTTAACAGTGTTTTATATATATATATATATATATATACATATATACTCGACACAAAATGTTTTCCTGTTAGTTCCGAGGTACAATTTTGATGTTTAACGAGTATGTACAAACTCTCACGTCCACTAACTTTTTCTTTCTCACATTTTCTCACCCTTTACACAAACACACACACACACACACACACACACATATATATATCTATATAATTATTGCAGTTTTCACGAATTAAGTTTCACTGGTACCAGCATAATTATTTTGTACATAAAGAATGCACTTAACAAATTTACAACTGGTATAGCACAAAAGGCGTATTACATTTATCTCAGCGCCCGCATTATATAATGAAACGTTATAACATGATCTCCAAAAGAATAAAGTACCAGGTTTATCGCTCGTCCATCCCGATTATCATTATTATTATTATTATTATTATTAATTTATTATCATCACTTCCACATTTCTTTTTTTTTTTAAACCCATTCCGGATAACCAGTGGGGCACGTTTATTAATCTTTTCTGTGTACATTGAATAATACGTGTTCTTAATAATAAATTATTAACTAACAAATAAATATTAATGTGTGTAGATTGAATTGTAAACTTCTAGGTTAACACAAAAATTACATACTTAAATTGGTTACATTATAAAGTAACGGTGACGATAATTCTTAGTCACCATTACCATTTACTATAACATAATAATGAAACAAGTACATATTTACATTATTAAAATAAATATTATTTATATCATAACTACTATTCAAACATTAGTTACAAATATCGAATACACAATATAATTCTTTAACTCATGAATTCAAAGTAAACATATATATATATACATTTTTTTTTTTTTTTTATCATTATCATAACTTATATTGGGATAACATTTGTATTACTGAATTAGATAATACCATTAATTACTTGAAAAATCACTACTATCATCATAACAACTCTAATATTTATTAACAATTTGAGTAAGAAACTTGATCACTCTATGTTATAGTTAACTTTTCCCTCATTAAATCATGAAAAAAAAATAGCATTCTGTCTGCATTATTTCTGTCTAAGATTAATGACGTGTTTGCGCATATATTATACTCATCCGTTAACTGTCTAAAACATTTACATTCAAAAATTAGATGTTGCGCATTGTCAATGCTCATTGATCCGCCGACAAGACAGTTCAGAGAGGTTACTAATTTAAATCGATGAAGGTACTCTCTGAAGTTACCATGTCCCGAGAGTACTTGTGCATTAAAAAAGGTGATATTCAGATTTTTCATTTTAAGTTTATTTATTATATTTGGAAAGAAGAGATAGGTTTTCCGACCATTGATATCCTCATCCCAGCGTGTGACTGCCAAACACTGTTAATATCATTAGGAACCTTATTTTTTAATAATTTCATAGCCGGTGTGGTTCCTAATGTTTGTTTAATAACACTATTTGAAAAGTATTTAAGAGAAGAGACCATTTCTAAGCTTTCGACTATATTCTGAAACTATGTCTCGTCCAATAAGGAATAGATCTAAAGGAAGAATACTGGCAATCACACAAGAAGCTGAAGAAGAGGTGGTTCTATATAATGAGGAAATGTTTAGTATAAATTTTCTCTGGTGTTTATTGATTTTTGAGAGGATCTTTTTGTTTAAATAAATGCAGCACCCGTATCCATAAACAGATTGAACTAATCCTTTATAGAGTATAGTTCTTTCTTTATATCGTAAACCATAATTATTATGAAGTAACCTGCGAAGTTTATCGTATAGCCTACTGCATTTAATGTTAATTGAGTCTATATGGGCTGTAAAAGTAAGTTTTTTATCATATTATTTATTATATTATTATTATTATTATTATCGTTGTCGTTATTATTATTAAAGAAATCAAACGAGTTGTTGGAACGTAATTGTTAAAATTTGATTTTAAATTTTGATACATTCGTCGACTTCTTTATTATACTGTTTTCTCCCGCAATTATCTTTTACATATTAAAATAGAAAATTTAAAAATTTGATTGACGACACACAAATATTTAAAATCTATACATAGTTTCGTTAAATATTTATTAAACGCATTAATTATACGTTGGGATGACGACTTCAAAAAATTCCTGGGATCCAGAAGCGCTCTGTATAGGTTGGCACGCAACAAACGCAACTGGGAAAAATTGGGAGAGACCTTCGCTCGAAAGGGCCTATGACTACATTCGAAATTAATTTTAGAAATTGATTTTAGCCGTAACAGATATTTATAAATTGTCAATTTAGTCATGGCTAACTAAAGGTTATTATTATTATTATTATTATATATATATATGTATGTATGTATGTATGTATGTGTTACGCATACAATTGTATTTAATTTAAACGTCGATAAATTTTTTTTTCGCTGAGTTCTAGTTATGGATTATAAATCATTATTAAAATGCGTTTCTTTATTGAAACAGTACGATTTGTTTATTATTAATATTTTAAAAACGAGGGTTCGCCAAATTACGTGTTTTAAATCGTATTCGTATTTTTAACATTTAGTCCGACAACGATGATGCCATCTATGAACAATGTGTATTACTAAGATTGATTATAATAAAATGAACAAATTGGAAATAACTTTCTCTCTTAAAAGATGGACTCGTAACTTAGAAGCAAGCGTACTGCAGTAACAGTTAATACATCATCCGGATAGCCTAGTGCTTATAGCACGGACTTCTATGAGAAAGGCACCGAGTTCGAACACGATGGACGACGCAAAATTATCATCAGAAAATAAAAATAGAAATAATTCGAATATTATTATCGCGTGGACGGCAATGGCAAACCACCACCACGCGCAATATCATATGAGCGCTACTAGCAATATAGTACGCAACAACAAAAACATACGTGCTGCATTGTGTCGTGGCAACAAAGCGATTACAATCAGTTCTCCCGGATGTATGTGTCTATCTACGCTAACGCCATATTATGATTGCCTTGTAGGCTACTTGCACTGTACAATAGGTAAGTAGTCGCCTATCTCCGACACGGAGACTGCACTTAATGATATATATATATATATATATGTATTTAATATTCTCGGCGGTATAGTTCATTTTTATAAAATGTATTTATGAATTTTGTACGTTATTTGTATCGCGGCCGTCGATAATAAAGTAAACCTTAACTTTCTTTTTTTTTGTCTTAGGTTTTGCGTGGGAGATCGTTTCTATTTATGCGAAAATAAAATATTGTGTGAATACGACTATGAAGAACGATTAGTATTTGCCAATATGGCCTACAATCCTTCCAGTTTAGCTCATATAAGAAGGCAAGTCAGTAATTTACAGGTAGGATTTTATCACGCACCACGCACACACACACACACACTCTTTCTTGTACAACGACCAACGAAAAAAGACAAAAACTAAAATTTCAAAACCAAGAAAATAATAATTTCAAATTTCTCCTTTTTTTTAAAAAATTATTATGTTCCCTAATTTTTACAAATTTTCAATCTTTTAATCTAAGTCTCAAAATAATTGTTACAAAATACATTTTCACGGTAATATTAATAAAAACGTTTATACGCCGATATATGGTATTCAAAATAAAACTGATGAAAAAAAAACGATCGTTATATAAAATTATTCGAGGAGACTCTTAAGAAACATTTTACAAAAATGATAAAAATTACATTCCATAAAAATGATAAAAATTACATTCCACAAAAAAAACGAAGAAATTTCAAATGTAATAAGTAGAATAATAAACTGTTTTCCAGATTGTATATATATATATATATAATATACATGTATATACATATTATATTACATTATATATATCACGATGCGCTTATATCAATCCACTGCTAGATGTAAGCGTTCTTCTTTCGATCACGGGCCTAGTTTATCCATTTCACACTGATTTCTGTTGTATCCGGCTAACCGCGACTTCTGCGTCCTTCTCTTGGAAGTTCGCTTCGTCCACCTGTCATCGTTTCTTCTTGCTAAATGACCTGCCCAATTTCCATTTTAACTGGGCTACACGTCTCCGACTACATCCGACAATTTAGTCTGCTGTTTTATCCGCGTGTTGGTTTTCTGGTCTGATATCTTGATGCCCAATATGAATCTTTCGTGGGCTCTCTGTGCAATACTACTTCGTTAGGCTTCATGTTTCCGCTCCATATGTAAGCACTGGAAGTATACACTGTTCGTATATTTTCTTTTTTTAAGCTGTTAGGTATATCTTTATTTTTGAGGACGGTACTTAACTTTCCAAAAGCTACACCCATTGAGGTGTGTTCGTATATACACGTATATTTATTTGATATCACATATGTATAAAACCATCGTATTGTTCGTTGTCGACTAGCCACTGTAAGTTTATTTTTACGTAAAAAATGCGCTACCATTATTTATATGTATCGCAAATGCGCGCTCATATGATGATATCCGTGGTGGAGGTTGGGGTACAACCGCCTTCTCCATGATACTTAAGAGTTACGTAATGATGACCAACACTTCGTAAACTTTTTATATCGCGAGTAGGTTTCAGATGCTCGACCGTCGAGTTGGCAGTCGAGCACTTTAGCAAATATGCGTATGTGTATATATATTATTAGACCGCCGAACTAGGAAATACTAATTATCAGTCAACTCGTAGAGAAATTCCGTATATATTACGTTCCTACCTTTGTTTCGTCGACTATGAAAAAGCTTTCGACAATGTCTGTTGGTGTCAATTGTGGGAGATACTACTGAAATCAAAAAATAGATGCCGGGTGTAGCCATAACAGTAGACGGAAGAGACGACGAGGAAATCGTGATAATAATCGGTATGGCACGAAGAGCGTTTAATAATTTATAAATTCGCGACAGAGCGGCGAAGATTCCGCTACGGCTAAAATTGCTTTCATGCGCGTATGGTCTTTGCTACGCTACGCGATGGATATACTCTCGAAAAATGTTGCAATTGTTTGAAATGTGGAACGCGTAGAATAAAATAGTCGGATAAGATAACGAACGCGCAAATGTGTGGTCGCACTGAATTAACCAGCTCATCCTTGAAGCGTAGTAAGGAAACGTACATAAAGCGAAGAATACAGATTGATCCCATCTTTAGATTATATTCTGTAAAACACCACCGATATTGGAGACGGTTTAAATATCAGATAAAACTGCTTTCGTAGATAATTAAATTCATTAAATTCTAAATTTATACATTTATATCGTTAATTATATATAAAAAATTTATTATAACATTGTGTATCGTATATTATTACCTTCAGTTATGGAGAAGCTAACTAAATAAAATAAAAATAATATTAAAACATCGACAACGATCAAACTGCTCTAGATAGGACGTTCGACTGTGAACTACTATCGTGGAAAGAACGTGCGAAAATAATTCGTCCAAATGCCTTAAACGTACTTCAAATGAAACTGCTGACGTATAGCTGATAGGGAAACGTTAAAAATGCTATACTTCAGTTTTATCTAAATAAAATTTAGATCACGACTATACGATTTATAGCGATGCAAAACATAACGTATTCAAGACGGTCGGACATAAAATTTGAATAACTGAAGCTACGCGTACAAGCCTTACGACAAGTCTTAGAAGCAAAATGCCGCTATACTTATGTACGTAAGCTGGCAACATTTCCCAATAATCCAACTCATCCTAGTGTAATGCATCCATTTTTCCAAGCGCCGACCAAATTCTGTCAAAATCGTTTCTAATGCGAAATTTTCTCTCTCGATTTTGACTACAACATTCCTAAAATATGTCCGCATAATAAAATACTATATATTTGACAAATTGCGCGATATACCAGACGCACAAGAACTAATATCGGATTGGCTAGATAACGGTGCTGCGTAGCATTTTTCATCGCGATTACAGACATCGAAAAAAAGAAAAATTTACACCGGCAATCCGTTAGGCAATTGTCACCGAACATATGAAGCAGACGCACTGGAAACGACCTCGAATTATTCGCTATGCGCTGAAATATATAATTTCCAAAATAAGAATCAACCTAATTTCTTATTATTCACATTCTTCAAAAACTATTCAATGCACCATTCCCCGCCGTAGTGAGCTGGTCAAAACGTGTTAGTTACATCGGGGTAATCTTGGATAACATACTCAATTAGGCATGTCAATTATACTACACCGTGAAAGCCAATAAAAGCGTATATCTATCCCCGCTAATTAAGAGAAAATCATTTCTTAATGTTAATGATAAATTAACTCCGTATAAAACACTTATTCCTCCTGTAATCACGTACTGTTGTCCAGCTTGGAGTTTTGATTGAAATACCAATTTTAACGAATTGCAATTATTAAAAAACCGGTGTCTTAGATGTGTACTAAATAGATACTATAAAATTGTTGTTGATACGCATATTTAAACATGCCTCATATTAAAAATTTATTCCACGCTTGGTTCATGATAATCGTTTAATTTTCTACCGTAGGTAATTACAATTCTAGGTAACTTCGATTTATGTATTAATAAATATAAAAACATAATAACCTTTTGTAACGTTATATTATGGCACTTATTATTATCTGTTCTATATTTACTTTTATGTAACGGGACATTTTTTATAACTTTTTCTTTTTCGCTGTATTGTTTATATATATATATATATATATATATATATATATATATATATATATATATATATATATATATATATATGTACATATATATAAATATAAAATTTTCTTTTCTATATTACGACTCTATGTTAATTCTGTTGAAAGATGAGCCGTTTTGTGCATTACGTAATTATTATTTTCCCTAAATTACGTTGAAATATATATACGTTCTTCTTGTTGATAAACATGAAGTTAACAATAAACATGAAGTCAACTTGTTCAAAAATAAAAGAAATGTTATCGTTATTAAAAATGAAGAAAAACCTAAAAATGTAGGTGCCAGATATCTGGATCGCAGGAAGTGAAATAGCCAAAATCGTGCGACCCGAAACCACACCATTCGAATAATAACTTTAAAAAAAAAAAACCTGTTTTAACGAATACGCTAATGGCAACCGCATTAAGGAAGCTTATCACAATGCATCAAAACTGAAGTAATCACTAATTGAAAACCGAACAATATAGCATCGCTTCAGTCGCGCGGAGGAAATCAAAGTTAGTTCGCGTACGAAACGGTCATACTTTTAGGTAAATGGGCACTTTATCAACTTTAGTGTAACGGGGGTGCGTTTAGAATACAAACACCTATTTCGAATGGTTTGTAGTTTATTAAAAGTAGCTTTAGATACTGAGCTCCATGTTGGACAGTAGGTTATTGCTGGTCGGATTAATAACTTGTAGTTTATCATCTCGTTCGTTATATTAAAATTTACGCTTAAGAAACGGGTACGCGGAACAGATAACTTAAGACTAGTATTATTTACGCGTTTAACGTCAATCTGCTGTCTAAAGTAACACACCCAGATAGCGTGGTCACTACTATCTATTTAAGCATCTTCAACAAGTAGACTATCCGGCAACGAGTTGATCTTCTACGAGGGAAAGCCTCGATTCTCGTTGGATTTTATATTAATTTGCCGTTTATCGTAATAATTAATGATGAGCTTTATTCTAAGTTGAAATATCTACCGCGAATAGCTTTGGAATTTCAATATATCGCAGTATCGCCCGCACAATGTGCAACTTGCATATTAGACATAAAAGCAGGAAAGTCGTGTAAATACGATGAAAATCAAAATGGACAACGCGCTACCTTGCGGTACATTCGCTAAACAGATTTCGCTCTACCTATAGAAACATAAAAAGATCGATTTTTTAAATAATTACGGATTAGTCGGAATTAAATACGGAGGAAATTTACAATTATTTCTGCTTCGAGCTCAATTCAATCAGTTTCGGCCGTTTTTAAAGTATCATCTTTTCATCGCGTTATTTCGAGGAAAATTCTATAATGGTCCGGATTATATAGATAATCAAGAGATGGATGGCTTTGTTTTCGTTGGTAACACCGCTACAACGTCCACGTTTAGTGTACACACTAGAGATTGTTTCGTCCAGTTTCAGTTATTAGGGCGACAAAACTCAACGATATTGTGTGTGTTCCACAAATGATTGTAAGTTAATCTCTCGTTTTCCAATTTTTAAACAAAATTTCATTCAAAAAATTTGGTCTAGCTTTTGAGTTTTTCAGAAAACATCAGCAAAATCATCGATCTTCTCTGGGTTACCCTATTATACGTACGCATGTATATGTATATTCGATAAATTACTAGAACAAGGCGTGTACATAAATTACGCCCAAGCTCTACTAATTTCATTTATAACGAACTTTCTTCGTTAATAAGAATTTAATTAAAACGAGTCTGTCTGTGTCTCTCCTGTTTAGTCGATAAATTTTACTCGTTCGAAAATTATAATTCTCATTACGTCGGCGAATTTATTTTACTATGCGCGACCTACGTCGTCAAAAAAAAAAAATAAACACGCGTAACGAGAAATTACTAGAAACGCGAAACTTTATCCGTATAGTCGATAATTAATTAATTAATTAATTAATTAATCGATAATTATTACGTTAATAAATAATTCAGATTTATTTCTTCTATTTAACAGCCACCGGCATCAAGAGACGGTATCGTAAGTTCCCTCGTTACCACTTCAATCGTCTCTACCTCCGTAACTACTATTACTAATACAAACGGTAATGCCACTGTTATTACCAACGGTGATCGGAGACACGTCGTTGCTTGTCCGAATTCCGCTTTAGTACAGACTCCTCTTCATCATCATCTGAGCGGTATTACGAGCAATAATATGAACACTGTTAATAATAGTAATAATCATAATAATAATAATAATAATAATAATAACGTATTGCAAAATCAACATCGAGATGACGGTTCGAGCGGTTACGGGAGCCCCGATTCAGAAACTTTCGAAACCGTCCAAACTTGAATAATAATCATCTTAATATTAATACAATAATAAATTTAGATGGAATAATTATTTTAATTAAATTTTATATATATATATATATATATATATATATATATATATATATATATATATATATATATAAAACTTCCGTCAACGCGTGTATATTTTTCTTCATTATTTATATATACTAAGTGTGATTATTGTTAATATTATATTTCTTCCTATCATTTGTTATAAATGTAAAGTTAATAATGTTTTTTTATTTATATATATATATATACATACATACATATATATATATATAAAATTACCTATATAATATACATATATTATTTATATACCGTTTTGTGTATAAATGTATCGTGCGTTTTATATAGACGTGCATTATTTATTAAATTTATATTACCTATATTTAACACTGGTAATAACGTAAGATAAAATTAAAGCAAAATCGAATACAGAAATCAACGTACCGTCCGAAGCGGACCCAAGAACATTATCATCGCTTGGTGAAAACTTTAAAAGTACACATATTAAACGCAGGAAAATTCTATACTAGTCTGAAATCATAAACGCAAATATTTTATACGGTAAAAAAAATCGTGTAAAAATTAAAATTAATGAATTAATTTCTAATTCGTTACAAAAATAATATACTATTGTTGTTACGACAAAATTGAAAAAAACTAAACAAAACACGTAAAATCAGAACGACCTAATAGAACGTATTTCGAAAGACAAACGAATAAAATCGATTTCGAATGATGATTATCGGCATTTTTAACGATTTATTTCGTATCGAATTTAGCGCGAATCGTTCATTTAAACTACATTAAGTCAAACGCTCCATTCGTAACCTACGGAAGAAAACGTTTCTAAAAATATCAACTTCTACTACAAAATGAATTTTAACTCTAACTCGTACGCTGAATTCGACTAACCCGGTTCCAACTATTGATCTACGTAATTATGTAAAATCAAGAATATTTACTTCGTGGCAACAAACAGTCAACCTCCTGTCAAATTAAGAATTCCATTTTAACTTGGAAGACTTCGCTTCCAAACCACGCGGAGATGACATTGTCTTCAGCAGACTATGACTGAGTCGTACAACACTCACCCATTCATATTTGATCAACAGAACTACGCCTCGTCAATGCACAGAGTATAGAGTCACATTTTCCGTTTGATTCTACTCCTCATTCAGATTGGCTCTCAACCTTCACCTCCTTACTTCCTTTTCTCATCAAAGATGAATATACCTCTCTAACTAACTTAATCATGTTCTTACGTATTTCTCGTTTCTATTCCTTGATTTAACTCTATTTCTCTCGTGTCTTTAGCACACGGCACTTTAGATTAATAATAATAATAATAATTGTGATTAAAGTGAGACAGCTCTCTCTCTCTCTCTCTACATATATATATACATACATATTACAATATGCCTTTGTCTATCCACTCCTAGATGAAGGATTTCCCCTACTTATGTCATGCGCTTTCCTCAACCAATTTTTCCCAGCTACATCTTTGTGTCACCTCGTCATTGACGTTTCCTGTTTCATTTTGCTGTCTATTGGTCACCATTGTAAGATCCGCTTTAACCATCTATTCTCTTCCAAGCCAAGTGACCAGCCCAATTCTATTTTGTTATAGCCATCCGCTCCACTGCATCATGTAACCGTGTTTGTTCACGTATCCACCCATTCTTTTTATGATCTGATAATCTTATATCCAACATCATCCTCTCATGTGCCATCTGAGCTTTGCTTATCCTTTTCAAATATTTGTTTTTGTATATAACCATGTTTCGAAAGCATATGTAAAATCGAAAGTGCAATAATATATATATATATATAAAAATCGTTTATAAATTAATAAAATTTCATATTGGTGTGATTTAAAAGAAAGCACTATTTTTTCTACTAATCGATATTTCGTATTTCGATAAATAAATGAAATTTAATTATTAAATCGTAATTATATTCTATACAGAGTGGAAACGTAGACCTCGAATGTCGCCGCTGTTACACGTTTACTACAGATGCTACAGAAATGTGGCTGCTTCTCAGAAGACTGTATCAATAATTTCACGGAACACCAAAAAAAAAGTTTCAAATAACAATAATGTATCGAAATAATCCGACATATGAACAAAGCTCGTAATTTAAAAAAAAAAAAAAAAAAAAAAAAAGATTAAGTGGCATATCTATTTAAGAAGAGAAACGTTTGAATACTACAAGGAAGAATTCGAGGTAAAAGACCAGTTAGTAAAAGGAATTCGCGGATAAAAAATGACATAGAGGAACGAATTAAATCGATGGACTTTTTTCAGGCAGCAAAGGGGTCGGAAATTATTGGGAATAAACTACGCATTGTATAGTGTGTACGACATTAAAAGCAGAAGAATGAATGTTTGCGGACAATTTTGAAAATTTACATTTTCGCCAAATTGCCCAAACATATATGTTACGTCATAAAAAAGGGAATTTCGAATTTAAATAAACAATTCTTTAGAGAAATGTAAAATCAACCGTTACAACTAGTTTACATACACGAATATACACATACGCAAACGCAATGACAACACAGACATGCAATAATATATACATCTCCGCCCTTTGAAATCGTTTAAACATGCGATACAAAAGGACGAATTCTAGAATTGCATTTATATATGTATATATATATATATATATATATATATATATATATATATATATATATATATATATCTATATATATATATATATTGTTTTTAGCGTATATTACGTACGTATATATAATACATTATATAAATATAAATATATATCAGTGTGTGCTTCTATGTGTGTATTTACTACTCGAATCGGCTATATATGCTGAAAAACGGAGAGTATTTATTTATTTTTGTAATAATATCATGACGTATTTAAATAAAAGTCGTTACATAGTGATAAGAGATACATTTTTATATCAGACCGTTAGATGGAAAATATCCATATTTCCCAGATTACACGGCGAATGGAAACAATACTGAATGTACACACGAATATCGTCGAATTATTTTTAGAGCAACGTTATCAGAGAGAAAAATACGAATTCCATTAAGCGTATACACACACACACACACACATATATATATATAATAAGCGAAGCGTGGTTCATTACAATTTGTTTTCCCTGTAGATCTTTCCCTTATACACATACATTTACAAAATTAACGCAAATATCATATTAAATCGAAAGTAAATAATTTACATTCGTATTCCCCGATTACGATGGGGTAAAGCGCACTGGTCTAGCAAATAAAATTGTCAAAATATTACATGTCGATTAAATTAAAGAAATTATATATAACAAATGTCTGCCAAATAACCTTAAAATAGTAATAACATAATACATTTTTTTTTGTAGTTATTTATATCGTAGTTCAATTTAACGATTTTTCTCTAACAATAAATCTATGATGGAATCATAAAATGCAGATTAGACATCTTTCAAAATCATTTCAAAATATCCTCTATTACACAATTGCACTAATTTCATGTGAAATTCGACCTTTTCTTACAGTACCTGTATATATATATATATTAAAAAAGAAAAAAAAGGTTGTCCAGGGCATATACAATACTCTGATTATTGAAAAAAGAAAACAGGATTCGCTAAATCGAAATAATAATTAACCAAAACAAGAGACAATAATAACACTACACGGAAAAAACCGCTCGCCTATTACTGAATTACTGCTGGTTGGACTCCTCTTTACTTACATGGTAAACCGCATGCGTTTCTGTTTACGATATACCAACAGGAAACAGTCCATTCTGATAGCTGGTGTGGATACCCATGTGTAGTGAACATGATAGCCGTCTATATGTATACGCCTATTCAAATAGATACAACATGGATTGTTTCCGAAATTTGAAACCGCTACAAAACTACCCAGAGTTGATTCGCAGCTACCAATCTTTCACAACGAAGCGTAACAACGCTATCTTCCGTAATCTGTAATAATTGCAGAAAAAATCCTCGCCAAAAGATTCCGCCACTATCCGGTATAGAAAAATCCAACCTCTTTTCCGCATGCGTTGTATCTGCTTACGATACACCAACAGAAACAGTCCATTCTGATAGCCGGCATAGATTTCCACGTGTAGTGAACATAATAGTCATATATATATGTAACAATGTATACGTCTACTTAACACACGTACAACAGGGGATGTTTCCAAAATTGAAGCCGGTACAATAATAATGAAAATTTTGATTAAAAATTTAAAAAAAAAAGTTTAACGCGATAAATATACGACTTAATGAGAAATTGTTTATATCGTTAATAAATAATGAAATAACGAATTTTTCAATTTGACGAATAAATCAATAGATATAATTATATAAAAATAACTTATTTACGAATAGTTAAACTTTTCACAGCTCATTACAATATAAAATTTAAAATATTTTTTTTTGTGAGGCTCATTTCTTTTTGGATTTTATGCGAGGTCTCGAATACACTCGCTGTTTTTGAAAACTAAAACTGCAAGTCGTGGCAAAATGATTTTAAACCTAAAACGCAAACCGTAGCAAATTGAAAAAAACAATAGTTTAAAATGTTTTTTGATGTTGGTCATTTTTTTTTCATTTTGTGCGACGTCTCGAGTACACTCGCAGTTTGTGAAAACTAAAACTGAAGTCGTGGCAACATGAAAAATAGTTTACAAAACATTTATCTATGAGCATTTCAAACATTTTCACACAGCGTTGCAAAATTTATATATATATATTAGTCCTAAGATAAAACAAGATATAGCTCGATGTTACAGCCAATTCTGTTATACGGCATTGAAGCAATGACTTCTAGATAAAAAACATTCGAACCGATATGAAGCTATGGAAATGTGGTTCCATCGAAGAATGTTGAAGATATCTTAATGAAGTTGATATAGACCGACAGCTACGGAATATCATTATAAGGAGAAATGCGTGTTATATCTTGATCATATCATAAGAGATACAAAGAACAAAATTTTACAGATTGTCGTCATAAAAGGATAGATAGAAGGAAAAATAAGTCCGGAAGGAAGGAGAAAAAATTGGCTGGAAAATATTAAAAATTAGACCAACATATTCTCGTTACAACAATTATATGCTTAACGACGTAAAATCTAATTGGTATATTAGTGATGTGTTACGCTCAATTATGAGTATGGCACATAGAAGATATATATATATATATATATATATATATATATATACACAAATATAGCGACCAGCAGTTTAGACGCCTATGATTAGGCCCAAAATCACAATATAACGCTGTATTTAGCTTTCCGATGCTTCACCACCAACTGTTGTAACTAGGCATTTCAAAGCACTTTTCTAAACGATTTTTTATTTTTTATAATACATTCTACGAAAAATATAATTAAAATTCATTTATTTTGTTTAATCTCCATAAAATAATTAGTACTTTTAACTATTTTATTTCAACATCAATTTTTATGCTATTCTGGACATTTCTGGTAGTTCTGCAATTTTTATGTACGAGCCGACACTGAAACGCCGTAAGAGTAATAATTTTGACACAATATCAACGAGAAACAAGAACTAATAATTACCATACACACGCACATACGTATGTGTATAAACTTTATCTTTTTTTTTTTTTTTTTGTTGCGTTTATATGTTTGATGTATATAGTCTCTTTTATATTTGTTTATTAATTTATCGTCTAAATAAATTTTTAATTATTCGTCGATCTTTATTTCAATGCTTTTCTACTATCGTGGGCTTCATTCAAAGCGCATAAATTTTTTTATTATTATTATTATTATAGTGATTTAAAATAATATCGGAAAATATAAAAGCTGTCTTTTCAAACTGACAATTTATTTCGATAATCAGTATCGATCAACAACGTCATTTAGTAAGGTTAGTACAATTTTCTTATTTATTATTTATTATCATCGCCATCATTATCATCGTCGTCATCAGTACTATTATCGTTTAGCGAACAAGCTGTCTCTAACATCTGATCTAGCATTCCATTTTGATCTTCGTCTGTTTGATGTTTCTTATCGTGTAAATCGATTATAACGCGGGCGGTATATTTATTGAAATCGCATCTACAAGTAAATAAAAAAATTTTAAAAAAAATTAACGAATTTGGAAGAAAAAAAAAAATCAATTAATTATCAAAAGAAACACTAAAGTTCCGTAACACTATATACAAACAAACGGTGACATAAAAATTAATAAAATAATAATTTATGTTAAATTTAAATCACGCGACGATTAAAATCTGATAAAAAACGATATTATACGAAAGTAGACGAATAAATTCACCGAAACATTTAAAAAATACAGAATTAAACAATTCGATTTGTCGAATTTGTAATGATCAAATTGTATAAAAATTAAAAAACGAAACATCGTTTGGATGGAGCAAGTAAAGTTGTTTCTTCTTTTAGCGGGAAGGGGAAAATCTTCAAAAGACACTGATACATCATAAATAAATTTAGTTTTTATTGATGCAGCACATGCAAACGTACACTGTTGGGACGCCAAAATCAGTGTGGGATTTCTACCCACTAAAATCCATTCCCTCTTAAACCAAAAGGACATATAAAATGAAAGTTGCACCCCTACACAAGTGCAGAGCTCCACAAACTTAAAATTAACTTGAATGAAAGCTTCATAGTCCCTTTTTCCATCAAATATGGAGAGTAATGAGTTTGCGCACTTACTAATGTAAGAGAAAAAAGGAGGAAAAATAAAAAGAATAAATAAAGAAAAAACATACCTCTTTTAGTACAAAAAAAAAAAAAAAAAAAAAAAGGATAACTAACCATAACACGGATATTATACTATATCACATATGAACGAGGTTCAAAAATAACAATACAAAAACAGGCATTACTATACTAAAAAGAACAATATAAAAAAGTAACGATTGAATTTAGTTAAATATAATTAAATTTACAAAACGCATAAAATGTAAATTAAAAATAAAAAAAAAAAGATAACTAACCATAACACGGATATTATCCTATATCCCATATAAACTGTATATTATATACAAAGTTCAAAAATAACAATAACGAAAACAGGCATTACTATACTAAAAAGAACAATATAAAAAAGTAACGATTGAATTTAATTAAATATAATTAAATTTACAAAACGCATAAAATATAAATTAAAAATTAAAAAAAAAAAAAAAGATAACTAACCATAACACGGATATTATCCTATATCCCATATAAACTGTATATTATATACAAAGTTCAAAAATAACAATAACGAAAACAGGCATTACTATACCAAAAAAAGAATAATATAAAAAAGTAACGATTGAATTTAGTTAAATATAATTAAATTTACAAAACGCATAAAATATAAATTAAAAATTAAAAAAAAAAAAAAAAAAAAAAAAAGCTGGACAAAACTGCGACGGTTTTTGGAGTCATGGTTGATTTGAGCATTAACTGCCAAAATTGCAAAATTTTGATCCTTAAATTATAAACTCTACTCTCTAACTTCACCACTACTAAGAGCAAATATACCAGTGCGGTCAAAGCCAAACTTGCGACGCAAAGCAGTAAAAGCAGGACAAATAGAGTATGATAAATATCGTCAACCTCACCTACAGTGCAACAACACGAGGTCACTAACAAAGTCGAAACCTATGGAGGTAGGATTCAGCCATGACCGGTACACCTGCGCACTATAAACTTCGGAATTTTTAACTAACGGATTTTTAACATTAAGATACGTGGAGTAGTAAGTAAAACGATAAATGAATTATGAAAAGCATCAAAAACAGTAACAACAACAAAAATATACTTGCATAAGTTATAAACATAAAAGAAAATATAACAGGGCCTTGTCACAATAACATAGGTAAGAATGTAAAGAATAAAAGAAAACAAAACGTTGAATGCTACAGGAAAAAAGCAAAACAAAATAAATACGTTTTCTAATTACAAATAATACATGTTAATATGGAAACTTAAGTCTAAATTTCAAAAATATATTGTTTACGTTGTGAGTTCTTAAATAAATACTATGTAATTAAAAAAAATATAATAATAATAATAATAAAAAATTAAGAAATACAAAAAATAAAAAAGTGGGTGACATTGGTGTCGAAGGTGCTTACTAAGTAAAGGGTTAATACTAATACATGAATTAAAATTAATTACTACATAATGTTATGTTTAAGTCGTCTGTGTTTATATTTAGAATACATGAAACGAGGTTGCTTAGAATCGTAATTAGCAATCGAGAGGAGACGAGTACATTGTTTTGGTATGAGCATTTAATAAAAAAGGCAGTCGATAGCTTTAGAACAAAATCTCTAATATAGGGCAGATCAGTAGCTACGTGCATGCTGTCGATTCTAGCATAGCGAGGTGCATTGAGAATACATCTGAGGCATCTATTTTGAATGACTTATAATTTTTGATAAATGAGGTTTTCGATATAGAGCCAGGAATGGACAAGCGTAGCAAAGTATTGGACGGATTAGTGCTTTATAGAGGATTATCTAGTTGTTAATGTTGAGGACGGACTTGTAATTAAGAATGGGGTACAAGGAACACAGAAAGCATGTTTGTCTTGATTGCGATATTATTTATGTGTTTAGTGAAAGCAAGTCTATTGCCGAGGATTACACCAAGATAACGAACCTTATCGCACCACTCTAAAGTATTTCCCTATACCATCAGATTGTCAGGTAGAGCCGGTCTCCTACGGATGAAGAAAATAGCTTCGGTTTTGTAATAATTCTCGCCAATTATTGTAGTATTTAAGTAGCGCGATATCCGATGTTGAAGTCTATTGTGCTAGGTCTATAGGAGCTGCAGAATATCGCGGCGTCGTCAGCAAATAGTCCAACTTGCGTGTTGGGTAGGTTTGGGAAATCGTAAAGATACAGGGAAAACAAAAGTGGTCCGATAATACTGCCTTGCGGAACACCCGCAGAGCAAGATTTGCGAGACGAGACAGCGTTACCTACAGATACATAAAAAGATCTATTGCCTAAGTAACTACTGATTAAATGAATTAAGCATGTCGGAAATTTACATTTTGTCATTTTATAAAGAATACGAGCGTGCCAAATTATATCGAATACTTTAACAACGTCAAATAGTACCATACTGGTGTGCTTATTTAAGTTGAAATTACGGGTAATGTCGGTTAATCTGCAAACAGTTATACTACCTTAAGCAAATAAACAAGTAGGCAAATAAGCTCGTATCTTTACTTTCAAATATAAGCAAAGTTTTCGTAAAATGCATACTTCAGAAACTAAATTCAATCGAAAAAATGAAATAATCAACAAAGATTAATACGGTGGATTAGAAAAAAAGTCAACAGAAATAGCGTAATACAGACGGTCGTGAAAAATTTATCATGTAACTCTGACAACATTAGATCTTAGTAAAGCATTTCATTGTATAAACTTAAATTTTAATTTTTTAAAATGTGGAATGTAGTGATTTTTTTTTTAATCAAAAATCAATTGAAAAATTAGTTAAATCACTAACATTTATATTATTTTGAAAAACACAAAGCTTTTCGGCATTTACGCCATTATCAAGTGAACAAAAAAAAAACGAAGAAATAAGCAATATGGAAAATTATAATCTGTTATATTAAGAAGATAATATTAACCTTATTTAGATATTTATCATCGTTTTAAATTATAGATATTGTAAACGATTTGAAACGGAGTTTATAGTGGCAATAAACTTCGGATTGCCATCTTAAATTTTCATAACACAAACTTGTAATTATTAAATGAATATACTATATTATGGAATGGAAAAAAAACAACAAAAAAATCAAAAACAATTCGAATAAGTCGGTGTTTTATTAGTATATATAAAAAATTAAAGATAATGTCAACTTACATTTTAGCCAAGCTGAAATATTTCTGGGTTAAATTTCTGTGTAATGTTAACAACACCGCAGACTGGACATCCTGGGCAATATTCAACAAATGTTGAACCCACAATACGTAAAATTCGATGTGCGTTGTATATTCGAAGGCGCTCGCCATATACTTCAATAACTTATCCACGTATATTTTCGGTAAAGAACGAATCGTCAATTCAACTTTAATCAAATTAAATCAAAGTTGTTTATACAAAAATTTTAAATTCAAAGACATCGTACGATAAACTTAAACACATACGTTCTATTTAGCACAAAGGTAAAAGTCAAATTATATCCTTTCATTCGGAGTATTGCTTGTACACGCCAAACTTTTAACGTCGACAGAATTGTCTATTTTCATCATCGGCAACCATATTAAGTTCAATAATTATACTATATGCTTTCGTCTTCTTCAATAATTATTTTTTCCTATTCAACGCAGAAGAAGGAGATCTTATACATTACAAAACTATTGATGCCAACTGCAAAAAAATTTATCTTGACAATAAATAAAATACGAAAAATTATATTACGTTATATATAATAAACACACAAGAAAATAAATTTAAAGAAAAACAACCTGCAAATAAAGAAAAAAAAAAACAAAGATAAATAAAATATTGCCGAATTATAGTTTCGCTAGTTATAATGTACTAGATTACTTAATACTAAAAATAACTCGATATACAACATTTGAATATACATTAATTTAAAAACCGGCGCTTATAACGAGTATACGTATTTTGTAGGCTGCCCATATCATAGTTCACTATGGCTTGAATTAATTTGTTGTTGCGAAATTTGCAGTTATCATAGAATTGTTTTGACAGTTTTCCAATGCGTGTAAATAAGTGGAATACGTATCATTAATTTTAGTATAAGTGAGATTCTGCAACAGTGGTTTTGGTAAAAGATGCATTTCGTTATAAGTACTGTTGGAAACTGAACTCTACGTAGAACATGCATAAGTTAACCTCGGGCGAATGATAATTGTATATAATAACTTTTTATTTGTGACTGTGAGGTGGAATCTCCGGTTGAATATAGGTGGAATTATTCGAGTAGCTTTATGTGCATTATCTATGACGTGATTGATGCGACTGTTGAAAGATAAACGGGAATGCATAATGATACCTAGGTACTTGACTTCTTTAGCCCATTTAATATGATGATCATTGATTTTTATATCCGGTCTAGGTTACCTTCTAGTGAAGAGAATGGCCTCAGTTTTCAATGTTTAATTATAGCTTCAATAATTTTCTATTACATACTTAATACCATACATGTCTTAAAAACGAAAGGACCCATCGAAATATGCTTAACCCGTATTGAACTAAGGAGTTTTTATCGAACAGCGAAATTTATAATTTTCAGATAAAAATTGATAAATATAGAGTAATATTTTGCGTTATAATTATTACATTTCAGATATAATTTTTAATACGACCCATAAATTTTTTTAGAATTGAAACGGTCTACATCCACTACATGATTGTTATTATGAAAATAGAGATTTTTTAACATTAAACGATCATGTGATGTATAGGGAACGTTGCGATTGAAAAAGTTAATTTTAAACATCAGCTGGATATTGTTAATATTTAATTTTATTATTTTTTATCAAATAATTTAACTACCAGTGAAATCCTCCTATAATTAGTTATGGTAAATATAATTAGTTTTACAGTCCCAATAAAATCTTTATTTTAAAAAAAAAAAAAGAAAAAATAAGTTATTATATATCATACATACCGTCAGAAGGTGGTATATCTTCGATAACTTTTTGCAAGATTACTGCCTCGTTCAACCTTAACGCCATAATGAGGGCTGTAACAAACGAAACATGCATTACGTTATATTCTGATTATATACATATAAAAATTTATCCTTATCATATATATATATATATACATGTGTGTGTAGGTATGTATATATGTGTGTATATATAGATAAGATTTAACGATCTTTCATGCATTACTCGCGGCTTAATCTATACTCTCTCGTCACGTATACAACTTAATAATTCTCAACATGTGACAGAACTCCGTATATTCTGCAAAAATCTGTTCCTCAATGTAATTCAACATAATCGAAGATTATTATGGCGGTTGTCAGTAATTAAGCATATTTCCATTTGCGAATGTGAAGCATGATCCCCTGTATGAAACTACCTAGGTTGAAACTTTTATTTATATATACACTCGTATCCGAGTTAGTCATTTACATACCAATAGTTTAGAATTATCAATGAATTATTAATATATATTATGTAATGTGTATAAAAAAATTTGGTGTTTATTATAATGTCAGACAAATATTAAGCAAATATTGATCGTAAAAGGGAAACAAATTTATGGACATGATTCAATTTTTCGACTATTTATATTTACATATTATGTTTGTGATTTTTTTTATATATGTAAACTACATTTTTACGACGATTTAAGGCCTTTCTTAATGTGCGCAAACTTTGCGGAGCATGAATTATTTTTTGTTCAAAATTTATTTGACACAAATGATTTTATAAAGTAAGGTTAAACGAATAATTTTTAGGATTTAATGTTGCTTAGTAAATATTTAATAGAATAAACGTAATGGTGGGTGGTTTTGAAAATAAAATGTACAATCGAAAAAGATGACTGAGTTATCGATGAATTATCAACATATATTATGCATGTAAATTTGATACTTTTTTAGGATATCAGACAATACCTAAGCAAATATTGATCTAAATGGAAAAAATTTTTTGAGCATAATTCAAATATTTAAATATTATAATGTTTGATTTTTTTATATATAAACAACACTTGAAGGGACGTTTTAATGCTTTTCTTAATGCGTGCAAACTTTACGGAGCTTGAATTATTTTTTGTTCAAAATTCATTTGAAATAATTAGTTTTGCGAGGTTATAGGTTAAGCGAATTATTGTTAAATTTAATGCTGCTTAGTAAATATTTAATAGAATAGTCGGTGGTTTTGAAAACAAAATGTACAATCGAAAAAAATACTAATCAAAAAAGAAAAAATTGTTTTTTCAAACTGAATATTTTCATATTTGCGTAAAATCCCGAAATGATTCAACAAAATTTTGAAGATCTTCCTCTCGCGTATAATTTAACTTTCCGTCTGTGATGGAACACCGTATACAAAATCCTTAAAATCTTAATCTGTGAATTATCATCAACATGAAACCGTCTAGATTGAAATCTTTAAAATTAAATTTAATGACGTATTTCAAGTGTGTAAGACTTCGTCGGCCGAGTTTATTGAAATTACGATAACTACTTATTTAATTTTGAATATAAAAATCGACCGAACCTTTAGCGTAATCTTTCTCGGCGAACGTCTTCTTAATATTATCGGGTGTTATACTGATATCCAGTCGGAACGGTTCGAATGCATATTCTTCTCCCACCGCATATAAAAGGACACCTTCGGTAGTAGCAGCGGTCCACGCTAAACCTGCGAAAGTAATTCGCATCAAAGCGGAAAAGATTTACAACAGATTTTTTGTGTTAAATGTAATGATTTAAAAAAAATAATAATAAACGAAAATGTAGTTAAAAACACTAAATTGTTATATATAGAAAGATCACAAAGCTTTTCGGCTATTGAGCAATTATCAAGAAAAATAAAATAAAATGTAAGGAAATACACTTAATTTATATGTAATACAATATTAGAAAATATAGCGAAGTGAAAACTTCCGGAGTTGAACAACACAATCAACAAGTCAGTAATATAAAATGTATACGTAAACGATTAAGCTAAATAGACAGAAAATTCCAAGCATTTTGTCTAACATAAAAATTGATTAAATTTACAATATACTTTATATATATATATAGTCGAATCCGCTTATAAGGGACTCCGGATAAGAGAGACAGCCGTTTATAAGGGACAATTAGCAAAACCCCGAAACAAACGTATGAAATGAAGGTTATTTTAGTTCGCTTTAGTGGTACAACGCCTCGGTTATAAGGGACAAAGATTAATAGACTTTCAAGGCAATAAATAGTGAGACGGGTGATAAGCCAGCCGATATAAAATGACACTTCCAGTCGTAAAACGAAAATATTCACATAAACAAAAATTGAATAAAAATGTTTTAGTCATTTTTACAATTCGTTTTTGTTTAAGTGAACATTTTTGTTTTTTCTTCGATTTGTTTGAGATGTCCTTGTGTTGACATTCTTTCATTGACGCTATACTATTTTTTGTACGTTTATTAATTATGCATTCTCTGACAGCTTATTATGTTCTTAGTTTAGTTCTGCAAAAACTGTAGTGCGCGTCGTGCGATTTTATTTATTTTTTTCTTACGAAAATTTTCTTTTCTTTTTTTAGTTCTGGTGAATTTTTTGTATGAATAAAATGTCGCGTAAATGTTTATCATTAAAGGAAAAAATTTCTATTTTAGACAAAATCGAAATTCAACCTCCCAATATGCCTATTCGGGAGCTAGCAAAAATCACGGGCGTCTCCAAAAACACCATCTCCCGTTTAAAAACAGATGAACAGAGCTTACGTAAAAAATGGAGTAGTACTGAAAAGTGCAGTCAGGTGGTAGAAAGGAAACGAAAAAGAGAAGGTAAAAACCCAGAGGTTGATGAAGCTCTTAATTTATGGTTTAGCACAGTAACACAAAGAGGTGTTCATGTCAGTGGGCCAATGTTGAAATTAAAATCTGAAGAGTTTGGAAAAAAGTATGTTATGAAGACTTTGTATCTACGAATGGTTGGCTTGCTCGGTGGAAAGGGAGACATGATATCAAATTCAAAAAAATTCATGGAGAAAAGGCAAGCGCTGATTTGACAGGAGCTGAACAATGGAGTTCAAGCAAAATTTCCAAATTCCTTCAAAGTTACAGCCTGAATGAGATTTATAATGCGGATGAAACTGGTTTATTTTATCGAGCCACTCCAGATGGATCATTAGTATACAAACATGAACAACTTATTGGTTCGAAAAAAGCTATGGATCGTATCACTGTGCTATGTTGTTGCAATGCAATTGGAAGTGACAAAAAAAAAAACTTTTAGTTATTAGTAAAACTAAAAAGCCACGTTGCTTTAAAAATCTCAATGTGAGTTATCTGCCAGTAACATATTACGCAAACAAAAATGCATGGATGACTGCTACTATTTTTTCAAAATGGTTAGAAAACTGGGATATAGAATTACAGAGAGATTCTAGAAAAATTTTACTCCTTATTGACAATGCAACTTCGCACCACACTGTCGTTAAACTGAAGAATATTCAAATTGAATTCTTACCTCCAAACACTACTTCACTAATTCAGCCACTTGATATGGGTGTCGTAAAAAATTTAAAAGTGCAATATAGGAAGATGTTGATACAGCATATCTTAGAAGCTATTGAAGACGACCTGGTAACAGTTTCTATAATGGCAAAAGATATCAGTTCCACAATAACAATACTGCAGACTATACAATTTATTGCTGATATCTGGAGAAAAGTCACTTTTATGACAATTCAGAACTGCTTTGCTCATTGTGGTTTCAAGGAGCCTGATTATGAAATTGTTGAAATGGAAAGTAATGAAACACCGAATGAATTACTACGTATGACCAACTGTGAACAATTTTCAGATATTGACGCCAATCTGCCATGCTGTGACAATAATATTGAAGATTTGGATAACGAAATTATGGAAAATATCCCAAAGAAGAAACAAATACAAGAATCAGAAAGTGATGATGATACGGATGATATTTCCTTACCTCCTGTGTCTACTGCAGAGGCGAAAAAATGTATTGAAAAGCTCCGGCGATATTTTATGCAACAGAATAATGAAAGTGCTCCTACGGCATCGTTAGATAACTGTGCAGATTTTGTTCAAACGCAGCAGATGAAGAATTTACACCAAACAACTATGGCGCATTTTTACAGTAAATGAACACTTTTTACAAATATCAGGTCAGGTTCTTTTACCTTATGTATGCCTCCTGTATTTTTCTCTTAATTTCCATATAAATAAATATTACGCATTAATAAGGTTATAAGTATGTTAATTGTTTACTAAACTGTATATATTCTAACACCCACTCGCTTCAATGAGATTTTAAAAAATTCGCTTTATAGGGACAACCGGTTATAAGGGACAAATGACTTCCGCCCGATGTGTCCCTTATAAGCGGATTCGACTGTATATATATATATGTGTGTGTGTGTTCTAGGCACAGATGTTATTTTTATAATTCTTTTGAATTTATAAAAAACGAAATAAAATAAATAAATAACAATTTCGTATACAGAGAAAACCTGTAGTCGAAAATCTCGTTAATGTATATGTAAAATATCAAATAGAATGACAATAAAACGATTATACCTGTAGGGGAATAAGCAACCGAATAAACACGGATTTCCGGTTTGAAAGATCTGGCAGCCATATCGCCTTTCCGAACTCCGGGCAAGCGAATCTTCACATCGCCTCCTTCTAATTCTTCTCTACGTTCTATTAAGTCAATATTTCCAAACTCGGTTAACTTCCGATGATTTACAAATTCCTAAAACGTAAATGACCATAATCGCTTTTATATATTTAACGTTAAAATTAATACACATACGGATCACGGTACGCTATTTAGATTCGGTTGTAGATAATACGTTAAAGTATAACATACGCTCTAATCGAAATGCGGAACAAAATTATAATATAAAAATTATACATACATTTTTATAAATATTAATTCATTCGAAATATTTTCGATATTCGAGCTTTGAATTTCGATTGTACGAGTGTTAGCTTGTGAAATTTATGTTTACGACTTATACACGCTAATAAACTCTCTCACATCACAAACATATCTGACGGGCGTAACCGACTAATTAGTAACGTCGTTACTGAAAAATCTACTAATTATTCGGTTTTTTATTTAAATTCTTTATTACTAAATGCGAGCATACTAATGTAAACTATCCCTAAACGATAATATAACGAATAAAAATAAACTAGATGTACTTAAAGTTAAATATATTTCAGCAGTAAGTAACAGATAATCTAGAAATGTAATCACGTAATAGTACAGATTTTAAAACTCCATCGATAATTTTTAATCGTAGCAAAATAGCCGAAAAATATAACAGTCGAAATGTAACTAATCGGAGTTACATCATCCGATTTAAAAGTAGTCGGTTTCTTATTCTAAAGCACAAAACACACTTCTTAGCATATGATGTACGAATTAAATAAAACATTGAATTCACTTATACGGGCAAAATGACATCGGCACAGAATTTATAACTTAATATTTAATCAATGCTTAAATTAATAAATTTAAAAATATATATTTTCAGAAAACCGCTGATTTATTCGGTTATTTTGGAAAAACGTAATTAGTCGGTTATTTAAAAGAAAAAAAAAAACGATTAATAATTCGGTTTTTCCAAAATAACTTAATAAATCATTCGTTTTCTGAAAATATATTTTGATGAAACAATTTCGAAATTTTTGATTTAGAGCGAAAAATTCGGACAGATTAACTATAACAGGTTTGAATTTTATACAAGCAATTATGATTATAATATTAATTCATATTCCAAAAAAATGAAAAAAATCAGTAAATCGATATATTATAATCGATTTTTGTCAATGAACCGAAATCAACTTACGTCGACTCCGTCTAACGATCGATTTTGAGTAATTTGAATTTTCTTCACCAAAATTTGTTGAGACACGTTGTATATACAAACGTATTTAGATTGACCTCCAGCGATCACGTATTCTCCATCCGGCGAATAACATACCGTCGTGAAAGCTCTAAAATAAACATAAACGTTATAATTCGCCATATTTAAAATGGGACACACTTCGAAATTAACGTGAATCACGACAATATTAAAGCGAGAGAAATCTTTTAAAAATATAAACAAGTTCAAAAATAAGGAAATATGTGGAAAGAATGATAAATGTGTCATATAAAAAAAAAAAAATTGTAATCTTAAAATCGACGTTCATGTATAAATGTTAACGCTGCGACGCGTGTTGTTAAAAATACGGAAACGAATAATTACAACTTACGCGGTCGACAGTTTAATACAGAGCAGAAACCTAGACCATATCAAAATTAGAAACATTCTAAACCTCTGATAGCCAGGACGCTTGCCTAAAGTCTCGCGAACTGACACAGTGACGGACTATAATATATTCTATCGAGAACAAGGACAGAGTTCCAGCCTACGAAGCGTAAGAAAAAGGAGGACAAAGCGGAGATTGTACATGTATTGATACACGAAGGGATGTTAGTCGATGTAATAGAAGGCACAGACCGAAACATAGAGGCTAACACTAATCGACACTTTAAAACAAGACGTTGTCGCGGAGACATAATTCGAATGAATGGCGCAATACCGTTTACACTGAAAGATATAAATAGTAATAGAGGACTAGTCATTGAACTGAACGAACATGAAGATGAAGATATGTATGAGATTACCTTCGAGGAAAATTAAAAAAAAAAAAAAAAAAAAAAAAAAAAATGTAAAACGAAACTATCGAATGAACCCTTTGATCGACTGTGTTGTGTCTCAGGCAATGTCTGCAGCTACTATCGCTAGTACTACCAATATCATGGATTCGATTGATTGTTATAGGACCGCCCCAACTGTTGGTTGATCTGTATTTTACGCATTGTAGAAGCTGTTGAAATTAGCAAATATCAAGATAATTTCAATAGAGAGGTGAACGATATTTGGAATCCTATCTTAGATTAAATTAAGAAAAAACACCAAATAACGGGAAAATTAATGTGAAAAATACGGACCAACCAGCAGCAGAAGGCGGTCCTCTGACAACCAAATTCATGATATTGGTACAGATATCATCTGTGAAACAGCACGGTTGCTCAAATGTGTATAGACGTTTTGTTGTTCTGCTCCGGTAATGGACCTGTGTAAACATGTCTAAAACCCGTTTTAGTTTTCAAAATAATAGTGACGCGGTGGTATGTAACGACAGATTTGAAAATTTTAATGTTAATAATCGTATGACGGAAAGCACAAACTCGTTTCGATCGTATAAAATGTAAAAATTAAAATAGAACATTACTCAAAATATAGTTAAAAATAGTCATAAAAATAATAAAATTAAATAATGACAAATAATTAAAAAAAAAATCGATTAATTAAACTTTTGTCGATTCGATAAATTTTAATTACGTACCTTTTTCATTTAAAATAACCGTATTATATTAAAATTATTTAATATTTAGCGACCAATCTAAAAATTAGACTAGCGCGTATTATTTTAAAAAGACTAAATCGTCCGCATAAAAAAAAAAAAAAATGATAATAAATAAGATTTTAGCCAACGTAGACATTAATGAGTTTTACGAATAACACTCGAAAAAATTTAATAAAGATTAATAATTTTCAAACGATTTTACATTACTAGACCATTTTGTACGTTAAATGGGCAAAATAGATTTGCATTCGGGTCACTAATTATATATAACGCAGGTGCGCCCGCGTATGATGTTACTGTGTCGCTTCATTCTCCGCGATAACTGAAAGTTACGCGATGACGAGAAACATTATAAACTTAAAATAGAGCCCTCGGCCGTCGGGTTCACGATCGATCGGCCGCAATACTAAATATTATAAAGTAATAGCGTCGGTTAAATTAAATCGCGTAGAAAAAGAAAGTTTTTTTTTTATATATATATAGCGATTACAGTTGAATACACGAAGAACTTTGAACGAAGTATATTTCTTAAGAATTAGTTGGCTACGTATGAACTAATAGAACTTTTTAGGAGAGTTATTATTAGAAATTGTTACTCACACGCGGAGCATATTACGCATAGTTAACTCTTTTAATCATATATTATTACTTTTTTTTTGATAGAAACTTAATCAAAACGACTGGAGGAGATGAAAATATAAAATAATTTTTTGCGTACAACTGTTAAAAAAAAAAAAAAACAAGTTAAGATAATTCTAAATGCGCTATATACATATTTTAAGTTTTTTTTTTAAGCACTATAAATTCGTTTATTCTGTAGGAACACTGTTGAAACGATTAAATACTTTGACCAAAATACATCGTTATCGACATTAATGCACCGATTAATCGTACTGTTTCTAAAGTATTCGAAATAATAATGCCTACTTCGCTTTTAGATTTTGTTTGGCCGTTATCTTATCGGTCGAATTCATTCCGCTTCCTAAATTAGGGCGACCTTCTATAGATCGTTTTTCTTCAACGTTTACCGAATCGAAAAATTTTAAATGACCATTCAACGTAGAAACGACTAATTCTTTACCATCCGGTCTGTATGCGACGCATAAACCTACGTTAGGTAAAATAAAATTTGCAAATTACATTTTTTTTTATATGTTTAAATCTTAATATCTGCTAAAAAATTATGTATTAATTGTTTCTAAATATTTGTAATTATTTATAATAATTTTCAATCTAATTCATTATAAAAATTTGTAAAAATTAATTTTTGAAATAAAAAATATTCAATTCATCATCGATAGTAGAGCGATGAAATCGGTAACAATTGATATCAATCGTAGAATACTAACATCACTGTTTGTTTTTATTTCGATTTTGTTGATTCGGTAAATTTGAAAACACACGACTAAAAATTAAATTTTGTTGAAAACTTTTGAGCGCCGCCAAAAAACTTTTTCGCCACTAGTAGTTTTTAGAAATGGGCAAATTTTGATGGTAGTTGTATATACTAAAATTTACCAGGAAAAAACTTTTGTTCCTATATCATTTCTAACGAGTAGTTGATCTACGAAGAGGCTGATGCACATATCGGCACTTTTGCGTTCAATATGTGGTCCGTCCATTTTATTCTTCGATGGCATTGGTCTAGCCTCTTAATCTGTTTTCTCATTATAGGTCTCTTATAGGTCGTTTCTCCACCGCACAATAACACCATAAGCACCACCGATTTATACACCGATATGTACATATTGTTTAAGTTCCGTAACTTAATTCGTTCCATAATTACATTTACTATCGTCAACAACAATGTTAACTCTTGAAAGTTTCTGTTTTTAAAATGTTTAATTAAATCCGGGAAAGAATTTATTTATTAATCCAGAATACATTTAAAAAAAAAAAAAAAAAACTATTCTAGACGTTTATAGAGTAATACAATTTCCCAATAATTGATTTCAGAATGTAGTTATATTTATTAGTTTTATTATCTACTTACTAAATACGTTTGCCACACATTAATTTGTTGTCTACACTGAACCCTACGTTTTAGAACAAAACCTAATGATTAGTCGTTTTAATATTATTACATAAAATTTAGTAGAGGTTGATTTGAAAATTCATAATTTAAAATGTATAGTTCTAAGTATTTATTATTGTTTTAAAATTATTATTAACATCGTGTGTGTATATGTATATATATATAAATAATATGTAATACATATACGTGTACCTTCAATTAATAAATCGACGGTTTCATGTTGATTTTCAGATTCAATAGCGCTCCATATACGCAGAGTTTTATCCCAACTAACCGACACGAGAGTCGAGCTCTGCGGAACTGGGCTAAATGACAAACTTACAACAGGACCTTCATGACTGCTTAAGCACTGTAATAAAATAAAATTTTATTAAAAATAATCAACTTAAATTCAGAAAATAAAATACTACTTTGGAAGGTTTCCCCGTGAACATTTTTCAATCGGCAGTCCTTCAATTTAAGATAATTGCGTCATATATTTATCTAATAAGTAGGTATCTAATATTGCCCGACATTCATTAAAATCGCCGACTTCTTGTAAGGACCCTGTTTCAAAATAACAGCAAAGTGCGAATGTTAATTACTGAATTATATATCGTCTAAAATGACGAGTTTACGGCCCTATTATTTTCTACAACGCAAATTGCATCTTCACTTTCTACTGTAATCGTTAGAGGAAATACAGAATTTCTGTCGATTGGTAGAATAAATCTGTTTTTGAAACGTCACAAGAAAAAAATGCGAACATGATTTTCACCGAATAAAATTATAGACATATAGAATAAATCTGTTCGCCTCTTTGCCAGCACGTCTATAATTAGATACTAATCGAATGAAATTTCTCTGATTGAATTCGCTAGACGAAAAGTACCTTCAGATATTCCTGCTCAATGTAAATCACAAGATAGATGAAGTTTCAAATGAAAGTGACGTATAATAATTTAAATAAAGATATTACTATATATTTGTCTCGTTTAAAATATCATATTCTACTAGAAGGATTGCATGCAAAATATGTACTAAATTTAAAACAAAAATAATTCAATTTTTTTGAAAAACCATTTCGATTAAAAATGATTAAATAAAGGTTCAAAAAAACGTATTAGCAAATAGAAAAATATTACCATCATCTAATTTTACACATGAAATTTTCAGAGTAAACTTTTATTTAGTCACCTACATGAGAATCTGACGAAAAGACACGAGAAGTATATCAATCATCGTTACTTTTTTACTTATAGCTGGACTGTACACATACACATCTTTGTCAAAGTTGTAGTAAGTCGACACCTTTCTAAAGTTAAAATCCTTCAATGGTCCATGAATTATGCTGTATTGTTGAAATATTTATATCTCCCATTAAACAAACATAAGGGTATAATCAAATGTATTCATTTAATTTTGCTTAAAACAATAAAGAAAAAAATAAGAAATTTTACTCACTTCCAATAAACGGCCTATTTTCATTGACCATAAATAAATTTCAAATACATCTTGTCCACCAGCTGCAACGAATTCACCAGAGTAATCTATGGCGACACAACTAAATTGAACCGGTTTAGGTGACGTAAAAGTACGAAAATTACGATACCTATAATCATATATATATATATCACTTATTTTATTTCTTTTTTAATAACTAAAACTGCATTTTTATATCGAATAATAACAATTTAATATCGATACAGAGGGAAATATTAATTACATAATAGTTTTATAAATTTAATTTTACTTTTTAATCCATATTTAAATAAAATAATCCGATAAATGATTACCGAGTCATATCGAACGCTCGAACTGTACCATCCAAAGAAGATGAGATCAAGAATTTCTTATTATTAGCAAATTTTACAGATGTTACAACAGACGTATTATCAGAAAACGTGACAAAACAATAACCAGTTTGTATATTCCAAACTTTTATCTGAAACAGATTTTTTTACTATAATTAAGTAAAACGATATAAATTATATATATATATATATATATATATATATATATATATATATATATATATATAAAATTAAAAACAGGCGGTTTTAAAATATGAGGGAGAAAGAGAAAGAACTTTTTTTGAATAGTACGATATGAATACACGTACAGCATATTTTTAATGTTAAGTACCTGCGATACCTTCACATTTATCTTAAAACTAAAGCGAACAATAATAAAATTTAATGTAAATACTCGGTTATATAACAATATCGCTGTCTCTTTCTTTTACTAAGCGAGAGCAAAAAATCCAGAACAAACCAATAAAGCGTTTTTTTTTAAATTTAAATCGAGACAGATAAAACTAAAATTTTAATAACTCAATGCAGGCCGACGACCCTAATGGCTTCTTTAAGAATACGGTGCTGTTTTTAAGCGGCCGTAATATTACGTTGAATGACGTCACAGAGAACGTTCATAATGAAAACAAACGATGGTGTTTTCTTAAAAAGTGGCGACTGTTACCATTGTATAAAAAACCGGTGAAATCGCGGTAACGTCGTTTTTAAAACGGCCGTTTCTCCTACTTTTTAAACTTTAAATTATTGTAATTTCTGTCCTATTTGTCAATGTGAAACAAAGCTCACAACGAATCCGATAATATAGGCTATAAACTGTACGAATTTCATCATAATTTCTTTAATAGTTTTTGAGTTAAAAAACGGGACAGACAGACGGACGGACAAAAATTTAAAAAAATAGATTTTCTGTTTATGCGTGATAAAAATAGCCGAATACAGTGATTATAATTAAAATATTTGCAAATAACAGACACTATAGTTTTATATATATTAGTAAAGATATTACTATTAAATGTTAAACGAGAATCTAGAATGACTCCTAAATAGCGACTTCGTTTTTGTCAGTGAATACTGTTACCATTAATGGTAACTTTCGCTAACGATCGCCTAGTAAAGAGAATAGCCTCTGCTTTATCTGCGTTAATTTGAAACTCCAAACATTTTTAAAACTTAAACGTAGCGCTAAAAGATTTTTGTTATCTGCTACACATAGCGTTTGGTCTAAAAGATCGACAATATAAAGCCATATCATCAGTATATAATGTTCTTTTAACGTACGGTAATTTAGGTAAATTATTTATTAAAACTAAAAACAGATAAGGTCTTAATGGACTGCCTGCGGTACACCTGAGCGATAGGTTTTGACGAAGGACTTACGTGTAAAATGAATGGTCAGTGGCACTATATGGTACGGAAACATGGACAATGAAGCTGAGATAGAGACAATTTAGAAGCATTTGAAATGTGGTGTTGACAGCGTCTAAAGAAAATTAGTCGGATAAAGAAAATTAATAACAAACTAGTGCTAGAAAGATTAAATGAAAAAAGTATATTGCAAAATATTCGCAATAAGCGACTTAAGTATCACGCATTACGAAAAATATCCTGAAGGATGCTATCGGAGGCAAGATAATGGGGAAACCCCACGTGGAAGATTACGAACATTCATCGGCAGAGTGCTAAAAGATAATAGAATACCGACTTATGCGGAATTAAAGAAGAAAACTGGCGACAGGCTCGGATGAAAGCGATTGGTAGATAGTGTGGACCCTCCAACGGATTGATATACTGATGATGATGATATGCATATGATACATGCGTATGTCATTATTTTATTACCCCCTAGCCTTCAGAATTTAACTGCAATATATTTAATTTGTAAATTTCATGCTACTTTCCATAGTGCAATTTTGAAGAATAATTTATATAATGCATTATTCAAATTATTTAGTTACTGGCAAAATCTTTATTTTTTTTAAAAGCACTTAAAGTTCTCCATAATCTGTATCGAAACTATGATGAATACAATAATTTGGATAATTAAAGGCAGATTTAATATACTATCAGATAAACCTGTATAAATTCATTAATAAATACGTTCAATTCTCTAAATTTATATATCAATCAGTTCACGCGTTAAACTTGCATTTCTTTAAAGTTGAATTTTATCGATATATTTTTTTATAACGTTTCTCCTCACTTAGCGATGCTTTATTTTGACTAAATTTATTCTAAACCATTACAAAAATAACCTTATTTATACATAAATTTCGGAACGCTCGTAAAATACATCTATCGACTTTAGAAATATCACGAACACAAATGTAATTTAGCAGTGGTATTAAAATTAAATTTTTCTTCACAAAAATGTGTACGAAAAACTACGATGTTGCAATTAATATATATATATATATATATATATATATATATATATATATATATATATATATATATATATATATAACATTGAAATGTATTATTTTTGGTATCTATTTATAACTAACTTATTATATAGGTATATATTTTAACCATGTAAGTTAACCTATGTATTATCCTTCATACAAAAAAATATACGTACGTATTTATAAATGATATATGTAATTTAAAAAAATTCGTTTTATTGCGGTAGAATAAACGTAAACTGTATTATAATATTAGTTAATAGCCAACTTTTTAAACACCAATGACAATCAATTACAACTACAACCGGTAATCAGAGAATAAATAGGTATTGAGTCAAAATTTCGGATTATTATCTATGCTACAAATTGCTGACAATATTTCATTTGTAAAGCAATTCCCAGTTCGAGTTGTAGAATGTAGATAAATGAGAGAATAATCGAAATATTCGACGGCGTTGTTAATCTAGCAGGTAACTTTCTCGAGCTGCAACACTTGCTTAAAATAAATTAAACCCAGTCGGAAGTCATACAACCTACATATTAATGTACAAAAGACAAAATGAAAATGGATGATAGTTAGCAAATAGAAAATTAATCGGGTTTCGAACACAATTAATAATAAAAAGGCGCGGATAGTAGATAAATTTAAATATCTTGGATGTACCCAGCAGAAAAACTATATCTGACGAGCGAAGTTAAAAGCAGATGCCCCCGATCAACATTTAACAATATGAAGCATCTACTACGTTAAATTTAATCACACGACAAATACTGGTCTAATTATAGATATGTGGTTTTACGATATATAGAATGAAAAACTGAACGGTGTGAAACAACAGAAAGGTAGGTATGTGGAAAAATGCTTAAAGTCAAAAAAATCGATAACAAAGAAGAACCATAATATCTCGAGTACATTATTAAGACGACAAGCGATACTTCTACAAATTATAATTCGATAAAAAATTGACGAAAAAATACAAAAACACACCGGAAAACGAATCGATGTATTCTTAATTCAGGAGCTGGTGCAAACGTTGTAAGGAGTACACGGCACATAAAGAAGAAGAATACCGAAAACAAATTATTTTTAAAAACCGATTATGAACAATTTACTTTGCCATCTTCGCCGCCAGTAGCGACAAATACGCCATCTGGCGAATACGATACGCACGACATAGCGCTGCTATGCGCTTGTTGTTTAAGTATGTAAGTTTCGCTTTGCCATTCCCACACCAATAGTTGTCCAGCTTCGGCGCAACCTAACGCTATCCATTCGCCGATATCGTTTATCGCTATCGAAGATATACTATTATTCGATACGCTATTTTACGAGAGAGAAAAAAAAATTAATAGTAATAAATTAAAATTATTACGAAAGAATGATAAAAATAAATTTAAAATATAGAAAAATAATAAAATATTTAAACGAAAAACAACCTTAAACTATGTATTAAATTCACGTCCGGTAACTCGTGAATGAAAAATGTACCATTCGAAAAGCCGGTAACTAATATACGTGATTTTTTATCGTACGAAGCGCACTTCAGTTTACAATTTTTATCTTTATTATTGGCATCGTTTAAGTAATGTTTCGATAATCTTTTGTAGCTGATTTTCTCTTCGTCAGTATCGACCGATTCGTTTTCTGAAATTAAAAATAAAATCGAAGTAGATTAAAAATACATTTCTGAAATACTATGTAAAGTTTTTCAATCAGTCCGAACTTTTAACACCGTTTTACAATCGTGGTTAGACATTTCGCAAGAATAATTAAAAAAAAAAAAAATAAATATTTGTAATTCGTTAATTGAAAACAAAATAAAAAATAACCATACATAACGCTACTCGTACTAACCACTACAAGATATACCAACGGTTTAGAATTGTTTTCATTTTATATTCTCCAGAAATATCCTACGTTTCTAATTCTCTTACTACGATTTCGACGTACGCGCATTTTACTTTTTTTTTTTTAAATGTTTACTAATTACGAGTAATTACGAACATAACGAACATCAACGAGCATTAACGAGCTCGAACGAGCAAAAATGATATCGTTCAAAATTTCTCTCCTAAATCCTTAACGAACAAAAATCCTATTGTCACGCTAGTAATTTCGACAAAGTTTGTCAAACGGCGATTGAAGCATTTAGAGAAGAAATAAAGATAGCTCAATAATTCGAATTCCGCAAATTGGCTAATTCTTTATATCACCTATCAATTTTAACCATAAATCAACGAATAACGAAACAAATGTACTAGTCGTTGAATAGTGATCGTCAGTCTACAGAAATAACGAACGAAATCAAACATAAACGGACACAAGCAAGCGCGAATACTTCGACGTACCACAAATTGCCAAATCGCGTTCGTTCGTTCTGGACCCAAACTCTAATATTCATTAGAATAGATTTGCCAGCAGTTGATGTATTTCTTAAATATAAGCCATATTTATATCAAATTACAAAATAACGTTCGTGCACCATCAATGAATTCGTACAGTTTTACTGGCGAAAATTAATAATCGATAAAATTAATTTTATTTTTCGCAAATTTTTAAATGTTAATAAAATAATATATTCTCAAAAATTAAAAGCTAAAAAAAAAGTTTTATTTTCTACAACTTTTGTTCTATTCTATTTTTTAATAAAATTTTCATATCTATAATACTAAAAAAAAAAAAACAAATAAAAAATTATTTTAAGCTTCAATACATACATTATCTCAGCACAGCAACACAATAAAAAATACATTTTTCCTCAATCACATTAACATCTCTGTACGTTATTTGGGCGCAATAACACAATAAAAAAACAAACGCGCTTACCTTTTTCTTCAATTACATTAGCATCTCTCTCCTCCCCTCTAGATAAATCGATATCATCTTCAGATTCGTCTTTGTCCACGTCTTCTTTTCGTCTTTTTTTCATCGGTGGCGTCTCAGAATCCGATAACAAATCTTCAAAACCCATGCTAGCTTCCCATATACAAAGTTGGCCATTCCTTTAAAAAAATAAATGTTTATTTTCTTTTACGATTCCTTCTCGAACAAAAGCCCAATTATAGTTTTACGACCTAATTTAAATATAAAGTTTCTCACTTTCTGATGTCTACAGAACATAAATATGCGTAATAATGTGTTTTAAAACAAAAATGAAATTTCATGAAATGATTTAAAAATTTTTACATAATTCATTCAGGTCATTTATACATTGAATTGAACCAGTATATCGCGTATTCGGGCCTTTTTTATACTTACTCGTTACATTCCAAAAAATAAATAACGAAACAAGAACAAAAATTTTCAACCGAAGTAATTACCGATTAATATACTAACATAAATCAATATAAAATTGTCTCATCATCGGTCACTGGAATACTACCCCATGTTGGCATTATACATTTCAAAATTTAGTAATATTTGCGAATAACATCTACTTGGAAACTAAAAATAAATATCTTATCGACTTTTAACAAACATACAAAATTTTAATCGTAATTTTTTTTTCAATACGTAAGTAATGTAAAATCGATTCGTGTTTTTATTTATTTTTAAGTAATCTTTTTTTTTTAAAAAAACGCAATAACGCGTATTAATTCGTAACTACTGATATTTGTAAAAATTTAAAGTAAACATTTTAGTGATCTTACGATATACAAGAACAAAATATATCTGAATATTTCCGGATAACACTCTAATTAAAACATATTAATTAACTGCAAATAAAACATTTATTTTTTTAATGTATAGCCAACAAATTTCAATTATAAAATCAGTCAACCAGTTCAGAACTTACTTTATTAACATCTAAATATACTTACAACCCTTTGTGTTGATTTTTATTATTTCGTCTTATGTATAGTTTAATTTTAAAAAATCCGAAATACTTTAATTACTATAAAATAATTTATTTTTTAATTATTAATGTTGATTAAAGTTTTTTGTTTCGCATAATACTATAGCCATACCGTATATCTTCGCACGAACATTAAATTTATAAATTCGTATTTAATTATAAAGACGACCGTAAGTTTTTTTTAAAAGCTATTTTATCGGTTTGTTTTTCGGTGTAGACGCAATAAATAATTTTATTGATATTATTAATTTATATACCGAAAAAGCATAACTCAAAAAGGTGCTCTGACCATCGAACAATTGCACTAATGAGTCACACTTTAAAACTATTATCAGCAATTGTAAACTACAGATTGGAACATAAAATAGATAACTTTTTAAGTGAAACACAATTTGGCTTTATAGAGAAAAAAAAGCACTAGAGACGCCATTATACTATTCAAAAAAATTATACAGAGAGCTTTAAATATAAATAGAGAACTAGTAGTTTGTTTTATACGAGAAAACTTTCGATATAGACAATGCAGAATTAATTAAAATATTGCAAAAATACGACATAGCCGAGATATCCAAATAATAAAAGAGTTGTAATGGGAACAAAAAGTAAATGTAAAAATAGGAAGTGAATATTCTGAAAAGCGTTGCAATATAAAAAAGGGTGTTCGACAAGGATGTCCTTCGTCTCCTAGATTATTTAATGCATATGTAGAGGAAATTATTAAATCACTAGAAATAAATGCAATGGGTTTTAAAATAAATGGGCTTAAAATAAATAATATTTCTTACGCAGATGATAAAGTACTGATAGCTGAAACGGAGAAGCAAATGCAAAAAATGCTAAATATCGTAAATCAAGAAGGACGAATATGAAAATAAATATAAACAAAACGAAAGTAATGAAATTCAGCAGACATAAGTCTAGAGAAACAAAACTGAAAATAGATGGACAACACTTACAAAATGTGGAACAGTATAAATATTTAGTTCTGATCATAAATGACGGGCGTGATAAAAAACAAATAATTTCCAGAATAACAATGGCCAGACAAGCGTTTGAAAATCTTGAAAAAATACTAATAAGCAGTAAAATAGACTTAGAAACGAGGAAACGGATACTACGTTGTTATGTCTGGTCGGTGCTGCTTTATTCAGGCGGAAACCTGGACAATAAATGCGGAATGCGAAAGAAAAATTAACGCCTTTGAAATGTGGACATATAGACGCATGAGAAAATTCCGCGGACGGACAAAGTAACTAATCGAGAAGTGCTGAATAGGTGTAAAATCAACAAGCTGCAACTAATGGATGAGATAAAAAACAGAAAAATTAAATATATGGCTCACAAAATCCAGGAAGAAGGACTCTTCAACCTAGCAGCACATGGTAAAATTCAAGAAAAGCCGCTTAGAGGAAGAAAAAGAACGGAATTAACCACTACAAATACAGGAATTAACGATTTCGTCAAATTAATTGAATCAGCCAGATGTTGACGTATATAGCGTTCGCGATGTGCAACCTCCTGAACAGGAGATGCTACCTTTATGATGATTAATAAATTACATAACAGCGAGTTTTATAACAAATGTTCGTAGTTAAATTGTAACGTGTCCGTATAAATACTATTGTAATCTGTGGAATATAACAAATGTGTAAGGCGTGTTAATATTTTTATTTCACGTCGAGCACAGTATAGAGAATTCGTTCTCGCAGTAGATTACACATTAAGCGCCTATATACGATTAAGAAAATAATTTTGAAGTCGTCAACTGTTGACGATATACGTCAAAAGCAAATGAAAGTCAACTGCGAGCAAAAATTCAAGAGACTGTATCACATACTACGATTAATTACGACGTTGTACGGTTTCGTACGCGTGAACAGAAACTAGCAATGACATGGTAATCAAAATCGCATTTTTACAATTGATTTTTCTTTGGTATCCTAACTTTACTATTTATTCGTTTCGCTCATACTATTATTACATTGTCCAATAAGCATTTAGCTCTAATGTAAAACAAAATCGTGTGTTGTAATGTCGGTAGGATCAGTCAACGAGAGTTTAAAATTGTCTTCAAATTTCTTTAGATTACTTTTTCACCTCTATCGGGGATCACCACATGGAGGTTTCTATAATTCACCCGAAACAACTTTCTAAAAACAAAAGATTCAAAGTACATTTCCAGACAGAAGTTAGAAAAAAACGCCTATCACAGTATAGTGTATTGACACCATTACTACTCAATCACATCAGCAATAAAACGGTTCAAATTTGCAAATGATTTGACAGTGCAATCCAAGACCTAAAAGTATTTACAACGAGCAGTTGGGAATTTAGATGAGTATTATAAGAAAAACGCCTGAAACTCAAACCTATCTATTTAACGGGCATAACAATCAAACACAATCAAAACAGTCATCATCAATCGTCAGGAATATACATGAATGAGAACAATGTAAATTTGTATAATTAAAACTGGCTTATGAATATAGCGTTGGGAAATTATTATTATTGATTAAATATTATTTGAATTTAACAGTTTTGTAAATATTGTATTATGGATATAATGTATTTTTTAAATTTGTTTATGAAAATATAACACGTTGGTGTGTTATTGGTTCATGTACAACTTTTAACGTTAAATGTATAAATTGTCGCGGATAGAATAAAGGGTGTTATAACACGTAGTGCATTTTATTTCAGATATAATTGCGTTGAAATGATAAAACAATTAATTAAATTGTTCAAAGAAAACAGTAAATTCTAATATATAGAGTAACGTTTAGAACAGTACAGAGACATAAGACATAATAAATCAAGTTCTACCTGCTCAAAGTATTCAAATGAAGCGATCCGCGCTCAAAAAATGCGGCTATTATGGAATCAGAATGACTGGCTAACGTACACCAACGGAATTTTTTCAAAAACAGAACGGAAAATAATTTTGTGACGCCATCCTTTGAACCTACCGCTAGAATTCTATAAAACATATTTTAAAGAAAAAAAAAATTATTATATACTTCAATTACATCGCACAAAATAATCTAACGCATGAATTTTTTAAATATAAATTTATACTACGTATCACGAAAAGAAATATTTTAATAAAATGATCAAAGAACAGATTATTATTATTATTATTATTATTATTATTATTATTATTTATTATAAATTGGACTCTGTAATTAACCAATCTGTCCATGAAAAACGTAAAACATAACAAGAAAAAAAAAATTAACATTATAAAGTAACTTTACATTCTAAAATAAATTGAAATAAAGAATAATATATACAAGCATCATCTGAGGAAAGTAATGAACTTAAGATATACGGAGGCCGATGGCCTAAAGATATAAGCTTAGAAAATAAACGCGATTGTTCTGCCGAGTAGGAGGAACAGTTGAAAAACAAATGATTCGAATCCAGAATCATATCGGTATCGTCCGGGTGAGAGCAGGTGCTGGTTTCGGCCATTCCAATTCTGTGCAAATGAACAGGTAGGCAACAATGATTTATACGAAGCCGAGTTAATGTTGTAATCATGTGACGAGAAATTGGTCCACTAAACTTTTTGGGAAAATACCACGCTTCTTTGGAAGGAACTGGTTTAACCCTTTTATAAAAACTGCTGACTTTATTGATACGGAAAACAGTCCAATCTGATTCCAACTGGGCTTTCACCGAAACGCGGATATCTGTATATGGAATACATGGACACAAAATTCCGATGGAGACTGCTGATTTTGCGGCTTCATCACAAACAGCATTACCAAGAATGTCAACATGACCCGGAATCCAACAAAAGTCGATTGTAATATTTCTTAAACTGAAATTATATATTTCTTCTAAAATTGCAAATATAAAATAAGATCCCTTGGTACAATGAAAGTTGGATATAGCATTAAGGCAACTAAGAGAATCCGATAAAATAAGAATATTGTCACTAAAATTAGAAGCGCGGAAGGAAGCATAAAGCCTTGACGATCGCAAAAGCTTCAGCGGTGAAAATCGAGCAGGCCGATGGTAATTTAAACTTTCTGGTCACGTTTTTACTTGGAATCATGAAGGCCGATCCTACCAGTCCTTGAAAACCATCCTTAGATCCATCAGTGTACACATATAAAAATTCGGGCCACTTGTTTTGAATTATGAAGATATGTTCTAAGTTGGAAGAAGGCCCAAGATAAGGCCACTGCCTGTGGGACTCTAAATCCACCGTAGAAACTGGAAATTTTCCAGCAAAGGTAAATTGAGAGAATACAGGAGTGGGAAGTAATAAGGATTTGTATGGAAGAAATATATTGGCGGAACGTGCGAGCAAAGGACATGATTTAGATGTAAATCTCCACTTGTGAAAAATTTCGTGATATTTAAAGGATAAAGAGTTATTAGGAAAGGATAAAAATTTTAGGAAAAACTGATTTGCAAGTTGTTGACCTCTCAACTGAATCGGTGGAATGCAGGATTCCGAACATAAACCAACTTCTGGTGAGGAAGGACAAGTATAATATCGTAAAGAACAAAGATAGAAGTGTTTAGGTACAAAATATGTAAAATCACGAATTATATACCGTGAATCGTCGCTCCAATCGATGCATACGGTACTATCCTGGAAACATGAAAACACTTTTTCTAAAACAAACTGGGTATATTGGCCATAATATTGTCCCGGAGCTCGAAATACGAAAACTGAAACAATCCAAATACACGGTTTAATAGTACACATCAAAATATAGACAATTAAAACTATTACAACCTTTGGTCGGAATTAAATTACCTTTATTTATTTTGCATACAGCGAATAATTTTCCATCAGGACTAAATTTCACGCACTTAACTTTTTCATTAAAACGATATGTATGAACTTTTCGACGACTTATAAGACTGATTAAATGAGCTTCGCCTTCTGTAAGAAACAAATAATTCATAAAAATTCCTTATCAATAACACGAAATAGTTTTTAAAGAATTTCATTAAATATTTCCTCTCGTATGCATGTTGTTTTTAATAAAGTGCGAATAGCCGATTTTTACGAATATGTATATATATATATAATGACATGATTTGGAATAAGTACACGTTTGCAATAATAAAAAAATACACGTGCGTGCATATAGTATATATGTTTACAGCCAAATTAAAAAGAAAAGTTAATTAAGGGATACCGTGTATGTTCATTATTTTACAAATTCTAATAAGCGAATTTTAATTCGAGTCGTTAATATCTACTATAAGATGAAAACAATAAGATCGAGGCGGATACTTGAAGTTTGGAGTGACGCGAGGCGAAAACCCGTACTTGTTTAAACGATAAAATTATGAATTAATTCGTGTTTTCATATTTCCTTGTAAATGTGGACAAAGCAGGTATAATTTTCACGACTTCTAATTAACACGAATAAGTTTTTAAATTTCAGATAGTCCACGTTCAGTGAAAATGTATAAAATCAATTTAATAAAAATTAAAACGTTCGACTTTATGCAATTACACGAAACCGTAAATATTCTACAATGAACTGAAGATATAATACCTTCGTTTACCGCTATTAAAATTGTCCCAGAAGGTGAAAGCGCTAGTACTTCGTAGTTTAGTTTACTTTCCACTGGAAGAGTTGTTGTTACGTTCCTAAATTTTAATAACATTATAAAAAATAATGTAAAATTGAAATGGCCGAATGCTGATTTAAATTCATTTTAAAATAACTAAATCGCATACATAAGCATTGAAATGATTACAAAAGTTAACAATTTATAATGGATATATTTGAATTAAATATTATCAAAAAGAATTTAAAAAACATATTTCAACTACAATTATATAAATTTTGTTATTAGTGGTATACTTTAATAATACCGTAGAAATTAATTCAAAGTTGATTTTCAATAATTTATATGTGGAAATCTGAGTGTACAAATGTTTGTGCAACATACTATTTTACTGTATTCAAATTAAATTTTACCTTCTTGCTGGTAACTATAACGTTATAAAGTTTAATATTATCTATCCCTATTTACCTCTTTAAATCGTAAATACAAATACGATTTCCAACTGGCGTAATTACAGTCGTTCCATCTGGTGTAAATACAATGTTACCCTTGCGATAGGCAGCCCCGAGCACATTGGATATCTACAAAATATAATAATGCAAAAATTTTTAAACGTATTCGAGATTACATATATATATATATATATTGTATGTGTATTTATGTAAATATATATGTGATTTTAGAATGAAATTGATCACCTGAAATGAAAATTTCATTCTACAATCAAACACTTCTTACATTATTATTAAACAATATAAACAATAAACAACGATAAAGTTACTTGATGTTTTCTCGATTCCTACCGCTAATTTTTTTATTGGCTTGTTGTTAATGTTCTAACCGGCATTGTATAATCTTTCATTAAAAAATTCAAGTATATCTAAATTCAAGTTACAATATTAAAAACATGATTTCAAAATTACTATATTAACACCGTAAATATATAAATTTCATGACAAATTATATATAATATATTCATTTTATTTATTTTCAATTATTTATTTTACTACAGGTACATGTTATTTTAAGTTTAGATTTATTTAATATTCTTCTTTATAAAAGTTCAATACCTACTCTGCCTAAATAAAGCTATTTAAAACAACGCAATAAGTCAAACATTGATGCATTCATGACCACTGACGTCATCATGGATGCAATAGTCATCGATTTACTTGTGGAATGACGAACTTACCAATAACACATATACATCAAACTTCAAATGTATGTCGTAGTTGTGTACCTATTACATAACCTTTTAATTGTTTTGTTTGTTGATAAGTGTGTTTTTTAAAATTTTCAGCGTTTTATGTGTTTTATAAAACGTTTGTTTTTGTTTGTAAAATTTCTTTACACAGAAATGAGTGGATTATGAATATGAAGTTTAAAGTTAGAGTAAGTTTATTTCTTTATCCGCATATAAGTTTTTATATAATTCTGAAATGTACCGACATTTAAATAATGAAAAATTATTATAAAACGATGAAATTTTACAATTTCTTAAACGAAAGTGTTTTGTTGATGTATTAGCAATGTTGATTACATTTAGTAAACTGTTAGTATATAGAAAAAATATGGGTAACTATGTAGAAACTATGTTTATTTTTGGAGTATTGTTAGTTTTTTAACGATTATTTACAATTGAAGATGTGAAGAACGGTAACTTTTTCTTATTTGGATGTGCTTGCTCAATAAAAATTGAGAAAAAATTTCTGGACAGAACTAATCATTTTAAAAATATATAAAATTTTGCGTTCTTATTTTAAAGTTTACAATACGAAATGTATCTATTCCTTAAATGTCGTATATAATTTAATGTAGCATATAGGGTTTTATTTCCAGAACAGTTTAATTTAAAACACGCTTCTTTCCGATTTCGGATTGATTGGATTAGAAATTAACGCGGTGTTCTTATTTTCCAAAATGTGATCGAAATACAAGTTACTCGAATTATTACTCGATCATTGCATTGCATAATTTATAGTTTGTAAAAAAAAATCATGGTAGTGCAGTTTTATAAACAACTGATACAAGGTTAAGATTTTCTTTTACGAATATAGCTTTCAGATTTATATGAAATTGCATTTTACCTCTGTATTTTGTCGTATACAACTTGAAACTATTATAGAAATTATTTAATAATAACTTTAAAAGTAGTTTGATTTACTACGTAGGTTTTGATTAATCGTATATATGTTTACTTTAAATTAAAATATAATAACCGTTTTATAATCTTTATATGTAATAATCGATGCGGAATCCTGTTGATCATAAAATTTAATATATCGAAAATAATAATTAAATCTTATCCGACTTCACCCGATTAACATTTATGTAGCGCCATAATTCCAAAAGTATTATACACTAGTTCTAGACTCATAATTTAATAGAACTATCCTTTTGATAATTTTATAAATTTTACAAAGACAACAAATTATTTTGATAGTTACTTTTCACTTTGTAAATTGATTACTCGGCGTGTAATATATTGATCATTTTATTTATTCAGTATACTTAATTAATTTTCACTTATCATTCAAATTATATTTTGTACTATTTAATAATTTCATTGGAGAATGAATAATTTAATACTAATTATATTATCACAACACACTGACGAAGTAATAATGCGTAAAAATTTGAATAATATTAAGTATTTTTAAACGTGCGTGTGTGTAGTGTTAAAACGATTAAGTTATTTTTTATGGGGAATTATTGATTTATTTACGTTATTAGTAAACTAGAAAATTGTTCATTACGCTAAATTACAAGTTTGTTATATAGTGTATTTTATACTAACTTTCTTTGAAACCATAAAAAAGTCGTCTGAACAATTAATCCCGAGGAATCATTTTTTCTTTCACTGTTATCTGTGTAATCAGTTACGTTTCATTAGCTATTTATAAAGTTATGGGTTAGCTTCTAAGTTCTAAAATGTGATAAGATGTTCATTTCGGTTATTTTAAATATAGTTTATCATATTTAGTAAAAAAATATACACTTTTTACCATAATGTTTCAAATACTTTAATATGTTGTTTTGTACATTCATTTGTGTCCGTTCTCATTAGCCTGATAACAACAGGTAAACTCTGTATCAGGCGAGCAAAAAAAGAAAATTCAGTGATTACTTTTCATAAAATTGAAATAAAACTCAACGGTCCGATTTACATTTTAATTTTCCCCTTTAAAAAAAAAAAAAAAAACAGGAAATATTTTAGTGCATTCGCAAAATGTATGTCGATGTCGAATTTCATCTTAACATTTTAAAATAAAAAAAAAATGTTTTAAAAATGAGTTAATATGTATAACTCAACACGATTATATACAATTATTTTATCGTAATAGACGTACTAAAACGATTTAAAAAATAATGATAAAAATATCTCGAAATGGCGTACATAAAGAAACATCGAAGAAAAATGAGTATATTTGCTTATTTAAAAATACACTGTTCACATATAATGCGGACATTAAGAAATGAATAATAAATTAAGACGTATATATATATATATATATATATATATATATATATATATATATATGTGTGTGAGAATATCGAATGAAGAAATATTAAAAGCGAAAACAATGTATAGATTAAAATCAACCTCCATGAGTTAAAGTGCATATGTTATTATAATATATTTTCCCCGACTACCGGATAAGAAAAAATTATAACTTCGTCCTCGTAATTTAGTCGGTACATTTTTATAATTTATGATTTATGTTAACGATTGTATTTTTACTTTTTAATTTTTCTATTAATTTTCGTTTATAAAATTTTACTATGATACATCTAATACTATTAAGAAATATCTGGCGTTCAACATGATTTACACATTAACCGGGTGTAATAAAAAAATCTATTTTTTAAAGAAATAACACTTCTAATATTCAATATTATTCTGTTCTTAATTTTGAACCTACTACTAATAAATTGCTACATTTAGTCTCATTTTTTTTTCTTCATTCGTACTGTTCCGGAATATGTGTTATACGATTTATATCATATCGTATAAACTTCATCCGATGAATTTATTGCATTTTTCTTTCCTCAGGAGATGGACGGGTTATTAAAAGAAAACGGAACTGCAAACATTATAAACGCGTCTTCTTCCGCATCTAATAACAATGTAGTAAAACCGTCAATTACGAGCGTTCAATCGGTCATTCAACAGCCTAATCAACAGTCGGTCATACAAACGGTTAGCGGTCCGACCGTCTTAACTAAGGGCAATGTTATCATCGTCGGTAAACCGAATTCGGTTATACAAACGGCTCAAGGTAATCTGCAAACGCTTCACGTAATGGTCAGTAACGCTCAAGGTACTACCGATGATGAAGAAAGTTTATCTCCTCGAGCAGCTATTTTGAAAAAAAGACACTCCGACAATAACGGTAATATTAATAACGACAATAATTCGGCTACGACTAGCGCGACGATAACACAGATAAAATTGGAGAATAACATGAATAGCGAACTTTGCGCGAAGATCGAATCATCCGGTTCGGACGACGATTCAAATCTAGACAGCGAACTATCGTCTCATTCGATATCCATGTCGAATCATTATCATTCGGTGTTACCGGATGATTCACTTTCGATTCCTAGTCAGAATAGCGAAGTACACGGTCTATCGTCTATTACTATGACGTCGGCTAATTCGTCAAACGCCGGCACTATATTACATTACACCGGACAAGACGGACAATTTTACGTACCCGGCGAAATTGTCGTTATGCAAAATCCGAACGGCGACGCTATCGGAAATACGAATCTAACGCCGGAAGATCCGCTAAAGAAACGAGAACTAAGATTGATGAAAAACCGCGAAGCGGCCAGAGAATGCAGACGAAAAAAGAAGGAATATATAAAATGTTTAGAAAATAGAGTGGCCGTATTGGAAACTCAGAATAAGGCGTTAATAGACGAATTAAAATCTTTGAAAGAGCTGTACTGTTTGCAAAAATCCGAATGATATATTTCGTGTACGTTATTTTATTTATTTATTTTTTAACTGTTTCCCCAAAAATTCTTTCTAATCTATTCTTTCGAAATTTCAACAATTTCATATTTTTATTGTATATAATGTATTTATTATTATTATTATTATTATTATTTTTTTATTTACTAGTAAAAGTTTAATCGTATACCGTTCAATAAGTTGTATAGATCCAAATTTTATGTATTAAATTTCTGAATATATCGTATACTTCGATTAAAATTTCTAAAAGTGTACATTTTTCAAAAATAAACCAATTACTTTTTCGTTCGTTTATAACCATGTGAAATTTCTTTGCAGTGAAATATGTTAACATATTTTTATAGAGCTGTAGTATTAAATATTTAAATGTCACTTAGGACTATAATACTTTTATAGGGAACGATATAATTAATATTGAGAAGGGAAAAATTGTTTTTTTTTTTTTATTGATTGGCGCGTACTGAACGGTATTATAAATAACGTACGAAAGAAACGTAATAGTTGAACGCTTTATTATTTTAATACGAAATTAATATTTTTCAGTATTATAACTCGATTATTATAATAATCTTTAGGTAATTCCTTGATAAATTGTTTTAAAAAAAAATTATTTATGACGAATTTAAATAAGTTTATTTCTAATTTAAAAATTAAATAAAATAAGAATACTTTCATACCGTATTACAATATATATATATATATATATTTAATAATAAAAATATTCTACTAATTTCATACAGCATCATCAGGGCTGAACGAAAAACAATAAAAACTAGCAAAAACTCGACTGATAATGTTGTAACCAGTAAAGCTTAGTAGACTGTCGATTTATATATATACTGTCGATTTATATATATAATCGACAGTCTACTAAGCTTTACTGGTTACAACATTATCAGTCGAGTTTTTGCTAGTTTTTATTGTTTTTCGTTCAGCCCTGATGATGCATATATATATATATATATATATATATATATATATATATATAATATATTGATTTTATTTAATTTTTAAATTAAAAATATGTACTTTTTGAAGTTTCTGTTAAAATTAAAAATTAAAATTTTCTAAATTTGCGAAATTACACCATCGTTCTAGATCATTGGAATTTGGAACAAATATCTGTCGCGTACGATGAGACAGTCGGCTTTTGTTTTTGAGAACTCTATATTCAACCATATTATTTTTTAAAATAAAAAAATACTATATTCGCGTTTTTATAAATGTTTAGAATTTTTACACGTTAATAATGTAAAGTCTTCGTTTTTAGACAAATTTGTAAAAATTTTCGCTTAAAATATCGGCCGATCAACATTTTTGGCTATATTGCGAAAATTCGAAGTGAATTAATTTTAATTTTATCGGATGATTTAATATATTCTGTATAACTTGTCTTTGTATTTGGTGTTTCTTTTACTCCGAAAATAATTCAACTATTACGTTAAATTTAATTTGAACTTAAAATTAAAACACGTATATTTTTATAAAAGCCTTAAATAATAGATCGTTGTTACATTCGTCAATACTTAGACACGTGTACGTGTGTGTGTGTAATATGCGATTATATACAAGTATATATATATATATATAGTATATATATATATATATATATATATATGTAACGTGCGTTGTAATATAATTTTTAAAAACTTAAATTATATACAGTTACGTATGATGATGGTGATTATTATTATTAGGATGATGACGGTTATATTTACCTAAATCAATTCACCATCATCATTATAGCGTGTTTTGTGGTTTTTTGTTACCAAATTTTGCCATATATTAATTATGGGAAGATGATAAAAATAATAAGTATTATTATAATTTTTATTTAATATTATCATTATTATTTATACGATTATATTTAATATATTATTAGTTAAACGAGTACAAACGTTTTATTTTCTTTTTAACATTTTCATCGTTATCGCGATTCCCTAATCGCGGATTATCAATTTCTTTTATGTTTTATATATATACTAAAAAAAAAGATTATACATTTCGGTTTATAGACTAAAATGAAAATATAAATATTTAGACAATTTTTAACGCGTCACGTATTTCTCGAATTAAAATATTTAATATCGTCAATCATTACGAAAATATTTGTAAAAAAAATTTTTTTTAGATTGTAACTGAAAGTTTTTCCTATTTTCGACTGTTTATTTGATCGATATGGCGTTTTATAGTCAAACTTTTTTTGTTTTTGCGCGGGAATATCAAATGTTTACATTTAAAAAAAATTTCGTCATAATAATGAGTCATTTTAAACATTTTAATTCTAAAGAGGGGGTGGGTTGTTTATTTTTGTTCGTATTTTATACGTAACATTAATACGATCATGATTGACGATCGCAATATTTTTATTTAATAGCCGGATTTTTTGTTTTCGGTTTTTTTTTTTTTTTTTTTTTTAAGTATATTATCGTAATAATATCTGTGATAAAATAAGTTAAAAATCTTGTTTAAAAATTTTCGAATTATCGTAATATTTCGTTATTTGTACTTAAATATATATATATATATATAATCGTTGTGTTTCACCATATATTTTTTTTTTTGTATGCGATGTACTTAAGACGTCTGTGGATAATTACTAATTTTCTTTTGTCTTTTTGTCCTTTATTTATATATATATATATATATATATATATATATATATATATATATATATATATATATATATATATATATATATAGCGCTACTTTTTTCCTAGCCCCTTCGATAGACGGTATAAATGTGTATCACCACTTTTCAGTAGATTATGTAACTGGTTCGATAATAATTTTTAGTTTGAGATAATGTCTGTTATTATTTTCACCTTTTTTAATAAACCTGGGAAGAACGGACAATACGCGGTTCGAATTAAATTAACCATTTCTCGTTCGTTTATTTGTTGTTTTTTTTAAATTATATTACTTTTTATTGACATAATTTTAATTTTAATGTTAATTTCGTGTTTTACACGCGGTACATGGGTATATATTGCGTTGTAAGAAATCGTATACTACGTTCAAGTATTTCGGTTATAATTTTATTTAATAACGATGTAGATACGCATCGCGAATTTAATTGTAACATTAATACAGGAATAAAATTATTATTTTAACGAAACCCTATTTAATTTTAACTTTCTCCTACAACTTTATCTCGTTGTTTCTTCGATGTTAACAGTTTTTAATACTGGCGTATGATGATAATTTTTTTCATCAAAATTTCAAATCGGGAAAAGTAAAGCGCACGTATTCAAATGGGCTGCTGCGCTATGATGAAATTAACTAAAATACGGAAGAACGGTTTAAATATATTTACTAAATACCTGGAAATAAAACTTATAAAAGGACATTGGGTATTTTCGATAATATTATATGGAGCTTTAGATAAAATCGGCATAGCTTTGAAATATGGTGCTGGAGAAGATTGGCCCGCTTATCGTGGACAGCGAAGAAACGAAACTAATGAATTCATAGTGCGGGTTGAATCTCAACTAACGGTTAGCTGATATCGCTGTTCTCGGCGTCGTCATTGGCAGGAGGAATTTAGGAACACCGGCGATACAATCCTGAAAGAAAGGTCGTCTTCCACAGCGTTGGATAGATACCGTAGTTAAAAGGATCCCGATTATCTTTTTGCATCAATATGTACACAACGAACTAAAAATCGAAAGGTATGGCGCGCAACAATTCATATTAGATCACATTTTAATTTTTTTTTATCTTCGAATAAGTCTTATTAATTCTTATTATTTTAAGCATATTTTTCCTTTTAATCCATCAAATCGTAATATCGAAGTAAAATCGTCGGAATTTCAGTCGAGAGTTCAATATTTAGCCCAGTTTTAAAATGGTTATCGGCGGACAGTAGTCAAATTCACGTTCTGCTTCTATTTGTATCATTGTATCCTTGCGTAATGATTTCCAAAAGGAAGGGAAGAAACTGTCTTAGTTTCCTGTACAGATCACTAATGTAATCCTTGTACATAGTGCTTACGATTCTGCCGATTCCTCATCGCAGAACGGAGCATCTTCGATTACATCTAGATCGTATTTTCCGGTATTCGTATCCCTTACCGCAGTTCTAAATATCGGCCATGTATACATACCAACAACAACAACAACAACGTATATTTCAGCATAATTTACATTGAGTATATACAAACCAAAAATTTTAAATAATAATTACGTAACGCCCAGGATGGCTCGCCGTACATCAGAAATAATAATACAAAGACCCGTAATAAATAAAAAAAGTAATTATACTTATACTTATAATGACAGCAAAAAATAATTGGGAAAAAAACTGTACAGCAAAAAACAAAAAATTAAGATAGTAATAATAAAACAAAAGAAAAAACACGTTAGACATTTAAAAATAAATATAGAAGGAATATTAATTTCTAAAATAGGCACCGCAAAAACGTTACAACAGGTTATGTTTGAGCCTCCTATGTTTATATTTACTATACATAAATTGGAGTTGCCTGGAATCGTAATTACCAATGGTAGAAATTAAACTATTATCGTGGACTAAGCAGTCATCGCAGAACTTACGCGTTAAATTTAAGATATGGTCCTTAATATAAGGCATGTTTAAGGTAGCATGCATGTCAACGATTTTGTGGTATCTAGGGACATTTAGCACACATCTGAGACACCTATTTTGAAATACTTGTAACTTATTAAAATTTGTATTTGAAATAAAACTCCAAGCTGGACAACAGTACGTCATTATGGGACGTATAAGTGTTTTATACAGAATTAATTTATTATTTACATTAAGAAATGATTTTCTGTTGATTAATGGATATATGGTAGATATACTCCTGCTAGCTTTCAAGGTAGTATGACTGACATGTTCAGAAAAATTTAGTCTGTTATCCAAGACTACCCCGATGTATCGAACATGTTTTGACCAACTTACAGCGGTAAAGTTGACCTCAACTTCAGCAGGTAACGTGGGACGCCTGCGGGTGAAAAATATAGCCTCCGTTTTATCAAAATTAATATCAATTTGCCATTTTTTATAATAACGAAAGACACAATTTATTCCTGACTGTAATTTATTAGTAATTGCTTTAGGTATATAAGAAGTACAGAAAAGAGCTGTATCGTCTGCATAAAGAGCAGTCTGAATATCAGGTAGGTTTGGGAAATCAGATAAAAACAAAGTAAACAGAAAGGGACCAGAATACTACCTTGGGGAACCCCCGCTGAGCACGTTTTCATAGTAGACCTTGAATCATTGATGGTAACGTAAAATAGTCTGTTTGCTAAATAGCTGCTAATAACGTTGATTACATAACGAGGAAACTGATATTTTATCATTTTGTAAATAATACCTTTATGCCAAGTAGTATCGAAAGCCTTCGCAACATCCAGGAGAACCATACCAGTATGTTTATTACGATTAAAATTATGCGTGATAAACTCCGTGATTCGTGCTACTTGCTGGGTGGTGGACTAACCTGGACGAAAGCCAAACTGTGTATTAGGAATGATTTTTTGGTTATCTGCATGAAGTCTTAAACGGGATAGTATAATTTTTTCCGCTATTTTGCTTAGATTGCTCAATAAACTAATAGGACGTATGTTACTTGCACATGAGGCATCCTTTCCAGGTTTGGGAAGAGCAATAATTTTGGCTATCTTCCAACTGTTTGGATAATAACCGAATCTAAAGATAGCATTAATTAAATTTGTAAGTTCAATAATAGCTTTTAGCGGCAATTTCTTAATAATGGGAGTAGAAATATTGTCATCCCCTGACGAACCTTTTACTTTTATAGCTTTAATATTGTTAAGGACTTCACTTCGGGTGACAAGAGGGAAAATATTGGGCAGTAGGAACAATACGAAGAGAAGGCTTCGTTTTAGGAGAATCGCCAATAGGTCCTGAGTAAGGAATCACTAGAGTGACATACGAAGTCGAATGATTCAAGGCAAGATCAGTTAAGCCGAAGTCAATCGTGCCGAGTATCGCGAAACACATAGGTAACTTTTTGGAACTTAACGTAAAATAAGAAAAATATATATGGAAACTGCAAATTAATAAAAAAAATTCACGCGATATTTTAAAATTTTTCGAGTAAAATATTTTTATTTAAATTATCTCGCGTTTTCTTCAATTAATTAGTATGGTAGTTTGCGATTGACATCGGGACGAAACCTCCTTTTAATAGGGAAAAATTCATACGTCTCCGGCCGCGGGGAAAAAGTTAAAAACGTTTTCCCAATAATTTTTGCTAAAAAATAAACTTTTTTTATTTCTAATCTGAAAGACGATATACAATGCAATATCGTAGAAGATAAATTTTAATTCGATATATTAAACCTAACGTGTACATTACGCACAATGAAAAGGCACTTATTTAATAAACTCGCGATTTCGTACAAATTTCACAAAGAAAAGGAACGAGCACCGCCCACTATGCTTAACTTGACGTGACGATGACTCAAAAGTTTTCGTTCTAAAATCTTCGTCGTGTGCATGCATCCTTTGTGCAGCGAAGATTTGAACGAAATAACGGATAGCCGTGCGCATGCGCAAGAGGAACGCAAAAATATTTCATAATTTCTGTACACGTGTATGTAAACTGAATATACACATGTATATGAGTACATCATGCGAGAATAAGCCTATCTACGTGCCTATGTGCATAAGTCTCTGGTCTGCAGGCTCGTTTTACGAGTTAACTCACCATATACAATGGGCCAGTAGAAGTTTCACTTAAAAAATGATTTAAAATTTACATAATATTTCAGTTTTATCGAAGTATATATTAATTGAAGACTTTAATCATGGAACAGTAACAATAATAAAAAACCTATATGTATATTTAAACCCTCAGTGAAATCTCCCTGAGCATATATCTAAGAGATAGTGAAATTCTAATAATAATAGTACTATCTTAAATTTATATACAAAAATAGGAATATATTAGGTTAATAGACTCTTTAAAAATATAATAATCTGTTTTTCATCAACACCAATAGTTTTAATTAGTTACTGATAAGTCACATATAAGTTGACACTCCCTCGTGGTAACTATCAAAATACGAGTACGTCACAATATACATAATATATATATATATATATATATATATATATATATATATATATATATATATATACGAATGCGTGTTAAACATTACTGGCATGTTCATTGTATGGAATAAATTATACAAATTGTTTTTTTTTTTCAAGATTCAAGTTAAATTTGGTGACATCACCCTGTTAAAAAAGCGAAAATAATTTTCCGCAAAAATACGTAGTGACGTCAACCATGACGTGTCATAAATGTCAATAAGATACTGAAATAATGTGAACACTAATAAACAAATGACAGACGCATACGAATATGTAAACGATTAACTTTAAACGCGCCGGCGATAGTTAGCAGGTGTGCCGAAGGTCGGGGGTACTTTACGGAAACGAGCAATTTCAAATCATGGTCGTTTTCGAGTGATCGGATATATAGGGAAAAAGGGGTAACGACAATATATTTTCTATACGTCTGACCGAGTTGATAAATTCGGTATAAATGAATGACGTTTTCTTTCTTTAATACATAATTGTGTATAGGCACTGTACATACGACAATCCAAGCGGATAACGAATTGCGCAAGTTTTATATTGATGCTTTGGAGTCCTATACTGTACGTGGGCCAAAGAGCGTGTACGGGTTGAGAAAGAGTTGTTGGATTTGTTGGTACAAGTTGGAGGACTTAAGAACAATTAATAAGTTATCGATCGCATTGTGTAAGAAAAAAATGTTCTAAAAGTTGAGCGGTTGATCGAGGATAGGATGGTTACTGTGCGCATTCAAACAGATCGCGACGGACAGTGATGAAGACATCGCAAGTTAAGCATAAAGTGGGAAGATGATTTTTCGAAAGCATATAATCGTGTGAGTTATTAATGTAGTCTAGGCGCGGACGAGCATCTGTTCTACGAGTGGAAACAAGTGTGAGGGAATATTAAATCACAGATTTCGATCAAAGTTTTGTTGGTAAATGAAAGTAGAAACCAATGTAGATTCTAGAACTCGCCTACCGTAGATTTTATATAAGTGTGAAGAAGGCGGAATACCTTATTGGGCAGCGTTGTCCGCTTGATTGGTATCTACGTGCGATGATGCACTTTTACGAAGTACGTGGTAAAAAACCAGGGATTCGAAGAGAAGAATGCGAATCTGACGAAGTAATTAAAAATAAATAAATAAATAAGAAGTATGTACTAGAGTATTCGTGTTGACGGATGAACTGGTAAATTGCAAATTGATGTAGAATTATAGAATTGAGCGTTGCAAGATTGGTAAGATGTAATTGTGAACAATATGCGCTTTCTAGACATGCATTGTATTTATAGTGTCGAAAGCTATTCATAATGACGACTTAAAATATTTTAAATCGCAATTACGAATAATATTATAGCTTGATATATTTGGAGAAAAAATAGTTATCCCAAAATTATCAATGAAAAACTAAATCGAGATGTTTACTCAACATTTATATGTCGACACAATATTTCGGACATTATTTTCTCACGAATATATGCAACAACAACAGTAAAATTATTTTTACAAGTTACGAAGTTTTTCGACTAAGTCATCGATTAATAATTAAATAACACTAATCGCGTCGATTAAAGTCTAATGTTAAATGTTTAAATAATCGATTACAGATATACCTTTTTGTGTTGTTTTCATATATTTCAATACATTCACGTCATCACGAATTGTATAAAGATAAAATATATCGCGATATTTTGATTTTTATGTAATTGCAAAACCGAATTAATTAAGGAATTACTTTTAAAAAAGTTACACGCAACTCGATATTTAACACGGATACGTCTTGTAGCAGAAGGCTCGCTGTAAAAATTTGTCCGCGTCAAAAAAATATTCCATCGATTTACGCGACATTTTCAATGAATTTTTTTTGCATACGATCTGTCCAAAAGAGGACAATAAGTGGCAGCGATGAAAATATAACTTGAGGTATTCTCCCAATGAAGATTACCCACACTATCTGATATTGTATTTTAAATTCGTTAATTTTTTTTCTAAAATATTTGATACTCCATTAATCCTGAAATCTGTTGGTCACTTTCTTCCGGTCACTTTCTTCCTAATTGTAGTTCTATTGTAAAAATTTATGCAATAAGAAGGCCTTTGGATAAAATTACAAATAAAGTTGTTAAATATCTTAATTCTAACAACTGTTAATTATTATATATTATTATTCATGTCTAAGCCAATACGAGTTAAGTGTTCATAAATGTCTTCGCACATTTTTCGTAGCTGTTGGAAAATTGCTGATATTAAACTTTTCAGTACACTTTCACACCATCGCTCTCTATTTCATTATTGAATGCTTTGAGTAAAGAATATGAAAAGGTTATCAATGAATTCTTATTGAAACAAGTAAGTGGTTAAAAAAAGATTTTTCTCCAGAATAAATTTGGGGTTTTTGGAGGGGCTTTCTTTTGAGGGTGCCCTCTACAAGCTGATTTTTGGTGTGAAACATTGTTTGCAAACTTGCTGCTCTGCAGCTGTCATCTTGTTTGGTATCAAGGGATATTTTGACAGCTACAGATGGTCATCCATTGCCGACATTTAACTTAATATTACTTCTAGGTCTGTTGGGCAAGATCAAAGTGTAGTATCTGTCCTTATTAGCTTAATATCTGATACGCCTTAATGCGGGGTCAGTATATTAAAAACTGCTTTTGTAAAGGGATGAACCTAATCTAACCAGTCATTGTGCTATCCTCATTTTTAACTTTTTTGTAACTAGGCAAAATAAACTTAAACGAATATAACCTAACTAACAAACAAGGTTTATTAACATCAAAAATTTTACATTCTGCAAAATAAATGTTTCATTCTAAGTCGCAATTATAAAAATATGATTTTTGAATAGAATGAATTATATAAAATAACTAATATGAACGCCTATATTCAGATTGCCATTGCATTTCGGATATATATACCTAACCGTCATTAGAAATAGAACTCCATTCGTTTCTTTATTTGATTCTCCAACCTACACTTATGCGGCGGGGCAAGTGTATTTGTAGTATTTGCGGTTATAAAAAGGTGCAGGAAACTAGTGAGCTTAATAATTGTAAGTGTTGTGTTGCTGAAACAAAATATAATATGTAAATAAAATTAAACATTTATCAATTCTGTATTAAAACAAAATCATGAATTAAAAAAACATATAGACCAGCAATCAACATAAATAGTTATTTAATCACATGGACCCCGCTATATATCGTTTTTGACAAAATCATCCTAAAGAAGCGCATCATTTTTTTTTTAATAAGTTTCGATAATCAAAATTATTTTGAAATTCATTTTTGTTATTATAAATTTTGATCGTCAACGTTACCTTATACAAAATGAAAATATCTGTAATTTGATTAGAAGCAATTGGTTTATAATCGCATCACCTATTATTTTTTAGAAATTTGTATGGGTTAAAAATATGTGGCATTTTAATGTCAGATCCTTGTGTTTCCATTAGTAATTTTACCCGCGTTTATTGTAGGTAATTAAGTTTTATGAGACTCTAATAACGAAATGATTTTTGTTATATATACAGAACCTGGAGAAAACATATTACTGCTAAAAAAAAAAACAATTGTTTATAAAATTTTCCAGCATGTACTGGTTAATTGGGAAAACTTCCAGACTTCCAATTGAAAGTAAAGTCTTGCTATATAAGGCGATCCTAAGACCTATTTGGTCTTACGGAATAGAACTTCGGAGTTCAGCAAGCAACTCGAGCATCGATATCATACGGTCAGCTCATTGCGTACAATAGTCGGAGCGCCATGGTTCGTGAGAAACGAGGATATACGAAAAGATCTATAAATACCATCAATTAAAGATGCGATTTACAACCGTAAGGAAACATTCAACGGTTAGAAAACCATATTAACCATCTGGCGCAGAACCTGGCAATAAATCGTTCGCAATTCGTACGCTTAAAAAGGCGTAATATCATTAATGTAAATACGCTATAAAACCCATAAAAAGTAGTTCTAGCTGTGGCCGCTGGGACACGTTCCACTAAATAAATATATTTGTTAAATGCTATCTTCGCCGCTTATTGCCTCAGATAGGCAGATTGCGAGCATAAAAAATTTAAAAAAAAAAAATATATATATATATATACAGAAGCATCACCAAATTTTTAGTTTTAATCCACCATAGAGATGTACCTTTAAACTTTTTATCTCTTGCAATTTTTAACAATGAAACAAACTCAATTTTTTACTTGTGGTAGAGTTCAGATATAAATTATCAATATTCAACGTGTTATATTATTTTTCAACCATTCTAGTCGATATACAAAATTCTTATTAAAAAATGTCACATTTCCAGTTTACTAATTCTTTAATCTGTCCTCAAAATAAATAATATTCTTTGTTTGATCAATTAAATACACGTTACAAAAATTTGTTTTTAAAAACCATTATTTCTATGAGAAAATATTTAACGAACTACAACAGTATTTTTCAATGATCTAGCTCGATCCAATATAATTACTAAACAATTAATCACCGAATCAACAGCAAATGAAATCCATCGTGAAAATTAATTGTAATATTTATTGTTGAATCTTATTACTTCAGACTGTTTAGAACGATCAATATTATAAAATCGTTAAAATCAATTACCGGTTTTTGGCATAACAGGAATATTTGACAATTTTAAACATTTGATAAAGTTGAGTGCAGTTATTTTCAGCGAGTGAACTATTTAATCTATTATTCGGATATATTTTGTTGAGATGAACGTGGAGATTTTCAAGATTACAAAGATCAAATTGACAATTATTAATAGTAGTTTGATTTTTCTAAATAATGAAATAACGTGATTATAGAAGGTAGGTATATCTCAAGTAAATATAATACCGGTAATAGATTTTTTAATATCCACTTTCTATAATCTATATAATCTACGGCGAGCCAGAAAAGACGAATGGTTTTGTTGTTTTTTAAATACAGTGAACTCCCGATTATCCGGGTCAATCGCCAAGATTATGTATAGAATAAATTTCATTTCCAGCAATATAATAGCTAACAGCTAAACTTGTGCAGTATTCTAACTTATGAAATACCCTAAATAATGAAATAGAAAAATTCGATAGCAAAAAGCATAATCATCGAATCGTGTGTTCGATTTATAGCGTCGTGACCCAATTTATGACCCTGAAGGAAGTTTTCTCCATATATCTCTGTGTCCTGGTTTCTTGGACCGTCCGAATACCAGTTATTTTCTTGATTTAAAGCATACCTGTGTGTTTTATCTTCTTAACCAGAAAGAAAATCACCAGTTAAAATTGAACCGCATGAAACTAGAACATATGTACAATCCCAAGTATCTAGGAGTCACTCTTGATCGAACGCTGACATTTAAACGGCATTTTGAAGTCATGAATGACTAGAACAAAAACTAGCAATAGTTAAAGATACTTCGAACTTATACCGCTTTATTTCTCTACAAGGTAAAATGCGTGCTCGATGTGAAATCGTTTCGCACACGCTAAAGAAGTAGGTATTGCTCTTAATGAAGCACGTACAATTAACACAAATAGAACATTTATATGAATTTTATCGCACCGTCGAATATTAGGCGGGATGTGGCAGCGAACAAAGAAAAGTTGGAAACATCTTATGACAACCGTCATCCACTTTATGGCTACACGTAACTTGCTGATAAACGGCTGAAATCTAGAAAGATCCTTCCGCGTAGAGCCGAGAAGCCGAAGAAGCCAGGCAGCATCGAAAGACTGAATTCCAGCAAGCTGAAGTATAACTTATGGAAAACCTTAAATCAAATTTGGAGTGGAACAGCTTGTATAAAATTCAACCTATATAGGTGGGGATGACCTAAAATGGTCATTGTAAATGTGGTGAAATTGAGAATAATGACTCATTTTTTTAACTGTAGTTGGAAAGATTGACTCCGTCAAGCTGTATAAAGATATCTGTTAACTTTTCTAAAATATTGGATTAAGAAATGACTATAATAGCCGACCGAATACGATACAATAATTGACGAATGATATCCCATATTCTGTCATAACAGTGCATTCATCGCTTACTTGCTACATTAGCCAGATTGCAATTTTATAAAATTCATGCTAAAAAACATTACACCCCGAGATTAAAACATTTAAGGAGTTTAAATTTTTAATTAATAATTAGTGTCATCGTTTTTTTTTTAAACTAGTTTAACGTTATTTATATTATTAGAAAAAAAAAAAAAAACTTGGAATTATAGCTGAATGTTATAGTTTTGTATCTATTCGAAAATAACAAAAGAAAAGAATATTATTACGTCATTTTATCTATCTATGAAAGAGAGTTCATTGAAATTTTGTAAATTCGGTTGTCAACTGACGAATCAATAGAGTAGATTTGATAATAAAATAGATTTTTTTTCTATTTTTTATTTTAATTATTTAATACTCATCGTTATTCACGATCTGAACCCTTTCAGTCACGATGTGTCCCCCCTTCTCGATATGGAACATGAAATTTTAGTGCTAATAAAAAGTGCATATTTTCTGATTAACGCGAAATGTTTGAATTTTTAAAAAATTTATATAAAAACGTCGAAAATTATCTAGAGTAATCTGAGATGTCGTATAAAATATACCATGTATAAAATTTATTATTTTTTTTTTCAGTCAAAATTTGATAATGTGTAAATGAAGTAGCTACAATAAGTCGATTGTAAAAGATTTCAACTAATAAAGACCAATTCTAAAATTAACCGAAAGAAAATTCAAAAATAGTTTAATTATTGACATTTCGCCGAGCAATAATCAGTGTCATCAGAATACATGTAAGAAAAAAGTAACGATACCGATTATAATCTGTCGATGTTTTCAAAATCAAAATTTCCTTACGTTAAACGATCATGCGAACTCGTGTATAAGCGATGAATGTTTTTATTTAGTCTGAAAAAAAAATTAACACACGCTTTAAAATATACACGGCATTGTAATGTATATGTGTATGTCATTGAGAAATTATATAGGTACATACATATAAATATATATATACATATTTATCTATTCATTATAATATAATTTTATTAAATTTTAAACGACCCGGAGACTAAATGAATCTAACGTTATTCTAGATCGGTTGAAAAGTAATAAGTGTCGTTTATTTTCTCGATGATCTAAAAGAACGTCAAACGATCGCTATAAATAAATTTAATACATAAATATAATGAACAAAATTTTAATAAATAATATTAAAACTCTTTTAAAATTTCGTTATAATTTGACGATCGCGACGCGGGATTTAAGTACCTTGCACAATTTTTAATAAAACACCTAAAATTTAATTATAACTTGGTTCCCACGACGGGATAGGAAATTAGACAAACCCGAAATATAATCTAATTTCGTTATATATATATATAACTTTAACGCGAATATACTATAATACAAATAAAGCAACTTCGAAGAATATTTTATATTATATTATATATATATATATATATATATATATGTGTGTATATAGAAAACATTCATATTTAAATAATTTCGTTCTATCATTATACATTTGTTTATTTAGTAATAAGCCTAAATCCAATGAATATATAAAAAATCAATTAATTCCTCGTTAATTATAGTTAAATTCGAATTTAATCAGGGAAAAAGTAAAATATAGGAAATACCCGCGCGTCTATCATAAATATGCGTCTTTTATAATGCGTATATTTTTAAACGATCTTTAATAATACTAATATTTTATTACGTGATCGATTATTCCGGATTTATTTCATTTTAGACAACTATAATACAGCGTGTTAGTCATACAGTATATACGGAAATAGGTGTCTGTGGCAAGCGTGTAAAAGGCGACGTATACATTAAAATTACTTCGTGGAAAGTAAATCCCAGGCGAGGTTATTCAACAAAATGGGCTGGATGGAGAGGCGTTGAAACTGAGGGCTAGTAAAATGAAAACGGCTTTCCAATTAACGCGAAATATATATAATAAAAAATCGATATCGATGAATGCTAAGATCAGACATATAATACAGTTATTACACCGGAATGTTTATATACAGCTGAATTCTTAGAGCTAAATGACGTTGGAAACATTTGAAAAATATTGAAAAAAAAAAGGAAAGGAAGATTATGAGAAAAATTCTTGGCCCAAGAAAGGAAAGGAAATGAATAATAAAGAGCTATATGAGAAAATAGAAGAACTATCCGATGTTATGAGAAACATAAGATTAATATTTTACGCACATATACAGAGAATCAGTGAGAGTAGACGAATAAAAAGAATCTTTTACCATTTTCGCAGATTAAAAACCAGCCCGAGGTGGTTCCTGAATACCAAAAAAAAGATCTCGATGAAGTGAAAATAGATAATTCGATGATTGATAACGGAATAGAATTCAGAAATAAAATTAAAAAGTTCGATGGATTTAAAAGAACCGAAGAAAAGCATGGAAGCGGGCGGACAGATGACAGGAAGAAAAAGCAGAGTATGAAGAAATACTGGCAAGAAAGGAAAAGCAAAAGTTTGTTGTTTTCACGTAGATGGCCAAATTCGAAGAGAAGAAGAAAGAACCGTGGAATATATGAAGAAAGGTATTATACTATAGTCATATTGCGCTAAATATGAAATATAAGTTAACAGATAGATTAACGCTGCAAGACAAAAGACGCGGTTCTTATTTGAAAAAGAATGCCATACCGTCAAACAAAATAAGAAAATGAAAATACAAACTTTTCTTAAATCGTTTTTAAATTACAAACGTACGATTTTATATATATATATATATATATATATTTTGCGATAATCAAACTTATTGGCCGATGCTCGAACACGTTCCATCGAGAATAAGGGACACTTACACGACGTCCTACGTAAGCGGTCTTGATGCGAACGCGATTGCGAAGCGAAGCGATGCGGTGACACGCGAATTCAAAGCGATGAGCGCGACGCGGCGGATTCGCGCGAAAATAACCGATTGATCGCGTTCGCTTCGCTTCGCGCCGCATCACTAGGCGAACCGCGTGACTTTGGTCACGTAGGATATTTTGTTCACTATACACAGTTTGTTATTTTCGCGCCGTGCCGTGCCGCGCCGCGTTAAAATCGCTCACGTAGGACATCGCCTTAGCCGTCTGCGTAATATTTTCAAATAAATAATTTAATATGTATTATATATATATGGAAATAAATCGTTTTTTACCTTACTAGAACGTGTATAAGCCTTGTTCAGTTGTACAAACGGTATCTCGAAAAATAACATAGTAATCATCGCGAATGCCGATGTAATGATTAAATTTTTAATCAATTTGAAGAACTGCGAAACAATGACAAATTTATGATATATATATATATAAATCATCAATAAATTAAAATAAATAAAGCCTTTATTTCACTTGAATACCCTAAAAGTGCATATACATCGTAGTAAAAATTAAATAGCCCAAATTTCCTTTTTTTTTTTAATTTTATATATATACAGCGCCCATTTTCTTCCAAATCGTGTTCTCTCTTGCTTATCTTTTTGGTCTTTTGATTTTCCTTTTCCAATGGGATCTGTTCGATGACCACACTATGTCCATTTTAGTTTTCTTATTTAAGTCATCTATTCTTGACAGCGCTCTTAATGTCTTGTTTATTTTATCAAATTTTGTAACTTGTGACATTTTTCTTTCGAAATTTGTAATTTTTCATATTACACGGCCATGTTTGTGAACCGTATGTAATACATGTATTAAATTGTGCTTTTAACGATGGACTCATTTTTGTATTTTCTTCAAAGCCCAAATCCTCTGTTTACTTCCTTGGCTGTTTTATCTTTGAATGAAATTAATTGTCCAACATATATTAGTTCTTCAACCCATTTTAATTATGTTGTCTTAGTGGTCACATATCCAAGTGCTGATAATTCGTCCTTTTTTTTTTTTTTTTTTTTGTCATTTATACTCAGTCTTACTTTTTTTGTACTTTCTTCTAATTCGTTAAGCATCACTTGTAATTTTTTCAACCGTGGAACTATAAGTGTCACATCATCTGCGAAACGTAAGTTAAATGTGTACCATTGATGTTTGTTCCATATTGTTCTCATGATAGATTCCTGAATAGTTGTTCAAACATCGCATGAAATAAAACTGTTGGTCTAACTCCTTTTTTCGATGGAAAGCTTTCTCCCTCCTGATCTAATATTATCTTCCCCTGAGTATTATTGTAACTATTCTTTATTAATCGCATATATTTCTTACGTATCTCTTGATTCTGCAAAGAAGCATAGAGGAAATCGCGATCTATCGAAGGCTTTTGTGGAAGTCGACAAATGCTAAAAATATTTCTATTTCGTATTCATCCACCTTTTCGATTAACTGCTGTGTTATAGTTTGCTCGGAAACTTTGTTCTGGAGGCTGTTGATCATCTAATTGATTTACTAGACGTGCGTACAATAATATTTTGTCGAAATTTAGTAAAAGACTTATCGGTCTATTCATATCCTCTTTAGTGTCAAAATGATCAAAAATTTACCTCGCAAAGGCATAGTCGCTCTAGCAATGGTATTTAATTCTTGTCTTCGGCTGTGTTATTATCCTGTGTCGTGGAGACTATCTGTAACTTTGCCTCTACCAAAATTGGGCAAGGATGCTTCCTTGATGAAGAATATCAGACCTATCAGTCTGATTAGTAATATTAGCAAATTATTCGAAAACATGTTGCTGATTAGACTTAGAAAACATAGCGATGCTAATGAAATCCTTAACAACTTCCAATATGGCTTTCGCCCTAACTTGAGTACTACTATACAGTTAGTTAAAATATGTGATCAAATTACCGATAATTTTAATAAAAACAAACATAATGGATTAGCATTATTAGACATTGAAAAAGCCTTCGATACCGCGTGGCATAATGGAATTCTCTACAAGCTAATCAAATACAAATTTCCATGTCATTTGATCTCTTTAATTAAATCTTATTTGACAAATAGAAAATTTTACGTAAAAATTAAGGATCACAAATCAAAAATTAGATACGCAACAGCAGGAGTACCTCAGGGAAGCATCCTTGGACCATTTCTCTTTATTATTAACATAAACGATATCCCCAACATGAAGGAAGTTAATATTAACCTATATGCTGATGATACTGCTATAATGACTTCATCATATCGCATTGATACCATCAGTAATAGACTAACTGCTGCAGTTGCAAAATTATCCAAATTCTTCTTTAAGTGGAAAATTAAATTAAACGATAGTAAAACAGAAGCAATTCTTTTTACGAGACGGAAACCCAACATAAATAGTTAGGTTAAAATTAAAAATCAGTACCTAGATTGGAAATTAAGCATTCGTTACTTGGGAATTACACTAGATAGTAAGCTGACCTTTACAAAACATGTAAACGAATCTCTATGCAGAGGACACAAAAAAATGAGCGTACTATTTCCATTATTTAACAGGAAATCTACACTGTTACCAATTAATAAACTCTTACTTTACAAGCAGGTAATATCGCCCACAATTTTATACGCCAGCCCAGTCTGGTCTAGCACCAGCTTAAGTAACATTAACAGATTTCAACAATTACAAAATCATTGCCTTAGAATAGTTCTTAACAAGCCTAGATTTACACGCATTAAAACAATGCACGAAATAGTAAATTATCCCTATATAGAAGAAACAATAAAGGTTAATACAAGAAAATTTTTTAACGTTATCATTAACCAAGTTGGTAACTATGATTATCAGTCTTTACAGCACAGGTACAAAAAATATAAACACAGACGAATAAAACATATTTTACTTGAGTAGTATATCTGTAACTAGTGTTAATCCCAGCATTCTACTTATATTAACTCTATTTTGTGCTTAAACTCATTTTAACTACGATTATTATTCACACCGCTGTTTATTTTTAATCACTTATAGTACTCTCATCGTTAGTTAACGAGTAAGCTATTTCATTTGTCCTTTTAATTTTTAAGATGCAGGTTTTTGTGGAATTTTTTCCTGTAATTTTCTTGAACATTATAATTCTAGTTTAATTCTTTGTATTTATTATTAACAATAAGTGTATCAAGGAATTTCATTTTTTTTTTCTGGAACGATATTATATCATTTTAATGTTTGTTTATACTGTACCCTACAAATAGCAAATACAAATTTTTTCTTCTTCTTCTTCTTCTCTTTACTTCCTTTTTTATGTAAAATAATATTATTTCTGTCTCATTCCGTCATTGAGTTATTTTTTTCGTAAACAATATTCTATCGAATAAACGTGTAATTTTATTAATTTAATACATCCTTCGCAATGATTATTAATTCATTTTGTAATCCCATCACTCGTTAGAGTTTTATCCTTCTTCAATTGATTTATCATTTATGGTTAACTGGTTGCAAAGATAGCGGAAAGTTGTTTAGGTGGGCATATTTGTTATTTAGAATTGAAAAAAAGGAAAAATAACCTACTCAAGAATACAATAATTCCAATAATAATTTAATCCACGCGGTAGTATAAGTAATACGCTTACATACATTTAGAACGTCACGCGGTGCATCAAATAATATTTGGTACGATTTAATTTCTTCAGTGCATGCAGGTGTTCAAACTAAGATAAACATAATAATACTAACGCGAAGTATGTCGCTATATTACTTGGCGAAACGTCGAACATTTTAAATAAGTCACAGCTGTCTTGTGTACGTTATATATACAGTCACTGCGAAAGTTGATTTTAAATAAGTCACAGCTGTCTTGTGTATGTTATATATACAGTCACTACGAAAGAAAATAACCTACTCAAGAATACGATAATTCCAATAATACGCGAAGTATTATCGCTATATTACTTGACGAAACGTCGAACATTTTAAATAAGTCACAGCTGTCTTGTGAACGTTATATATATATACAGTCACTGCGAAAGTTGATGCATTATTACGTTTATCGATATTAGCGTGTACATCGAATATTTCAGTATGTTTAAAAAGTATCATCGAATAATACGATTTAGGTAAAAAAACTTTTGACGAAAATAAACGATGGAGCAGCAACGAACATAGAATAAGGTAGGACAGGAGTTTACACATAAAAAATGTGAAAGCGAGGAGAATTTTTTTCCAGATGTCATCTCCGGATTGGGTAATTTTTTTAAAACAAATTTACAAAACGCGCACATTTGACGAATTTACCACCGTGGAAAAGAAAATGCCAAGGAACGCACCAATCCGTTGGAGAATTTATCTTACTTTCGAATAATAAGTTCATTCCGTTAATTGTGTCTATACCAACGTTAGAGTCCCTTGTAGGTACTTTTCCCTATAATTATTAGGATGTGTTTAAATGCGATTTGGACCTTCTAATCTAGTGCACAAATCGAGCGTCAAATTTAACGATGATAATAATAAAAAATAAAATTCTACATAAAAATATTATTTAAAAACGTACCATGAATGATAAACTGAAAATAAATGCGACTCTGGTGACGGCCATTCCGTTAATCATAACGATGTAATGTATTAAATAAATGCAATAACTTAATTTACTGAATACTTGAAATATATTCGCCGATAAAAACTTGTTCACGATACCTAAAACATCGGATCGATCAAATCAAATTTTTATTCATTCTTGTAATAATAAACAATTAAACGACGTATAATATGCAAAATATGTAAATTAATGCATATTTTGTAATGCGCATATTTGCGCAAATAACGATAATAACGCATATAAACAATTGATCGCGTGTTCGTTTGTTTTATCGCGTTCAATTTGTATATATATGTGTATGTCTATACACGGAATACACGTATTGGTGTTATCTTTTGTCTCTGCATTCGGTTTTTATTATTTCTATACTGTTAACGGTTCACATAGCCCTGATGCGTGCAGCTCGTACTCCCCCGCCATCAATAGGCTTAACGGCTGCGTCATGCTCAAACGGTGATAGCGCAGACGTAAACATACTGATGGAGACTGGTGGAGAGGAACATGCTTTACCTTCCTCCTCGCAACATTTCGACGTACAGCAACCCAACAGAAATAAGTACGCGCTTTCTGAAAACGGGAATTTTTCAGATAGCAGCGACGAAGACTCATTATCTGAGTTGCCTTGGTCATCTGCATCGCAGCACAATAGACTCCGTTACAACATATCGATGTGTCAAATGAAGAATCAAGTAACTTAACTAATATAGTACACGACGTTAGATAAAAATAAAACAAAGAAAACTATATTTAACGTAACAAATAATATTAAGGATAAACAGTGTAAAATACCCCGATTATATTACGAGGCACACTACAGGAAAACCATAATACTTTTATATCACAAATTAACGATCAGTTACAATATAACGTAAAAGTAAAGACAAAACGAAATAATTATATTCTATATACCAGTAATATCGGTGATTAAAGTATTACAAATTTTACAAGTTAAAAATATCGAGCATTACACTCATACAACAAAAACTCGTAAACCAATAAAAATGATATTTAAAGGATTACCTACCAACATAACTGTAGAAGAAATTAAAGAAGACATCGATCAAAAAATTAAAATAGAAAATATAAAACAATTCGTGAAAAAGAATTTAGAAAATAATCAGGTGACTTACTTAGCTGTATACACGGTAATATTTCCGGCTAACACTAGTTTAAAGGAAATTTTAAACATTAAAGTAATCTGCTATTGTTTAATAACGTGGGAAAGATACAAATCAAAAAATCCTACCATCCAATGTTTTAAATGTTTAGAATTTGGTCATGTATCCTATAATTGCTTTAAAACTGAAAAACGTTTAAAGTGTAGTGGGTCTCACTCTTTTAAAGTATGTACCGGAAAGAACGTCGTAAAATGTGTAAACTGTATGGGAAACCATACAGCAAATTCTAAAGACTGTCCTACATATATGCGTGTTACAGAATTTATTTCAAAAACAAAAAATATGCACCGACATAGTAATAATAATTTTAACAACGGTATCATTTCTCAAAGCGCCCGTAATAATACTAACATCAGTACAGTGGCGTACCCAAAAGGGGGGGCTATGGGGGCTAAAGCCCCTCCAAAATCCCGAAATGTTTAAAAATTTTTTGATTATATGACATTACAGCTAGCGATGAGACGAATATATATTAGTAATGGTTACAGATATGATACGATACAAAGGAATAACGCTCATATTATGTTATGAACAATCCGCTCTAATAGTATAGTTAGTGGCATATTAGTTTGCTTCCTAACGCATACTGGTTTAATTAAGGAACAGTCAGCGGAAAAGGAATAGCGCACGTAGTATAGACGTGTATTTTAATAGTTGAGCTCGTGACCTCGAACATTAACGGAAATAACCGAATAGGTGGATTGCGAGATTGAAGTCAGTGCGGTGGAATTCTTGCTGTCTAAAAGCCTTTAGAGTGTAATGTACTATGAAATATCAAATATTGACGGGTTAACTTTTAGCAGTTTTTATGTTCGTTTTAACTATTTTCTTTGCGACTCGTTTGGAAATTACTGTTTTTATCGACGCGACGTGTATTTTAAAAAAATGAATCGAAAAAGAAAAGCTGATCAAGGTACATTATTGAACTTTTTTTCCAAAAAAGATAAAACTCCAGTGGAAGATCAGTCCAACCTGTCCACAACTAAAAATGTGAGTACCGTAGATCCGTTTAATGAGTCAATTCAGCCTACTCAGTCTGTTTTGGCAAATATAAATGATTCGAAGTTATCTGTAAATGTAACTGAAATTCCGATCACTTCTAAAGAATTTAACGAATTCGACATTTCGTTTTATGTAAATAAAATGATTTTCCAAAAGTTACACAAGGAAAATAAATTAGACGCTTTCAATATGCATGGTTAAATTCGTTTTCTTGGCTCGTTTATTCAAAAGCTGAAGACGCCGCATATTGTAAAAATTGTGTTCTATTTGCTCCAAATGAAATTACTCGAGGTCATCAAAAATTACGATCTCTTGTTTTAAATGGATTCAATGATAGTTTTCTAAATGTCAGATCCGGAAAATGCCATCGATCGATGTTTCTTTAGATGAATCAGTTAAAACTGAAGCTGCTGAGAATAGGGCAAAACTTATTCCAATCGTCAAAACTGTAATTTTTTGCGGACGTCAAGGTATTGCCTTACGAGGACATCGAGACAGTGGCGCATTTAACCTGAAAAATCCGCCAATTGAAAATGAGGGAAATTTTCGAGCATTGTTACGAACACGAGTTGATGCTGGAGATGATGTTTTGGAAAATCATTTCGCAACTGCTGCAAAAAATGCGACGTATATTAGCCCGAAGACACAAAATGAGATAATATCCGCTTATGACACCATTATAAAATCAAAACTCGCTTTAGAAATTCAAAATGCTAAATTTTTTTCTGTTTTAGCAGATGAAACCGCTGATATATCTACAGTTGAACAATTTTCTTTATGTTTTCGATTTATCAAGATGATTTAGAAGCTTTTAAAGAATCCATTTTAAAAGCAGAATATCAAATTTGGTGCGAAAAATTTAACTCAGAAAATGAAAATTCTCAGCCTTTTCCTGTTGATGCGATATCAGCGTTGAATTTATGTGATGAGGATGTACCCAAATATTAGTACGTTGCTAAAAGTTTTTTGCACGATTCCAGTTACAACATGTACTCCTGAACGATCTCGTTTTCATCTTTAAGACGAATTAAAAGCTATTTAAGAAGCACTATGGGTGCAGAAAGATTGAATGGTTTAGCTTCATTGTACATTCTCCGTCATATCGAAGTCAAACCAGAAGTGATCGATGTTTTAATAAAAAATGGGCCAAAGAGATTAGATTTTAGAATTTAGAGTAGTTAGTAGATCGTTCCTTGTTACTTGAAGGTATAAGTTGTTTACATATATTTTTTTAAATGAAATTTTGTTGAATTTTGAGCTAAAAATTATAAGTGAGGTGTTTAACTAATTTTGTCTTATTAAATTTACTCCATTCAGTTGATTTACATCCCCCCTCCAAATAGGTAATTTCTAGGTATGCCTACGTTGACTTATTATTTTGTCTCATTAAATTTATCCCTTTAGTTGCTTCAGGTGTAGCCCCCTCCATTGGTACTTTCTGGGTACGCCTTTGTGTTTAATTATCTTTTATTTTACTGACTATTACTATTTAAAAAAAAAATTATATTACTGATGATTGTGTTGTTTACCACATTCATTGTCGGATTGTTTTATTAATACTGTTATTCATTTTGCTGATTTTTGTGAATTGTAATCTTAAATTAATATTCTTCATTTCATATTTATTATCTTTTTAAATATTCATTTTATAATGTCGTAACAGCCGAAAAGATTTGTGATTTTTCATAAAGAAAACATTTTTAGTGATTTTGAATTGTTTTTTTTTATTGTTGTTTATTTTAATAAAAATCATTATATTACACATTTTTCAGATAATGGTAATTGTGATGATAATACAAATGATGAATCAAATCATTTTGTTATTCTTCCTGAATTACAGAGAGAGAGAGCGAATAGAACGCAAAAAGGTAAAAATCGCGTGGAAATTATCTTTCATTAACTTACCCCCGTAACCGTTTGCGCAAACGAATATCAACCAACATAGACATAACGCCCATATCGGCCTGTGCAATGACGCGTAAAGACCGGCTAAGACTGCGTTATATTCGTGTGTATAGTAAATGTACAATGATAATATAACGGCGGCCGATAAACAGGTCGCCAATATCGATATCAACCAGATCCACGCCTGATAGGAAGTCACAAATTTGGTTTTAGCGTTAGAAAATTAAATTACCTAAATTGCACGTATCTAAAATAAGGACAAAATAACTCTTAAATAATATGTAATATTTTTTTTTTTTTTAAATTAAAACTTAACTTTAGAGATGAACGGAGGTGTAGACAGAGTTGACGATACGGACGAGAAAATCGCCGTGGTATAGATAATCTTACTACTATGATTAACGTGATAAGAATTAATTAAGAGCGAAATTTATAAATGCGATCACATAGACGACCACCTCCAAGATCGTTCAAACCTTCAATTGAAAATATACGTTCGTTACTATTACGAACGTCTCTTCCTTACGAAACGCGATTGATTTGCGCACATAACACAACGTTTCAATGCGTTATTGTGTTTTACAACATAATAAGCAGAAATATCCATATATCCGTGTATCGATGCTGCGTGAAGTGTGGATACTCTTAAGTTTTTTCGTTAAACATTTTGACTATTTTATTTGCAAATGATGATGTATTTATCGAAAGTCAACAAAAAAATTGCACGAAAAACAAAACAAAACTTGCTATACAGGATATATTTCGCTATATCCGCTACCCTCGCTGAAAATCACCAAAATCTTCATTCTCTCTTCCGTCGTGCATTTCAATTATCGCTCTATCAAATTATATTATGTTGACATAGAAATATATATATTTTTTTCCTGTAAATTAAATTTATTTAATGAAGCCCCACACACTTATACCGCAAACCTACTATTAATATAATTTTTTTATCGATCCCAATGAACTAGCAGACAAAAGATCTAGCAGCCACTATTCAACACTATCCGTTAACTCTTATATCCAAATCTGATGTAATCGCTTCCATCATATACAAAATAAATAAAACCTTTAGTGATATATGTAACGCTATCCTTACAACAATCACCTTACAACTATTCGATCTTATCCTCTTTTTACATAGTAGAGGTAGTTCTCTTTCGTCTCCGCATTGGTCACATTGAATTGACTCGTAGCTACATTATAAATAATACGGATCGGCCATCGTACGCTCGTTGCATCCAGACACCCTTAACACTAAATTTATTTATACAATACTTCGCGTACCGACCTCAAATTAAGTCGCACTACAACAAGTTTTATCCGACGATCCAATTGCGGTTAGTCTTTCAATTTCTCCGTCCATATAAAACACAATAATTACTTCGGGTGCTTCTGGCAGTAGCAGCAGTACACGAACAAAAAACATAACATCAAACAACTAGGCGTCACAAAAAGTAAAAAAAAACAAAAACTTTACGTTGTTTACATCGAAAGAAAACGTGTTTGAAGCCATGGTAATCAATCGTGAAATTGCAATTAACATGAAATGTTATTTCAGCTACGATATTATATTTATTGACGCCAAAAGAACAACGATCGTCCACAAAGTAGCGTTGTGACTGACCGACAAATGAAAATCTCAATGTTGCCATTGTTAGTCAGTCAGAGAAATTTTAAGAAACATAAATAATTCCGAATCTGACGAAAACGCAAGATATGCTTTCGACTTGGTGGAAAAGAATACCCCGAGTGTTATGGAAAATTCTGCGTATCCAGAGGTTAGATTGAACAGGAGCTTTACATTTCGGGTGCAAAAAAAGAAAATAAATATAACAAACGGAATTATCAGAAATCTAATTCAAACATCCTCGAAAGCAAAACCAAAAGTGTTACGAACATCAGCAATAGCATTATATATTTCGGCGGCCGAATATGTATGCCCAGTATGGGCACAGTCGACACATATGAAAAAGGTTGATCTAGCGATAAACAATACAATGTGTATAGTTACCGTGTGTCTCATACCGACCAAAGTTGATAACTTATAACTTTTAAATGGAGTAGCTCCTCCCGATATAAGAGGAAGGTCGATACTGATGTGGAATGAACTAAACAACTGCGGGATACTCTACTTCCAATATATATAAGCTGAAGCAGAATAAAGAGTTCCTTACATGTAATCAAACAAATACCAAATATATATCGGTGGAACGTGTAATTAGGTGGAGGAAGCAGAACCCTTAAACATGTAAAAGAAATCTCTGTACCCGACTTCAACAGAAACTGGTATGCAGAATACTTAATCGAGAATACATAGTGTGATCGAATAAGAGAGAATATGTCAAAATGGTAATTGACGGAGGATCGGACCTGCGATTGTGGAGAGAACCAGTTTATGTAGTCATTTATGAAAATACAGACTTCCCTGGTACTTATGAACACGAATCAACGTGCGACTTGCAAAGTACCGGTCCGAGAAACGTAGAGGACTGCACTACGAATTGCACGGTAATATAATTAAAAATTTATTTGTTATTATTATTACTATTTAATTAATAAAAAAAGATGAAGAAGCTTCTAATACAAACATACCCGCGATATAATTAGTTTTTTATTTTTCATGCGGTAAAGCATATCGCCGAATAATAATCCGATGAAGTAAGGAGTCGCTCGCATGTGAGTTTTAACGTATAACTCTGAGAAGTAACTTCTAGAGTACCGGATATTACTATAAAAAGGAGCAACCGCATATAATTTTCATTTAAAAATACTATCAATAAAATAAGATAATAAAAATTATCTTATTCTAAATTTTATACTATTAAAGATGATAGAAATTACATAGTGACACTTCTTTACGACTAGATTTTTAATTTCGTCCCTACCGTACCGATTTCTGATTTGCAAATAACTCGTCATTTACCGATTATCTATGAATAATCGATAAACAACTGACCATAAAAAAATGTTCAGTAATTAAAATATTGTAGAAGTATTTACATGTTAAATTAAACAGGTAATTCAGGAATTGCTTGCGAAACTATTTTAAGATTCAGTGTTGAATTCTCTCTCCAATACTAACTCATTTACTAGTGGTCGCTGAAAAGTCAACGATTGGTGCGAAACATACATCATTTCGGTACTGTGGTTATTAAAAACTAGAATCAGATAATATAGTCTATGTTGCCCCCCCACTATCACTACAAAACTCAGAAATAGGGACATGGAAATTAAATAGACGACGCCGATATAATGATAAGCGATGAATACAGGTAACGCGATAATATCTTGTTTAAATTATCAGTTACAACATGATCATTACCGGCAAGATCAATTCATGTATAATCAAATTATTCACGAGTAATATAGGAAAGTGTTTTCAATGTACAAGGTAATAGCGGTAGAACATTGACTGACAGCATTCAGCTGTGGGCGGTTAAGTGGAAAATTGAAATCAGCAATCAAAAATCGGTTCACGTTACTTTCACAAAACGACGTCAAAATTGCTCACCAGTCTTTTATAATGGTCACGCTATACCACAAGTACGCCAAATATTTAGGGCTCATTTTAGACAAGGAAAAAACTTGCATTGTTGATGCAACAAATGTCCCCAGGTCGAACCTCTAAGCTAAGCCTTGGAAATAAAGTACTATTATATAACACTCTTATTGCTACTGTTTGGAAGTATGGACTTGAATTATACGGATCAACTGCTAAATCAACAGCAATTTCAGTCCAGCTGAGGGCAATCGTAAATACGCTCTATTATGTTCGCAACAGCATCATACACAATGATCTGGATATACCTACGGTTGCGACTATATACAAACATCAGTATAAGAAAATGCATGAAAAATTTGATCAAAATTCAAATCCGCTTATAACACGGATGTCAACATTCACTCTGCCATATAAGCATCCAAGAGGACTGAAAAGAAAACAGTACGAGATGCCCTTGGAGTTCATGAAGATTAAATAGTGCCTGGCCTAAGCAAAACAACCTATTGGGACAAGTTTTTCTGAAAGAAAAATAATTTTAAATTGTGTTTATGACTTCTTGGTCGGTACAGGAAAAAAAATCGAAGAACTTGAAGAAGAATAGAATAAGAGAAACTGGCACATAATATCGGGTTTAAAAGTTTGATTGTAACAAAATACATATTGTACTGCAGGGCTATTGACTGCTTAATTGTTGACGACAAAGCGGTGGACAAAGTATTATAATATCCTAGACGCACATAAACAGAATAATCTTGGATGACAACTGGTACAAATTAATTATCGGCAATCGCGCGATAATTTAAACTCAACTATGTAAATGGTGATGGTTAGCGAACGGGGAGAGTACCAGAAATTAAATGCAATTAATGTATTTTTAAAGAAAACCCGAAATATAAATATGAATAAGTTTGAATTTTAACTTTAAAAAAATAAGTTGATTATATCATCCGCAATAATCTGAATTTTATTAGAGATGTAAAGTGCTTAATATAATTTAAATCGATAACGACTATAGATTATTGAGAGTTAAATTAGATCTCAGTGTAAAGTTGAAGCAACATTACAAGATCGAAAAAATAAAACATGTAAAAAAGTAAAAACATCTCGGTTCAATAGTAACCGAAGATGGAGGAAGTGATCAAGAAATAAGGTCCGGAATATATCGCAGGCGAAAACCACATTTATGAAAAAGAAATCATTGTTAACAACTAAAAATTTAAATACAGAAATATGGAAAAGGTTAGTAAAGGTTTTTGCTTAGAGCGTCCTTTTGTATCAGAAACTTGGGTTATAAACAAATGGAGACAAAAACAATTAGAAGCGTTATGATGTTCTAAGGATCATTAAAGAAAAACGCTGTTTAATGAAATATATAGGAGAAAGAAGATGCAGTTGGATAGGACATATTTGAAGAAATAAGAAATATTTAACAACAGTAATCGAAGGACGAGTAAATGGAAAAAGATCACGGGGAAGACCGAGACAAAAAATACATCACCCAAATAAATAATGGAAGATGCAAAAGGAAATTACCAGGAATTGGAATAAAAGGCGAAAACGAGAAATTTGAAAGTAAAGTGCTCTACATATTAACTACCGATAGAATGATTGAGGAATGAAGATTACAAATCCAATGTCAGGAAAAATACTGAACTTGAACACGCAATATATAAGGTAATTATTAGGAAATGTATAAAATATAAATATTCCTCTTCTTCATCGTCGCGTCATGTTCGATAGACAACTTCAATTTTTAACTCAGGGTATAACAACACGTCAACATAGTTTATTACGCTTGAATTTGACATTTCTGCCTGTCATCGTAACTTTTGTCTTAGTTCTATTTATAATTGGTCTACAAAATTTCCATTTTTAACTCAGAATATAACAACACGACCGCGTAGTTTATTACGCTTGAATTTGACACACTTCCGCCTATCAGTATAACTTTTGTGTCATAGTTCATAATTAGTCTACAACGTTATTTTATTTATTTTCAGGTGGAATAACATATTTCCTTCGCAATTATTTATAATAAAGGTGTCACCTGCATGTCGCGGATTACTAATCACCTATTACGATCTCATTGTTACGATCATTGAAGTATCTTCACCGACTGGAGAATCACGATAATCCGTTAGCGATCGCATCTATGGATAATTACGAGGAAGTCAAACGTATATAGAGAAGAAAAATCTTCGATTTTACTGCGTAATTTAATTTCGTAAGTACCGTGGTTGCATTTTTGTCACGTTAGTTTTTCCTGTCCTTTAGTTTCTTCTTCTTTTTCTACTTGATCGTGTTTTCTCCTATCCATCTCCTTTCTAACTTCTTCGCTATTCTTTACCGCTCATATAAAGATCTATTAGATAGCTTTCAAAGGCTAGTTGTAAAAAATAAAAATAATAGAATACAAGTGCCATCATTTTTGAGAGCTATCATATCATATTATTAATATATTATATATATATATATATATATATATATATATATATATATATATATATATATATATATATATATAATTATTTTTAGAAGAAAAAAAGTTTATACAAATATCATGTACCGGATAAAATGTTGTTGCAACTAACCGTAATCCGAACGCATACGTCCATGGAAACTGATGACTCACGGTTGACCAATAAACTAGCGACGTCGAAACGACGCACAATAAACAAATTATCAGCTTTCCTAATGCAGGTTTTTTGTACATTATCGTAAGTAATACAATGCTAATGCAGTATAGGTGCATATCAGCACTCAGATACCAAGTGTGCGGTAAGCACTGAAAACATAACATCAAACAACGTCACAAAAAGTATATAAAAAAAAATACACATCGTTTATATCGAAAGAAAAATTTTTTGAAGCCATGGTAGTCAATCGTGAAATCGCATTTCAAATGTTATTTCAGCTACGATATTATATTTATTTATATTTTATTTACTATATTTTTATTTTAGGACGCTCGACTACAAAGGCCATATATTTATCTTTATTGACGTTTGAGTTCTTTACAAAAAAAAATAAATAAAAAAAACTACAGATTTTACACGAAATTAATTAAGATATCGATATTAATAATATAATCAGTTATTGTTTTTTATCTCGGTTAAAATTGTTAATACGTATTTTTGGGCAATCTATTTAGACGTTACGTACAGGTAGCTGACATTAGCATTCACCGCAGAATGTAGTTCTGTCTTCTGGGAAATGTGGTCGTGTATTAGATCGGTATGTCTCATTCTTAAACGGATCTTAATTTTTTCTTTTGGCGATTTTGTCAATCAACGCTACATATATAGCGTCAATTTGATCGCATATAATTTTTGGTTCTGGTTGTTCCGATTTGTATTTTTTCGTATAAATCAATGTGTTTTAACGCGATCTAATTTTCTGGTATATTTTATTGGGGTACAGGTTTAACTGCTGGTCTCGTTATTGTTGACTTCAGTTTCTAGAATTGAGAGTAATAGTTTTGGATTGATCGTCGCTGACTGAAAACGAGTCTAAAGAAACGATTTATACAAGACCGAATAGATTTGTTTCTGCTAGTATGTAAAGTATAGGATTTTTCAGCCCCACGTGACGAGGCGCATTGCTACGTTTTGAATTGTGTCGAGTCTTTCTAATCTTGTGTCCAGCCTTTCTAATCTGTCTGGTATTGCGCTGTTACACCGAATGGAACTGTAATTTAATTTACATCATATTAAACTTTTATCTCGTATTATCGATAATTTCTTTTCTCTGCCTCCACTTGTGTGCATCATCGTGTTAATATTTAAAATTTTACGGCGTTAGATCTGAAGTAGATCGATTCATCCACAGTAGTTTTCTATCGACTGTCATCCTTAACATTTTAATTACATTTTTGAAGTTACGATTAGTCGCTGCTCATGGTTAAAAAATACCGCGATTGCAATAAAATCTAAACCGTATACACAAACAAAATTCTTTTTTATTTCACACAACAACAAAAAAAAGTAACATTAATAATATTAAAGTCAACAAAGCGTAATACAAGAACCATTTAAAACTGTAATCAGAAACATCCTTAACATTTTAATTGCATTCTTGTCGTTACGATCAGTGGCGGCTCGTAGTTAAAAAATCTAGCGGTGACAATTACACCCCCCTCCAAAACATATACACGCACAAAATTCTTTTTTGTTTCACGCAACAACAAAAAAGTAACATTAATAATATTAAAGTCGACAAATTGTAATAGAAATATAAGAACCATTTAATTTAAAACCGTAATTAGAAAAACTAAAAATTATGAAGTTAGATTATCGATCCTAAGACAAAAAATTGAAATATTAAACCGAAATATATTAAAAATTTGTTTTCGCATGAATAAGTACAACATTTATACAATTAGAAAAGTATAAAAATTGTTTAAAATATTAAAACGAAACAATTCCGTAAACTCTACATATAATGGTTAACTTATTTTTTCACAATTTACAAAAGACAATCCTCTGAAAATGAAATTAATAATAAAGCTTCAGTAAGGAAAAATTCTACGTATATTAACATAGGCCAGTAATAATACGAACAGCATCAACTGTAAAAAAAAGGTAATAATTAAATAATTACGTCGCACATGACAACAGTTAAAGAAAGAAACAGTAGAAATTCTAAGAAGAAAAAACTAATCTTGGACTGACTTCTTCAGGTTGCATTCAGCAACTGTTGTATCTAGGCATTTCAAAGCACTTTTTAAAAGATTTTTTAACTTTTTATAATATATTCTATGAAAATACATCATTAGCTTGTTTTAATCTCTATAAAATAATTAGTACTTTTTACTATTTTATTACATCACCAATTTGTATGCTGTTTCGGATATTTTTGATGGTGGTGCAACCATGCAACCTTTATGTGCAAGCCGCCACTGGTTACAATAGGTTTTCGGTATATTGTAACGTTACACAAGAATGGTCTAGGTCGTTGTGTGCTAAAAGTTACGTATTCTCTTTTAGTTATGGAAAAGGTTAATCATATCTGACAATTTCAGAAGTTGGTGCATCGATTCGATGGTTTGAATGTTTTTTCCAAATAAATAAATAATATGGTCATTGGTGTGGACATTGCGTTCAAATGAGGTTGATATTTTTTTCGGATGTGCGTAAGATTACAGTAATAAATAATGCTGGGCTAATGATAGTAGTACCTTGCTATATTCTCTAGACGACTATGGGATTAATTAACGCAAAATCGAACAAACATTCAGAGACGTCTTAAAACATGAACAATTTCAAACGATAAAAAAATTTGTCTAAAATCACTAAACGTTTTATAAAAATTACAAACCTTTTCGTCTATTAAGCCATTACCAAGTGAACATATAATAAAGATATAAGAAATATAAAGCGTAAAAATATTAATTTATGTAAACAAATTTATAAAAATTAAACAACATGAAAATTAGACTGATTAAACAACACAATCTACTCATCAGAAATATAAAATATAAAAGTACTTAAAATATACAATTTATAAAAATTAATAAAATGAAAAAATAGTACTTATAAAATAATCCCATCGTGAATCTGTTAAACAATCGCGGACATCGCAATATTGGTGCAAACAATGAAGCTGACACAGCGCCAGCGGATTCATGTAATATAACGCCGGTTCCGGTCGTACCAACGACATGTAAAGATATGACGATTCATATATATGGAACAAGATGAAGTCGATAGCAATGGAACGATTCTCCATCCTTCCTTATTACGATCGTAGCATCGCAAACCCGATAATGTCAACATCCAGACGGAAAGATGTGGTCCTCTTTCGCGTTCGGTCCGGACACACACGTCTTACGCACCAGTTCCTGTTCACCAGGGAAAATCGGCCTACCTGTCCTGCATGCAATACTCCTCTTATCATCACTCACATCCTAGTTTTCTGTCCAGCATATACCTTTCAACGTCAGCTTGCTGGCCTTCCTGTAAACCTTCCCAACATATTACAACGCACTTCATCCGCCGAGACTAAACTTCTTCTCTTTCTCAAAATCACAAACATCCTTCCTCTAATCTAGTTCTTAACACCTTTCCTTCCGTGCCTCTGGCCTAAGTAGCATACGGTACGGTCACAAATCAAAAAGAAGAAGAAGAAACAACGCAATCTACATGAGCAATATCATATTTTATAAACGTACCAAAAGCAGAGAAAATAAAAATGAATAAGAATTTCTAACATAAAAATTGATTGATTCTTATAAAAGGTTTAGCGATTTTAACTTATTTCTTATTGTTTTTTTTTAAAAAAAAAAAAAAATTAAAAAAAAATCACTACATTCCATATTTGTAAAATTATGAACAATTTTGGTTTACAAATTAAAAATATCGTGAAATTCACACAGTACGTGTACCGTGTTGTAGCTTTTGTTAAGGAAAATTCAACAATTTTTTCTTTCAGCAGATTATCGGGCTATCGCAAATAACGGAGTTCATTTTTTCTTTTTTTTTCGCGCTATATTATCGATAATTAATTTATACTAACCATTTTATTCGGTTCGCTGTTGATGTAGTTACTGATATAAAGTAAATTATAGAACCAATTGCTTTCGCATGAGGCACTTAAATCTTGAACAGAAGCCTTCCAAATAGGTCCTGAACCCAACTGATACCATAGTTCAGCTGAGAAAAATATAATCACCGCGTATATAGGGGTTAACCTGAAATTACGTTGAATTTTCGAAAATAACTTTTAACATAATTTCAATGTCGTTTGTCATCGTTAATAACACGAATATAATAATATTGACGAATTTTTAAAAATATTTTTAATAATACCGACTATTTTGGAATAGTATACCACCTTATATAACGGTAAATTATGTAAGTAATCGGGCTCATCTCAACTTGTTTCTCGCGATCAGCTCTGTAATTATAACTGTGTAATAATCCACCCATAAGCATAAACGAATCCACGGCTATTATAGTATTAGCTAGCAACATCGATGGTACTGAACCGGTAATCTGAAAATTAATAAGATAATTGTTTTATTTCGTTTATTTATTTTTTAATATCATTTCACTTTTTATTTCGTCGGCTCCTGTTATTATACATTACAGCCACTGATATGTTATTATATCTGTAATATTAAATAATCGAGTAATTAAGTATCCATCGTCGTTAGTCTGCGCTATCCCCTTAGAGCCTCATTATTTCGCATGTTTCATCTAATTTGTTGTGAGAATATTAAACGTTTGACCATCAACTACTAAACCTAACGAGACTTACGTAATTAGCTTAGTTTATTAATTAAAAAAAAAAAAAATCATTTTTCAAAGTAATGTAGAAACATTAAAACAACAAAAAATCGATAGTGTCCACGGCGCGTTAAAAAAATTCTCAATACGAAAGAATCGTTTCATTCCAAAATTTCTTATCAATTTTTAACGCAAACGAAATTCAAATTCCTTCTGTTTCGCAATTACCAGCTCCTGTAAAAACGTTTGACTTATTTGCTGACATACAGGCTGGACAGTAAATTTACTTGGAAACTGCGTATGTTGTTGCTCAAAAGCAAATGTTTAAAAACGTTTTTCATTAATGAAATATCTCTCACAAATATCGATTTAAAACTGCAGTTGCAGTTTTCTCTATCGATACATATAGATTAGTATCATTTTTGACGTGGAAATGTATGTAATATATTTTTGCTCGGAACTATGCTTCAATTTCTAGTCCATTAAAAATTTAATCTCTCAACTATTAATACCGTCTCTTCTGCGTGAAAAAAGAAAAAAAAACGATTCATTAATTACAGTATTACGTTGGGTAGGCTATAATGGCATATACAATAAAAAAAATTTAAAAAAAACCTTTCAGTCATAAGTATAAAATTTTGACAAAAAATTATAAATTTATACAGGTGTTTATCATACAATACTGTTTCCTGTAGATAATTTATAATATATTTATATAAATATTTTTATAATTCAGACATTTCACGTCGGCCAGAAAATAAAAAATGTCGGCATTAAAGTTGAATGTACCATATAATGGACATCATGACTGAAGGGGTTCCCGGATATACGCGGTTGTTCCGAAATTATTATATATAATTATAAATATATACCGCGAAAATAGTTTAAAAATTGTATACCGTCTCTTCTATTCATACCTGTTAAAAAAAAATACTTGTTATAACTACACGAATTCAGGAATTTTATTTCCCCGAGTGTACAATTATAAGGCTATTATAGACAACGAGTTAGTCCATAGAGGCCCACTCCGCGCTGCAAACAAAATCCATTCTTCCGTCTATTTACAAATTACTTATTAAACTATTTTTCATCCGTGTTTCGCTTTCAACGTTCCTTTCTTAAATTCGCCCTATCTATGCTCAATCTTTTTCCGTTTATAACTTAACTAAACACTATCTGTTTTTCAGTGCTGCGATAGATCTGGCAGCTGAAAACGTAAACAAAATTTTACACTATACGATAAAGTCAGATATTCGATAATACTTTACAGCCTGCGAAAATGATAAAGAACATTACCATCGATAAAATGTCATCGCTATTCTTGTAAGGCGTAGATAACTCGCGAACCATCTGATGGCACAGTATTACGCTTATAGTCGATATCATGCGAATTCCGTGTAATGACGATAGTACATTTTCCCTTGTCGATACGTGCCAAAGGTACGACCAGTTATTTGATAAACAAACCGAACTGCTGAAAGTGGCTAATGAACATGGTTTAAAATTTTACGAAATATGATTACAAATTTTATGTAAATTGAAAAACTGCGTTACGCGTTCTATATATTCTTAATATCATTATTAGTATCCGGCCGAGTTTGTTCGGTATAATTTTTCTGTTGTAAAATCCTGTTTTTTTTTTTTTTTTTTTTGAAAATATAAATAAGAAAAACCTTGACATAACTATTTTAATCGTGAAGAATTTCGTTTCACAAATTTCCGTAGTCGTAACCAAAAATTTCAGTTTTACTATGAGACCGGTTTTATTTTTGGAAATAAATTTTAGAATTTTTGATCTGGTTTTTCCTTAAAATAACCCCCCTTTCATAGATGAAAACATATTCCCGGAAGATTCGCTACCTTAAATCAAGATGTAAAATTTTAATTATATTTACTAACGCGTATGAAAAGCAAATTTCTAAGTGTTATAATATGGGAACGGTTAATGCGATGGAGCTGTACTTTTTATTAACGTACATTTTAAGAATCAATAAAAAGACGACAGGGAAAAAACTAAAATTACAACATTTTACGGGGTACACCCGGGGTAATCAAAATTTCAAAATTCGTTTATTTCAATACAGACCATTTTTAATTGCTTAATAAATTATAGACGTGTACGAAATTTTATTTATTCGAGATAGCCTAAATTTGATCACACTATAATACTACTGTAATAAAAAAAAGATAAAGAACAAAGAAGTTAAATCGAAAAAATTTAAATACAACAAAAAATAAAATAAATTAAAAGCAATTACTAGATAATCGTATAAAAATTTTATAAAAAGGGAACAAATTTGTGTAACCGAAAGTGAAGCTACTAAAAAATGATAATTCGTAGAAAATTAACATTTTCGGTAAAAAATAAGCGTATTGATATAAATATTCTTTTTTATCGATAAAATTATAATTTTTATTCCCGGAAAAATAATAATATAGACGATATTTTAGTTCAAACGTATATTTTTAAAAATAGCACAGTTTTCAATGACTAAATAGTAGATAAACGAAAATATACGTTCAAATGTAGCAAAAACGATTTTCACTTCGTTATTTTAAATTAATTAAAAGTCAACGTCATGAAAATTTATAAATTTATAAATTAAAAAAAAAAAACAACGAATAAACATATACTTACAACATTTTCTATGAATCCGGTCTGTAAATAATCTCTGAAAAATTTGACTGCTGACGACAGTAAACGCTAACACTAACAGAACCCAAAGGAGCAGTAGACATCTTAGAAATACAAAAAAATAAATAAATAAAATAAAACAGGAACGTCATAAATTACTTTATACTGATTAAAAGTTTACAAAAAACGTGTTTATACACACACACATATATATATACATAATGTATATATATATTATCGTCGTATTGTTCGTGTCGAACATCGTTACTATTGTATATTATTTTTGCATGCAAAATAGGCTACCACTCAACGGGTGCGCGTGAATATTAATATTTTTTTAATTATTATTTTTTAAAACCCGATTCCGGACCGTATAGGTGGGGCAAATTTATTTTTCATATTATACGTATAAAGATGCAGAGAACTAGTGTATTTAAAAAAATAAATATACAACCGAAGTGTAGCAAAAAAAAAATAAGGACCAACTACATATTATAATAAAATAAACTTGTGTGTGTGTATAATAGTCCTCTGGAAGTGTTTTTAGCCTGAGGATAGTGACAGGTTGTACACACGGTCCCATATCCATGTACGTGTAAATAAGAGTGTGTAAAATGTCGCTACTTTCCCCTGAAAGAAGAAAATTAAGAAAAAAATATTTATCGATTTATACGAATTAAATAGATCCAATTTACATTTTGATAATCAAAAATAAACATCTCATTTACCTGTTTTTTTTTTTTTTAATCTACTGAGATGACAGTAAATATCGGATTATGATCGGATCGAAGTTGACTAACAGAAATAGGAAGTGACATAGACACATACTTTACAATAGCAAAATAAATGACACACCATTTATAAAGGATGAAAATAAGTAAGTTCTCTCGGAGCAAGAATAAATTAGTTCCCGTTGATAATTGATATATTACCAGCTGTATTATTATTGAAAATATAGCGTTGAGTTTTCCATATACTTCTTATAAATATTATTCACCGGTAACTTTAGTAGATAATATTTACTTTCAGAGTGATATTAAAAATTTTTAATCTCTTCTTAGAAAACGACGAAAATTTTACTAAACGGAATTTGTAAATATTGTAAAGAAAATTTCCGCCTTAATTAATAATAAGATATATTTGACGTTAGTAGATAACTTACATAATTATTCCGCTAACTATACCGAGAGAAACTGTATCATCCGCAGTATAACAAGAAGTTACATGCACCGTCGAAAAATATCTATAAGGAGCATTAAGGAAATCTTTACGTTCGATGAGATCGTCACCGGAACAAGAGGACGGTATACACTGGCCCCACGTTAAAGATGATCGAAGATTTAATATACGTTCGAACGCGTTCGTCTGTGAATTAATAATAAATCGTTAATATATTATAGTCGCGATGATCGTCATTCCACCTATAGTTAAGAAAACAAACCTCGTTTAAGAAGTCGGCTTTTCCTTCCAGAGTACAGTATTTTCCGATAAAGCGTCCATTATTGACTTTTAAACATTCGTCGAAATCGCCTAGATCGATGCCACCGGTTAAAACGGACGACGGATATTTGGAAGAAGAATCGACCACTGCGAATAATAATAATAACAATAATAATAATAATAATAACAATTTGGTGGTGGAAAAAAAAAACGAGATGTCAAGTTGAAATGTCAAGCATTATGGCGAAGGTAGGATTGTATCTTTTCAGGAGACGAAATTTATATCTAGCTGTAAAAATGTTCCTAGTATAATAAAAACTCGTAACGGAATAATCAGAAAGTGTAGAAGAATTTAAATATATATAGGGGTTAAATTAATGCTGGAGATAAAAATTTTCACGGGAAAGAAAACATATAATTGAAATGGGTTTTCAATTAACAACGGGCACATATAATAAAAAAATCGATATACAAAAATGTTAAAATTATATAACACCGTCATTAAGCCAGACTGCTTGTACGTCGAATGCCTAAACTTGACTTCGAATAATGTACTAAAGTGATATCAAGGAAGGGAAAATAATTCGAATAATAACGGTCTCTAGGCAGGGTGAATAATGTTAGTAATTAAGAAGCAACAAGGACGTCCACGTGAGCAATGAAAAAGATCATCGACTTAATTAAGAAAACAAGAATCATGTTTTACGGACACACTAAAACAATGGATAACAATCGCCTTACAAGAAGAATTTTTGGCTTAAAATTTCAAAAACAGATTAGCGTGGATAGTGCAAGCTGAAAAAGATGTCAAGAAAAATCAAAAATAGAAACAAGTTTAGACATAGGGTTCAAAATTTTCAAAGATTACACGAGATTATAGTAAAGAGAAGAAGAGGGCGAATAAGGACGAAAGAAAGAAGATACACTCGGAAGGAATAAGAGATAGTGGATAAGAAAAGAGAAGGAAAAGGAAGGAATGATTTTGTAAATGACATTATGCGAATATTTTTGTGGATACCTAGAATCGATTTAGAAAAAAAATTAACAATAACATTGCTAATGACGATGGTAATAATAGTAAATAATTATTAAAAAATAATCAAATAAAATATATTTTCGAAACTTAATATATTTAACAATTCGTAATGCTGAATAAGAATCCAATTATTCGCACAAATACACGAGCATCGAGTACCAGTGTATCGGCATACGGTACTCGCATTTACAAGCTCTACTTTAAAAAATAGTGTTCGCGTTGCGGATTTAAAATAATTCGTTTTAGTCGCTGTTATAATTTTTAGAAGCGGGTAGTAAAAATTCACTGGCTTTTGATTCTGCCCCATAAACCCGATGAATAATACCGCATATTAGGACATTGCGATATAAGGCTGTATATAGACTATTGTAATAAACAATTTCATTTTATTATTTTACTTACAATTTCATTATTTTACGTTAGTTCAAAATCGAATGTAATTCCGAACATTTTAATGCGCTCTCCTTATTATTTATTTAATTCACCTTCATTGGAAAAAAACTACAGTGATTATACACACATATGATGCATCTATATACCAAACTTCATCGACCTATCTTACACCCAACCAATCCCAAGTATATTATTTACCCGAGTCAGTATCAGTTTTTACAGCAGAACTTCTTGCAATCTATAGAACTTTAAAATACATACCTAAGCAAGGGCAGCTAAATAAATATATAATATGCACAGATTCGTATAGCGCTCTTCAAACATATTCAACGACGCATCGAAAACACAAATACAGATACTTTCAACCTAAAACACATAATCACCAGCCTTATCTCCGAGAACAATCAACTTGTTCTTCTATGAACACCATCTCATTCAAGAATATCCGGGAATGAAAACGTTGATAGAATAGTTAAAACGTCTCCTACAAATCTAAAAACAATAAAATCAACGCACATTACCGATTTACATACAGTCCTTTCGTAAACAATTAAAACACATCAAAAATTCTACAATGTGCACATACGCACTTGTATCAAATCGAGATTAGGAAATTGTAAAACAGCAAACCAGAAAGAGAGAAAACCAGAAAAAAACGCTAACTAGACTACGCACAGGACACACGTTATACTTCACAACAGGGATCTGCCATGAATGCAATTCGCAATTAAATATAAACCACGTATTATTAGAATGCACCAAATACAGAAGCCAACCTATAAAATATAATCTAAACTATTATAAAAACAATACTGCGAGATAACCCGAACAAAGTTAAAAATCTTTTTTTCAGTATCTTACAGACATTAACTTAATAAATAGTTTATAACCGACTTTAAGACGCAAATGATCAATCGAGCGTCCATAAATAAAATAATTAAAAAAATAAATAAATAAATAAGGTAGTCAATCGATACGCATAAGTGAAATATATTTTTATTTTTTTAATACCATGACGCTCAAACTTAATAATGAAAATTAAAATTTATTTCAAGTTTCTGTTTGATTCAAAGTAATTCGTAAAATAAGACGCCTATGCGTGATAATAAAATAAAATAATTTCTTCACTCGCGTTACATGTATTCATAAACTTACAAACCCCATCTTTACACATAACACAATATTTTTCGAATAAATGCGATAAAACTGGCGCATTATTAAGAAATTTCTAAAAACTATCAATAAGACTTATTATATAAAGACAATGCAAGTATGAATTCAAATAAAACCTAATACAATTACATATATATACCTCGATATATCGGAGTTGTGATCTTATGAATTAATGAAACAAAATAAAAAAAAATAGTTAATCGCGATAAAAATTTTTATTAGCGCGATTTTGTACACTTGATAATGACGTAACTGTCGAAAAGCTTCGCTCTAATTAAAAATTTTATAGCGGTTAACTGCGTTTATATTTTGTTTTATTAATACATATTCGTTAATTCTCATATAATAAATAAGTTAAAATCTCGTTTAATGCTCGTGAAATTTGTCAACGCTTATTATATAAAAAAAGATAAATGTTTAAGCGTACGTTTCCTACATCTTATTATAATTTTTTTTTTTTTTTTGGCTTCCATACAGTTTCCCCTTATCTGTATATTATGGAATGAATAAGAAAGGGAATTGGGCAGATTAAGTAATGTAGGGACGAGTAAAATTAAATAATGATACCAAAATCTCTAAAATATAGGAGTATAGGGTCGTATATACTTCAGCATTTTGAAAAGCTAAGAGAAATGCAATATTTATAGGAAACGGAACTTTAAAGCTGTGAAGAGCTTGATAAAATGCAACAAGAAAATTACTATGATGGGAACACTCGAGGATAACATGGTCCGCATCGGCCACTAGATTGGTATCCGTAGGATGAGAGCAATTAGGAGAACTAATAAGTTTCAACTTGTGTAACGAAGCAGGAAGGCGACTACTGCCGAGTCTCAGTCGACAAATGGCAGTAATAAAACCCCAAAATTCGATCGTTTCAACTTTAATATTGTAGAACCATGGATTAGAAGGTATGTCTCGGGTTTCATGGATTTGTAATGCCTTGCAGTAAATGGATCGAACCACAGATTTTCCAGTATTCCTTATGGGCATATTTAATGTACGCTAAGAGATCTATAGGAGTATAAAACAAAAAATTCCCTAATGTAACCGTTGACTAAATGATCAGCTAGATTATTGCCATGGATACCGCTATGCCCGGGGATCTAAACAAATTTAACTCTCACACCGAGCGAGTTTAATCGGCATATGTAATTAGAAATTTTATAAATAATTGACGGTAAACGAGAGTTGAGCTGTGAGCGCTGTAATGCTAGCAAACAAACTTTTAGAATCGGAGAGGATCAGAATATTTGTAGATGGTCGATTTATAGATACATATCGAAGAGATTGAAGAATAGCTGTAGCTTCTGCAGTAAAAAAAGAGCATATTCTATTCAGTATAAATGTTTTTAAAATGTTGAGAGCGGGGATTACGAATGCAGCTCCGGCTGAAAAAGAGCACTTCGAGCCTGAAAATTAGAAGTTAGGATAGTTTCTACTAATCAAGGCGTAAAAATTATAATTGGCGGTTAGTGGAAGAACATTGTTCTTAAATGAGGAAAACAGTTGTATCTTGATATTAAGGCTAACGGTATTCTACTGAGACGGGTAGGATGGAAGTAGAATATCACTGTACCTAGAAAGATGACCAGAGGAATGACATAACAAAGGACGTCGAAGTGTAGAGAAACGCCAGTTGTGAAAAATTTCTAAGTATAGAATATACAAAGAGAGGGCGATATGAGTGAATGCTTTTAGAAGAAATTGATCTGAAAGAAACATTCTTCGTAAGGATAGAGGGGGAACCTTAGCCTCCATCACGAGAGCAGGTACAGCGGTAGTGCTCCTAAACGTCTGCGTAAGCACTCGTTTTGAATTTTATCTGGCCTAGAAAGGCAGTGATTAGAAGCATTCCAATAATGTAATACAGCTTGGCAGAATTTCCCCCCTAATGTAAAATAAGACACAATCGTGGAAGCTGAATAAATGTTATTGACAATTTGTTGTTTACGATTCGTTTAAACGATTTTTAAATTCCTCACAGTAGAGGGAATTATATTCGATCGGGCCGGTGTATTATAAAGCCTGTCCCCTCGTACGTGATTTATTTGTTTTGTACATGTAATTTTCGCTCTATGATTTTATCCTACTATTATCGAATGCAATTTCATATGTACTAGCGTTGTACAATAGGTGATATTCGTATATATAATAATGATATGATCTGTTAAATTGATAAACAAACCGAACAACCCTGCCGTAGGCTTAAGAAGATCACAGATACGGTGAATATAATCCAAAATTAGAAATAGAGAATGGAAAAATAAGTAGCGTGTTGCGGGTAAAATAATTTGTTCGATACATCCGAGTAATTTTCTACGTATAAAAACTTAATCGCAAACGTAAATCAAACGATGATTTATCGTAATTATTACGCGGAATTTCGAAAAACGGAAAACTTACTATATCTTAATTAACAAAAAAACGGTATAAAAACAAATCGCTATAAAAATTATTTTATTAGCGCCATGCTTTTCCGACAATCACGTCATTTTCGATCATATACCAAAAAAAAAAAAGGTTCCGTATAAATTAACATAATTACTGTTAAAATTTATAACATTTTTGTATATGCTTGAAAATTAAGTTATTGCCGAAAAGTTTTGCGTTAATACAATAATTTTTATATAGTGATTAACTTTGTTTTTATTTAGTTTTGTTAATTCATAAAATCACTACTCTCCAATATATGAAAATTATGATATCTCGTTATTAGTTTAATCTGCGTTATCTAAAATTATATAAAAATATTTTTATTTTGTATTCGTTTTACCAGCGGAAAGCTCGTGATAGCGAATCGACTAAGCAACACTTACAGGGGGTGAACTAACATAAGATGGTTCGATATTAACTTCCCCGGTGTCTTATATTTTCATCTTATATTCAGATATTATGAAAGTTATAAAAAAAATTCACCTCACGCTTCGAGTCTGATTATTTCACGGTCGATAAGTTTTTACCGCAGAGACGTACGTAAAATACATTTCTACTCACTTATGACTACTTTACACTACGAAAATACATTCATCTTTTAAATATTCTCCTATATATGCGGTTCGTGTTAACTTTATGTCGGATCCTCATATCGGACGCATTCAACGAACATTCAATTATCTCCATTCCTCTCTAGTATCGTTAAATGGTAACTAATTATGTTTGCGTTATTGGTGCTAGACATACAAACAATAACAGCAATGAAACAACATTAATAACAATATAATAATAATAATAAAATGATCGCAGACTGTTTCAAATAATAATGTTCATTGAGCAAAGAATTCATCAAAAACGTTTAGTATATATATTCTGGTGTTTCTCTTTTTATCGATTTTTAAAGATTTCATGTTTATATTGCGCATATTCGTATTATACGTGTTATTAAAGAGATATCACATATGCATGTATTTTGTTCGACTAAGTTCTAACGATTAATCTCAATAATCTGATCCACAGATTTATCGGGAAGATACACACGTTCGATTAATAAATTACGAAAGTATAATAACTTACTTTGCATGGCCCATTTTGCGAAACGTCTTGTATGATTAACAAAATAATCGAAATCCTCGACGCATTTACTTTTCTGCATTTTATCGATATTAACACACTTAATGAGATTTATTAACAACACTGAGTAAAAAAAAACCAACTTAGTAATAACGATAATAATTAACGAAGAAGCGGTTATATTAATGATTGAACATACGAACAACGCGCATGTGTTTTTCCCACCTAAAGTATAATATAACGTACTGATTCAACCATTTTGATTCAAGATAAAAATTCAGCAATACGGTTAACGTAATAAGTTCGATTAGATAAACGAAGTACTTAAACGTTCACGCTCATGGCGCAATTATTATTATTATTATTATTTTTTTTTTTTTTAATATTGCAAATAAGAGCAGATTAAAGAACAATTTATGCGTTATATAATGTAAGTTCTTTATTTCGCGTAAGATCCATACGAAATTAATAATTATTTTGAAAACCAATATACGCTTATAAGTGCACACATAACCATATATATATATATATATATATATATATATATATATATATATATATATATATATTGACTCCTCAATCGAACAAGCTTCGTCAGATCAAGAGCTCAACTCAGCCTTGGAAAACATCTCTTCCAAATCACAGAGAAGATGTCATCATCAGCAGATTGCGATTGGGATATACTCGGCTCACTCACGCATACCTCATCAACAGGACCTCTGCTCCAGAATGTGACGTGTGCAGTTATTCTATCCGTCTCCCACATCCTCATTGACTGCCATTTATACCATCCTCACAGATTATTGCTTAACCTACCTTCTACACTCCCTCTGCTTTTCAAAGATGAAAGCTCCTCTCTCTCTCTAAATTAATCTTGTTTCTCCATAAATCAGGACTTTATTCCTTAATCTAATTCCTCTACTCCTTCCGTGCCTCTAACCTTACCTGCTGTACACGGCACGTTAATTTAAGATGATAATAATAATAATATATTACGCGTGCGTATGTTTTTATGTATGTACATATAAATAATAAGTAATGGCAATTACAAAAACAAAACAAAAACAGTAACATAATATATGAGATAAGCACACATACACGCGTGTATATTTATGCGTACAAATGAATACACTAGTGATGAATAATGATACTACTAATATTCGTTGATATCTTTTTTAAAAAAATGATGCATCTATTCCTTCAAAAATACAAAATCGTATCAATTAATGATATAACGGCATGCATTCCACACCCGCTGACGTACAGATTATATGAGGATAACCTTAAAATCTCATATAAAACCCGATATCCGGAAACTGCTCAACAAATGCTTCAAATCACATTAAAAATCTCGAGAATTGGAGTCAACAAACTGGATTCAAATTTTCTACTTTAAAAACATACTTCGTCTACTTCCATCGTCGGAGCGGGCAGCAACTGACTTTACATCTAAAATTGTATGATAATGTACTAAAATTTGAGTTAAACATACTAAAGATTTTAAATGAGAAAAAGTGTAAACCGCACACGAACACGATTTTAATGATCTATCGCGCAGTTATTCGGTCAAAACTTACTGTATCGTGCGGCGCGGAAATCAGTACTTTAAAAACTTGATACGATACACCATACTGCAGTACGAAAGGCGTTAGGTGCGTATCCTACCAGTCCATCATCCAGCTTACTAGCACTGGCAGGGCAAACGCCACTACAAATCCGAAGACAATCATTTAATATAAACTATGAAGCAACCATGCTGACAAAGATAAATCATCCTAATCTAACATTAATAGACCCCTTAGGCACAAGTTTTATGGCAGCAAGGATCCGAGCAGATCTTGCTGACTTGAACCTCGGAATGACTAGATTGCTTCACTTGCCACAGGAAAAGATCCGAGATAGAATGGACTATGTACTACGGAAATGGAATGAAAGATGGATTAGTACCGATGAAGTAAATAAACTGAGGACGGTTAAAAGCAACATATATACACAAGAAAGTCGCATATATGAAAAAGTAGTGGCCCGGCTCAGAATAGGACATACCCCGCTAACCATCTTCGGGGATGACGAACCTCCAGAGTCAACTCTGTGATGAACCCGTCACTCTACATCACCTGTTACTGAAATGCAAAAAATACGAAAATTGCAGAACGCTGAATGATATATCTAAAGATTTGAAATTTGTTCTCCGGGATGATATACCTATAATACGTAAACTGCACGAACTGCACGCGTATCTTATTTGTACAAATTTAATGTGCTATATTTAATTAATGTAAATTAAGTGGCAATAGCCGAAAGGCAATAAGTACTGCTGTTAAATAAATAATAAAAAAAGTTTTGTTAACACATATAGATTACAGCAAATTAAAATAAAAATACATTTTTCCAAAATAACTATTTTATATTCGACTTATTTATCTGAAGTATGTTTTAGGCAATTTTTTAAATACACATTTGCTTATTCGTATACGCATTTTACATTTAAATTTAAGAGCAATACATTGTAATATGCCCTCTTAAAAATCCGTACAGTAACATGTTTTGGGATATGTGCCATTGATTAATTTGGCTTCCTCAATTTCCAAATAGATTGTAATATGTCCTCTTAAAAATCCGTAGAGTAATATGTTTGGGATATTTGCCATTGATTTAATTTGGCTTCCTTAATTTCCAAATAAGCTAGTATTCATTTATCGATTAACTGAAGGCGCAGCTGAGTAAACTGGGGATTTTTATACCATGAAAAAATCTCGTCCTATGTACGATTCGAACTTAGGTCGTGCGAACAAAACGCTCAATGATACGGTAAGAGGCGCGATATATATACATATATGTGCCCGCGTGTGTGTGTGTAGATAAACTGCTCTTGAACTGAATATGTTTTATAAACTAAAGTTATCGCGATTTTAAACTTTAATATATTTCCGCTAAATGATAATAATTCGTATTAAATTTATTTTTTTACAAATGCACTAAAATTTCGATTTCGTATAAAAATACGTATTGTTAACCCGTTGTCTCACCTATCAAGCAGAATTTAAAGAATTTTTTCAGTTTTGTATTGTAGAATAAACTGCGTTCTTTTATAATTAGAGATACTATTTTATTTTCAATTCATTTCGGCTTATTAACATGTTGCCAGTGCTAATAATAGTTTTTAAACGCTTTTAAAGTAGTTACTACCCTTTTTAAATGTTATTATTTATCTACTCTCCTTAATTTTTAATATTAACCAATGCTTATTCAAATCTAACTTATTTGTTTTATTTCTTAAATGGTTTAAATTTGTCCTTCACTTAAATTCTTTTTTTAAATATATAAATATATATATTCACTTTTGTTTAATACTTTCTAGCATGAGTTATTTTTTTCCCGATACTGGGAAAATTTACCTTGAATTTGTTTCAAGGAATGCGCGGGAACAATATAACTCAAATTTATGGATATTAGTTTATTATCTAAAGGCACTTTTTGACCCTTCTACTCAATTAAGTGTCATCATTTATTAAAGACTTATTTCATTCTATTTTTATTCGCCCATCACATAATGTGCTTTATAGTTATTAAAAACCGGCACTTTTTTTTGTTGTTATATTTAAAGCATACATCGCAATACCTATAATGAGGTACATGTGAAAATATTATCCTTTTTGGTGTGTACAACGTATCGATGTCAATTAAAATTCTAAATGTTACAACAAAGAGAAATTACAACACGGTATTTAATTTAGTATACAATTATTGGAATAATATTAAAATTTGACTAAATTAAACACGCTTATAAATAAGATTAATTTATAAGTACGAATTCATTTACATCCGAAATAAGAATAAATATACCAAAGTTTTAACGGATGTTAAGTTGAACAGGTGTAGCTGATAATTTAGCGTATTGATAACTGGAAAATTTTACATACAGTCACGATCCCCGCCTACCATTCGTATCCGTTATCTTTTAAGTATTTCAACTGTAAAAAACATAAATTTTTAAACGATTAATAAATATTCTACAGATACAGATGCTAAATAAATGTATAGGTACATAAAAACATACAATACAAACCGAATGAACATTTTTTCCATGGGTTTCTATATATAAAACTTTAATTAAGAGAAGGAAGATCCTAGATTCGGCAAGAATGGCCAAAAACCCGATTTTTTTTGCAAAAACCACATTTCGATAAAAATGACTAGGAGCAAAAAAATGTTTTTGCAGAAAGCAATATTCTTCGAGAAAATTAACATTTTGAAAAATTAGATCCTAACTATAAATTTTTCTTATCGGCTGAATATCTGATACATCTCAAACCGTAATTAATCTAATATCACTTTTTCGCCTGTTGGGCAAGATCAAAGTGTAGCATCTATATACCTGATACACTTTGCAAGGCAGGGTCAGTATATTAAACTATTTTTTGTAAAGGTATGAATCTAACCATATATTGTGCCATTCTCTTTCTTCTTTTAAATCTAATTGTAACTAGCCGAAACAAACTTAAACAAATGTAACTTAACCTAACCTAACGAACAAACGAGGTTTATTAAAAATTTTACATTTCGCAAAGAAATGTTTAATTCCATGTCAAAATTATAAAAATGTGATTTTTGAATAGAATAAATTATATAATATAAAATAACTTACGTTAGCACCTATATAACTTTAGATAAACGCCATTAGGATTAGAACTCCATTTCAACTTATTTAATAAGTTTTCTTTATTAACACATAAAGTATGAAGATAACAAATATTTATGAAATTGAAATGATATACACCATTTAAATGTAAAATAATTCATAAAAACCATACAACAGGAAATATGACCAAAAGGCGGGAAACATAATTTCAGACAACCGTCCACCGGAGGAACTATTTACGTATAATTTTTAAACGAAAATAATAAACTTTAAAGATTTATTAACATAATAACTTTTAAAATTAATAATTTTGTTTTTATTTTCGTGAAATAATTTTATATAATTTTTAAACGACGTTTAAAATAAAATAACTACTCGAATAAAATGTTTACTAATCGTCACTATCGATACACCCGGGAAAGTCGGAAGTTGACCGCTACAATGCCAAAATTTCTATTTATTTTATGTTTGTAAACATAGAAATGAATAACATTTCAAAAGGGTATAATTAATAGGGAATAATACAAACAAAAGAAATTAAATATTATTAATATATCAGAAAAAACAACGAAAATCTGCGAACGATAATAATAAAATAACGTTAATTGAGCAGTGAAAAACATCGTTGTTTCATGTGAATCTGAAAATTTCAAACAATAATAAACAAATTTATAACGTTACTCGTATCGCTCACAGTAAAATGAAAGCAATAGCGCCACACAAGTGTTGATCAAATACTACAGTGCAAACGGTGCCTGAAACGGAATCATTCTAAACGTAACAGCAACAGATCAGTAAAGTGTTTTAAATGTGCAGGAAAACATGAATTTTCAGCATGCAAAACAAAAGATCCTAAAAAATTAAAACTTGAAATTAATAAGATATTGAAGAAACTTTAAATTCGAATAACAATTGGATTTGCCTTAAATTATAATTAAGAAGCGTTTAATAAAGTAGATACTCATTTAAACTTAATAATTAAAATTGTATCAGCAAATATGTAATACATTGCATTGTATAGTATTAAATGTACAATTAATCTGAATGCATACCACGATAATAACACATATGATTTGTTGACAGATCGTCTTCAGGTATTGCTATCTTAGAAATAATACTGAAAAGAAACCAACGATTTAAAAATGTATATATAGTATGAGACAAAATTTCGAATTATTCTTAGCGGGTATGAAATTTAAATTGAATCGGTTATAAAATGTTAAACAATCATTGATTTTTTTCAATTTTTTGCTTTATTTTTTCAAATACAAAACTTTTTCAACGCCTATTTATAGATATGTATTGTAAAATATGAAAGAAGTCGAACTATGAAATAATTATAGCGATATAGAAATCTAGATAGAACGAAAATTAACTATCTGCGCAGACGATAAAATTAATTTAATCTCTAAATAACTGATTTCATATTCATTCCAACAATTATAAAGAGAAAATACATTTATACATTGGTGTCAACAAATACTTTTAGATTATGAAAAAATAAAATGCAAAAGGAATTTTAGAATTAATAGGACAAAGAATTAAACTGTAACAAAAATAATGTAATAAAGTGTAAACGTTTAAAAACGTTGAATTCGAACGGAAATTGGCTAAATTAAAGATTTAATGAAATCCAAACGTCAATCGTTAATCATTTATAATTGCGAGGTAAAAAAATATAGAATACTTCGTCGTAATTATAATAATAAAAAATAAAAAAGTATGAAAATACTAAAACGTACGAGAGGATACCAATATTCTAAGCATCATTGACGCAAATTCAGCGACAGAAGAGATAGAATACTAACTTCCTCTTCTGCTTCTACCGTCACTCAACGTAAATTATTCCATCTACCTCGAATTTTTTTCCTGTGATTTTTGGTATTTGATAATTATATCTACTAGCCGGTCAGCCTCGATTTCGCCTTCCATGGATTTTTCTTTGTATAATAATTTTTTCGAACGATTTTGGTCTACTGTCAATGTGTGTGAAAAAACTTAAAATACACTATTCTATTATTGGTATTCCTGTGTCCCGATTTCTATGCAATTCGGTATACATATTTATCGGTTCGTTTTTTTGGGTCCACGCAATCCTTACTATACGGCGCCAGCAAAACATTTTAAAAGCTTCAATCCTTCTTTTTGCCTGTGTACTTGTCGTCCAAGTTTTTCACGCATATGATAGAGAGAACCCAAGTACTTTGAATGTTTACATCTGTGTGAACTTAAGTTTTCCATATAAGTGTTAAACGAGACATTGCATTCCTCGTTTTTACCAACAATCACCCGTATTCGAAATAAGTAAGCTGTTGCTTTATTTCGATTACGCAGAGTGCATTCGAAGGAGTCAGTGGTGGTGGTAGTTTATTGCTTCTATGAACAATTAGAATTTGACTCTTCCGTCCATTTAAGAATAGATCGTTCTTTGTAGTTACTTTTTCGATGTTTTTTTTTATAGTTAATTTATTTCTTCGTACGACAAATGCTAACAGAAATCCTAAAATGTGCAAAACTCAAAATTAAAAAGTTTCAGCCAACAAATGCATAACCGGACGATTTTGTAAAAAACAAACAAATATCACTTCGAAAACATTAGAATAAATACCACGCAAACAATAATACAATTGCGTTATCTTAAAAATTGTTACAAAAATCACGACTATAAGTGAATGTTGAAGAAAGCAAAGGTAACTTTGGATTTTAAAAAAGCTATCGAACCATATAATGACTTTAAAAATTATATTGAAAAGACGGATTGTCTGTAATACCCGATTCCTACATAAGTTTTCGTTAACATTACTTCATCATCGTTATAGAACTTTATTGTAAATGATGGAGGAATATAATAAAGATAGGAAGTATGGAAGATGATAATATTAAAAACAAAATGAAAATTTGTAAAAATATAACATATAGACGAACGTAATATCCATTAAAACAAAAATAATTGAAACACGTTATTGATTATGAAAGTTATAGTCGATCCAAAGAACTTACGGACAAGGCAAAAATGTCAACATACGTAAAACTTCAAAAATTCGTAAAAAACACTTTCATATCGTTAGTGGCTAATAACGGAAAAACGATATAATAAAACATATAAATATGACCTTATTAAATGTGCATCGTCTGCGTTCGAGAGAGCATGCGACAATTTAAAAACAGATAGTTTAGCATCATGCAGGTAATACAGAACGAAAATACTACATAGAAAGATGCCATAATGAGAAACGTTAATTAATTTTCATTCCACTTATCTGAAATACACATAAGAATTAACAAGATATATTGAAAACAAAAATACAATAATATAATAAAAATTCTAAAGTTGCTGATAAACGTATAAGAATAATAATAAAGTAAAATAGTTTTATAGATAGATAACAGTGTAAAGGAAAAATCTAGATAAGAATAATATACGACGGAAACGGATTTTTCGAGACTCTATCAATGGTGCTCGATGAATGCAGTATCGATTATTTTAAAAAAATATTAAATATATATAAATGCGTATTTGTTTTCTATACAATGCAAGCTGCTCATTTTTAATAGTATAACGTTTATGAAATAAAAAATTATAATTTCTGGTTTAGTATCTTATTCAATATTATAAGATTTACGGCATAGAGGTGTTCTTCCAGTAACACGAAAATTAAATAGTTCAAATCACAAGTACAAATGTTTATAATAATTCGAAATATCGATTAAAATGTCCATAAAAAAACTTATGCTCTTATAGGAATTAATTAATTTCCTAATTCTCTAGTTTCAACTGTGAGACCACTTTAAAAAGATCTTCTTATTGGAGGTGTTAGACATTATTTATTTTTATACTTTCATCACCACTGTTGTTTATGGTAATCTGCTAACCCGGTACAATGAAAAAAAAAAATTATGAAGCAACAAAATCAAAAAATGTCATCATATCATCATAAATCGTTATAAGTACCGATAAAATGACGAGCAATGGCACAGTTATTTTTTATTATCGTTATTATCGACGTTGTCAATATTTATTCAATTTGCGTTATTGCTTGAAATACATTTTAACAATAACAACAAAAATCGCCATTATGGAAAATTTTATAAGTAATTTTTAGTTTAGATTTTTATCTAACTTATTTAAATAAATAAATGTGAATAAATATATAATTCGGTATGTGTTATGTGAACACGATTTAAGACATTATTGTTGATGTTGATACTTCGAATTCCCTTCGTTTTCTAAATTTAAACGTGCTCTTTTTAATAAGCTATTTTAAAAAAGCGGCCAAACGTTACAACATGGAATTATTAAGTTATAAATAATAATACTTTAGGTACCGTTAATGTCTAGTCTAATGAACTACAGTAATAACATAATTTGCACAAGATTTACACAAGAGTTCGAAGTTAATAAAACGGGTAATTTTTTCATCAATCGCGAAGTTTACGTTATTGTCCGCCTACGACAACGACGTGTTTAAATAATAATATAAGCATATTTTGTAACAACTACGGAATTAGTCGAGCTGGATACATCTAAAAAGTTTTAAGAGTTGAGTCTGTGTGTGGGAACAAATATATTTTGTTATCATCTCACGAAGAACAAATTCTAAAAAAGAAGTAAACAGTCCGCACTTGTTATATTTAGCCACGTTATGATTTGCATTGTTTGATATAATTTTTAACTTGATAAAATTTTAGTAACGTTATAAAAGTATACACAATAATTTTAGCATAACGCTTTTATATTTACGCAGTGAAATTTGAATGTTCATATCATTATGAATATGAACGGTTCCAGTTATTTTAAACGGGTAATACAAAATAAATTTAAACTATTTAAAATAAATCATAATTATTTCCGTCGATGAATTTAATGAAATATTTTTCATTCTCTTTTTCACTGGGCAATAACTACTTCTACAATGGCAGAAAAACGAATAATAGTAAAAACAAATTGACTACGATTTTATCGCATTAAAATTTCTTAATGTTACATTCGATTTTATAATTAACCATCTTACGTATGGTACATGATTTATTTTCTTGTTCATAATTTTTTTATTGACTGATCTTAATTACTTCTAGTTAACTCTCTGAAAGTATTAAATGAATAAAAAGTTCAATTGCTCCAAAGATTTGTGAGACTAGAATATCCATAACAATGTGTAAGTATCATTATTGGCTAATGCTGCAGTACATGTCACGTTAATGGTGTCATTTTAGACAAGAGACTAACGTTTTCTAAGCATATTGACCATGCATCATTAAAGACAGAGCAATCTGTTCAATTTATCCCATTTTCAAACGTAAATCTCACTTAAATATTAATAATAAATTAATAATCTACAAGTCAATCATTAGGCCTATTTTAACATATTCTTGTCCAGTTTGGTCTTCAGTCTCAAATGCTAGTTTTAATAGACTGCAATTAGTCCAAAATCGATGTCTTAGATGTATCCTCAATGTCCCCGTATACACTAAAATTTCATATATGCATAGTGCTCTGCAGGTACCATATGTAAAAGACTATATCCTCAAACTATCCCAAATTTTTTTTCTCAGTTGTAGCGCGCGCCGTAATAATTTACTTCCAGCAGTAGGAAATTACGATTCCAGGGAACTAAGTATTATACTAAGTATAAGCATCGACGCATTAAACATAATGTATTATTCTCATAACGTCATAATTTGTTTGCTTTCGTTTCCATTACTTATAAATGATATTACATATTCGTTATATAATTAAACTTATATTTATTATTTTTTAAATTACCGCTTTTCATTTGGGATGGTTTTTTGTCTGATTTTTCCATCAATACTATTTTCATCTTGTATATTTATTATTTACCAGTTTATATTATTAGTTACTTTCATAAATGGAGAGGGCATTTGTTCCGCTACATTTATTAAATATTATTATAACTTTTTAATATAATGCCAAATATACGCGTTTTACATTTTTTACGTTAATGTATTAAAGTCAAGATGTAAATGACCAAAATAAACTCCAGCTAAATAAGAAAAATGAACAATAATTGCAATTAAGTACGAGTAGAGAAAAACTTCGACAATTAGAAACGAAACAACAATAATTAGAAACAAAAAACGCGTAAAGGTAAATCAAGAAAGGACAATTAAAAATTCGTTAGAACTTGGATGACGTATTAATCAGTTTGTTTTTTCTCGTAAAGTCAGACAAGTAAATTAAAAAATTAAACAATATTATAAAATTAATCACGAAATATAGAAATTATTATTTTGTATGATGTACCTGCGGCGCTAATTCTCGTCGGATATCATCCAGTATTTCATTCGTTAATTTTTGCAACACATCCGTACCGATATCGTTTGGAACGTTGGTTTCAATGGCTTGTTTCACTTCCCTAAGAATTGTTTCCGGAAGCGAAGGGCTATCGTTTAAACTTGATTCGTCGAATTGTCTTCTGCATAACTGAAAATGATTAATAAATACGAGTATTAAATTTTTCGATAGATTTTAACTATCGAATCAGAATAATAACTTTAAAAATATTATTTAAAGTTCAGACATTAAATGTTATTTTGTAATTCGTTGTATAGTAACATTAGCAGATTATTTCATAATGTGAAAAGTTCGTATTAATGAATTGTTTAATATGGATGCACATATTTTGATTAATCGATAAACCTATATATTCGCCCTAGTTCGTACCATCATCATTATTTTGGCAGAATTTTTTCACGTAATTTTCTTTAACATTGTAATTCTAGTTTAATTCTTTGTTTGTATTTATAATTAACAATAAGTGTATCGGTTAAGGAATTTCATTTTTTTCCGGAACGATATTATATAATTTTAATGTTTGTTTATACTGTACCCTACAAATAGCAAATACAAAATTTTTCTTTCTTTCTTTCTTTCTTTCATTATTTTGTTGCGTCCTCTTACAGGAGGTTGCACATCAAGAACCATTAGCCATATTTTCTTGCGTCTAGCTGAATTTATTACTTCATAAGCTCTACCAATCCCTATGTTCGTTGTTATGTACACCATCCTCTTATCGCATTTCCAAACATCTTCCCTCGGATCGATAACATAAAAATGCCATCTTTTCGCAATTTATGTCCGATATTCCTTTTATAACTTCGACGATTGTCAAATTACCGACGTTGCATCGATGTAGCACGTTCTTATTCGAAACGAAATCGAACCACCGAATCTTAAGCAGCCGCCTATACGTCCACATTTCGAAGGCGTTTATTCTTACTCGCGTTCAGCGTTAAGTGTCTAAGATTCCGCTGCCGATTTCAACACGGATTATACGTAATAACGTACTATTCGTTACATTAACTCCAAATCTATCTTTCTGTTTTTTAATATTTGTCCCGGATTTATAAAAGCTTGCTTTGCCAATACCATTCGCGATTTTATATCTTTTACGTCCCGACCATCACTTCCTAATATTGTTATCGTGTATTTAAACGTTGTCGCCTGTTTTATTATTTTGTTGTTAATTTTATTTTTTACTCCCTTACTAATAGCCATTGAGAATTTTATTCCAGTTCCTATATATTTTGTAAATATAATTTGAGAACGGTGCAAATTTTATTTTAATAGTATAAAAATAAACATATTCGTTTACATAATTCCGTTACTATCATTATATACTGCTTTAATATAACTATGCGATTAACAAGCCGAGTCTTTTTAAAATTAAATTATACATCTTATTATATAATTACAATGTTTAAGGAATAAAAAAACAAAGTTGTTTACGTATATTGTTATTACTTGATAGTCGGTTTAGGTTCGACAGTAAATTAAAACTTTTGTTGAGATCCTGATAAACAAACTGTTACGATAGCAAGAATAGTAAATTAGGAGTCATTATAGAAAAAAAGACAATATGGAAAAGAAACGACATGAGTCAGTTGCCGATAGTATGATCGAGTCACAGTTTTAGTTAATATTATTTTATCTTTTTTCGATTTCCTGTTGAGTTATATAACTCAACTTTTCCTTTTATACTTCAGATGTGGTGGTTTGTAGTTGAAATTTCATTCCCTTCTGTATTAACTTTTTTTTTTTTTATATATAGTACATCTTCGAGTCACCCGGCGTAACGACGGATTTATTATTCGCTTCGAGGAATAACAAATTCTCCTCTGATCGATTTCGTTGCTGTTAATTCTTTTGTCAATTTTAAATTATTTTTAAATTACTAATCCGTTCACGCTTATTTAGGCTGCTGCCAAGAAAAATCAAGATTTTTTTAAACATTCCGAAATAAAATGCGTCAAATTTAATTCCACACACAGCGGTATTATTTTCTTATTTTTTCATTTCGTACTGTTTAACTTAGCGTGTCAACCATAAAGACCAGGTTTCGCTGTTAAAAATTTTTATCCGTTTCAAAGGTTTTAAACACGTAGCGTATAATGATATTCAGAAGACGATGGCTATAATACAGATTATTGGTCGATATAATCTAAATTCGCTTTCGACATTATTAAATATTCATATTTTATTTCTTCCGTTAGTTCAACGGACGTTTTTATATAATTCGAACTTAAATGAATTTAGAAAAAAATATATTGAGGATTTTTCAGTTTTGACTAACGCGGTAATATAAAGTCGGTGTTCTAAAATGGCATTGCGGATTGCCATTTACAATAAAAAAACAAACCATGGCGGTCTAACTGTTTAAACAAAAAAAAAAATTAGTAATTTTAATATTTCTCAGCGTTTTAAATTACTTCATAACTATATTTCGGAATAAAAGTTCTGATTACTAGTTTCATTATTCTCAAAAAAAAAAAAAAAAAATTATCATTGATAGAAGTCGCCAGTATTTCGATAATCCGTATTTTTCATGGAAGAAAAAATATTAATAATTCGATTCCAGCTCGGTAACAATATTTTTTAACATTCTCGATCGTAGCAAAATTTGCAAAACCATCTCTGACCGTTAGAGTTAGGCTAGTGAATTGCAATTATTAGAACTCGGAAATATTGATTATCAGGAAATGCAAGTGGTTCATTATAAGTTAAAATATGTAAATACATACATTTTATAAATTGTCGTCCATGAAAATCCTTACAATGATATTTCCAAAAATATTATTGATGTACTGTATATAATATCATTTTCGACATTCTGGATATTAAACGTAATACAACTAATCTATAAACACAAATCGATATGAAGGTGTTTCTGTTTGTTTTAAAATACCATTCTGTGCACCGATGTAATTTCATCAGTTCAATTCGCATTTAGTTCAATTTCACAAGTATGCGTTACTTTACACGTAAATATAAAATGATAAACAGTTTAACAAAAATTTCTTACACGTCGAGCGAACAAAAATTTTTGGTTGTAGTGTGTTCCTTTAAAAAAAAAAAAAAAATTAAACAAATTTATTTAGAAGAGTAAAATTTTGGATCTAAATTGCTAATATGAAACAAATCGTATTATACAAGTTTTGTTAATGTGCAACTTCGTACATTACAGTGTTGTATAGATCTTAATTTGCAACAAAATGTTTATTAAAATATTTTTTTAACCCAACGGTGCACATGTGTTGTTAATACGTAATAAACTCCATGACATGTTATAGACGCTTACATTACAGCGATTTTTAGGTAAAAAATTATTCAATTAACTGTACATTTAAATGCAATCCTGTATTTTTAATTATGGGTTTAAACGCAATCCTACCTTTTCAACTATAGGTTTTTCCGTGCGCATAATGTATATATGTATATATCAGTTTTTTTTTAATGCTTGTCTACTTAGTGCTGCATATAAATAATAGATTTTTTGAGGTTTCTTGAATATTATACCGAATATAAGATTGCATAATTTTAGGTATTTAATAAAATAATTTTCCCGAAAAATAAATAATCCATACACTGTAGAGTTAATAACATCTACTTGTAAGAGTTCCATTTCGTTTTAATTGAAAAATGGTACACGAAATATTCATTAAAAATCACGAACAAATTTAATAATAAACGAACAAATAAAAAAGGTGGTAATTCTTACTGAAATTTAATGAGTAATAATATATATATATATATATATAAATTATCTAATATTTAAGAATACAATTTATGGAATAAAACGAAAAAAACGCTATAGTAAAAGAACGGAGGTCATCCAAGTAGATCACTGAAAGAATTGTGACGACAAAATTAAACATAATTTATGTATTTTCGATGATCAAAAGTTGTATGTAAAATCCAATTTATCAGTGAAAAAAAAATCTTTCACTTATAAAATCAATTGATTCGATTTATTTATTTATTATAAACTGTAAATATTTACAAATTTTCGAATTGTAGACATTTTTATAATGTTATAAAATATTCATTTTTTTTTTATATATATTAAAAATATTTACATATAAAACTTTGTCATCGACATTTGAGGCACAAAGTTATATTCAAGAGATGTATTGGTTATAATAAGCATTCAACATTATCGGAATCATATTAGTCTTTAGGACCTTAATGCTGATCACAGTAATTAAGACGTAAAATTATAAATAATATCCAAATTTCCGAAAATGTAACGCTGGACAGCCGTGTATCACCGTAGTTACTGACGAGATCTTTCTTCCTTTAAAATTCTGTTATTTAAATTGATTTATTCGTGTTATACAAATTTAAAAAAAAATGACCAATTATAAAAAATATATTACTATTTACCAAGCGATAATAAATTATATATTTTAAATAAAAAAATAATATTTATCTCAAGATCGTGTGAAAATATAAAATTTCTAAATTTGTTTTGAAAATATGTATGTTATAGTTATTTTTTTTCGATGATATCAGCGTATAAAAATATAGACTAAGATTAAAAATTACGTAGAAATTCATTAACACGTGTATGATTATTTTGTTCTTCATTTTATTTTGTGTACGAAATAGCAAATATTTTTTTATAGACAAAATTCCTTTATTGTGTAAATCTAAATCACTTAAAAAAAAAACAACGGTTTATTGTTTATAGAACATAAATTTAAAGTACACGAAGGCTTACAAATAAATATATCACAATATATGTGTACGTATATAATACCTATATATATATATATAAAAAAGTTTCAAAACATCATACCTTTTTTTCAACGTAATCGACTGTATTCAAAGTTTCCTCCAGTCCTCTGATGGCTCCATTAGCTACTGATAAAGAAAGTTTCAGTTGATCATATAAAGGAAGATTTGGCAATGTATCCGTTATCGTTTTCAGTAACGACTGTATCATTCGTAAAGGAGCATGCGCTGTTGACGCGATAGATGATATCATGCCATTGATCATATTAGGTCCGAGCATATTTAATCCAGGAAGAATCGGAAAATTATTTACAGGAGATCCCGTTTTATCGAATAAATTATCCGTCAACGAAATTTGTTTCGGCTTATACGGTGCGCTATTAGCTAACACCGAAGGCATTCTATTTATTAATCCGGTTATATCCGCTGGCGGCATATCTTTAGAATAGATGCCACCAGTCGGTATAGCGGCGGAAGAAAAGCTTGCTTCGTTGGTGGGTATTTTGTAAGCATTTGTAGCTCCATTATTGAAAATACTTGTCATCGGGTCGCTCGATGATTCGGAGAAAGAAAGTTTTACCGGATTATTAGATGAACGGCTCGGGTTGCTTAGTGTATAAGAAAAATTTGGGATCGAATTGGAAATACTATTTACCGGTTCGGTAGACGATATTGTATAAGAAAAAACCAAAGGGTTACTAGACGAGGAGGAATCGTATAACCCGTTTGAAGGTATTTTATTTTGGAAATTTGCTAAATTACCACTCGGCAGTGAATACGATTTATCCGGATTAATAGACGAGCCTTTATTAAAAGACGCAGGCCGATCGGCTTCATCAGATAATATTGTATAAACCGGTTTACTTACGCCGTTATAAGATTTATTTGGATCGTTAATCCTGTCGGTTTTACTATACAGGGTCGGATTTGGATTAATCGATCCGCTAGATAGTAACGACGGTTTCTCCATTTCGTTTGGCGGTACTGCTCGAGAAAGTTCGTCTGGTCTATGAGGAGATGGTAATGTTTTATCTGATTCACTACTACTCGGTGTTAGATTAAGTTTATCGGGTATCGTGTAAGAAAGTATATTAGGTTTGTTTACTTCGTTAGATGATACTGTATAAGATGGTTTATCTGCATCACTCGATGGTATTACATAAGACGGCTTGCCCATTTCACTAGAAGATGGTATCGCGTAAAAAGATTTATCCGAACCGCCAGATGATATTACGTTAGGAATCTCCGGTTGATTAGACGAATAAGAAGGAAATGGTTTCTTTATTCCGTCAGAAGACGACGAATAAGATGAGTTTTCCATACTGGGTTGTATTGCAGAAGAAGACTTATCCGGTCCACTTGTGGTTGACATTTGACGGGTAGGTGTATTTGGTGAAACAAATGATATTGGATCAAGTTTACCCATTCCATCCGATGTATATATAGATTTATCCGGTGCATTAGACGGCATTGTATAAACTAGGTTATTTAAACCAGCGTACAGCGGACTATTTGACGCGGCGACCGGTTGAGCCGAATTTATTGGTTTATCGGAAGAAAGTTTTCCATCGCCGACAAACGGACTGGAATCTGATAAGATCAATGATTTTCCGCGAAGAGAATTATCCAAATTTGTCGATGAATCACTCGAAGGCGACATAATTGTAGGTGAAACATTATTTTTCAACTTTCTATCATCCGATAGAGTGTTAAGTTTTTGTACTTCCAACGGATCCGTCGAGTATACGTTAACTTTAGGTTTATCCATGTTGGACGAATTTTGCGTCGTTACGATTGTTTCTTTAGGTACGCCGTTAACATTATTATACGAACGACTATACGAATTAGACGTTGAACTGAAAGGCGACGAGGATGGCAGCGGATATTGCGGCGTATTGGCCGAATTAAAATTCGGATTAGGATTAAGAAATTGATTGGAATTTAAATAAGAGCCGGGTAATTGATTGTATTGCGGTATACCGTTGTAAGCGTTATAGTACGATGGAACACCGGATGCAAACTGTGCCGGTGGTAATGTCTGATAAAGCGACGGATAGTAATAACCATTACCATTCGTGCTGGGGCTGTAAGAAGGATAGTTACCGTATGGAATAAACGGAGAGGCGACCGTTTGAGAGTGAGCAGCGCCGATACTCTCGGTACCCGTGCGAGGAACATCCGTTTTTCCTCCGAATTGATGATTGGTATTCTGCTGGAACCCGGGATAGGTGAAACCGCTTCCACCGTTGCTCAAAAACGGCGAATTTGAACCGGGTAAATATGAGTAGACGCTATAAGGATATCCGCTATTAGTTACAGGCGGTGCGAAAGCTCCAGTTTGACTCTTATCGTCTCTTCGTTGAAGTTTTACATCGTTAATGATAAAACCGTCCGAAATATTATGCTAGATTTAGAAATAAATTCGAAATTAAATTGTTCTTAACATTTTTTAATTGTTAAAACAAAACAAAAAAATATGCGTGTAAATACATTAAACAATATCCGTTTAATCAACGAATAATTTTAAAAATTAAATGAAATTTCACAGTTATTAGAATAATTCTCGGTAAAATTTTTACCATAGTATTAGGGAAAAAAAAAAGGGTTATACACTAACTTTTCTCTCATATTATATCTCGACCTGTATCTACTTTTACCAGTTTAATATTTGATACACCTCGCAATGCGGGGTCAGTATATTAAACTAATTTTTGTAAACGGATAAGGTGTTAGGAGCTGGTTAAAACGTTGTCACGAATCGGCTTTGCAATTCTAAAACAGAACCCGAAGAAAAAAGAGCCAGAATTGACGAATAAAAATTCTGCATTTAATAACGGTGAAAGGAGTTTAACAAAACTTGTACTAAATTACAAATACGGAATAATGACTTATAATACAGAACACTCGTTAAATATTGCATAGTACGTAACGTAAACTTGTTCATATATTCGATAAATAAATTAATTCGAAAAATATTTCTTTAATACAGTTAAAATTCAAAAATTCGCGTGAAAAATATATACCATTATTAATAATTATTTACTTTTATCTCTCGCGTGTATTATTTATAGTATAATGTAATACTATATATATATATCAATTAAAGACTGTTTTCCATGCAAGTTAGAGAAGTTAGATTTCTCTTAAAATTTCTTAACAGACTTCTTATATATTGATTTTTAGACAAAATGAATTCAAATTAATTTTTTTTTGTTCTGCAAAAAAAAAACAAAAAACAAAAAACCAAAATAATAATAAAAAAAGGAAATATTATTGTTACTCTTATTTTATTTACGGTTACAAAGCACGCGAACTGTTCAGTTTGTAAGTGCGTTGCACTATCATTTTGTCTACCGTATAAACGCATAAACGAGGTTGACATGGTAACGTGCCTATAAATGAGTTCATGTGTGTATGTGCACTGTGTATAGTTGTACATGTAATACACTAGAGCACGTAGTCAGATAATCTCAGGTTTTCAACTAATACGACATCATTACCTATGGTCGACCGTATATTTTTTATTTCAAATAAATTTTCAATTTTGTACCTTAAACTATGATTATATCGCTTCCATCATTTACCAATAGTTGACCTTATAAATAAACTTAGCGTATTATTACCTTGTATTTATCATAATGAAAAACAACTATTCAATTTCTTAAAAATTGCCGACTTTCAATGAATTCTTCCTGAAAAATTACTACAAATAACGTCCAATGGCTAGTTAGGATGTTCGGAAACGAATAATATTATATATATATAAATATATAAATACACCAATCTGAAGTATTGCGAATTAATTAGTATCTAAAGAATACTGGAAATCATCTCATCTATTTATCAGTTCCTCTACACATTAACACCTAAATACGAGACGTCACCGGAATTTGAGGTGATTTGTTGGTTACACTATTAAATTAAACTAAAAAAAAAAAAAAAACAAAAAAAACTACAAAATAAACTTCTAGAGATAATAAAAATTTGTATAAAATGTTCGAGAAGTATATATTTGCTCGCGTTTTGTTGTGTAAAACAATTCAAAAATTGATTCTACATAATAGGTACATAATTTAAGCGAGAATTTAAGTCAGTTTACCAATACGGCTTTTATTTTTTCACGCGAATTTTTTAATAACGAAATGTGATGAAAATCTATTGGCCAAATGGAAATCTCCTACATTTAATTATTTAAGATGATTAATTCAATTTGACGTTCACAAAAATCGTTTAATAAATAATTGTTGATATCTTACCAGCAAAATGAAGCAGGAGAAAAACAGAACAAAGTGGAGCACCGTAAGACCCATTTTCAATACGTTTAATAATATTTAATTGCGCATTGTATCGAGCATTAAGTTACCTGTAAGAAAAACATTCATTATAAATTACGTCAACGAATGACGAACAGTTGCGACAACATGAACAGCAAATATAAAAATATGGCATATATATGTGTGTGTGTATGTACAACGTGTTAATGTTTAGTACATTATCTCACTAATAAAAAATTATGGCTTCCTATTAATCTGAATAAAGAATACGAAGTATTTAGGCAATTAATGTTCACGCTAAATAATACGTTTTAACATATCGAAAATATTCTTACAAGTATATTGTATTTACATTTTGTAGGTATTATAATTGTATATCTGCAAATATTAATGATTCCAAAACGTCGTTAGTTAAAAGTTATAATAGCTTTTCACTTTGTGTATTAATACTGAGCCTCTCTCTATTCCACCGTACTTATATATATATACATATATATATATATATATATATATATATATATATATACAAATTATATATGAACGTTCGAACAGAAACATAATGGTTAAAATTCATAAATTATTTCAATCTAGATCTTTATTAAGCGCAGAATTTTTATATACTACATTTTTATATATGTCTGAATTCAAAATTTTCGGTACTCTACCCATGTATTCATAATCGAGCTTAAAATTATCGAACGGAGACGAAATATTATTTTCGACAATAAAACCGAAAAAAAATAATTGAATAAATATTCTAATCAGAAAATTTTTCTTTTTACGTTTGTTATAATTCTTCGGATTTTTGGTGTATCTCTTAATTAATTAAAATTCATAAAACGTACCTTGATTTTGGAATCTAGATCTTTTTTTGTACACCACATTTTTCTATACTTCTGGATTCGAAATTTTCGCAATTTCACCAATGTATTCGTGTCGCGCTTTAAATTATCGAACGAAAACAGACGAAATATTTCTAACAGTAAAGCTAAAAATAATAAAATAAATAATTTAGTCGTCGGAAAATTTCATTTAATTTTTTGTTTGCTATAATTCCGTTCGTATTATTTTGATATCTGAAATAATTAATACGACAAATTATTATTGTTCTTATTATCCACGATTATAACGTTTCTAAAATTTATGCATATGGTAAATTACAGAAAAATGCAATTACTGAAGTAATTAATTTAATCCTCCTGAAATTTAATTCTTCGTATCGTTAAATATGCTCCAGTACTTACGTTAATGGTCTATTGCAAATTAGTCAGTCGAATATAACACATTTATAGCGTTCCAAAAATTTAATTCGTAATAAGATAACGTCATATTCCGAGATATAGTAACAGAGAGAGTGCACGAATAATTTGTAAATCATTTAGTTTCAGTTCAGAGGGGAAATCTTCTACCACCCTTAACAATTGTTAAATTTTTTATTGCTTCCAATATTCATTTTCTGTATATAAAATAAAAATATATTGCCTAATTATGAAAAAAAAAATTATAGATATATTAGTAAACTCATATAAATTCTATATAATACAGAAACAAATAAATATATAAAAATAACAAAAAAAAAAACCAACTTGTTAAAACGAACTGTAATCGGTAAATAAAAATCACATTAAAATATTATTATGTAGTTAACGTAACCATTATTTATATAACGTACATATATCTCTTAACAGTATACGCTGTTTATAACTTGTTCTAAGAGAAAAAAATATATATATATAAAAATAATAGGATAAAGAAATATATATATATACATATCATAGTTGTAATTATATAAATGTTATCATTTTTGAATTCATGAAGTTACTTATTTATTATTCGTGTACAGTAATGCTCGAACATATATTTTCGATCGAAATTCATCTTGGACATATACGAAATAGCTGGAAATTCGTATGAATAAGGTGGGATTTGTTGAATGAATATTTTGTAAATATTAACAATTAGAAATATTTGTCTCTTATTGTTTTACAAATTGACTAGGACTATGACATAGTCTAAGAATAAGAAACAAAATCCGCGATTAATCGGATTTTCTTAATTATAGCATTCGTTACATACATCGTAGTTAAAAAAGTTTATTTTTAAACGAATAATATGATTTCAGTTATCAATATCGGCGACGTATTCAGACCAGTAAAATTACGCACACGTTTTATTTCAATATAATGTTACGTTAAATATTACACGCGTAAGGAATAAATATTTATTAATATTATTATTACAACTTATTTCACTCTAATAACGAAGGCGAGATAAAATAACGGATCGATGTATATGAAAAATTAGGTTAGAAATTATTTATAGATTTTATGGTTTAACGCGGTTTTAGTACGATATTCATAATTGACATAATCTGCACGAAAATGACGAATTTTGATGTTTTAAACAAATCGTGTGGTAACAATGACCGCACGAAAACGCCACTATTCCACCGTCTTCTTCTTGTATTAGTCTTTGTGAAAACAACGGTAGCCAGCAACACGAACATACGACTTCGTTCATATCGATCGATAATCCCCAATGATGACGCGACGATTTTGGTTTTCTATCGCCCACTAAATTCGCATCGTCATCGACCAAAGCTTTAGTAATTTGCTTTCGCAGCTGAAAATGTTTAACTTTTACATTAATTAGGTCGTTTATACTCGGAAATAAATGGCAACTATGTCAGAATGTTATCGAATACGGTAAATTTAGTTAAATTTAAGATTTAACAATATCGCGTTTAACTCATTCGCGTCGATCACTAAACCTCAATCCTAACCGGATGATATCGATTTTACACGGTTAATACTTTCAGCCGAAGATTGTTTCTCACATTTTAGGAGATGTTGCAGCATCGCCGGAAAAACTTAAAATTTTATAATTAAACACGATTAATATTCGCGTCAAGCATCAATATCGATCGGAGAAGGTCCGTGGGAAGTTGTTTTATTTCCTTTAAAACCATCGGCTCGATGACGATAAACGTCCATTACATGATAGGAATATAATATAATGTGACCCACAGAAGATGGACTTTTTTTTTTTTTTAATAGTGCAGTTGGTAACACTGCTACAACACAAACCGCTATACTCCACGTTTAGTGTACACGCGAGAGATTTGTTTTTGTCCAGTTCCAGTTATAATGGCAAGCTATAACGAGAAGGAAAACGCGTTTTGAATGAAACGTTATTTTTGGCATGAATCGAACAGGACAGTGTAAAGTTTCGAAAAGAATTCAAAGTTACGCGATTTTTTTTTTTGTAGGGATACCTTAAGAGACGCGTTTACGAAACATGTCCACGAGATCTGAAAGACCTGAAAAATTCGGATTTCTGAAGAAATTTCAAAAATTTATGCTGGAAAATGTTGTAAAAAGACTGAATGAGTGTATTATTGCAAATGACGGTCATTTGGACGATATTGTGTTCACAAATGATTGTAAGCTAATCACTCGTTTTCCTATTTTTAAATAAAATTTCATTCAAAAATTTTGGTCAAGTAGTTTTGGCGTTATAAAAAAAAACACCAATAAGACCGTTCATCTTCTTTGGGTCATCCTATATTTTTCCAGTCTGAAAATAAAAAATTATAAATTCTGCGACAAATATATTGTCAAACAATTATCGTCGCAAACAAAACGATCGCCTTGGAAAAGAATGCAAAAGAAAACTGGATACCGTTACATCGTGACTTAAATTTTTAAAATGATAGTATATATAAAATATAATATGTAACATATATTTAAGAATAAATTTATCATATATGTTTTAATTGATATTTTATATTTAATCTATTTTAGCTGATCACGTTGTAATCTACATTATTGCCTTTATATGTATATATTTCTAAAAAACGATACTTTTTAATTATAGACAATAGTTGAACATAATTGAGTTCGTATATCTTTATTTCTGTTTTTTAATGGATTTGTAGTGTTGTTATATGCGTGTTCTAATAACAAACTAGTTTGATCGCATTTGTTGTGTGACGTCATATTTAACCTTCTATCTCAGCGACAACGATTTAAGACGGCTTAAAAACGTCCAAGACCATATATGACTCAGTGAAGTAATGAATAAATCGGAGTCACTTTATTAACTCATCACGCATGTTTTTTCAACTTCGTCATCGTTATTGTCAAAGTAGTCGTCACAATAATTTTAAAGAAAAAAAAAAACAGCAGAACATTGTAAATTTTTATAGATAAACGTTTTTCGACATTATATTAATTAAATTTTTGATAGATAAACGTTTTTCGACATTATATTAATTGAATTTTTGTTTATACAAGTTTATTCACCATTGTAACGTGATTCTATATAGTTACAATCGATGTCGCTAAATTTTCCTAAATATATTATGAACCGTTACGGAAGAATCTCGTTAAAAAAAACAACGTATTTATTCAATTGAATTTGAACAAAATTCAAAAGATTTTGAACATACACGTATTCATAGATGCATACTTAGCGATTATTTCGTAAAAAATTGGGTGTCGCGGTTTAATTTTTAAATAATCGGTATTACTTTAGCGACGGTTGTGTTGGGAAACATTTTAATATTGTGTAATGAACGATAATAATTTATCGTCAGACGGTTAATTCGTTTTTTTTTTTAAGGTAATCTGCTAAAGTGGGTAACCGATGGACCTTGAGCTCAAGGGGACAGGGCGCGCCCGCAGCCTTCAGATATGGAGGTTAGTTGCGAATAAGTCATTGATGAATAAGCAACCGTGAACCACGAGCGGCGATGCATCAGAGTGCAGTGGGAAAGTCATGGGAAAGCTTTCCTTAAAAAATGCTGCATAAACCCGATAAAGGCTTCGTGTCAAAGCGAGTATGGCGCCGCTATAAGACTAATATCCACTCTAAATCCAGAAGTGTCTGTTCCCTATGTTAAGGGCGGCCTTTTTTTATACACAGAAGGAATCGGGGGGTTAACTGTGTTTACTTACACCTCGCGAAAGAATTATTGAATCATAACTATACGAAGAATGTTTTACCATGCGACCCGACTAGCAATCGGCGCTACTCAGGTATGGGGCTCGGTAGTGTGAAATATGCGACATGATGCTGTAGGAAACCAGGCAACTCATGGAAACCATGTTACTGGAATAAAAATATGGAAAACCATTAAAGTCGGAACATGGAATGTACGCGGTTTAAATGAACCAGGCATGCTATTGTGGAGAATGAAGTAAGGAACTATGCCGTTGTTTGTATCTCGTTAAACAGTTGGAGACATAAAGGGTACTTTTACAGCAATAATAACAATGCAATATATTACCCGGGAAGTGAAAAACAATCAAAAAATATTGTAAATGAAAAATCCCGTGACTAAGTACTCGGATATGAACCTATCACTGATCGGATAATAAAAAAAAAAATTGCAAGCATGCCCGGTGAATTTAAATATAATATAAATTTACAAACTAGCGAAGCTGACCAAGAATATGTCGATGCTTTTTATGCAACACTGCAAGAAACAACGAAGAAAATACCCGCCCGAGAAATCACTATAATAATCGGTGATTTCAATGCGAAAACTGGTGAAACTAGATTAAATTTTAAGTCCTTCTCCTATAAAGCTGAACCTTTAATTATTATATTTGTAAAAGATTTACTTCTTCATTTTTATTTTACTGCGTGTCATTGCCGATTAAACCCGCTGCTAACAGATTTGGATGTAATCTTAAGCGCTGTATTTCATTGCATGTCCTCGTTACATCTCTTTCACAGTTTCAATTTTTAGGTCGCTATATACGTCGTAATTTTTAATGCACATTAATCATGGAACATTGTGATTACGATTGGAACGTTCCGATTTTAGATATACTCGAGTTAGATACCGTGCTCCATAGTTGTATATCACTACGTTGGTTTGAAAATAATATAATAATAATTTATTTCGAATCAAAAATACCGATTTTCTCCCAATGAGCCAGTTTTACGAAGAATTGGTTTCGTTTCTTCAGCTTCGTCTTCTATCCAGATGCATGCTAAAGTATTTTATTACCATTTCCTAAATTACGTTTGCACTTTGTAAACAATACATAATTATATTTTGTTTAACGACGCGAGTATTACCAATGTAAAAACAAGATTAATGTACATAGCTACGAATAAGCTTTTAGACTATTGAGCCATTCTCGGGTATATATGTACATCGAGGATGAGCTTAACAGTCGGAAAGCTTATTCGTAGAACGATTTCGACGTTATATATATATATGTATGTTTAACGGCTAACATTGAGTTTGTACACATGTATCCAAAATTGGCCATTTTTGTTATGCATATTATATTTGCTTAAAAACGACTAGTGACGAAAAATTTTTTCACGCGGAGCTCAAAAGTTTTCGAAAAAAAAAATGTAATTTTTTAATTCGAATTTATTAATTCCGAAACAAAAAATCCGTTATTTATCGGATAATCAATTTAAAATGACTAAATATATTTATCAAAAGCACTGCATATATTTAAAGTACGGAATTTTTAGTTTTTAATAAATTATATTTCTTTCAAACTTCTAATGTTTAAAATTAATGCCAATATTCTACGATTGATATTCAGGAGCGCTAGGATGCTGAATTTTATATTTTTAAATAGTATCGATGATGAATTGAATATTTTTTATTTTAAAAAACAGTCGTAAACAAATTTTATAATGAATTGGATTGAAAATCATCATAATTAATTACAAACATTTTAAAATAATTTAAACATGTTTTTAGCAGATATTAAGCTGATACAGAGACCAAATTTTGATCTTGCCCAACAGACCGATAAGCGATGATATCGAGTTAGGTTTTACAATAATTCGAACATAATTTTTTTTTAGCAGATATTAAGTTGACGAGAACTGCCTAAAGGCGACAAGAAGCGATAAGCTAAAAAATTATGTTTAAATTATCTTAAAAATTTTGTAATTAATTATAATAACTTTCAATCTTATAAAAATTTTTGTAACTAATTTTAAAAATAACATTTTTTAAAATTCAACACGGATACTAGCGCTCCAATCGGCAGCATTTGATGCCAATTGTAGAATATCGGCATTAACGTTTAATTTATGAAAGAAGTATAATTTATTAAAAGAAAAAAAAATACCTACTTAGATAATGCGCAATCTTTTAATAAGTACATTTAGTCATTTTAAATTGAATATCCGATAAATAACGGGTTTTTTGTTTTGAAGTATCGTCGTTGTTTTTAGTCATTAACTTGTTCCGCATTAAAAAAAAAAAATTTAAGTGAAAATTTCTTCGTCATTAGTCGTTTTTATGCAAATGTGACGATTTTTGGGGACATACGTGCCCGAATGAACTATTTCCAATTTAAATAATAATAATAACAAAAATAAAAATAATTACGTAATCGGATATGGGTGAGGCATTATGTAAATTGGTTACAGCGGTGACGATCCTCTTTTGTGCGTCTAATCCGTAAGGTTCGACCGTTAACGATAATATACAACTTCGATAAAATCTGCGACCGATTAAAAAAAAAATTAAAAAAAAAAAAACAACAAAACAATACATATATATATATCAATTAATATAACGGGGGGGCGGAATAATTTTAGCGGTTACCTTTTATTAAATGCCGATTCGGGCAACGTTACTTTCCGTACAAATCGTAACATATCGCGAACTCCGAATTTACATAAAATATCCAGGATCAAATCGTTCCAAGATAAAAACGATTCCGCTAATAGCGGTCGTTCGTTAAAACCGGTACAATTTAAACAATATCCGTCTCGAACGCGTAAATTTAAATTGACGATATTTTCGGCCGTATCGAAATCGTCCAGATAACGATTAATTTCCTCGCTATAGCCTAACTGTACGTAATGTTCTAACGATAGCATTTTAAATTGATTTCTCTTTTGCAACGTACGAACGTACGACCATAAATTCGGATATTTACGACATATCGAACGGATCAATTGGACGCACTGAAACAACAAAACGGTATTATTGGTCGATTCTTCGTTATCGTCGTCGACGATGTTACTAAATACGTTTTCGCATAATTTATGACGACAACCTCTTTCGTGGTAACATAATTCGAATTCGATCGAATTTCGATCGTTCGTTAATTGAGATAAAACGTTTAAAAATTTCGAATCGGCTATTTTACCGATCGATTTACCGTTCGACACTTTTTCGCAAATCGTCCAAAAGTACAAAATTAACGTATCGCCGATTTTATCGTATTTATTTTCCGATCTAGACGATCGATTACAAAATTCGCAACTATTATCATCCGGCGAATTTCGTCCGTCATCGGCCGAGACGCGAAATAATTCCGAAAACGTGTGACATAATACGCTTCGATTAGCGAAAATCGCGTAAATTTCGGACGGATTCCGAGTTAAATGTTTCAATAAATATTCTAAAAATAAACTACCGTCGATATTATTATTATTATTTCGTCGACCGTCTATTCGGACGTTATCGTTATCGATCGATAATATTAAATAGGAAAAATCGCGCAAGTTTAAATTCTTCTTCAAACCCATCCGGTAAAATACCGGTTTTTGATCCATATTTAACATCAACAGCATAGCGTTCATGAATGTCGGTAACGGCCAGTCGCGTTCGATATTCTCGTCGACGTTCGTTACGAAGGTGTAATAATTCAAAAGGTAATTGAAACAAGCGTAATAACACGGCAAATTTAACGAACGAATATCGTCGAAAATAACGTACGGATCTAGCAGAGGCGAGAAAATCGTCAGTAATTTCCTTAAAGCGAAATCGACTTTTAAATCGTCTAAATTATAAATCTGATACAAAATAAACGGATACGAACGTTCGGATATTATCGTCGCCGTATCGATTAATAAATCGCGACGACTTTCGATATATCGCGATAAGAATTTACTTCGTTTCAGGACGGCGTTATTGAAAACGTTTCGAATTATATCGATAGTATTTTTCGAGAAATAATTCGAAAACGGGAAACTTTCGTCGTCCGTTAGATTATTCATAACGTTATTATTATTATTACTATTAATATTATTATTATTATTATTATTACTATTAATATTATTATTATTACTATTAATATTATTATTATTACTATTAATATTACTATTATTAGAATTACAAAATGAACGATAAGCTTGATATTCGACGATAATTTCGTCTATTAAATCGGCCCGCTTATCGTCATCGTTAATATCGTCGTAATCGTTATCAGTCTCGTACGCACGGCAAATATTTATTATCCTCTCCGTGTTACATTCGTAAGCGATTATCGGTTTAGATTTGTATTCGACCGTGAATTCCGGTCCGTCATCTTCGTTATCGTTATCAGCGACATCTCGAACGTTATCGTAGTCGGATTTATTTCTAAACGGACTTTCGCTTATTACATTATCGAATTTCTCTTTAACGTTTCTCGAATTTAAACCTAATATTTCCGAAACGCTCGTACCTAATTCGGCCAGACTTTCCTGAATAATACTGTAAGAGGTTAGCGACGTGCACGGAGCGTGATAAGTGATAGCGATTTCAGCGAACGTTGTAAAATCGTGATTCGCCCTATTATAAGCGAAACTAGTATTTCTCGATTTATTATTAAACGAAGACGAATTATTATTATCATCATCGTCGGAATTACCGTCGTTAGCGTCGGCTAGTTGCATCGATAAATGTTTATTACGAACTACGTGCATACCGCTCGACGTTTCTAAACTGAGAATAACGTCCAGATTAGCGATTTTTTCCGTCAATATCGAAAAAATATATTTCGAACGATCGTTCGGACGATAATCGCTCGATATTTCCATATCTAATAACGGACGTAATTTCGTCAAAATAGTCGCGTTATCGAAAATTCGTTCTTGATACGAATCGATAATTTCTAAACATAACGCGTAATAACCGTCGAAGTATAATTTTAATAAGCATTTATCGATCGATAATATCTGTAATTTATGCAATTCGGATTTCGACGTCCAAATATAGAGCGCGTTATTTACGCATTTAACGTCGGCTATTTCGACGAAATAATTCGTCCAGAATAGTACGTTAACTTTTTCCACGTCGAATATATAAAGACCGTTAGCGTTTTTTTTGAACGCCACTACGTATTTACTTAAAACGCCTTGTAATTTCGAAAAATTTAAAGACTGTTTATTATTATTATTAATATTACTATTCAATTCGTCTGTTTTAATAATACGCGGAGATGACTCGTATAACGATACAAAAGACGAAGGCGGTACCGATAATGCTTTTTTATATTCTTGCGTACTGTGCACGGTACAATTTAAATCGACTTCCCACAATCGCGATCCGGGACGAGCGGAAAATATTTTGACTAGATTATCGGCAAATGCGAGGAAACACGCTCCGAACATACCGTTACGAGGTTTTTCGCCGATTTGTTTGTAACAATTTTTAGCCGTATCGCATAGGTAACACTTAGACAGAGTAGAGACTAGTATAAATTCGCGATATCTATCTATCTGTACGATGGTCGATTCCAATTCCATCAATACATACGCCGGTAAGTAGAAGATGGTTTTGTTCTGTGAAATGAGAAAAAATAAAAAAAAGAGTCATTATATAAAACGTTATTACACGAATATATATATATATACATATATATATATATTTATTAAATTTGAGATAAAAATATCAATTTAGATTTCCACAGGTACATAAAGGGTGGTACATAAAATTGAATCAGATTTATAAGCCTAAAGGTTTCGCCGTATTCTTATATTATAAAAAATTAAAAAAGATATTTTCAAACGATTATTATGATTTGTTTTCGTCATATCTAGATGAAAAAAAAAATCAAATATCGTGATGAATTATCTAAAACATATATCCGATAAAAGCAGGCGTTCCACAGGGAAGTGTCTTGGAGTCATTATTTTATCTTATTTTTACAGCCGATGTACCTGCTGAAAATATATCCTTAATAGCGAGTTTTGCTAGTGTTATCGCACTCTTGAGTTCAGATATAAGTTAAACAAAAGCGCATCATAATTTGAAAAACGAGATGTGGATAAAATTATGCCATAGAACAATAATCATTAATTAGTACAATCTCATGCTTAGTGTATAAATTAGTACTAGTGATAAATTTAAATGAATACAGACGACAAAAGATCTGTACATTTACACAGCTTTCAGCGATTTATACAAAAAATACTTAGAATTAATCGACTAGTTGATATGGATTCGTACACATAAAGCGTCTGATGTAATTTTTGGTGATTAACATATCTCATTTGGATGAAGACGGAATCATTAGTGGTGTTGGCGAAGTGCCATATTGTTTCATGTGGGATTTCCAAATCCGAATGGATGTCTTCATTTCGTTTTTTTTTGCACAGCCCCACAATTGGATTTCTCATACGTCCAAATCGGTCTAATTATATTATATATATATAGAAGTATTTTGTTACGAAGACTGAGCTTGGAATTTCGACCAATTAACCGATATATTTGTCGCCATTTAAGAATTTTTTTTTAATCTTTATATACGTTTTCCAGTTCAGTCGAGCTGAATCTGAGCAGAATTTCTTTTCTTCAAGGGCCTGTTTTTATTTTTTTTTTTTTTTGATCAACGCATATAATATTCTCAAATCACCATATAGAGCCATTAAACATCAAAATAGATAACAAGATTGCACTCGTTAAAAAAATATGTAAAATACCTCGGCTTGTACTTAGATAAAAAGTTAACATGGTGTAAGTGATACAAAAAGGGCTGAATTCAGAATCAAAACTAAAAAACGGTATTGATTAATAGGAATGCAATTCCAATTTGCCACAAAGAACAAACTACTATTATACAACCAAATAATCTCTCCAGTATGGAGATATGGATGCGAATTATTGGGTTGCAGTAAAAAAAAGGCGAAAAACAAAGATATCAAAATATTAGATTAAAGTGCTCCATGGTATGTAAGGAACAAAACTATACATGATGACCTTGACGTGAGCTGACGTAATTAAAAAGATGCCAATTAATCATCAGGAGCGGTTATATAACAACGCTAACTGGTACGCAATTAGCTTATTGTATAACTCGCCACAGATGCAAATTCGCAGGCTGAGTAAAATTAAGTCATTAGACCTGGCATATGAATGAAAACTATATAAATTATTAAAACATAAAATACTAATATAGGGACTAGTCATTGGACTATGTCACGTTATGATCTTTGCTTTCTTATTTGCTAATAGCCTATTGGCTAGGAATAGATTTAAAAAAAAAAAAAAAGATTTTCTACAGCGATACTAAAAACTAAATGTACATAGAAATGTACACTCCGTTTTGTTATTTACGTCTGTTCAATTTATCAGTATTTATTTTCATTTTCTTTTTTTAAACTATAACTTTTTTTGCTTTGTTCGTGATAATAGTTTTCTGTTTGTGGTATTACTGACATCTAGCGAGCATGGTTAATTTTTAGATAATTTACGTTATACTTTCTTTATTTCGTATATTTTGATGATTTATCATCAAGCACACTAAGCTTATATTACGCGGGAACTATCATTTAGTAGTTACAATCGTTTATTTGAGTATCGTTTTTAATTTTAATGTTTTATTTATTTTTGCATTTTTTTTTGTTTTAATTGTCATTCATCGATGTTAAATTTAATTCGGCGTTTTATTTATTTGGAATGTTACCGGAACTTTAATTTGATCCTGTTCCGCGAGAGTAAGTATAATTTCAATCCGTCTATCTTATAATATCAACATCGATAAACTAATTGCAACCTTATATCCAGTATTATAAATATCATCGTCGAAACGAACGTTAAAATTGCATTTTACTTACTTTCGTATGAAAAAGCCACTGGCTTATTACATAATAAAACTGAATTTATTATTCGTTTTGAACGGTTATTTCGGCAGTTACTCTGTATGTGTCATATATATTTATATATATATATATATATAAAATAATCGGTAATAATTGTAAGGTTCCACGAGGAAGAAAAAAAAACTAACCATAAATGGAAACGATAACATCGCTAACTTTCCAACTGAAGTGCCGATAAAAAGAGAATTATTGTCAAAGGACCAACATAGCGCTGTAATTGTATAACCGGATAAATCATTTGACCGTGTGACACTTCTACCCAATCCATATTCGTATAATTCTATTAATCCGACGATATTTTTTTTAGTAGAAAACGCGACAAATTTTTCATTATCCGATACGGCGATACTGGTAACAGGTCCTTCCTATGAAAATATGAAGTGAATAGATTATTTAATAAGGCAATTGTCACGTTTAATTAAATATAATGTAAAAAAATACTCGTTATCATCGTTATAAAATTTTTAAACATATTATTTTCACAAGCTAATAAAGTTCGCATACGAACACACGAACGTTATAATTGAGATACATAATTTAAAACAAAAATAGACGGCTATGAATTTAGCATAAAGATCTTCTAACATTAGACCAGCATATATACAGTTCACTTCATCTATTTTAAATTATTTCACATTTCTTTTTACGAATTCAATTTGTACTATTACGTTGATTTACATAACACATACACACACACACATATATATATAGTAAATTTTAATATACTTATATTTATATAAAAAATATACGTTCATCTAGCGTTTACGTAAGTAAAACAAAGGTTATTAGTAAGTAGTAATCTTCGGTAAACAATTTACATGTAATAAATAAAGGGAAAGTCATAACCAAAACTTTTACGTTGTTTTCATGGAATTTATGTGTAACCTAAGGAAATGAGTCTGCATGATTAATTAATATCTGTACATGTACATTCCGGTGATTACTTCTTAAGTATTTTATAATTTCTTTCTATTTATATTTATTTTGTTATATAGTGAATAATCATGCAATACACGTTTTATATATCAAAATTTTGAAGGATACCGTAGTTGGAATCAAGTGCAAATAATCGTTTGTTTTTCTACTGAATATGTATAAACCACCACTTGTTGCGCCATAAATTATATAACTTTTCGATACTTCAAAACAAGTATACTGCAAAAAAATAATGCAGCACATATTTAGTGTCAATACATATATATCACACCAACGCAAACATACAAGTTTTTCCTATGAATTGTAATTTTAAAACTTTACAAAGCATAATTACCGATATAGTAGACTAACTCAAAATAATTCATCAGCAATTTAGGAAATTGAAAACTTCATGATTCTATACAACGCAAAAATATTTCTAACAAGTTTACATCATAATACGAAATGTGTTTTAATTACAAATTAGTAAAATAATTGAAATTATAATATATGCACTTACTTTTATCCTATTTGTTCCCTTTAAAGGAGCATAAAACACATCTTTATTGTTTTCAAAATGGAGTAAAATACATTCTTCCATTTTAGCTATTTTTTCACGTATGTCTAATATTAATAATAATACAAAATAGCTAAATTTTCGGAAAAAATCTAAATGAAAACATCATTACCCTTTAAGATTGTTTATTATCTGTAGAAATATTTTTGTTAAGATATACTTACACTATTATCACTTGAAAAACCGTGCCGACTAGTTGCTTTCTTATGTACGCTGCCAATTTTTTTTTTATGTATAATACATTAAACAATGAAAAATTAATATCTGTACTCTGTTAGTACAACTATGTAAGTGATTAATTTTTTATAAAAAGTGTAAATCACTTTAAACATTACATATATATTTTTTCACAACTGATGTTCGTTAAACATAACACGAGACTGAATTACAATAATTAAACTTCGCGATCCTCGGTGTCACTGACTTTGTTTATAATGCGGTAAATAACGGTTGCTACGAGGAACTGTAGTACTTCAACAAGAAGTAACATGTAATGTTAGTTCATTTAGTCCGCAGTTTAGAAGATATAATGTGTTATTTTAATTTTTAGTGTTGAGTTCATTGAAACATTGTTTAAAGTAACAATTGTAGTATAGCATCTGGTGAAATCGTGTTTAAAATGGCTACCTCAAACATGAGACAACAAAAGTTAGAGCAGCAAGTTAGTATTGTGTATGAATTTATCATTTATTATCAAAAGTTCGAATTAAAATTATTGACCTTTTAACTACTAGCAGATGTATAAAACTGTAAATAATTAAATATATAATTAAAATCTATCCGTTACGGTCGAATAATATTCATTTAATAACAAAATACATAGAATTCAAAGTTTTGTAATATAAAAATATAATTACGTGCTAGGTAATATGAGTATATTTTGATAACGAACTTAATTTTTGTGATTATTGTTAAATAGAGGCAGTTGTTAGAGCAGAAAATGAGACAAAAGAGAATGATGCCTGGTATGGTTCATGCTTCGGATACATTAAATAATAAAAATCGTCTAAATAGACCAATTTCGGGTAAACATGAACTTCATGGTAATTAATAATGTATTACATTATACGCATGTATTTGTTTAATTAGATAGAGTTTTCACTAGCAATTCGTAGATATTTTGGTATCACATTAATATATCAATATGTGTATATTTTGTTGTTTTAAATTTGGGAAAATATATCATACTTCTATGCAGCACAATAGCATACTCTCGTGCACTATTAAATTCAGTTTTCTTCAAATATTGCAAGCGATGCTTGCATGTTCATTTGACGCTAATAATTTGTTGGTTTTTAACGAGTTCATTCAGCGGGTAGTTTTTCTAACTGGGAGTATACGTTATTAATGAGAAAAATGTAAATTCTACGTTGTTTTGTATAAAAACTTTATTTTTGTGTAAACTATCAAAAAAGAAAATACATCTGAATTTAAACCTCTTATATTTTAATTATACACGTAGAGGCGAGTTATAATATAAAGATTCGTTTGAATAAATTGAAAACAGTAGCTGAAAACAAAGACGGAGCGGTTTTCAGAATATTTTTTCCTTTTTTTTTTTTTTTAATATACGTGATGATATTACATTTTGCTTCATACATATAATGATAGATATTTTTAATTTGGACGGACAGAGCATATTTGTTATAAATTTCAGATTAACATGTTAATACTCTTTACTATTAGCTACCGATAAGACTTGAATTTGAAACAAGTGGATATGTGCCATGGATGGGAAAAATATCTATGCCAAAGAATAATATTTTTAACGCTTTTAAACTGATTGTTTTTCAGATGCGTACTATGTATTAGTTTGCGATTTATTTTTCAAAAGTCGTTTTTGTTGGGAAAGGTAAGTTATTATGTACAAATGTTCTAGATCTTTCAGAAAATCTGTAATTATATTTCATAAATGTCTCATGTTCATATCAATTTTTGTTATTAAAAAAATAAGATAATGTGTAACGTTCGAAGTGTGACCCTAACACATGGAAATTTTGTCCAATCTTTAATTTCTAAAGTTGAACCTACTTCTTATGAAAGATCTATTCCTAATATTAGAGCTGCGATTTTAAACGATTAAAACAAATACAATTACGAAAATCAAATGTTAAAGTAAACATTTTCAATATTTTAATAGACTGTTTTGTATTATAAAATATAATAACTACGCCACTGCAATGATACTGCTTATTCCACATTATAATATGTAATTATAGTTGTTTCCGTTTTTAATCTTAACGAGGATAAAGTAAAGTTTTTGCCGAATACTTAGAACAAGTATTTCAATTGGATATTTTTAATGAAAATGCCTGTAGTAGTCAATCGATTAAACAGTGAATTTAAGTAATCAAACCTGTGAGAGTCGCTCATGGGACCGATATTCAATGCACTTTATACCTGGGACTTACTTCAATTAGAAAACAATTTGTAGCAACACTCGCTGATGATACAGCAATCCTGGCAGTAGCAAAGGATAGTGTATTATCAACAAGGAAGTTGCAAACTGCAGTGGATGACATTTATGATTAGGCTAAAAAATGGAATATTAAATTAAACGATACTAAACCACTGCATGTGAACTTCACTAATAAGCGCATTACATGTATTCCGACATATAATAATAATGTTATAACAAATGAAGATAAAGCTAGGTGTGACATTAGACGCTAAATTTCGTTGGAAAATAAGTGTAAAAAGGAAAATAGATGAGTTGGGAAATAATATATAAAAAACTATATTGAATGATTGGTAGGCATTCTCCGTTATCAGTTTACAATAAAATGTTAATATACAAACAAATTTGGAAACCCGTCTGAACCTACGATATACAGTTATGGGGTGCATTAAACAAAGCGATAGAAATATTATACAGCGTTTCCAAAATAAAGTTTTAAGAAACATTGTGAACGCATCATATCATGTTAAAAATATACACACCCATAAAGATCTAGAGATGGAACGCCTCAATGAAATAATTAAAAATGTCACCGAATAAGACTTAAAAATCATGTAAACGCCGAAGCGTGCCAGCTCCTAAATACGGCAAATTTGGAGCAAATGCTCAAGAGAACAAAACTCTATGAACTAATATTAGATTAATTTAGATATATAGTTTTAAGTGGTATATAATTTATTATTTTTACCTAATATGTAAAAAACCAAAATTCCATTGGCTAAATTTTGGTATTAATATTATTTATTTATTATTTGTTAAAGTTAACTGGTTTATTAGTCTATCTAGACTAAATTACAAGATCAAAAACTTATCGTGTAATAATTTCAAGTATCAGTAAAATTTAAAAAAAAAAATGTGGAAACATTATTTTATTTTTTATCTATCAACGAACTTTCTTTCGGTGTGTAGTTTAATATTTCAACATATATTTTATTAGAGGTTTCACTAGATGGACTTGCACTAACTAACGATTGGATATTTCACAAAAAATTCACATATTTTGTATAATAAATTTTATTCGTAAATACTACTTCATGTATGGTTATACTAAAGAAAAAAATACAGAAAGTAGCAAAATATGCTCGTTCGCTTGGTGTATATGTATTTTGTGGATAGTTGACGAAAATCGGGTAACGGTCATGTTTGTGTAATCACCGCTTGTTGTGGTAGTCATATTTATTTTTTAATTTTCAATTTTTGAAAGTTTTTATTATTTTGTACGTTTATCTGGTAAGTGTTTTAAAAATTATAAGTTCAAATATAATTGTCCTTGGACAAATATAGAAGTATACGTGATTTTCTACATTTTCAGTTCCTTGCGCAGTGATTATATTTTGTATCCTACAAATTTGAAAAAACGTATATAGCTGAATGGAAAATTCTTAAAATAAATTTAAATAGAATAAGGATGAAGTTCGATTACTTTGAATACATTAAAAATTTTTTTTACTTGGTTCGTTTTTAATATATAGAATGTTTAATTAGAAACAGTCTTATATCTAATGCTAGCTTAAAATTATCGAATACCATAATTTTTAGTATACTAATGATGAAAAATTAAGATTAGTTGCGGAATAAGTTATTTAAAAATTACTATATTTTAAGACGTTTTAAATGCTATACGTAAAAAAAATTGATATTCCTAAATTGCTATTATTTCATTGTATTTGATTTTTTATGCGTAGAATGAATTTAATGATTATAACTTTTATTGTACATTCTGCATTTATTATTGTCACAGTTACAGTTGTGAAAATAAAATTCGCCCTACTTATTATGTGTATTTATTTTCCTACGTTTTCTATATAACTGTTAAAAGATTTTTTCTTGGAAATCGTTGCTTGTGCTATTTATTGTTGCTGTTTACTTAGCTTCCTCGTCGGTACTCCACCATTTACTTCTGTGACTTTTTTCTTTTCTTTTTTTTAGGGTTTACTCTTTTTATTTACTTTTTTTTTGACACTAATTATAAACGTATCAACTGCACTGACGGGAAAGGTGTTTAACATTCTTCGTATTCTATCTGGTAGCGGCATTTAATATTTACTTTACTGTTACGATCCATTAAAAATATACCGCTTCAAAACGCACGATTAAATGTTTTAATTCACTTATATATTGACGTATAGTTTAAATTGAAAAGGTGATTCTTTTTTATATATATATATATATATATATATATATATATATATATATATATATATATATAGTATGCTTATCTTTTATTACTTGACCCCTACTACACCTAGCATTATTTAATAATATTTATTACCTCGTTCTATCGGTTTAAAATAATTATTGAACGATTTCGTTATAATATTTAAAAGGTAGTTCCGTTTTTTTCTTTTTGTTTTTTTTTTTTATTGAAGCGAACACTATTTCTATAAACTGTACTAAATTTGGGTATTTTTTTAAATATAACGATATTGACTTGTAGGTATGGTATTTTGTTTCTTTAATTAATAAACTTTAATATTTTATCATCGCATTCTTTATACAAATTTATATCGTTATGAAGCTCGTATTCTATCTTTAGGTATTCATAATTTGTTCATTAAATTCGTCGTCACATTGTTTAAATTTTGAATAATTAAATTAAACATTTCGATTCGTTTTTCGTTATTTTAAAATTTTTAAACATTTCTCGTTTAATTAAAAATAATTTTAGAAATATAATTTTGTATAATTCAGAAGGTATTAAATTTGATTTGAAATAAAATAAAAAATTACTGTCTTAATGATAAATTTCGATCGTTAATATTGAACTATTTCAAGCGCTAAATTAATTTATTGCATTAGAAAATGTCTGTCTGGCGAACTTCGACTCCGATTGATTTCCGTCTCCGGATACTTTATACTTCAGCCTAATATGTAGCCACGTAGACGGCTTTATAGTTTGCTGTAGTTAGACCATCTGCATCACAGTTTTGATCTATCAGTTAACATTCGAGCAGGTATCAGAAGTTTGTGGTTCCCCGCAGTTGCATTTATCGTTTTCTTTTATGCCAATTTTCTGAGACTAATTTTACATCGTGTGGTTCGAGTTTTCAGTCTGTTGAGTGATCGCCAGGCTTTCCATGGTAAGTTATGGCCAGAATGCAAAATTTCCTGTTACTTGCCTTCGTTCCACATCCTAGCTGTTTCCGATTTGGGGGTTTCATGATTTCAATCGAGCGGGAAGAACATTGTGCATAAATAGTATGTGTCTATATCCATCATTTGTGATGTGCGCTCTGAAGCTCCTGTAACCTCATGTCTTATCTCACGCGGTGCTATCCCCGTCAGTGGGTAGATTTGCTCTACTCTTGTCAGTTTCAAACATCCTGTTACTATTCTCACTGTTTCATTCAGTGCGGCATCTATTTGCTTTGTGTGATACGAGTTCTTCCATGCTGACGCTATGAATTCGACTGCGGAGAAACAAAGGGTTAATGCTGACACCCTGAGTGTAATTGGTTGCGTGCCCCAAATGGTTCCAATTAGCTTTCTGATTATATTATTTCTAGCTGCCACTTTTTTCTTTATAGATGTACAATGCTCTTTAAACGTTAATGAGCGGTTTGGGTACACGCCAAGATATTTCTGTGTATTGCAATGTTCTAACTTTGTTCCTTTCCAGATGTGCAATCTCATTCGCTGTTACTGCTACATGTTTATTAGTTTACTTTGGATCATTGCTAAGATTCTTCAAATGTTCTATAATTATTTTGCTTCATGTCCGAGTCTTCAACCATTTTACACCATTTGTCTCGTCTGGCAGCCGCAACTGCTTCCGTTAATTTCTCTTTTACTGCTATTGTGTCCTCTGTAAAGGAGTAGTTAATGGCTCATACTTATTTATCAACAATTTAGATTCTGTTGTTAGCTCGCAAAAAATATGTCGCGGCGGTATAGTCGCTATAGAGCTCGACTGTTATTCGACGATCTAGGGTTCGAAACCCACTCACAATATAGAAGTTGTTCATCATTATTATATAACTCTTAATTATCACGGAGAAGATAGTGGCAGCCCACTCCGTATAACATCGTATGCACGCGCATCTGCGTTGTATATAATTAGTGCCTTGAATGCTAATCCATTTTCTACATAAAAATAAACGTATAATGACTAGTACACGATGTTTGGAAACGATCAATACGATGATGATGATGATGTTAGCCCATAAACATATTCGGTTTTACATTCTCTCGGTATGTGTCTTTATGAAATTATTTTAACTAGCAATACGAATTTATCATAATTTTCAGTTACAACTTCAATTTAATTTATTACTGTATTTAAATATTTACTACACCATTCCTAATTAGCTTTTTAAAAATTATATCGGCTTTTAAAGCTGAATTTTTCAGTTGCAATTAACGTTTCGATATGTTATATGAATTTGTACCTTTTTTCTATCTTCCGTTGTTAAATGTACGTGGCGACTTACGAGTTATACACTAAATACATTCCACTGTTTTCAGCCTATTTGCTAAGGTGTTTGCTATATTTCTGAAGTTGAATTATTCCATTATAATACGAACCCAGTCACGGTAATTGTGAGGTTCAAGAATCTGAAATTAGCAGCAGGTGGCTTATATACAAATGTTACATTACAATGAAACAGTTCAACTGTTAAGATTTCGATATTATTTTCAATTAGCCGCACGCACTTGATGACCAATCATTTTTGACAAAAACTGCACTACCATATTGATCATGAGGCCGTACTAATAGTTACCAAGTGAAAAATATAATTAGTACCTTTAAAAAAATAACGAACACAACGATTTTTAAAATAATTTTAACTCGTTAACTACCTATAATATTCGTTTTCTTCGGCCCCTAAAGGATGTGTTATTATGAAGTTGACATTTTGACTACGGTTCTTCAGGCCCGACACCACTTGGTGTAGGCTCAGTCCAGTCTCCGTCCTTCACTGGTCGACTCATCGTGTTCGCTGTCTGCCTTTTTGTCCTTTTCGATTAACATTCTGCCTTTTTGTCCTTTTCGATTAACTTTTCCTAGTATTATTTAATGTTCCAGCGAGTTAGCGTTCTCTTACTCTCTTTGCAGACGTGCCCTAATCCCGAGTTTATGAAGTGCATAATTATTTGTTAGACAATTAGTCTAGGATATTCTCAGCATTCTTCTGTATGGTAATATTCCAAGCGCATTTATTTTGCCGAGGTTCCTTCCAAGAAGTAACCGAGTTTTATCTGCGTAAGTCGCTATTGACAAAACTAAAAAGTTCATTAAATTTAATTTATACTCGTACATCTATTCTGGTTAACCAGGTAACTGCACTACGCGCTATGACTAATCTGTGATTAGCGTGTGTCGAACAACTTTCAGTGTTGGTAATCACTGATCGTAGATAGACTAACTATTTCGTAGCAATGATTTTTTTTATGTATTTCGTTTCCGTTATTGGTTATTATCATTGTTTTTCTTTCAATTATGCGTGATCCATATTGTCTACATCATTCTTGTAATTTATGCATAATAGCTTCTAGCATATATTTGGAACTGCTCAACAATATCATGTGCATGTTTGAGGTTGTTAAATACCTTATCGGGATTTCATCGTCGCATCTTGTTTAATAACGATCTCAAAATAAATTCTGTATATATATTATATAACGGAGGCCTGAGAATACATTCCTACTTTCGGATGTTACGTAATTTGTAAATGCTTTGTAGGAATCCATAAAATATAAATATATTGTTACCCCTAGTGACTTTACCTGGCATAAATTTTGTTTGTTCCTGGGATATCATCCGTTGAGAAAGAGAGAGAGAGAAAATATTTAGTGTTGTATTATCACAATTAATTAACAAAAGAAACTTTTCAGCAATTAAGCTATCTTAAGGTTGTTAAATTTAAATTAAAAATGTACATAAAATTATTTATTTTAACTCAATTTAGCATATCTCGTTTCGTTTCGGGTGTAAATGTAGGCGTATTAGATTAATAAGAATTAAATTAATTATATTTGTTATATGTAATTTTTTAATTCTGTTAAAAGTTATATATGCGTGGTATCAATGTGAAAATATGTTTTATTTTTTATATGTTTATTATTATTTTTCAGGTTACGACGGTCCATTACAGTATACCATGATCTCTAGCGGGAATCCAGATATTAGTCCTGATAACACATACTGTCAAAGTATTCCGGTCGAATTAAACTATAACGAAGGTAATGCGTGAAAATGTCAATTTTTTTTTTAATGTGCACCCGTATAGATTGGCAATAAGCATGTGAGTTCAATTAATCATGTATCATGTGAATTATGCTTCAGCATAAATATCTTGATATGTAGGTAATAAGTTAGATCACTTTGAAAACGGAGAGTTTGTAAGTGTGTCTCGGAGCATTCGTCGATTTAATATTCGAACCAGTTTGTCTGACAGTGTTGACGTGTAGATTCACCAAATTTGCGGATTTGGATGATGATTACAACATTTATATCCTGATTAATCTATGCGACTGTGGACATTTGCAGATTATGATGTAACGTATCGTTACTGACATAGTAAAGAGTATCGCATATTACTCTTAGAACTTTGGACTGAAATTGTTGGATACGTTTGACATTGATACTTGCTGCTGATCCCCGTAATTCAATTCTATATTTCCATTTCGCCGCTACAGCTACATTGTAGATCAGCAGCTTATTTTTTTCTCGTGGTTTTAGCTTTAATTCCTATAATGCGCTATAATAACCGGAATGAAGCGCCTATTTTTTAAGTTACAGTGTATGCGGTATCCGAGTAAGGTTTTTTTATTCATAATAAGGCTAAGATATCAGTATCAATCTGAATAATTATAGTACTGGAGGACACGAGTTTCTCATTAATGTAAAAGTTACATTTGTCGATTTATTCGTATTGATTTTAATTATCCGTTTTTTGCATCAATTTCCCATTGCTTGTAAATGAAGTTGAATAGATCGAGATACAATTTCCGAACTTTCATCAGCGGCCATAATCACAGTGTCATCAACAAAGATAAATATCGACGTATACGAGGTTTGTAGGGATATGTCAAGGTGGGTCCTAAAATGCTAGTATTCAGTGATGTGTCGTACACAAAATTTTTCCATTTTCAAAATAGGATTGGATCAACAAGTAATAATCAGCTGGTAGAAACTTCTGGAGTTTATATAACAAGTCCTTATCATACCTTATCGAAGACTTGAGATACATCTAAGAAGACAGCAGACAATATCTCGCCATATTTGAAAACAGGAGGAAATAGCATCGGCAACCCGGTGACATTGATGTATAGTAGACTGACACGGAAACCAAACTGATAGACAGGGATTAGATCCGGTTTTTTCCAAGGTTGCGCTAATTCTTCGCAATACTAGTTTTTCGTTCAAATTGCACTGTAATTTTTCTGACGCCGCTACCGGATCATTATCTTTCGCAAATAATGTGTTATCACCAGCAAATGTCGTCACCTGCACATTCATTTGTATTTACCGGGAAGTTGAACGTGTATACATACATGTTAATGAATTTGTTTTTATTTTATTTTAATACCGAATATAACAGTAGAAAAATGAGAATTATTTTAATCTGCCCGATGAATATTTTTTCTTCCTCGATTTACTTACTTAGACGCTCATTGTAACGAACTGAATGTCAGGATGATGAAGATTACGCAATGTGATCAAGAGTGAAATTTTAGTTCCATAAATGGTGAAATCTCGAAATAATTTTACTTAAAGCGTACAGAGTTCCCCGTGGTAAACTGATACTTATTCATCGAAATGCATGCGCGGGTGTAGCTACTTTTAAGAAGATTTTCTTAGTAGTGAAAGTTGTTCGAACGTGTTATGCGTTTTCCGGATGGTGATCACGAGTATATATATATATATATATATATAAATATTGGGTTTCTTTTCTTTTTCGTCATATGTTCTTCCCGCTATTGTAGCGAATGAAATCGAGCGTCTTATTCCGTTGAAAATCATCCAGGTGTGTCGAACAAATGAATGACGATTACATTTAAACTGATAAACTCTTATGCGGGAGATTAATCGTATGAAACAGCGTTGTGCTATTTAGATAATTATTCTGGATACCTGCAATATTTAAAATTAACAACAAGTTACCTGTGTTTTTTTTTTCCTGCACTATTATCGTTGTTGATTTCAGCCCTCGATGAATATAGTTATATTATTTGAATATCATATTGTAGCGAGTAGTTTATGTTTAATTTTCATTATGCATTGGCTTTCTGAACCAGTACCAATTGCGTACTCATGTGTAGGCTTATATAACAATATCGAGTATCCATATATGTATGAAATCTATAAATATTTTAACTGGATCCCGTAATATATTATATTTTACTTACGTCTGCGTTACGCAATGTGCACATGTGTGGGCGTATATATAATATTTTTTAATAACAAAATAGCAAATGGAAATTTAAAATCGGGAAACATTCAAATTTGATCTTGTTTAATTTAGCACACACACAACAAAGAACGTCGTTTGTACGCAATGAGATCGAATCAAGTTTTTAAATGCTAGTTTGATATTTTATTTTAGATGTATACACGTATTTTTAAAATTTAACCTGGGAAAGTTTTCAAACGTATAAAGGAATAAGCCAAGGTTGGTCTACGCTCATCCCGACTCTTTTTCAAAAATATAGAGAATGGACAATGCGAAAGGTTACCGAGAATTTATTCGTGGTGTATCGGCTAGTGTATATGGATCGCAAATTTGTAGTACGCATGTGACACAGTTTTATAGCGTAGATATTGAAATGACGCGTCTTTAAGTGGAAAACGAAGATACTGATCTCGAATTAAATAGAGAAAAAAAAATATTTAGTTATCAGAACCAAAAGGAAAAAACCATACTCACGCATTTTAAATTAACATCCTATATAGAATTGGAATGTAGTATAGGTTGACCTAGAGAAGACGGATTTTGTTTTTTTTTTAATAGCGCAGTTGGCAAGCCTGTTACAACGCAATGAGCGTACACACCACAGATTGGTTTTTGTCCCGTTTGAGTTATCATGGCGCCCTATAACGGCAAGGAGCGAGCGTTTTGCATTGGAACGTTATTTTCGATCATGAGTGTACAAAGAGAAAAAACATAGTTACGCGATTTTTTTGTGGGTATACCATAAGAGCCGCGTTCACGAAACACGTCTACGAGATCTGAAAGATCTGAAAACTCGGATATCTGAAGAAGTTTAAAAAATTCAGCGTATGCTCGTTGAAAATTTTGTAAAAAAGACCGAATGAATATATCGTTGCAAATAGAGGTCATCTGAACGATATTGTATTCAACAAATTATTGTAAGTTAATCTGTCGTTTTCCAATTTTTAAATGAAATTCCATTGAAAAATTTTGGTCGAGTATTTTTTTAGTTATAACAACAAAACCGTTCGTTTTCTCTGGGTCGCCCTATATATTTCAGGATACATTTGTAGAATCGTAAAACGTCGAATAGGTAGGAGGCTAAACTTGGGTTACATATCGTCCCTAAACAGATTGGAAACTACGAAGATGACGTCGTACAGAGATAACAGTTCCGTGGAACAGATATGGAATGAGTGGCTTAATTCTGCGGGATATTCAGCTCGATCGAAGAATAATACCTAGTAGTATACTGAAATTTATTAGGTGTGCGATTAGAGTATTGAAAACTTGATTATCTAAGGAAATGCACGGGGTTAAATACGGATAGCCGACAATCAGTACGATTAATCGGCCAATGTAAAGATATAATCGGCATGCTGACTATCCCAAAAATTACGCACGAATTTAAGAACAGAGATCGGATTCAAAATGCTAAAATTTGTCACGACACTTGGGATCGAGCGTAGGATTCCATGTGATGACAAAAGGAACTTAATCAGCACTATTTGAATATTTGTAAGAAATTTTCTTGCATAATGAAATTGACTGCAATTGCTACGGATTTTGAATAAATTTATCGTATGCGTAAGTAATGTAGAAAATTACAGAAGTTCATTTCGAATTTACGGAAAAATTTTCGTTATTTTTTAAATATTAATAAATAATTATTGTTTATGTCGTAACGGTTTAAATCGATGAAATTACATAACGCATAATTCGATATATTTCAGAAGTCGTCACGAATATTTATGAAAACGAACTGGATGTAGAAGATGAGGAATCTACATCGATGACTACGAGAGTTTCCAGTGCCGAAAGTCAATACAGCGCCTTAAGCATGGTCGCTCCGGAGATAATACAAACAAATTCTCGCATTTATACGAATTCGCCTACGATAACTTCTGAGGTAACTTCCGTTTAACTTTATAACAAAAAATAATTTATTGAAATTGTGCGCTTTATTGTCGCCTGCACGTATAACTGTATTATATAATATAAATTTATAAAATTGTCATATTTAATTTATAAATTAGTATTAAGGAAAAATGTAAAATTATAAGATCGTCAATGAGAAAAGTATAATACACGATCCGGTAGATTATATATAATATGTGGCCAATTGCGTGCGCTTCAGGTATTTATCGTCTTTTCAATAAATTGTAAACTAGATGATTCTTGTATGATAGGAATATTAATCGCTATATGAAAAAAAATTTACGTGTGAGGAATTGATTCGAACAACGGAGAATCGCAGTTAATGAATCAAAATCCAAATAGGTTGTGTTTACATTGAAAAAAGGGCAAAATTTGCCGATTCAACTGAATGGGCAGATAATTCCAAAGTCATGTGTTGTGAAATATCTCGGATTACACCTCGACCAACGGTTCACCTTTAACGATCATATTATTGCAAAACGGAAGAAATTAAACATTATATACCGCAATATGCATTTTCTAAAACTTACCGTTATCAATTGAAAATTAAAGTATTACTATATAAAACAATCTTAAAACATGTATTGTTAATTCAAATCTGGGGAACAACAAGCAATTCAAACATAAAATTTATTCAATTATTCAAATTCAAAGTCCTGCGAGATATTTTAGCGTCACCATGGTTTGTTCGCAACAATGACATACACACGGATCTTCGCATTCCAACTGTCAAAGAAGTTATTGCAACTTTTGCAAGAAGACATTTCCATCGACTCGAAAACCACGTCAATCCGTTAGCAGTTGATCTCCCGCAGAATAGCGTATGATTCAGACGATTGAAGCGACTTAGCCAGATTAAACCAGAATTCCTCTCGTAAACAGTAATTTATAAAATTCAATATACTACAATAAATAATATATAAACATGGAATGACAGCCATTGGAACCGTTCCATCATAACTTATATAGCAATGCTAGTTAATGTTCAAAAATGGATTGTATGCAAAAAAATCTTTTAAAGGGCTCGAGCTCCGGAACAATAGTTTAAATCGTCGTCAATTAGTTAAAATAACACGTCTGCTCCATATTTACTACTCGAATTATACGTTAAGTGTACAAGTTCTATAATTGATTCGTGTCTATAAAATATATATATATATATTTTAAATTTACGCGTCCTATCTCATCGTCATTCGTCTTGAATATTATTCATCGTACCGGATTCATGCGATTTTGTTAACTTAGTTCTATAATTGATTCGTGTCTATGAAATATATGTATATATATATATATATTAAATTTACGCGTCCTATCTCATCGTCATTCGTCTTGAATATTATTCATCGTACCGGATTCATGCGATTCTGTTAACTTAGTTCTATAATTGATTCGTGTCTATAAAATATATGTATATATATATATATATATTAAATTTACGCGTCCTATCTCATCGTCATCTGTCTTGAATATTATTCATCGTACCGGATTCATGCGATTCTGTTAACTTAGTTCTATAATTGATTCCTGTCTATAAAATATATGTATATATATATATATATATATATATATTAAATTTACGCGTCCTATCTCATCGTCATCTGTCTTGAATATTATTCATCGTACCGGATTCATGCGATTCTGTTAACTTAGTTCTATAATTGATTCGTGTCTATAAAATATATGTATATATATATATATATATTAAATTTACGCGTCCTATCTCATCGTCATCCGTCTTGAATATTATTAATCGTACCGGATTCATGCGATCCTGTTAACTTAGCAGAAATCGTTGTTCTTATAATACGTTGAAAGTGCGAAGGTAATGCGAAGTAAACCGCCGAGTTGGGCATTTTCTAACTTCTGTTTACCTTGTCCGTTAATATTATATCAGGATGGTTTTCGTCTAAACTTATGCGCGTCCCTACACATTGACCTAGTTTTAATCTAGAAATATCATCGGCACTCGATAAAGGTCGCATTAAATATTCGTGTGATTTGTTGGTCGTTTTAACGTTGAAATTGAAATATGTTTCACTTGAATATTTAGACTCTTTCTTCGTATATTTCCGTTTAAATCCGTCGCCTGTCGCATTCCTCGTACTAAATTATTACGTACAATTTTTCAACGAAAAATAAAAACAGTTTGTTTTGCTTTTTCAAATGTCCTATACTTAAGTGAGCCCGTTACGCTGGTTTCACCTCTATGAATTTTTAAGCTCGCTGTTGAGGTTTCATCGTCGTTTCTTTGTCGTAGGATCAATTTAATTATTTACATTCTGAAATACATATATATATATATATATAGATAGATAGATAGATAGATAGATAGATAGATAGATAGATAGGTATATATATATATATATATATTTGAAATAAAGGAAAAATTATGAACTTACGAGAAGGAAAAAAGAAATGTTGCAATTTAGAGAATAAACGAGCAATATAAGTTCGTTCATTGGAGCGAGCCGCGGTGATGGTTGCACCAAGACATCTATAGATCGCGAAATAAGCGATGACAGAAATAAATTAATAGAAACAATGAAGGAAACTTAGAGCGGATAAAAACGTTATGTAGACAGAAATAAAGAGACAAATATCCTTTTCATGTTTTACATTTGGAAGACTCGGCGATATCATAAGAAATAAACCGATCCCTATTTGTTTAAAAAAGAAAGTATACAAGACACATGGTGCGGAAACGTAGATCGCAGCTAGGACAATATTCAGAAGACTTACACAGCGTGCACAATTGATGTTTAATGTATCAAAAATGAAATACGTGAATCCGATAACGGATAAAATTATTAAATATAGTAAGAGCAGTGCAGCTGAAGAGAGAATTGATCAGGCGTAAAGCTAGAAGAACGGACAATAGACGGACCGAACGCATTACGGAGTGGGCCTATAGAGAAGGACGGAGAAGTATTAGTAGGCTCTGTGCTAGGTGGAAAGACGACATACGTAAAGTGGCATCAAATGGGCTGAATAAGGCTGATTAAATGAAGGAATTCTTACATATAGCAGGGAGTCGAAATAAACAACTAGAATTATATATATATATATATTAGTAATAATAATGAAAAAGAACAAAATGTATTCGACTGGAGTAGTTTAAATACGGTAAGAAGACCGATAATGTGTGTTTAAATATATCGAACCGCTTTAACCTAAAAGAAAGCTGTAAATGCAGAATAAAGTTATATATCGATAAGTCTGTTTCTTCTCGCTCTATCTGAGAAATATGGACTGGATGGCTGGAAGAAATTCAGTTCTTTTACTAGAAAATAAAGTGTCAGTTGGATATTTTATCAAGTTTTACTAGCGCAGACAGTACCAAAACACTTTCAGCAATGATGAACGAATTAAATAGAGTAATGAAAAAAGTGTAGAGTGAAGATTAATTACTAAGAACACAATGGTCATGACAATTGGCAATGTCTATCCTCGAATAAAGATAAACTTGGAAAAAGAAATAATGGAACAGGTAAAAATATTTAGATATTTAGGGCAGACCATAACGTAAAAAATTAATTGTATTCAAGATATTAAAACAATAATGGGAAAAAACTTTCGACGATAAATACACACTTATTACACAGAAAACAATGTCCCTTAATATACGCAAAATAAAACTTTGGTATGGTCAGAGGTACTACATGGTGCTTTAAATGGACAATGAAGTAAAGAGGATCGAGATAAATTAGAAGCCTTTGAAATGCGGTGTTGGCGGCATCTACAGAAAATTAGTTAGAGAAAACGTACAACAAACTAGCATTACAAAGATTAAATGAAAAAAGAAATATATTACAAAAAATATCCACAAGAGGCTACTTAAGTGGCAACGTCATGCATTACGCCGGAATCAAAATATCCTGAAGGATGTTATAGAAGAACGGGAAAAATATAGTAAGAAAGTAGAATACCGACTTATTTTGAATTAAAAAAAAAAAAAACTTGCGACAGGCTTGAATGGAAGTGATTGATACATGATGCGAACCAGCCTACCGGCTGACACACTCATCATTGAATATCTGTTTTGTTATAAACAATAATTAACTTTCTCCAAGTATATAGCGTATATAAATGATAAAATTAATAAACATTATTATATTTTTAAATCTCTTGGGGCAAAATGATGGGGGTTTATAATTACAAAGCTAATTTAATTTTATATAAAGGACTAATGCATTCACTATATTCACATTGCGCTAGTACATATTACCCTAGTTCAAATGAACAATATATTCGTAATGTTAATTTTAATTGTAGAAAATTTCTAATAGATATAACATCTTCTTCGTACATTACTGTGCCTAATATTTCTCTACAGGTTTTAGAACGTGTATCGCCGTTGGACTAATATATATTATAAAAACATCATTTATTTTCGAAAACATACTAACTCAAAATGAATAGCGCTAATTTTAAATATATCAATAATTTAATTGCTGAATTTAAATCTAGATATGATACGGAAGCTAAGGGTAAATTAATTAAAATTTTTTTCCTGATATCTTAGCTCGTTTTAAAGATGAAACTTTTAATATTAACTTTTACATGTCTCAGTTATTAACTGGACATTACTCTATTGCATACTATTTAAACAACTTAAATATTATTAATAATAATATATGTTGTAACTGTTACAGTAATGATACAGAAGATGTTCATCATATAATTTATGTATGTTCTAAATATAATGAATTAAAATTAACATATAATATTGACTGCTCATTACCTTTCAATGAGACAGTTCTCTTGGAATATTTTACAACATTTATATATGAAGTATTTAAGGTCAAATATATATATATATATATATATAACCAGTACAGATAATCATAAGCTATCCAGTAGGTTACTCTATCTTTATAATTTTGATGTTTACATTTAATAGTAATAAAAAAGAAGAAAAGTGTATATATATAAATAAGAAATACATGATATTTGAATTAACGGTCGGTTAAATATACAATAATAGAATCACGTATTTTTGACTTTAAAAAAAAAAAATGTAATTTATTGAATATAATCATACTTCATCTATCGATCATTGACCTAACTGTACGTCGAATCGAATATTATCATATTATAATACAGCAACTATGAAAGTAAGCGCCCAGCTGGAGACTAGATCCGTAATAATATACATTCTATTATCCCGGCATCATGGGAATTATTGTTATCCATCGTTTGTATAGAGATGATAGATAGTCGGTTAAAGATCTAAACGTATATTTCGACAACTATTAACCGGGTCAGTCACGATGTTATGTGGTATGTGAAATTTTAACATTAACGATTTTTTTTTTACTTTCTGATTGACTGGAAATGTCTCTATTTTGAAAATATTTTTCTAAATACACATTGAAAATTATATACAGTAGTTCACCTCTAAGAAGCCGTATTGTGTAATAAACACAGCTGTATAAAATTTATTATTTAGTTTCAAAATTTTATAATGTATGAACTGATGGGGTTAAAGTTAAAAAAAAAAAAACTATATGTACGCATAATTAATAAGTTTAAATTACATAAGTAAAAAAAAATTGTTTTTAATGTAAGTAGAGGAATTTTCAATACGATATTGAAGCGGAAGGTTGTTTACATTATTTTGTACAGGAAAAAATTGTTGAGATAGAACGAAGTAGCGAAGGAAATATGTAATTTCAAAAAAGGTCGATGTAAATATTGATATAATATCACGTAAATGTTTACGTTCCTGTTTTGTAAATGACGAACGTGCATGATAATAATAATAATTATTCAATTTCATTTATTTCTTTTTTTTACACATTATTACAAACAAATTATTATTAGACGATAAATCCGGAAATGCGCTAACAGCGAATGGAGAACAAAAAAGTAACGTAAGAACGGTAAATAAGGAACACCAAAGGTTAATATAAAATATAGATATGTATATTAAAAAAATTTACATATCCTTTCTTACACACATCCGCATTATATGTATGTCTCAACATACATACCGGTGTGCATAACAGCGTGCGCATTCGTTAAAAAAAAAAGTATTACGTAAATACATTCGTACATATTTATGTACCCAAAAAATTGAAATATGGTACACGAAGACATTTAAACTCACACATCCAAATATATAGCGATATACGTATACACTTATATCTACAGCTTTAATAATGAACATCCGTAAATTCTTTCACACACACACACACACACCGAAATATCCTCCGATTTACATAACTGGCTCGCACAAGCAGCGTGAACACTGCACGATATCCATAAAGGTAACTAGTGTGTTTACGTAATAAATTAATGAACATTCCACGACATTCTCAGCATGACTTAATCATTAAGAGAAATGTTAGGAAGTGAGTAATAATAATTTATAATTGATGAAAAAAAAATTAAAAATCGGAATAATTGTTGCGGAAGATAATGTTCTTTACGATATCGTTTCATTTATTTCGAGATTATAGATTATAAAAAGAAAATAAAAAATTATCATTTACGAAATACACGAGAGAATAAAACACGGTAATTAATCGACGATTTTTGAAGCATATATCATTTAATTTTTTATATAATGTGGAATGTAGTGATTTTTTATAAAAATCAATTGAAAATTAGTTAAATCGCTAATATTTATTTTCTTAAGGAAAACACAAAGCTTTTCGGCATTTACGCCATTATCAAGTGAAAAATTTAAAAAATCATAATTTTAAAAATATAAATTAAATATAATTACTTAAAAATATGTGATGGTAATTGTGAAAATATGATCCAAAAACGATGTCTGCTTCTGTCGGTCTATTTTTTTGATTTGTTGAAATTTAATATGAATATATTTGTTTATTAATTTAGTTTTTTTTATATTAATTTTTTCTTCAATATTATTTTCCTGATTCTGTAAAAGTTGTATACTGTTGGAATTTTAAATTTTTCATTTACTATTGCGATGTATGATGTCCAAACGTAAAATATAAAATATAAAAATATACAACCACAAAATTTTTTTAAAAAACACAATTTTACAAATAAAATGAAAATAAATATTAAAAATCTGATTTTTTAAAATTATGATTTTTTAAATTTTTCACTTGATAATGGCGTAAATGCCGAAAAGCTTCGTGTTTTCCTTAAGAAAATAAATATTAGTGATTTAACTAATTTTCAATTGATTTTTATATATTTTAGCTCGGAAAGTGTATGTTTCTAAAACATATTTAAAGCTTCATTTAAGATTAAAGTGAAAAGTGAAGTATTCAATAGCGTTGTGGTTTGACATATGGTTCTCAAACGTGGTTCGCAACTAAAACGGAAGAGAAAAGAAATAGACGAGTAGTCAGAATGGTGTGTATAGGCGTCGTATGTAAGGGATCAGAAATACATTTATCGGAGGAAAATTTTAAAATACGATAAACTTTATTAGCGAATGTTAGAGGAAAATGTTGAACCGGGCTGGACATGTGACGTTGATTGGATAAAAAGTTGGTGTATTAGGAATAGAAGTAGAAAAGGTATGCAATATTTGAGATTGGAAGACGGGATAACTAAATTTATAATACGATAAACCATACGAACGAATTTTCTAGGACCGCAGGGAATGTACGAGGTTGAAGGAGTCTTTTGTTCAGAATATGGGCTTTTAGTTTTAGTTATTGTTAATTTTTATTATATATTAAATATCTAATAAATGCATTTATTCTTGTAATATAAATATTAAAAGATGATAAAATAATATTTCAATGTGCTTTAAAGAGAAAAGCAAAATTAAATTCGACTGACCGTGTTAGCATAAAAAGTGCGTGCGAATATTAGAATATTTCTTCGCGCGTTTAGAAACTTTAACCCATTAAAACTGCACACAAATAGGCGGATATTCACTTGCTAGTCTATGAAGTTATTTCGTACGTAATGTTACAACTCGTTATAATGTAATTAATAATCGATGATTTAAATACACTAAAACTTTCATGGTTGATATTTATATACGCGATTTTTTCGATGTCGCGATCACGATTCGCTTATTTCTATTCACTGCCGAATGTAAGCGTTACCTTTCCTTTATCATTGTACTCGGCCCCAAGCATCATTCACTATTTCACTTCGACTGCCTTTTGAATGTCGCCTTGTCATCGCGGACACGGTCGACCACGGATTCATTGTGTTATTCTTTTGGTCCGCCTATGGTCTATGGTTTGTTCTTCTAGCGATATGAACAGCCCAGTTCTACTTTAGTTCTGTTGTATCTACCAGCTGGGTTTGCTGTCTTATGTACGTATTGCGTTTTCGATCCAGACTCTTGATACCGACCATATGGACTCTGCGTCGCGGTCCTTTTTCTAACAACATATTTTGTAAGTCGCCGCGTTTCCGCTTCCTCTGTGAGCAATGGGATAGTCATATACTTACTTTTTTAAGCAGTTCGGTATGTCTCTGTTTTTCAATATTTAGTTTTCCAAAGGCTATTCATGATTTCGCCTTTTAATTTCTTTACACACTGATTTCTTGTCTATTGTGATTACTTGGCCCAGGTATTCATTAACGTGTTCCAGTTTTTGCCAATCTATTTTTATTTCTAGTTGAGAGCGCGAGTTTGCCATTTTTTTTATCTAGATTTTTGAGTCCTACTGCTTTAGAGCAACTAAAGAAAATCGTTTACCATATCCTGTAAAGGAGGTGCGCTATTATTGATTAACCTAATAAACGTAAACGATTCAGTTTTTCCCATCTATAGTAATACCGAGTGATTCCCAGTTTACATTTTTAAACATACTTTCCAGGAGCGCTAGGAATAACTTTGATGATATTGTGTCCCTTTGTCTAATTGCTTTTTTTATTGGTTTTTCTTTTGTTTTTTCAGCAAGTTGTACATTCATAGTGGGCGAAACATATGTATGTTTGATGTGTAAACCGCGATAATCTTTGATTTATTAACATACAAAAAATTGATCGCGCTGTGAAAGTAAATAAGAGAACATTTAAAAAGTTTTCATTTTTATTACAAACGAGTTCGACAACACATTTTTCTTTTTAGCGGAATAAAATGTTAATATTTTTTTTTTTTTTTTATATACGTTAATATGCAGGATGTACAACTTGCAGACTTAATTTAGTTTATTAAACGATATTCGCTAGAATATAAAATATTGCATAAGTTTAAATTTCACAAAAAATAAAACCATATTATTATTTGATACGATAATAATAATAATATGGTTTTATTTTTTGTGAAATTTAAACTTATGTAATATTTTATATTCTAGCGAATATCGTTTAATAAACTAAATTAAGCCTGCAAGTTGTACATCCTGCATATTAACGTATATAAAAAAAAAAAGAGGTCAAAATTGGTTGACAGTTGGCAAACAGAAAATTGATGCGATCTTAATTATAAGACGTAGAGAGTGGATAAATTTAAATATTTTGCTGCGCTATGAAAAATAGACCCGGTCTGGATGTAGAAGTTATATATAAGCGGATGTATCTAATCCCGATCAACATTTGATAACATGAATAATCTATTATGTGATAGATACTTGAATTTAAGCATAGGACAACGGCTGGTCCAGTGTTACGTCTATTCTATATTTCTGTACGGCATAGAAAAAGCCACGCATTGAACGATATGAAAAACAACAGAAATATGACTGTATAAGAACGCGCAAGCACGGACTTCTAAAACATCAAATCGGAAAATCTTCTTCGAAGTGGAGACGTTAAACAGGATGCTAAGAAAATGAAGAAAAACAGAGTATTTTAGACGCATTATTTAAAAGACTAGTTGCAACTTAAATGTTCGAGACTATAAAGTAGTGGAGTTCGTCTCAGTTCAGAAGTTTATGCAGTATGCAAGAGAGAGTAAATAATTATAATTGTGATCGTCTAGTCGCTTGTTAACACTATGGCGTATAAAAAAAAAATAATATTGTAATCATTGCTGAAGAAATTAAAATAAAAAATTCTTACAATATTGCGTAACATACAGATGTGTTTAGCTTTGATAAAAATAAATGATAAAAAATCACTAATTGTTAATAATTAATAACAAAATGAATGATTAACAATTAGTGGTTTCACTAATTACCATAAAAAATCACAACGTCATATATATATATATATATATATATATATATCTTTAGTTTTAATGGATTATAATTAATTTAAGTGTACTTCTGAACTGAGATGAACTCCGCTACTTTATAGTCTCGATCAAGTAAGTTGCAACTAGTCTATTAAATAATGTGTCTAAAATACTCTGTTTTTCTTCATTTTCTTGTACCCCCGTGGGGATATATATATATATTTATACTTAGTTTTAATGTATTATAATTAATTTAAGTGTTACGGATTTTGGTGCACTTACCTATAAGTTAATTAAATTTATATTAACAATCTGTAAATAAATATTTGTTCTCATTTGTTAATTCGAGATTGGACGTTGTTATTGATTCTGACGCAATTTATCCCATACCAAATCGATTTAATTATTATTCTTTTAATATATATATATATATATATATTTTCATTTAATAATCGCAACTTTACAGATCAATTTAAACGAAGTAGAAGGGGATATTATCGGCCACTTGAATTCGTTCGTTTTACAGCCAGCCGAGCAGAGAGTTCGATATAATTGTCGTATCACGAGAGATCGTAAAGGTGTCGACCGAGGACTTTATCCGACTTATTATCTGCATTTGGAAAAGGATTTTACCAAAAAGGTTAAAAGAACCGTATCGGCTACTACTAAATTAATTTAAATATTCAAATTATGACATTAGAAGTCCCTTATAAGACTTATTAACGAGCGTTGTATTTATTCATTTAACAATAAACTTGATTTGTTTTCTTTTATATATATATATATATATATATATATATATATATATATATATATATATATATATAATATATATATACATATATTACAAGAAAATAGGATGTTTTAATATTTTAATTTTCGATATATTTGTATTTACATTTATGTTTTGTATTCTGTTGTGCGGAGGCATTTTATAATGAAATTGAAATCCTTCGTTTTGGTTGGCAACTTACAACGAAATTTTAAAAGTTTTAATCTAATTTTTTAAACATTTATTATTATTTCTTATGACTTGTTTATTACGTTCGTATTTTAAATTATTTATTTTTAACTCTGAATGATCGTGGTAGCCTATAATTTTTATATAGATCAATCCGATCGTGACTCTCAAAACCTTATTATAATAAATAGAAGAAACCACTTGTGTACCCAAGGTATTATTCTAAGAGCCAACCTATATGTTCCAAATTAATATTTATTTAATAACGAAATAACCTTTTAAATTTATTACCTGAAAATTACGGATGCAAGACGCAAACTAAATGCTACATGACAAGGGATATCCCTGTAACACTGTGACACTCAAAGTATTTAGGCGTTAAGTTGGTAAAGAACACTGCGAAGGCACCAAAAAAAAAAAATTGATACAAGGAATGGTTTACATAGAAAATTTATTGGCTCCATCTGGGGTGCAGATCCAAATGTATTGACATCAGATTTAGCTCTGTGTTACTCCTCTGTTGAATATGCTAGTGCAGTATGGCGGAATTCAGCGCATGTAAAAGAATCGATGTAGCGCAGTACACGAAACCGATTGAATAATTACAGGATGTTTGAAGCCGACATCGATCGATAAAATAGAAATACTATGCTGCACCAGATATAAGACGGGAAGTGATGGCTAGAAAAGAAAAAAACAAAACAAGAACAAGACATCCATTGAATACGAAAGATGCGGCAATAAGTCGACAGAAGTCAAGGAAAAGTTTTCTTAAAACAACAAACACTTTGAAACAACCCCCCGAAATTACTAGAATGAAATTATGGAAGGGAAGGTTGAAAGAAAATCGACTGAAATTATGGGAACATCCGAACGAGCATCTACCTCCCGGTAATAATTTGCCGTGGTCAGCATGGAAAACCTTAAATAGAATAAAAATTATGACAGGAAGAACGGCAAAGAACATGAAACGATGGAAAATTAAAGATGACGACAGTACCATGATACAAGATTCAGAGCACCTATTAACTTGCTCATTGTTGCCAATACAACGCAGAAGATATGACTAGAATAAATGAAATCTCAAACGAGGCAGTTCAGATTGTGAAATATTGGGGGAAAAAGTAATATCACATCACCGATACCATAAGAAGAAGATTGTAATGTAATAAATTCGCCAATATGTGTATATATATATATATATATATATATATATACGTTAATTCCGTTATAGGTATTTCTGTTAGCCGGTCGAAAAAGGAAGAAGAGTGCAACTTCAAATTATTTAATATCTACGGATCCGACTGATTTATCTAGAGGAAGCGAATCGTTTGCCGGTAAAGTTCGATCAAATTTGCTCGGTACGCAATTTACCGTTTATAATAACGGACGGTCGCCTTTCAAAAGTTTCAACGAAAACGACATACCGAGGGAAGAACTAGTTTCAGTTATTTACGTAAGTGCTATTTGTGGTAACGCATCGTTTACGTTATTAAATCTTCACCGAATTTATAAAAGGAAAATTAATTTTTTTTTGGCTTGAGGTTTTTTTTTAATACAACCCTATAGGCTATTACTAAGATACAATCTTAGCCGTTTGGCTAAATAATTATCATCTATTTAACTTAATGATTATTTAGTAGTTAACTTAACCACTATGTATAAAACGAGTGTGGAGTACGTATCCCATTGGCTACGCGTTCATTATACATAAATTTACATATTACAAGGCTAAATCTATAGGGTGGCGACGAACGAGTCGTCTAATTCCATGTTTAATGCCAATCAGTGTTGTCTTCTGCATTGCGTGACTGTCCAACCGCTGCTTGTTTGCTTAATGACATCATTAATAAACATCATATTGAGATCAGAATGAATGTTATCGTTACTCGTGAGTAGAGTAACGATCAGCATCGACTATCGCGCGTAAGATGATGTTCTGTCGTATTGTATTATATTCCGATTCGGCTTGGCTGTACAGCCTCACCGAGCAAGGCTACAAGTCCGAATAGGTTTAATAATTTGTTTGTATAGCAGAAGCTTGCATGAAATATCTAACTCCGATTGCCTGCCTATTAACCAATATAATTGACGTGTTTTATTCTTGATCTGCTGAGCTTTCATTTTAACATGAACTTTCCAGGTCAACTGTGAATCCAAATACATGCTTAGGTACTTTACTGAGTTAGTCTGTGGAATTACTTGGTTTCCTAAGTATAATTGGTACATATTATCAGCAGGTCGTAATCTTCCAATCTAGAGTCCATTTTTAATCCGATCGTTGCAATTTATTCGTAGCATCAGATTGGCTATCACTTACAGCTAAGATTGTAGTATCATCTGCAAATGTGACTGTTGTTATTTTGTTATTAATAGGCAAATGTGAGGTCTGAGGACCCTACCCTGAATGATCGATTATATCATTAGTGGGAATAAATGTATAGAGTAGAAACAGAGCCAAGCGGGAAGAATATATATATATAAATTAAACAGAAGTCGATAGGAATACATGATATATATGTGGACAAGAATATAGAAAGGGAGATTGATTAAATGAAAACGGCGTTCACATTATTCTTTGAACATTATTTAACGTCATTTGATTGACTGCGTTTAGGAATTGTTAGTAGCTCGACATGGCAATATTGTCGTTCAGATATATTGGCACTGTAATAAGTTCGATCCAGAAAGAATAAGAAAAGTATTACCAACATTAAGATTCCTGTCTTTTTTTTCTACAAATAGTAATAAACCCAATTTCGCGACTCGAGACTAGAATAAACTGCTAAAAGGTGAAAAACCAGGCTCATATATAAAAATATTATGTAGTTAATTTAGAAATAGATTTAACCCGAGGAATAGAAATATTCATACATTAAAAATCAGAAAGATGTTTGTTATATCGTACATGTTGATAATAGTAACTATCTACTTCGTTGATGGTTACTTCGTCATATACGCGGCAAACATTAAAAATTTGCATGCACTTTTCATTACAACTTTTTATGTGCAGGGATATACGACGTAGAGTGCTGACGCCCGTGTGTTTAGGTTTATTTAATACGATTCTTATGCGATGCTTCAGTAAATTCTGTAATTTCTCAATATCGCGTCTTATGCCAGATCAGACACAAGGCTGGCGCCCGATATTTTCGGTGATATAACTCTTGTTTATATATTAAAATGTTGTCCGTCGAAAGTAGTTCAGATTTTTTTTGTCGAATGTAAGAAACAGGGATACGGTTTTTTTTTTTATGTGCTCTGAAACATTCGTTCAAATCGATCGACTAATATACTTCCGGGGAATAAATCAATAAAAGTAAACATTTAGATATATAATGCTCGCAAATTCTGCGCACGGAGCTAAATCAGATATAAATTCACAAAATTAGTCGGAGTTGTATAAGAAAAGATTAAACAACGATATTTATTATGGACGTAATATCTCCTTGCAGGTAAAATTCTATCTAACATCTGACTTCTCTGCGAGACGCGACAAACTTATTTCTAATTTTAATACATTTATTTATGGCAGGTTTTCGCCTTGCGAAGATTATCGCTTTGGTTTCGCGATCGTTTAATTTAATTTTACATTTTTAAATTTATACATTTATAGATAATCTGTTCGTTGCAGCGGTTAACCTTCTAATTATAATTTATCCAACAATCGCGACTATTACAGTCTTGCCCCAGATACATTTATAAATAGATTACTATACGTTGAGTAAACTAAACATTAAGAAATATTGACGATAGTACTAACTCTCTGTAATAATATCGTACATTTTGTATGATAATTACATAATATCGTACATTTTGCACGGTAATTGCTGTATTAACTTGGAGAACCGAGTATGTAGAATATTTTACGCTAATAAGATGCTAGTTATTTTTTCGTAGTGTAACAAGCGTATCTTCTTACGTGCGGAATTCGTCTGAAATTCTCCGTACGCTATAATTCGATGTTTTATTTACACAGGATACAAATGTATTGGGTTTTAAAGGTCCTCGCAAAATGACTGTGTTAATTCCGGGTATGACTCACGATCACAAAAGGGTTCATGTGATCCCCAGAGATAATACGGAAACCATGATCGGTATGAGATTATATTATTTCTTTTTTGTGTTATTCGCGATTTTATATATATTATAGAATATAAAAATTAATATATCGTTTAGTTCAGAAGAAGTGTATGTTTTAATATACGAACGGAAATGTACGTATATACTCGAGAAATGTGCTCTAAATATTAGTTTCGAATTCTCGTTAATAGAAAAATCTCATACGTACATTCACGTAATACGAAGCAGCGTATGTAATTCCGTATTCATAAATAATTCCCTCTTTGGAACATTTAAATTCATGCATGAACAATGATAAAACATAATTATTTTGAAAGCATTGTAAATAATTGAAACATAAAATCGATAATATTAACAGAAATTATAAAATTTTATATACAGAAAAATACTATATATATATATATATATATATATATATATATATATATATATATGTATATATATATATATATATGTATATATATATAAAAGGAGACTTCTAGAAAAAAATGAAAATAATAAAAGAAAGAGATGATAATAATTGATTAAATTCGGCGATAAATTTTGATGAATTAGTTTTGAGAAGTATATTATAAATTTAATTTTTATATCGCATACTGATTTGTTGATTACTTCATTTCACTTCCAGATTATTTTATAATCAAATCTTTTGTTTTTTAATTTTGCTATTTTTTCAATATTGAACATCTAAATTAAGTAGTTTACATTCTATTTTAGGTATATGTTATTATATTTTATTTTTCACGTCCACTTGATAATGGCCTAATAGCCGAAAAGTTTTGTGATATTTTTATATATAAAATTTAACAATTGTAATTACATTTTCGTTGTTTATTTATTATTAAAGAAAAACCTTTGCTAAATTAGATTCCAAGTCAGTATCGTTAAATTTATGTGGATGTGTGATGTTTAAAACATCCTATTCATTAACAATTACGTTTTACAGCTATTATCTGCGTAAACTAACGTTTGAGGAGATGCTAGATATCGACATACGAATTGTATTGATTATTTTTCAATTGTAATGTAATCGGTATAAAAATAGATGTTAAATATCAGAAAAGTCATGATAGATATGCGTTTTTAAATACACCGTTTGTCTTTGATATAATACCAAATAGGTTCGTTTCCAATAGAATCTTCACTCTCCGGTACTTAGATTTGCCCGGTTGTGTATTGTTAATTATATTTTTCGTAAAAATTGAAAAAATTAAAATATCAGCGTTTTCCTTTGTATGTTATTATTTAGCCGGAGTATGAGCGCGATTATTTTATAGAGCGAGTACACTTTACCTAGATACTGCATTAAAATAAATATTAAACGTAATATACGTGATAGTATGTGTATTTATATATGTATTACGTATGTATGTATGTACTAGGACAGATATTCGCAGTGTTTTTAAATATTAATGACACGTCTTGTCTATGACATAATATTACATTTTTATTCAATTTTTTGAAAAAAAAACGAAAACATTAAATGATATATGTTTTCAATTGAATATTTTCTACGGAACCTTTGTATATCGCTAAATATATGCATTTCTTAAATAAAAATACCGCGATGTTCACAGCGGCATCTGTTGCAGAAAATAAAATAAGTTGAATAATTTCTTTAGATATTGCATTAAAATCAGTGTTAATTGTAATGATAATGATGGTATATATATATGTATTTAATTTATTGCATGTATAAATAATAGATGTCGAAAGACAATGTAGTTTTTATATAACTATAATTACACATGTATTCTGATAAAATATCGCATTTTAATTTTTTAAAATAATTAAAGAATGCACGTTTTTAATAGAATGTTGGAAATCGAAACGAATGGAAAATATCATCGAACTGCATAATAAGACTCCGACGTGGAACGAGGAAACGCAGTCGTATGTTTTGAATTTTCACGGACGCGTCACGCAAGCTTCTGTCAAGAATTTTCAGATCGTTCATGATAATGACGGTATGTCTATGTCTTCCCCTTATATATATATATATATATATATATATATATATATATATATATATATATAAAATCTCTGCTCATTGCGCTACGTACAGACGTGATGACACCATGTAAAGTTGCATTACAGTTTTTTTCTATAAGTCTCTATTATGGCAATCGACATAGTATATTCTATTGATGTCTTTATTTAATCAATCCGGCGCGTGTGGCATCTTCCCTGTGGATGTTTACCATATATGATATCTTGTATTATTGTTCGTTCCATCGAATCGATGTTTCTATGTCCGAAATATCATGGTTCTTTTCATTTTTGTTAAAGGCTCGGTATCCACTTTTAATTTATCTATAATGGACTTATATTAGATCGGAGCGCCGTTTAAGATATACGGAGAAGTCTCGAAAGCATTTATACGCTTTCCCTCAGCTTTTTAAATGGCCTATGTTTCGGACGCGTTGTCGCAACAGAAAAAATGACTGCATTGATTAGTTTCAATTTTGTCGATTTTGTTATGCATGTATCTTTCCATATTCTATTCAGTCTGGTCATTGCTACTCTCGCTATAGCGAGACGCCTGCCTATTTCCTCTTCGCATCTACCTGTATTCGTTATTATGGCACCGGGATAGTTAAATTATCGTACTGCTTCATAACCTCAAATATCTGTAGATTCTGATCGATTATTTTTTTCTCTGGACAATCATCACTTTTTGTTACAATTTGTTCAGTTTAATGTTGTAATTTTCACTCACGACTTTCAGCTTCTTTATAATATCTTGAAGTTTTGTTTTTTTTTCTGAGGCGGCTAATAATACTGTATTAAATCGTAGATTATTGATCTTCACCATGTGCGTTAAATAGCATAAGCTATATTATACGTAAACAACAAAAAAGAAGTTAAAATCACATTCCACATTTTACAAATATATTATACATCCTCGTCTAATTCCTGCTCTCAATTTAAATGGTTCCGATTTACAGTTATTAACTCTTACGGTGATTTTATTATTTTCGTATAAATTGCGTTATTATGTGTTCTGGTTATCTGCCACAGTTTAATCCATTAAGTCAAATGCTTCGGAAAGCATATGTATAAATTTAATTTATACGTGATTTCTCGATGATCTGCCTTATATTCAAGATATGTTCTACGCTTGTTCTTTCGAAATTATATATATATATATATATATATATATATATATATATATATATATATATATATATATATATAATATATATTTTGGGTCAAGTAATTAGCATGGATAAAAACGCTGTGTAGGCAGAAATAAGGAAACGATGTTATAGATTGCAAGTTAGCAATATCGTAAGGAATAAACAGTGCACAGTTGTCCCGTCAGTACTAACGTATGGTGCTCAAACGTGGATCCTCACTAGGACCATACTCAGAAAACTTATTGTCATACAGCGTGCACGAGATCGATCGATGTTGGATTTTAAAATAAAAAGAAACACACGGATCCGATAACAAGCGAAGGTATTAGATGAGGGCAGCTGAAGTGGAACTGAGCGCATGGACATATAGCTAGAAGAACATACAACAAATACGGATTACAGAGTGAATCCGTTAGGAAAGGGCGTATAAGTATTGGTATGAACTGCGCTAGGTGGGAAGACGACATGTACACGCGAGTATCTGTGTAAATATTAAATATAATGATTACACGGTATATGAACCGTTAATGTTAGCGAAAGGATTTCCAATTTTTATTTTGCCAGTCTCGTAGTTATTCTTGTTAAATACCTCCTGACACCCATAAATGTACTAACAATTTTATATATAAACATGCATACTAGACACCTATAAATAATAGTAATAATTCGTCATCGTTATGAACACCATATAATTGGCACGTTTTCTTCTATTCCGTTTTATCCAACCTTAATAGCAAAAAAAGTATATGGAACCCATCTGCTGTCTGAAGTTATCTGCTCACCTTAGCGGTTGTCTACCCACACTTCATTTATTGTAATCTCGAATCCTCTTGTTTACATATGCGACCAAACCATACCAACGAATCACCTGACCAGCCCAGTTCTATTTTAGGATGACTTCTTCGCGATGCCCTTCATTTTGGTTTTATGCGTTACAGTTTCCGAACGAATTCGGTCAATTCCAATTACAGATCTTTACATTGTTCTTTCTACACGACTAATTTTATCAATATGCGCTGCTTTTATAAAAATGGTACAACGCAGCTTTCCCGAATACTAATTTTTGTTTTTAGGTTAATTTTCCGGCTTCTATTTTTTAGAATTCCTTTTAAACTCCAAAAATTTTTTCATTTTGCGGTAATTCTTCTTGTCATTTCTTTATCCATCCGATCGTAAAATGAAAAGAACTGGCCTAAATAAATTGCTTCTTGCGCATATTCCAAGTCTTCTCCATTAAGCCGATTCGTTGTTTTGCGATTGTTTATATCTAAACCTACATTTCTACAGTTACGATGTAATTCTTCTATCATTATTGAAAATTCGTTTGCAGATCTGGCAAATAGAATTGTCTCCTGCAAATCTAAGATTAGATAAATATTGTCCATCGATATCTATTCCTTTAGTTTCTCAGTTTAATTTTCTTAAAGCGAATTCAAGTGCCGTATTAAGGTAGTGTAAGAGAAATATTCGATCACCTTATTCGGTTCCTCTGCATTGTCGAATATATATTCTTCTAATGAAACATAGGACCTACTTGGTTTGTATATTTCCTTAATTGTCGGTTTATATTTAATTCGTCCATCTTACGTATCATTTTGTTAATTAATCGGCGTCCATTGTATGAAATACTTTATTTAATTAATTAAATTCTTTTATTTACTCGTCAAATATTCAATTGTTTAATTTATCGAAGAATTACTGGAGTTCGTTTTTCTTAACGAAAATTATCTGTATGTGTTCGTATTATTATAGTCGATTACGTTGTAATGCAATTTGGTAGAATATCGGAAGATGTATTTACAATGGACTATAGATATCCGTTGTGTGCTTTGCAAGCGTTCGCGATCGCTCTAAGCAGTTTCGACGGTAAATGGGCGTGCGAATAAATTACGGCGAAACGTTAGCATATCCTAATTGACAGGTCGATTAGTTCCTGTTAGAAAAGCGCCTAATTCAAGATACGGTTTCTACTTAATTTACGTAATGTATCGATCGCTTTATTTAATTATTTTTTTTTTTTTAATTTTTAAGTGTGTATATGTTTACACGCACAAATAATTAAATCTCGCGGTGTTTTATGTATTTAATTTTTCTGTTTTTTAAAAACAGTTCGTCGTTTAAATTAAGATTTTCTACTTAAGTATCTTCATGAAAATGTTTCTTACCGGGTTTTTTATTTCTCGTTGCAATGAAACCGGTCGAACTTTGTTTAATAATCAAAATATGAAAAAAGGAGAATATTTGCCTCAATTAAAAAAAAAAAAATATATAATTTTTTTTATTTCATTTCCGCACTATTTTATATTTATGTATATTTATAAAATTTAACGAACGGTTTCGTTCGGGAAATACGAGTCACGTTTCGCTATTTTACGCGATTATATCATTTCTATTTACGTTTAATAAATCTTTTTATAATTAAAAGTTTTAATTTTTTTCGCATTATTACTGTTTATTATTTATTATTATTATTAAAACGGTAATTTCCAATTTTTTTTTTCTTAAAAGAAAGCAACAAATTAAGAATCCGTAAAAATATATTAATATTTATAACGAAGCTTTTTGGCAGTTACGTAATTTCCAAGTCGGCGATAATAAAATAAATTATAACGATAACGAAAATGTGGCTGTACGTATAATAAATGTAATGCCGAAGTTACAGTCGCAGAAATAGCCCAGGTCCTGTTTTACAGCGAACTTTATTCAGAAAACTCGGAAGTGATCCTTTATTTGTGTCTCGTTTATCGATATTATCTATCACTAGCCGGCAATATTATACAAAGAAACGATGGTATTATATACAGGGTGATCCAGAGAAGACGGATTTTTTTTTTAAATAACGCAGTTGGTAAGACCGCTACAACGCAAACCGCGTGCTCTACGTTTAGCGTACCCACGAGAGATACGATAGTGTCCAGTTTCAGTTATCACGGCAATCTATAACGAAAAAGAGCTTTTGCGCGTTATTTTGCGGGTGAATCGATCACGATAGTGCAAAGAGAGTTCAAGTTACACATTTTTTTTTTGTGGGGACACCATAAGAGCCGCGTTTAAGAAACACGTCCACGAGATCTGGAAAACCTGAAAGCTGAGATTTCTGAATAAATTCGAAAATTCAGCGACCTATGTTCGAAAATGTTGTAAAAAGACTGAATGAAGGTATTGTTGCAAATGGCCGTCATCTAAACGATATTGTGTTCCACAAATGATTGTAAGCTAATCGCTCGTTTTCCTATTTTTAAATAAAATGTCATTGAACAATTTTGGTCGAGTAGTTTTTGAGTTATTCTCAAAAACGTGACGCGTTAAACTCGGCGTTTAGTGCATGTATCTTTTCTTGATAACTATATTTAATGTACACAGCAACAAGTAACAGTGCATGAGATCCACAACCATCAAGCAATATTACATATGCACATTACGACAGGAGTGCTTTCCCCTCCAGATCTCGCGGTCCAATTCTCGCTTGGCTATCTTGTAGGCTTGATAGTATGCCGTCTGCCTAGTCTTCTGAGCTCGTCGACGTAGCTTTCTTACCGCCTTTAGAGACTGTGCAACAGCCTGTGTCTACAAGGAATAATGGAACCGGGTTCTTTAAGGGTATACACCACTTAGTCGCCCAAAAGACTGCCCACTGAAACTTCTCGACCATAAGGTTTGGTGAGTCGCCAATTTACACGGGCTAAACTAGCCGTGTTTTCTTTAAAAACGGCAAAGTCCCCATCCAAGCTCAACACTCTATCCGACGGCCCACAAACCACGTCACGACTACCGTCAAATATGTTAAACGTAATCGGAGCAAGGTCATGGAACACATCGAAAGAGTGAACTCTCCAATCCTGAACTCCCCGAATCAACGAACCACTTCAATAATACAAGGAATGTAAAATAAAATATTACGCATAATTACTAATGCTCCGTGATATATAACCAACATCACAATTCGTGAAGATCTTTGAATAAAATTTCTAAAAGAAGAAATAATTAAGATTTCACAGAGTTGTGCTGCCAGATTGGAAAGTCATTCAAATAATATGGCGAAGGAATTGCTAAATGACCAAAACGAAGCCCGTATAAGAGAAAACGTTTTCAAGATCTCGTATGAACGTATGTGTCAATTATGGGCGTGGGTGTGTGTTTACATGTTGATATGAATGTAATATATACATGTATTTTGATTGTGTGAATAATAATTAGCTCCTTTCATTGGATAGGTAGCTTATTCGTGATATTTTAACTTAAATTACATCGATTACCAAATATTTTAGGAAACTAGGTGTAAAATAGAACAGTATGAAAGAACCTTTGCTCAAAATTTCTTTTATTTGCTGATGATCTCAAAATTTATGCTCCTATATCTTCACTAGCTGACTGTGAATCTTTACAAATAGATCTAGATAAGCTGGTTCTGTGGAGCAAAGAAAATCATTTACCTTTCAATTATGATAAATGCGTCCACATGAGTTTCTGTAGAAATAGGTACTCGTTCACTTACACGATGAATGGTAAGCAGATAATTAAGAAATCTGTGGTGCGGGATCTCGGAGTTAATATTGGTGACAATTTAAAATGTTCAATACATGTAAGCGACGTTGTTAATCGCTCTTATAAAATACTAGGTTTTATTATAAGAAATTCGTACGTGTTTAGAGATCCGTGGACGTTACTATCGCTTTATAATGCAGTAGTGCGTAGTCCTTTAGAATACTGTTTAATTATTTGCAATCCGTATTATAATAAATAATTAACCTAATGTAGGTTAATTGACAAAGTTCAGTGTAAATTTTTAAAATATCTATATTACCGTATATCAGGTATTTACCCTAAATATATGAATTACGATATATTAAGGAATATAATGGATGTGAGGTCTTTACACTACAGAAGGAAAATAGCCAAATTAAGGTTTCTTCATGATGTATGCAACGGTTGTGTTAATAGTAAGTATTTAACATGAACCGTCTCCTACGTTGTACCAAGACCAAATAGACGATCGAATCGTTTTTTTAGTGAGTCGCGTGCACGAACAAACCTCGGTTTAAGTTCTCCGTTGCCGTCAGCTTTTCGCTTATATAATTCTCTTTTGAACATATTTCCCTGTATGGATATACACTTTGATAACAGATATTTCTTTAATAAGTTTCTTCCCGAACATATTTTGCGATGAGGAGTTTCGCTGTTGTCTATTCCAATGGTTCTAGAATTTCTATGCCTGGAAGCGAAGATAACGTAGTATATTCTACGGAAGCGAAAGCTGATCACTTTGAAAATACACATGCTCAGAATGACACAATGTCCACGCACTACCACGAGCGTAAAGTAAAGCAAACAATAAACACTTTGTTAGCAAATATCACAGTGACATTGAAACATGATGACTTAACGTCACCTAAGGAAGTCAAGTTGTGCATCAGAACCCTCAGAAACACACACTCTACTGGTCATGATAAAATTAGTGTCAAAATGATCAAAAATTTACCTCGCAAAGGCATAGTCGCTCTAGCAATGGTATTTAATTCTTGTCTTCGGCTGTGTTATTATCCTGTGTCGTGGAGACTATCTGTAACTTTGCCTCTACCAAAATTGGGCAAGGATGCTTCCTTGATGAAGAATATCAGACCTATCAGTCTGATTAGTAATATTAGCAAATTATTCGAAAAAATATTGCTGATTAGACTTAGAAAACATAGCGATGCTAATAAAATCCTTAACTTCCAATATGGCTTTCGCCCTAACTTGAGTACACTACTATACAGTTAGTTAAAATATGTGATCAAATTACCGATAATTTTAATAAAAGCAAACATAGTGGATTAGCATTATTAGACATTGAAAAAGCCTTCGATACCGCGTGGCATAATGGAATTCTCTACAAGCTAATAAAATACAAATTTCCATGGCATTTGATCTCTTTAATTAAATCTTATTTGACAAATAGAAAATTTTACGTAAAAATTAAGGATCACAAATCAAAAATTAGATATGCAACAGCAGGAGTACCTCAGGGAAGCATCCTTGGACCATTTCTCTTTATTATTTACATAAACGATATCCCCAGCATGAAGGAAGTTAATATTAACCTATATGCTGATGATACTGCTATAATGACTTCATCATATCGCATTGATACCATCAGTAATAGACCAACTGCTGCAGTTGCAAAATTATCCAAATTCTTCTTTAAGTGGAAAATTAAATTAAACGATAGTAAAACAGAAACAATTCTTTTTACGAGACGGAAACCCAACATAAATAGTTACGTTAAAATTAAAAATCAGTACCTAGATTGGAAATCAAGCATTCGTTACTTGGGAATTACGCTAGATAGTAAGCTGATCTTTACAAAACATGTAAACGAATCTCTATGCAGAGGACACAAAAAATGAGCGTACTATTTCCATTATTTAACAGGAAATCTACACTGTTACCAATTAATAAACTCTTACTTTACAAGCAGGTAATATCGCCCACAATTTTATACGCCAGCCCAGTCTGGTCTAGCAGCAGCTTAAGTAACATTAACAGACTTCAACGATTACAAAATCATTGCCTTAGAATAGTTCTTAACAAACCTAGATTTACACGCATTAAAACAATGCACGAAATACTAAATTATCCCTATATAGAAGAAACAATAAAGGTTAATACAAGAAAATTTTTTAACACGTGCTCCAGGTCTACTAACGTTTTCATTAACCAAGTTGGTAACTATGATTATCAGTCTCTAACAAAAAATATAAACACAGACGAATAAAACATTTTACTTGAGTAGTATATCTGTAACTAGTGTTAATCCCAGCATTCTACTATTTTGTGCTTAAACTCATTTTAACTACGATTATTATTCACACAGCTGTTTATTTTTAATCACTTATATTACTCTCATCGTTAGTTAACGAGTAAGCTATTTCATTTGTCCTTTTAATTTTTAAGATGCAGGTTTTTGTGGAATTTTTTCCTGTAATTTTCTTTAATAATTCTAGTTTAATTCTTTGTATTTATAATTAACAATAAGTGTATCGGTTAAGGAATTTCATTTTTTTTCCGGAACGATATTATATAATTTTAATGTTTGTTTATACTGTACCCTACAAATAGCAAATACAAATTTTTTCTTCTTTTTTCTTCTAGATTATTATTATGTGGTGTGTGTTTGGTATATATGTTCCTTTACTAATGTACATGTAGTATATACGTTAAGGTTTATATTGTATTTATTAATTCGTTGAAAATTATTCGTACGTTTATTTCGAGTAAAATTGTGTGAATGGGGTGTGAATGATGTATGTTTTAATGAGTGTGAGACTTGTGAATGCGTGTAGTTTTTCTGGTGTGTTTAATAGGCTGGTGAATATGTTCGATGTATTTTTTTTTGTGTTTAATTTTTTTTACTTTTAATTTTATAATTCTGAAAAAATTATTAATTGTATTATTTTATTTATAAGCCTACACTATAATTGGCTGTTAGCTGTTGTGTGGCTTCATTAAATAAATAAATAAATAAATATCACGATCATCGTCGTCGTATTGTTACGAAATCAGCTAGCATTCAAGGTATATATATATATAAATAACAAAACCGTTTCGGTGTACGTATTTGGAACATTTTAAAATTAAATGCTCAAATATTTGTGAATTCAAGACGTTCCTGATACAGTTTGTCATGTTTTGATTGAATGCGCTTATACTATTGATGCGCGTTTAAAATATAACTAAAACGGTTATTGATGATAAATCAGTTATTAAGGACGGAAACGGTTTAAACTTATCGCATGTTAATTGAGCTATGGGAAAGAAATAATAATATAATCTAAATTTCAGATTATACTACACGAATACCGTGTCTAAGCCTTATTGGCATCGCAGTAAATCATAGTAGTAATACCAAAATTTATAATAAAAATTGACATATGCGAATATATGTGTGTGTGTGCGTGCACGTATTCAGACCCTACTCGCTCAGAAATATCTGTATTATAAATAGAGGGTCTTCGCAAAGTTATTAAATTAAACAACGATGTAACGCTATGCTTTATTGACGATTTATCATATTAGTTTATGATAATATTAAAGAAAAAAAAAATACAAAAATGAATTAAATTAATCGATAACGCTCAAAGTTCATTTTATTAAGTAAAAATTAAAAAAATATATATAATGAGGCTAAAAAAATGTAAACGTTCATATATATATATATATATATATATGTGTATATTTACAGGGGTTTACAAATGCAACAGAGATAGTCTGTATTATGTTTACAAGTATTCCGAATTAACTGAAATAAACATCGCCGAAACGTAATTCCGTACATGTTGTAGAGTAGAAAATTAATGCTGAAATTTGTGTAATACAACAACATGAACATTTGTTGAACACACCATAAATACTCGGGAGTATCTTCGTGCCATATTGAAAATCGAAAAAATATATACAGTCTGATGAGGTAGCTGTAAAAAGACGAATTATGTAATAAATAAATTGACCTATTACGTAAAATACATTTTGACTAGAGACGGGTAATTATAATATATATATATATATATATATATCACCTAATAATTATCGATTATTAACTAGTTTAAGCTCCATACAACAATGCAATCACCGACGATAATGTTAATTTAAATAAACGTACCGAACTGATACTAATTGACCTTGAAAAAGCATTTAATATCGATTCGTTTCTTACTTAATACTTTGCTCGTCGAAATCGATTTAACAAACTAGTAATTTTACGTATAGTTAAAAAATTCTGCTGGGATTTCTCAAGCGTTTTGGGCCCTTACATTTTCTTTTATATATATGTATAAATGAAGAAGAAGAAAGACGTATATTTTCACATTATTAAGCATTACAAAAGAAAAACAATAATTATGACACTGCGTACCGTTTAAAATAAACTTACCGCAGTAACTATAAACACAACAGGAAAAACTTAATTTTTAACAACGAATATTTAACATATATATATATACAAAATGCAGGAAAAATAATACATAAAAAACCTGCGATAAAAAACTAGACAAAGCGGACCGTCGAAAATAACGATAAATCAAAACGTATTTAATATTTAAAAAAGAATGTTATCGATAATTATTTGACAAACTATAGTAAATTATGCTCGAGTCTGCGATGCTTATACTTAGTATATTTTGTTCTTAACTGCTTGGAATCGTAATAATCACAGTAATTAGGTCATTATCATGCATAGTAACACATTGTTTGAAAAAGGTAGCAGACATTTTCAATACACGATCTTTTCACAAAGGTAGTTTCAATTGCTCGTGCATTTTCATTATATTATTATAAATGGGAATATATACATCTAATGCATCTATTCTGAAACAACTGAAGCTTCTTGTAGCTAGAGTTGCTAATCGAATTCCACACTGGACATGCATACGTTAATACTGATCTAATGAGCGATTTATATATTATTAATTTATTATCGACATTTAGGAAAGATTTGCGCTTAAATAAGGGATAAATGGTACAAATTGCTCGATGTGTTTTAATTGACGCGTAATCTAAATGCTTGTTAAAAGTCAATATCTAAAATAACTCCTAAATATTTTATTTCGTCCGACCATTCTACACTTACATCGTTAATCGTTAAGGTAGTAGGTAGAAGTGGCCTCCTACGAGTAAACAGTATTGTCTGAGTTTTGGCAGGGTTAATGGCTATTCGCCACTTAGCAAAATAACGAATTAGCCTATTTACTGCTAACTGTAATTTATTTTTTACTGCCCTTAGAATGTAAGAACTAGAAAATAATGCTGTGTCATCTGCATACAAGGCTACCTCTGTGTTATTTGTTATAGGGATATCCTATAAAATTAAAAGGTGAATTGAAACCGAGTACACTACCTTGAGGTACTCCTGCAAAGCATGTTCTGCGAGAGGATAATACATCATTTATAAACACATAGAATGATCTATTACTTAAATAGCTTAAAATAAGCATAATTAGATATTTCGGAAATTTGCATTTAATCATTTTATATATGATACCATTGTGCCAAGTAGTATCAAATGCTTTGGCCACGTCGAATAAAACCATCCCCGTATGTTTATTGTTTCACTTACACAGCGTGTAAGTCTAAATCTGTACGTTGAACACACACACGACCACATATCCTATCGAATTGATACTATTTATCGACGACTTATCGTTGCTGTAAATAAATTAGTCGAATACTTTAATAAATGGTCAACGCGGACGGTAACAAATCCGAAGCGATTTTATTTACAAAGTCCAGATTATCAATCGTTACGTTATAGTCGAAAACAACACGATTAATTGGTCACTCATGTAGGTATTACGCAGGATGAAAATTTACGAAGCATATAAATTTACGTATTTATAAAACTCGGTATAAGATGTGTACGTTATTTTCCATTAAATCGTATGTAAAGGTTGCATTGTTGCGCAACTACTGGAAATATCCGGAATCGCATCAAAATTTATGATGTAATAAAATTTTATAAAAGTACACACTGGATGACATCATCTCAGATGATGAGTTCCTGTACAGTGCAAACTTCATCTATGTCAGCGCCCTTACAAACCTTTCGTATTTTTAATTACAATCGGCAGTAGAGTCTTGACAGCAACATTCCATCCAAGACTTGCCATCTCGCGAGGGCGACGCCATCAACTTTATTACGCGGGGACCTGCTTATTGTAAGGGCTTACTTATTATTGACGCGCAAACCAAGCTGCTGACTTTATATGCTCTCGGCAAACCATCACACACAAACACCATTATTGACGTTTTACGCGCTAGAACTGTTTTATAATTGTCATTTTTTCAGTTGTAAATATCATCATCAACGTCGTTTCGTTGTCGAACGTCGTGACTAGCTATTGTACGTTTATTCTTACGTACAAAACGAGCTAGTATTCGAGGCACTATATGCAATGCAGATGCATACGATGTTATACGTAGTGGGGTGTCACTGTCTTCTCCGAGTTGTAAATAACCGCTAGACGAAATACGTGTGAATTTTATATTTTATTTAATGCTTACCTGGGTAAATTTAAAAGTACGAATACCGTCGAAACCAACAACAACATCTTCGTTATATTTTGTTGAGTTCTGGTGGACATGAGATTTCCGCAGGACGCTCTCATTTCTGAAATAACATCAATTAAAATATCATCTTAAAACTAAACGATAAACGTTGTTTACTCTATGTAGCGGCGAAAATTGTAATTTGCTTCTTCATCATCCACCATTTCCATTGCGACTTGACTACAATCTCTTTTGCCACAGCGGTACGGAGTAATTGAATAGACCAACAGACTCTAAATCTAAGTCTCCCATCTATACGAATTTTACGGACGTACTTATCTAACGGGCGTTTTCGACATCTATTAAATATTCCGCAATATTTCATACTTAGGTCGTCTCAGAATGTGTAGCTTCTTTTCTAGAATACAGATTAATAATTCTGGATGCTTTTTATTAACAACTTTTTTATTGCTGACTTTTGAATTCGAAGAAATTTTAATATCCGTATCTATATAGGTACATCTCGAAAGTTTCGAAGACTTGAATTGTAATTTTAACCGCGTAAAATACGAAATATCGGCAATAACGAAGAGTTATGCAGATTAAATCGAACGAGAAAATTTTGGAATAATTAATAAAAATATTTAAGTTGTAAAATAACGTATAAAATGAAACAAAACCTCTAAAAAAAAAAAAAATAGGAATTAAACGAGATCAAATTCTCTAAATGTAGGGGAAAACAGCTAATTGAAAAAAACATACCTACGAAGAATCTTATTATACGGCTAGTGTAGCTTAAGCGAAGGCCGAAATTTTTTAAGTTGTTTCAACATTTTGACATTTATTATATATTTTATAATAACTCGTTAACTACAGGAATATAAATTTCAAAAATTACGCGATGCAGGAATAATACAAAACTAGGCGTGTACGTTTTAGAAACAGAGGCTTGCTTTAACCTTCTCCACACGTAGATCCACAACGGTATATTTTTTTTTAGACTCTATTTTTTTTTTTTTTTTTTTTTTTTTTTATTTATTGGGCTTCCATATCAGTTTACCCATTAAACTATATTATATAGACAATAAAAAATAAAAAAGAATTATCCTAATTTTAACTATATGGGTATGTTACAATTAACAATAAACCTATATAAACATATGTATATGTGCATGTTACGTGTGGAAAGTAAGAAAGGAATATTGACAGGAAAAGGAACATTTAGAGATATGAGGTGATTATAGAAGGAGTCACGAGTGGTGCGGTAATATGAGCACTCCAGGAAAGTGTGATTTGCGTCTGCGATACAGTGGATATCTGAAGGATGTGAACAGAACGGAGAAGCAACAAGATCCATTTGAAAAAGTGTAGCCGGTAGACGATTCTTTCCAAAACGTAGTCGACATAAGGTGACAATAAAACCACGAAGCAGACTCGCTTGTATTTCGATATTATAGAACCATGGTAGACAAGGAAGATCAGGTTGAAGCAGTTTATATTTTGTAACATTATAAGGATTATTCCAAGTAGCTTTCCAGTATTCTTTATGAGCTGTCTTAATGATAGACAGGAGATCAATGCACGGCGTGTAAGCAATAAATAAATCAAGGTACGTTGTACATTTAGCGTAATGATCAGCGAGTAAATTCCCTTTAATACCAGCATGACCAGGAATCCATGCAAACTTAACAGAGACACCGGCATCTCGTAAAAGGGTAATGTGATTACGAATTTTAAGTATTATGGGAGAGGAATGAGGATTGTAAAGTGAGAACTTTAAGGCCAAAAGACAACTTTTAGAATCAGAAAAAATTATTACCTTTTGAGTTACCCGATTGAACAAAATGAAGCGCAGAGCTTGAAAAATAGCCACAGACTCTGCTGTAAAAATGGAAGAAACTCGCAAAAGGGAAAATTTTTTAACTATGTCTAAGGAAGGAATTATAAAAGCTGCTCCTACATGATTCTTTGATTTAGAACCATCTGTATATATAGCAAGAAATTCTGACCAGTTATCACAAATATGAGATGTAAAGAGAACATTGGCGATAGAAGGGGGTGTAGAAGCTTTGAACGTTTTAAAAGAATTTAAATCTATATCTAATACAAGATCATTATTAAGAAAGGGAAATGAAAAATAAGCGGAAGGTAAAGAAGGAAGTATTAATTCACTGTACATAGAAAGGTGATGTGCAGAAAGACATAAAATAGGACGACGATTAAAAGAAAATCTCCAGTTCAGAAAAATTTCGAGGAATGAGAGAAATATAGAGTATGAAGTAACTGAGAAAGAGTTAATCAAAAATTTATCAGCCAAATAAGATCGCCGCATAGATAAAGGAGGGACTTTTGCCTCTACTTCTAGACTGGATATGGAAGTAGAGACAAAAGCTCCAAGGGCCAAACGTAGACATGTATTTTGAAGTTTGTCTAAAGTTGAAATATACCTAGATGGAGCATTGGCAAAGAGAAAGCTACCATAATCTATGACACTACGAATAAACGATTTATACAAAAGAAGTAAAATTAGAGGATCACCCCCAAAAGTTGTATGCGAAAGTGTTTTTAAGAGATTTATTCGTTTGGAAGCTTTAGAATAAATGGCCTCAATGTGATTACGCCAATTGAGTCTATAATCTAGGACAAAGCCTAAATACTTGCAAGATGTGGTAAATGGAACACAATAATTGTCAATCATTAAACCGGGTAATGAATGGTTAACACGTCTATAAGAAAATATGATAGAGTCACATTTATGAGATGAAAGAGTGAAACCCATGTTGTTTAATAACTTACAGATCAATTCTAAAGAACTATTTAATAATTGAATACCTTCTGAAAGATCAGAGTTGGTTTTATAAAGTACAATGTCATCAGCGTAGGATAAGATATTAATGCTATTACGAGGGCAAGCTTGAAATAATTTAAACATATAGATATTGAATAAAACCGGGCTTAAAACAGATCCCTGAGGTAGTCCCAAATGTACAACCCTGATGTAAGGATTAGCGATAGACGAATGTTTAAAAATAAGAATCCGATTTGTAAATAATTTACATACGCCATAGATGAAAGAAGGAGGAATTCCTAGTGAGGCAAGTGTATCACAAAGCATAGGAATTGAAATGGAATTAAAAGCATTACTTATATCTAGGAAGCACGCAATTAGATATTTACTTGCTATCAAGGACTTGTAAATGTCAGCTACCAGATGAGAAACGCAATTTAGTGAGCTAATATTATTACGGAAGCCATACATTCCAGAAGGGAACATATCATTATTTTCCAACCACCAAACAATTCTGTTCTTCAATATTCTTTCATATGTTTTTCGAATACAGGAAGCAAGAGATATAGGTCGATATGATATATTACTCACAGGAGAGTTAGATTTTTTAACAGGAACCACTAGAAAGTGTAACCAGCTTTCAGGATAGGAGCCAGTATTGAGGAAATGGTTAAAACAATTTAAGAGGATGGTAACAGCAGAGAAGGGAAGGTTGTTTAGTATTCTATAGGTAATACCGTCACAACCAGGAGAAGAGTTTTTTTTGTAAGAAAGAGAGTGTAAAATTTCAGACAATTTTATAGGAGAACATGGAAAATTGGAGTCGTGGACGGTATGTTGTATGGGCATAGGAAAAAGACATTCGGCTTGATTAGGGACATAACTAGGAGCTACAGAATCTACAAAGTGTATGAAAGTTTCAGAGTTGAAGTTGAGATTATAAGTTGAGGAAACTGTTTTACCAGCAAATAATTTAGCTTTATTCCAAATGTAACTAGATGATCAAAAGTGTTCCAACTAACATATTTTTGATTTTTTTTTCTTTTTAAATCGAACGGTCGAGGAACTCACGCGTAAAGCACAGGATACAGAAGCTTGGCGCGAGCTCTCTTGATGTACTAGAATGGGTCACACTAATAATTTTGTTCATCTACCGTTTAACACATGTTCAGCGGTGTTATTTAAAGATCGTTTTCAACGACATCTTTGTATCGTAATCTCGGTCTCCTACGCAGAATCCTTTTTCGGTATATAGCTTTCGCTAAAATAAATTAAAATCCTATCGTGAATTCGAATGTTAACCAAGCGACTTCGTCGACTCAAAGATCGATCGACTCGACAATCCAGTATAGTGTGGTAGGTCAACAACTGGCTTCTTTAATTTCCCAGTATACCTTCCGACCAGTTCTGGTAAAAGCGATGCCTGCAGAACGTTTAAACATTAATACTTCGCCAAATCCTCCCGCTCGTCATATGTATTTTATGCGTATACATGTTTGCGTGTATTATATTTTACGTCTATATTGTTCGAAAATTTGCAAACTGATGTAATTTAAATTTTTTCACGTCTAAGAGGTTACGCTACTATATCGCTATTCCGGCATAATCGTGGCTACATTTGGGGCGAAATGTTCATGCGCGAGATGTCTTCCACTCCTCAATTCGTAGGTTGATGGATAACAACACTCGTGATCCTAGTGAGTTGAATTTTTTTTTTCTTTTCTGCGTTTCTTTTAAGGTTTGCAATAACTCGTTGTTCTCGTGTCTTCTATTACTTCTTGGTCTTCCTCTATATCGTTTTCCTTCCATTTTCCCTTCGATTAGTTGTACTTGGATTATAATTCTTCTACTTTTTGATTCGTTTATTTCATTTGTCATTTTTTCTGACAAACTAATTTTCTGTATCAAGTTTCGAAGGCCTATATTTTTTTTACACATTTGGCGGTTGATCGTCCAAGTTTGCTATTCATATGTATACGCAACATACTTATGATTTAACAAAGTACTTCCTAGTTCCTATTTTTAAATTTCTTGACGTTAGTAACGAGCTCTTTTTTTTATTGAAAGCCATTTTTACGTCTATTCATATGAAAATATTATCGCTACTTACGAACACGCGCGTTCGGCGGCTGGTACATTTGTAAACCTCCATCGCCATTTCCCGTATCAAAATGATGGCGACTAGAATTATTATTCGCCGAGGAATGAAACGAATTTCCATTGACTGCGGTTACCCTGACCGGATAACTTCTTCTACCACCGTTGCTGTTGTTCGAGCTGGTCGACTGCGCGTGAAAATAAAATAGATAAGATTAATTAATAGTTATTAGGTGATAATTTTGCGATATTAAGCGAAATTTCAACTTTCGTTTAACCGAATTTTTAATTATAGCTCGAAATAAGAAATTTTTTGACCTTTCAGTTTCTTTAACGACTATATTACGCTTATTTATTTGACGTTAGAAAAATTTTAATTTCCACATTTGAGCTCGAATACTAAAAATTCGGATTCACTTTAAATTGTGTTATTTTTAAAGTTGTTTTTGAAGGTTTATGTAATCAGCCCGTAGAAGAAGAAGGAGGAATAGTTAACTTTTCTTACAGACGGAATTTAGTAATTTAGTTTTAAAGGTATATTACGCTGTTGATTTTTGAATGTTTCTACGTACCTTGAATGTGATTTAATCGATTATAGAAATACATCTATCGAGAATCGTGTGTCAATCTCGTGTCCCCCTCGGCGAATGCTCTTTCTGAATAACCGGTATAGCTCTTTTATTTTAATAAATCTTCACGATAGGAACGTGACTCTGAAAGTGCTGGCAGAACGTGTTTTTGAAATAATGACTTTTATCGCCATTAAAATTATCGTCAATGAATTATGGATCGAAAGAGTATCGTTCGGGTGGTTGCAGGATAATTCTAATTTGAACAGTGTAAAATCTGTCGCAGAGTTATGGTTGTATTTTGATTCTTCATCGTCGTCAATTTCACTATTATCGAACGTTTTAGATACAATTATCAATCGAAATTTCGAAACCTTCATCTTGTTTATCACACTCTAACCAATGCGTTACGTCTTCAGTAGTTAGCGCGTCATTGTTAAGTATACCGTCTTTGCAAAGCTTCTCGATTTCGTCAACACTAACCGTTCCAATTGTGTTCAGGTCGCAGTTTATTTCACCCATTCTGTATGTTTAACATTTTTAAGGTCGACCCGTGAACTAGCAACATTAAAAATTGCGTCCATAATGTTGTATAATTTTTCTAAAAATCTTTATATATCGTCAGATGACAGCAAACTTTCAACGAAACTCTTTTTTTGTACCGACGAGCTGTTGCTACATTGGGCAGAGAGTGAAGGATAAAAGTGTGACGGTTAAAAGAAGTTGTACTGTATATATAAAACACAAATTTCGGTTCAGCAGTGAATGAAAAAAAACGTGTCGTGCGAAAATTTTAAATTTAAACTTACCAATCAACCGAAATTGACTAATGTAAACAAAAAAATCGCTTATGTTTGTACGATGCAAAATAAGAATTTGCTAAGGCGCGCCTAAAGTCAACAGTGATTGTTACGTTTCCTGATGAATTCGATACGATTCATTTCAAATTATTATGTGTCGGTAAATTTTGTATATAATTGTGAATATTTTTTCAAATACTATCTGACGGCAGCAGACACATATAGAGTTTACAGAACGCGGCGATAGATAGCGATGTAATAAATTTATCCCGCGACAAGTGGCATTTTGGCTGATTTGATTTTTCACATACACATTACACACAAATGTATATACATATACTTGTATAAGAATTATTTAGACGTGTGCATGTGAACATACATTTTATACGCATATTATATATATACAAGAGAAAAATCATATGCAACAAAATCCTGCCCTTGTTACGAGATAATTTGTTGTATCGCTATCTTGCACATAGGTTAAACTGTATGTGTGTCTACTGCATCTGGATAGATACATAATACATACACATACATATATATATATATATATATATATATATATATATATATATATGTAATGATTTCAATAAAGAATTTATATTCCCGTATTAATTTACGATTGAATTTTTAGTGATCCATCATAATATTCGGCACAAGTAATAATAATAATAACAAAAATAACAATAATAATAATAATAATAATAATAATAATAACAATAACAATAATAATAATAATAAAATAATAATAATAATAATAATAATAATAATAATAATGACAATAATAATAATAATAATAATAATAATATCCACTTTTCCAGTTTTCTTTTCCTTTTAATCTGTTTTATACTCTACGAATTTGATGGATGAGTATATTCCCTGACGATGAATGCTTTGGGCGATTCCTTTTTAAAACGACCAACTTTTATAAGGGGGAACGTGTAGTACAAAAGTTTCAAACTACCAAATTCCTAGACTATTTGATTCTCATTTTTTTTCTTTTTTTAATGATTTTATACTATGTTTAGATTGATACAAAATATTACACGTCTTATTGCTCATAAATTCGAAATCAGGAAATTTATACCAACTTCGTTGTTTAAGAAATTAAGCGACTTGGATATTGGCGAATGATCATATGGACTACGTAAGTTACTTCCCATTCTGTTCAGATTATGGTATCAACTATTTCGGAATAATAATAACCAATAATACAAAAACAGAATATCGCAGCTACATTATGCTCGTATAATTTTCCAATCATCTGTCTAATTAAATATGTGATCTCTTGTCTGCTTGCCTTGTGTATAAACTCGACTTGTTATTCAGAGAATTGAGGGGTAAGATATTGTTTTAATCGTTCCTGTGCTATATTATATATAGAGCATGACTTTGCTGGCGTACGGTATCAACGCCACTGTTCTATGGTTTTCACGATTTTTCTTATCTCCTTTAATGATTTAATTAATTACTATGACGCGGCTAATCTCCGCATTCGCTACACGCTTTACAAGCATCGCCGTCTTAAATTATCATCATCGTGACTAGTTTCGAGTATCGTGATATTATGGATCTTCGTGAATAAATGTGTTTTGCCGCCATTGGGTCCGATCTATTGGCCGGTCTATTACTTCACGTATCGATTCAGCTTTCACAATTTTTTTAACTACGTCAAGATATTTCGCCGGAGGGCTCCCTCTTTTACGACGGCCCTCAACCGTACCAGTCATGATTGTTTCTCCTAGTCAATTTTATCGTATTATATGTCCGGCGAAGGTTTTTATCCGTTTCTCTACAACGACTTAGTCTCTGATCAATCTTTACTTCTTGGAGTACTTAGTTCTTTTCGCAGTCCACGGCACTCTTAATATTCGCCTCCATCAGTACGTGTCAAAGGCATTAATCCGTTGTATATCATTTTTCTTTAGAGTGCAACATTCTGATGCATATGATAAGACAGAGAATAAGGCGCGCTCTTTAATTGATTATTGTATTCTTCTATTTCGTAAAATGAATAATTCGATATTTATTTTATATAATTATATAATTACGTCAACTTCGTGATTTAGTTACTTATTTAGGTTTTATCGATATTGAGCTATGTTCTATTATGTCGTTTTATGTATGAAATAATTAATAGATAAATGTTCTTTTTCGTATTATTTCAATTTTAATTTCGATTGATTTCAATATTATTCTTCTATATTGCAAACTGTACCTCTAATAAACGAAATTGTTAGTATAACATTTGATACTGTGCGCATACCTGCACGAGCGTCGGCTATAATAAACGAAAAAACGAACAAATATTTATAACCTAACCTTAATCAAATGCGAAATACATCGTCTTAAATTAGGCCTTCGTGAACGACATAATATAAATAATTTTAAATACATAAGTAATCTGATCAACTAACTTGCCCTCAGTCCGTGTACATACATAAATATATACTCTATTAGTCGTGGTATAATTAACGTACAAAAATACACATACATACATATATATATATATATATTCACGCATAACTAATATGTTAAAACATATGTCATCGTGATGAAATTCAGAATTCTACTTTAACTTTCTGTTCCATTCAACATAATTTAGACACATAAAATGAAACTCTTACGCGTTACAAGGGGCGAACAGCAAAACACAATCTTTTATCGTCACAAACACATCACGCACATTCAGATACATGCACTCTTGCAAACCCCATCTAAATGTAACGCAATATTTTTATACAACGAACATATAAATTAACTACGAATAACACTTATCGTATGAAGACATCGAGCTGTGTCGTTAGCTTTGGTCTAAGGACTCTGTCAAATGTTTGTGCATGATAAAAAAAATACTGCTAACGAGTGACATTTTTTCGATGGGGACTCGACTATTGCATTTTGTAATGTAAACAGACGCTCCACATTACACCAATTGCATACTTTACAAAATGCAACAGTCAACTTACTCGTCGAAAATATGTCACAGTATTTCTTTATTTTACTCGAACGTTTGACAAAATCCTTACGTCTAAGATTACGACGTAGTCCAGCAATTGAGGGATCAGAGGCAACTTAGCATATCCGAGCGAAAATTTATTGTTCGGACGAGGACACACTCATCCTCTCTGCTCTCATTAGTAAATGAAGTACCTCAGCTATGTGTCCTGAGCCCTACTCTATTTAACATTGACATTATCTATTTAACATGGAAATGATCTTTCAACCATCGTCCAGTTGCACATCTCGAATGAATTATCTATACGTCTCGATGTACAACAACTAAACACATCATCATCCCTCGGTTATCATGGTCTAACATTCGACCAAACGCTACGTTGAAAACCCTAATTGAAGAAATTGAAACAATCATGGTTTCAAAAGCTAAAGGAAACTGGACCACACGTCAGTAGTGCATACATCATTACTTCGAACTCACCTTGCTATCATACGTTTCAAATGAGAATATGTTTCGTCAATGTACTCAGTAGCCGACCATATTTATCTTCAACCTGTGAACGCTATCAACAACACAACTTTTCGGCTAACTATAGGGGCATTTCGCATCATTCCCATCGAGAGTATGTATGCAGAAACGTCTGAGTATTTTCCAGATATTCGGCAATCTGCTGGCGAACTTTCACGCTCAGTGCGCTCATAATTCCGACTACAGTCGCTTCACATTACCAGGGAATACTGAAAATTGCTAATATAATTTCACCACATAGCTTCCCGTACAGTCGCAGTAATTCCACTATGGCATCAGAATCCAATCAATTTTGATCTGGATCTGAAGCTGAATGAAAAATATCTTCGTATGCCTCCAATTCTTCGATCTTTTTCACTGATGCATTGATCTTTAATGCATTCGTTAAATGGTAAAAGGTTACTCGGCTACAATAATTCGACAGAGTACGATGGGGAAAACTATTTGCATTACTAGACCAAATAGGAGTTCCCACCGCACATAATACGTTTGGTTTATAATCTTTACCGGCAACAGAAGGCCAGAGTTAAAGTAAAGAAATTCCTCTTGGAATCGGCAACTATTAGTAAGAAAGTAAGACAAAGGTGCTTATTATCGCTGTATTTGTTTAATATATATCAAAGAATGATAGTAAACAAAAAATTCGGAACAAACATTGGAGCAGTCAGATCGATAATAATTAATTTTGCAAACGACCAAGCTATAGTGGCAGAATTTGGGATGGAAGTAAACATAAACGAAACGAAGACAATGATGATCAGTAAGAAACTGGGTTCGCTTATATGTAGAGATTGACAAAAAAGAAATTGAACAAAAAAACCAATTTAAACATTTATAGCGTCGGAGGACTTGTATTGTGAACGGGAAATCAGTTTATTGGATTTGCGAAGCTTAGGAAGAAATAAGACATAAAAGGCAAAAATCAATGATAGACTTGAGAAAATGCTGGCTGAAAGTGTATGTATAGTCTAGAGCACTATATGGTGCTAAATGAAATGTGAACAACTTGCTACCGTTCGAAATGTGGTGCTGCAGGAGAATGGACAAGATAATATGAACGGATAAGATAAAAAAAAGAAAAAGTCATTATGGATAGAATAAACAGAAAAATGGAATTAATTAGTCGGATACGGACAACGAGGTTAAGCTGGGCTGTCGGTCACGTTGTAAGACATGTAGGACTATTTTCAGATGTTTTCCAGGGTCAAATTCAGGACGCGGAAGACCTAGAAATACATTGATAGGAACCTAACTAAGAGACACAGGGCTTGGTAGTTATTAGAAGTTTTGGAAAAATTCATCATTGAAAAAGACGAGTCTTAGAACTGAACTAAAACAGTAGAATAGAATAGAATGGAATGAATAAATTACAATCGCAATTAATGCTCGTGAAATACAATAACGCTGATTATTATATAAAAAGAAAAAAGATGATAATAATAATAATAAAAAAAATAAACAAAAAAGTAGTTAAAATCAATAAAATTCTTACTTGTGAAAAATCACAAAGCTTTTCGGCTGTTAGGCCATTATCGAGTGAATATTTAAAAAGATAAATATATAAAATAAATGTTAATTTAAGGTTACAATTCACAAAAATCAGCAAAATGAAAAACAGTATAAAACAATGTGACGGTGAATGTGGTAAAGAACATAATATAAAAATTTTTACATAATAATAGTCAGTAAAATAAAAAATAATTAAAAAATCGTTTAATTATAAATTTTATATTTTTATATCGGACAATTGTTTCTTAATTATTTTTTACGTTACTGGCTAATTGTTATGTGAAATATTTGATATTACATATTGATTATGTTGTTTACCATATTCACTGTGTCCGTTCAATCGATATTGTTTTCCATTTTACCGAATTTTGTGAATTGTAATCTTGAATCGATATTTTTCATTTTATATTATTATCTGTTTAAATATTCACTCGATAATGGCCTAACAACCAAAAAGCTTTGTGATTTTTCATCGAGAAAAATTTTAGTAATTTTAACTTTTTTGTTGTTGTTCGTTTTAATAAAAAAACACTACATTCTACATTCTTCGAATCAATAATAATAATAATAATAATAATAATAATAATAATAATAATAATAATAATAATAATAATAATATAATAATAATAATAATAATGATAATATTATATTATTAGCATTATATTAATAGAAATAAATCGAATGGTAAAAACTGTAATTGTTCTTTGAAGATAGATGATTTCGTCTGATGTGTATGAAGTTATTTTTCCAATTGAAATTAAATACGGTGCCACTTAAAAGAGGCGGAACGAACGTCTTTTACAAGTTTCATTTTATCGACTTTATTGCCGACATTGCAAATTCGTCCAATTCACGTGAAAGTAATTTAGGTGAAGTAGTAGATAAGATTGACGCAATGATCGATGGTTAAAGTAATCAACGTTGCTTGTCAGTGGAAGGTTTTTCAAAGCCGCTAAAAATTATTCCTCGGACTGGATGGTATTTCTTCGCAGCTGAAGCGTCATGACGTTGTTTCATTAGAATAATAAATTACGCTTCTTAATGTATTGTCGACATGTTATTTGAAAAATATGCTTCAAAACATTTTCTATCGGGAAAATACTGCGCTTTTAGTTTTATCGGTTTTAATTTTAAAATACCATCGTGCGGTTTAATCCAATTCGATTACATTAATACGGTTTGTATCTATTCCAATGTTAACCCTGAACATTTTAACATTTGAAGACTTGTACACCCTGTTAATATAATCGAATTGGATTAAACCGCACGATTATTTTTCCCAACTATATAAAAGCGAATCTGCGGATCTCTAACCTTTTGAAATTCCGTCCCCGTCACCGTCTTACCTTTACTGATTTTTTTTTTTTTTTTTTTTTTTTTTTAATATTATTCCGTGCGTTTATCTGGTTTACATTCTTACACTTTTTTTTCTTTTGTTTCCTTCGTGATTAATTGTCTACACCATTTTCCCCAGTCGAAGTATATTGGAGGCGTCAATGTATATAGGGAAATATTTATCGTTTTCTCCACCTACGTAGTTTGTTAACATTTTTTTTCTTTTAGTCGTAACATCATGTAGGAGTATCGTGATCAAGGTAACAGCTTCCTTATTTTCTGCCTCCATCCTTGACGATCTTCGGAATTATGAACACACCACCTTGAAAATGTTATCCGAGCTGCAGCATCTGCATCTATCCGTGTAATGTGAAAGATTTGAATGCGCTTACGGGGGAATCCTTCTCTGATCATGAATATATCACCTTTAAATATAACCTTGAAATAGCTGAAGAAAAAACCATAAAACATACAAACTTTAATAATGTCCTGCGCTCTTTCAACGAGAACATTACTAATACCGTGGAATGCGTGAATCAGATTGTAGATCACGATTCCTGTAATTATTCAGTGGGATATTTATCAAGACACTTAGAGGCCATAACTGAGTTGAGTTACACACCACTTTGAGAATCATTAAAAAAGCAAATAACCGGTGGAACAGAGGAATTGAACACATTAGCCCGTACAACTAAAAAATATCGCTCTTTATACCAAAGGACGAAAAACGCGGTCGTGAGAGAAAATCGAAAAGTAATATATAAACAATGTAAGCATATTTTGAAAAATAATATTAAACACGCCAAAAAGGTCGCATGGGAAAATTTCTGTACAGAAAATGTAAAACCGTGGGGCCTTAGCTACAAAATCGCCTTCGATAAATTAAAAAAACGGAATGCCATACCATTGCTAAAGAAAGAGGAACCGAGATAATAGACACATATAAAAATCCAAATTATTGTCTGACTGCTCTATTCCCAAGTGATTGCTCATATAACGCTGAACAGAAAGATACACGTAACCTCTTTCAAAATTACTCTCCCAAAATTCCAAAACCCAATGAATTAATACCGCATCGGGTAGATCCGGATTAAAAAAAATAGTAATTAGTCTAAAAAATAATAAAGCTTCAGGTTCGGATAAAATATCAAACTAATAAAATTAATACACAAAAACATTTCCAAATTTATGGAAACTATCGAAAAAGACCCGAACAACATCAGTAAGGCCAATCTGCTTACTAAATGCATTCGGAAAAATATATGAAAAATTGATAAAATGTAAGATCTTATATTACATAAATAAACGAAATTTCCCTGACCAAAGACAGCTTGGATTTCGGGAAGGTTTATCTACCGAACACGCGGTAAATTACGTCGCTTATAAAATCAGAGAAGGATTAAATAATAATAAATGTGTTTTAACCGTTGGCATAGATATAAAAGGGGCTTTTGATAATTGTTGGCACACTGCCCTTATCAAAAATCTGATAGACCTTCTATTGAAGATGAAATCTTGCTTAACATCCTATACCATTATTTAAACGGGAGATAAGTAAAACTCAGTGTTGGAAATATCTCAGTTCAAAAAAACACGTGCATGGGCTGTCCGCAAGGAAGTGTATTAGGTCCGTTATTATGGCTTATACTATTTAACGGCGTCCTAAAACTACCATATAATAATGAACGAGTCGATTTATGTGCTTACGCGGATGACTTAATATTCATAATTAAAGGAAACACCAAAAACGAAGTAGAACAAACTGCCCATAGCACACTGTATATACGTGAAAGCTGGCTAAATGACGTCAAATTAGAACTCTCCGTGGAGAAATGCTTTGTGTCATTTTTCACCAAGTCGTTAAAAATGAATAGGAACAATATTAAGGTAAAATTCAAAGGCGCACAGTTAAATGTTGTAGAACATTTCAAATATCTGGGAGTAATACTCGACAATAAATTATCGTTTAAATTTCATATAGATTCGATCATTTCAAAAATGGACACTAAGTATTATCACATGTTAAAAGCATGTCGGAATAAATGAGGATTTGATTTCAATTATAGGATAGTCTTATATAAATAATTGGTTGAGAACATAATGTCATATTGTAGCTCAGTATTTACTGAACGGCTGAAAGTTAAATGTGTTAGGAAAACAATTATCTCGGTACAAAGAAAATTCCTAATTAATGCGTGCAGAGCGTCCATTAGACCGACTCATCTTAAGCAGAGGAATTATGTTCGCCATAAAAAACCATCACACATTCCCGTACATAAACAGAGCGCTACTTGATCAAACTAATCTCTTAATACCAACAAGCCGTATAACCACACTTAGTCGCACCAAAATTTGTGCGCGTCAAAAAATAATATAAGAAAATATATTTTGGAAACGTGGCAAAACAGATCGGAGCAAGATTTAGCGGGACGCCAAACTTACGCTTTGATAAGAGACGAAAGGGAAAGGAATAAGATAATCCTCAAATCAAACTTTTACACATCGCAGTTATTAACAGGACACGGCAAGGCATAATTTTGCATAATCAGCATAGACATCAATGAGGACAGTACTCATACTCGGAGTCGAGGGAGTTCAGAAGATATATATATATATATATACAATAATTATTATTATTTCGAATTAGCCACTGATAGACTACGTTATCAACTGGTCCTGCCATTTTTCTTCCTTTTTCCCCATACTGCTTTCATCCTTCCACTGTGCCTTTTTTTCGTTCTTCGGTAATACCAGTTCTTCCTCAATGGTTTTCAGCTAATCCTTTATAGTCAAACAGTCTTTTCTTTGATTTTAATCGCTGTTCTACATCTTTAGGCATCATATTCAGTTCCGCCATGTCATTTTTAATCTGTGTGTACCATGTAGCATTCATTTTTAGCTTTGGCATATACTTAAACATTCTTGCGGTGAACCTGCTGGCCTCCATCCTTTGCATATGTCTACAAAATCGAATTCTTCTTTTTTTCCACGTGTTGATAATTTCTCGATTACTTCGTTTTATATATTTTTCACTTTGTTCTACTGGTCCTATTATTCTTCTTACGATCTTTCTTTATGCGATTTCAAGCTGTTCATTTAATCATTTTTGGTTCATTTTTAGGCCCTCCGTTGCACATGTTGTATAATGTCGCAGTTTAGCATTTCTTGATAAAAATTTATTATTATATACTTCTTTTGTTAAATAAAATGCTGCTTTCATTCGATCGATCCTGTATTTGATTGCTTCTCTTTCTGATGTATTCTGCTCGATGAAATCTCCCAGATATTTGAATTTATTAACTCTTAACATTTGACCAAACTTAGTTTTTATTTAATCAGGACGGGCTGTTGTTATAAATTTGGTTTTTTCGAAGTTAAATTTGTAGCAGCCCAGATTTATCCGCTTGGTCTTTAATAATTCTATCTGCCGCGTTACTGTCTCCGTGGATTTTGCTATTATTGCCAGATCATCTGCAAAAACTAAACAGTCTATTAGTAAATTTTCCTTCTTGTATCATAGTCTAATATTCCCAATGATGTTTTCATCACTCATAGCTTTTCTCCATTCTCTCATAACTTTTACAAGTGTGCAGTTAGAGTAAATATGACAGCCCATCCCCTTGTCTAACTCCTGTTTTTATTTCAAACTGTCTGGATATTTCACCTCTAAATTTCACTTTATCATATGTGTTTGTTAACGTTTTTCTTATTAAACTTGTAGTTTTTTCATCCAGATCAAATTCTTTGAGGACATTAAATAACACTGTTCTATCTACTCGATCGTATGCTTTTTAGATTATTACATATTTTTTGGATCTTTTCTTCGGATACAACATTAATGGCTTGAAGTTGTAAATCTGTTCAACACATGATCTATCTTTCCTGAATCCACACTGATATTCACCAATTTGTGTATCCAGCTGTTCTTCTGCTCTAGTTTGTATTTCCTTAGAGAGTATTTTATAGGTAACTGGTAACAGCGATATACCTCTGTAATTGTTCACAACTGTCTGTATTCCTTTCTTATGTAATGGATGTATCAATCCTGTTGTCCAGTCCTGGGGAATTATTTCTGTTTTCCAAATATTTTTGATTATTTCAACCAATTTGTCTTGGCATTTATTACTCGAATTCTTCCATAACGTTGCTATTATTGTATCTTGGAGCCTTATTATTCTTCAAAGATTTAATTATATTCATAATTTCTCCTTTACCTGAAGGCACAGAATAGTGATTTCTACCCCTTCTTCAAAAGTGAAGGTTAATGTTGGGCTTTCGCACTTCAGTAGCGTTTCAAAATATTCTGCCAATATTTTATAATTTTCTTCGTTACTAAATGTCATCTTTTGATTTTTGTCTTTGAACATAAGACACGGGTATATAAATTTATTAACACTTTGTTTGAATGTTTTATAGAAATCTCTTGTGTTATTCTTCTGGAAATCTTGTTCGATTCTACAAAGCTGATCACTGTGATATTTTCTTTTCACATTTCTGATGATCTAGTGGTAGCACTTTTGTTAAGCTAAGTGTTTTTTTAGCGGTTTGAACCAATACCTCTTTTCTTTCTTCTTTATTAGCCATTTTTAATCCACTGCAGGATGTAGCCGTCTTCCTTTCCTATCTGATGCATTAATTCTTCCTAATTCTCCGGATTTCTAGTTTCTAATTTGTCCTTAAATTTAGATCCTTTTTTTTAACTTCATTGTATCATACTTGTTCATTTTTGTTTTAATTTGTTTCCTTGTGTTCTTAGGTTGAAATGTGATTTTAATTTTAGAAAGGTAATGGTCTGAATCCAGATGACCGTATCTTACAACTTTTACATTTTTTATCTTCTTTGTGAATACTTTTGACCCCGCCCCATGGTGTATTTGAAATTCGCCTAATTTTGACTTTGGAGACGTCCATGTTTTCTGTTTCCTCGGCAGGTGTTTAAAAGCTGTGGATTTCTTAATCAGGTTCGCAGCTTTACACGGATCTATCACTCTTGTTAGTTCTGGTATCTTCCAACAATATCTCTATATTTCTTTTCTCTGCCTAGCTGTGCATTAAAATCTTCCAGTAATACAGTTGTATGTTTCATGGGGATGTTTATGACTTCTTCCAATTCAGCCCAAAAAATATCTGCTTCTTTTTTATTTGTTCGATTTTTTTGATTTATTGGAGCATACGCATTGAATAAAATGTATATTTTATTTGTTCATACAATGCTCAGTAAAGAAATTCTACAGTTAAATGATTAGAAATCTACGACAGAATTCAGAATCCGGCAACTGACTAGCCTAAATACGTTGTTTGTTTCTATGTTTCCTACTTTTCCTTTGTATATTCGATATCTCTCAGATTCGAACACATTTTCATCTGTGTATCTTGTCTCCTGTATAGCAACGATACATATATCATGCTCCTTCAGAACATCTATCAATTGTTTTAGTTTCCCTACTTTTTATAATGAATTTATATTGACTGTTGCAAAAAAAGTTTTTCTGTTGACTTCTAATCTTTTTAAAATCTTTAGAGTATGTTGGTGCAATCTCTCCAGAATATGATAACTTGCTGGCGTTGCATTCAACAACGGTGTATTAGTTACAACCTGGAGTAGTTATATGATTTGTTTTTTCCATCATGTTTTCCAGTTGAAAAAAGAGTATTGTTAGCCATATTCTAGCTGAAATCAATATGCTGCTAAGATTGTTAGTCTTGGAGGGTAGTAGCTGTATTCACCAGAGATGTGGAACGCCGCCATTGACTATTATTATAGTTCTTCTGCCGCCGTTCTAGGGTAATATACCTGCCTTATCTACACCCAGTCTATGAAGGCCTTTCTACGGTCTCTGTATAATTGCCCTTCATAGGCACCCTTACACTCTTTTGTTCTCCAATCTGGACTTTCACCAGTGTTGGTTATCTGATCACCATCCAGCATTGACTTAACAGGGGCACCTCGAGAAGGCGTGTGCGGGGTGGAAGTGAAGAGGCTAAAACTAAACTTCTTAAGAGTTTGTATATTGCGCATCACATTTCCTGGGGTTGCCCCATATATATATATATATATATATATATATATATATATATTTATCTGCAAATATTGAAGAGATTCGTGAAATGACGAAAGATGAAGTAAGAATGCGCTCCGAAGAATAAAAAACAATACAGCACCCGGAAAAGATGGAATCCTAGCGGAGATGATTAAATATAGTGAAGACAGGATGATTATTGCAATTTGTCAACTTTTTAATCGGTGTTTAAAAGAAGTTAAGATACCAACTAGATGGATGGAAGCAGAAGCAGTCATTCTACATAAAAAGGAAGATATGCGCAATCTGAGCAATTACAGACCAATTAGTTTACTGTCACCAGTGTGTAAATTATTTTCTCGTACAATGACGAATAGAATAACACAACAAATTGATTTCAATCAGCCAAAAGAAAGAGCTGGCTTCAGATCAGGATTTAATACGAGCGAATACTAGTTGAGAAATCTGAAGAGTACAACATAAATTTATACATGACATTTATAGACTAAGGCGTTCGACAGTGTGGAGGTGTGGCTAGTACTGACCGCAGGATGGAACGAATAATAGATAAGATTATATAATAATATCGAACGTGTTTAAAATATATTATATGTATGTAAATTGTTTGAACGTATGGTCTGTGAAAAATTTAAAGTTTCGAAATTTTGAAAGTTTAGGCCGCGGAAACGACCGGAAGGTGTGTGTGATATTCTTCCATTGTTTATTTATTATTTTTTTTTAAGTTATTGTACACACTAACGCGATATAAAATAAAAAGGCGATAGACATAGTAAATGAAAAATTAATTTAGAAAAATAATTAAAAACTAGAAAATATAACGTTTAAAAAAATAATTTCATAAAAATAATTGAAAAATGAGAAGACAAAATACGATAAAAAAAAATAATAATATTCTAAAATATTAAAAGAATCGATAGTTATTCGATCATATTATGTCGTAATAATGGGAAAAATCAATAAATTGCTTTCTCAATACAGCACGTTTTCAACATACTATACAGATGGATCAAAAAATGAAGATTTCTGTGGCTGTCCTGCCGTGTATAATAATGACGTAGTCCATTACCCACTTCCACCGTACTACAGGGTCCTATCATGTGAACTATTTGCAATTCTGATATTAATTCCATCTTTTAAAAAGGAGCGGGAGATTGTCATTGTCACAGATTTACTATATTCGATCAAACATCCGAAAGAAAATTCCAGCTGCATGCATCCATTGGCTGTGAAAATTAATTATACAATCAGCACACAAAGTCTGCAGACCTATGTATTTTGGATTCCTGGACATATATGGAAGGAATGAAGAAGCAGATCGAGCTTCGAAAGAAGCCGCCTTCATGTCACCTGTAGAATTACTTCCAGCGAGTTTCATAAATTTAAGGAACTAACAACAGTCAGATTTTTACCTCAACATAGTAGCATGGCCTATTCAACGTGTCCATCACATAAAACTGGATGAAGTGATGCTGTTACGTGCGCGTCACATTTGTTTGACTCATTCTTATATCCTATCCAAAACCGATCCTCCTACTTGTTCATCCTGTAATGTTCAAATCACTGATAAGATTCGATACGAGCACATTCTTTTCCGCAAAATGACTGTGATATGGTATCGATCGAATAATGTTTTTAAAAGTTCAGTATTGATAATTATCTGGTTTAGATCGTTGAATAATAATAATCATAATATAAATTATAAATAACGGTTCGTTAGATTACCTGTACGACATGTATGCTAACGGTTTCGGTTCTTTCCGACGTTTTGGTAGCGGCGTCGCTTTCTCTTTTGAATCGATCGCTGAAATGTATCAAATTTCTCGTGATCATCGCGTTCATACTGATAATCATTCCGATCGGTATGATCAACGTGATCACCGTATCCAGAATATTGATCACGCGCATCAATTCGTGATACGATTCGCGTAATTCGCAAACATCGCCGTCGGACGTGCGAATAATGCCGGCCGTTAGAAACGTATACGAATGTAACAATAAAGACGCTACCGACAATACGGTCACGGTAGCTTTAGCTCGCGATACGGTACATACGCGCGGTCGATGTAACGGATATTGAACGGCGATAAATCTTTCGACGGTGAACGCGACGATTAACCAAACGCTTAGAAAACTGCATACCGAACTGACGTAGACCATCAATTGACACCAACCGTTTCGATTGAATACCGGCACGTCTAGTTTATTATTCAGCCACACTAACGATATGGACGACAGAAAACCGAAATCGGCCGCCGATAAAGCGGCTAAATAGTAACTGGAACTTCGTAATTTCAAATGAGTGTGCAGAAAAACGAAACACGATAAAAGATTACCGATCAGGCCGACTAATATAACGACCGGTACGTAATACCAATACAACATGTCGACTAGATACATCCAAGTTTGACATTGTTCCGGATAGGACGACGACGACGATGTAGTCGATTGATCGATTTGATAACGATCGACTAATCTTTTCAAAGTTTCGTTCAATACGCGATCGCTGATATTCAGACTATGTAACACGTTGAAGATATCTTTAGTTATGTTCATATTGTCGTCCTACTATCAATAAGCGTAACGATACGTCGTCTATAGCAATTGTCATCTTTTTTTCGGAATAGAATAGATCGATCACATCATCATTATCACAACCAATTAAATTACCGCTTCTGAAAGAATAGCGAAAAGTTTTAAACATAACGATTTATGCGACGTAATTATTTCACTGCCGTTAATTTTAAAGTACGTAACTAATTCGCTGTGAGTGGCATAGTTGCTACTCGACTGTTAACTCGACGGTCGATGGTTCGAAATCAACTGACGACGTAGAAAACTCTTAACTATCCCAGAGAAGGCAATCGAACGACACTCTGTACAACATCGTATGCGCGCGCATCTTCATCTATACGCGTTGAACACTAGCCTAACGTAAAAATAAACGTATAAAAGAGACTAGTCGCGACGTTAAACGAGGTAATAGCACGATGATGGTGTAATTTCCGTGTTTATCGTTGTATTATAATATATACACATGCCAGTTTACCAAGTTCGTCCATTCATAATCACCGTAAATGTCGCGGTGGCATAGTTGCTGCTCGACTGTGTCAACTCGACGGGCGGGGTTCGAAACCAACGCGCGACATAGAAAGTTTTCATAATTATTTAATTCTTAATTATCACGGAAAAGCAGCGGCACCCCACTACGTATAACGTCATATTATGCAAGCGTATCTGCATTATGTATAAATTACTATCTCGAATGCTAGCTCGTTTTGTACGTAAAAATAAACGTACAATAGCACGTTCGTTAGCGAACAATACGACGGTATGCAGACTAAGATTCGGAAAAAATCGTCTCCCTTCTTCATAAATGAACCTATTTCTACCTATTGCTCACATTCTGCAGATGCCAACCTTATTCCCAAAGCGAATCGCATATTTTTGAACATTCCTATTTTCTCTCTTTCCATAACACAATCGAATCAAATCCTCATCTATTTTCCCTATATCAACATGTCTTTACTACTCGTAATGTGCGCATTTATAATATAAGTTCATTCGTGAATGTAACTTAGCGATATAATCCACATATATATATATATATATATATATATATATATATATATATATATATTTAATCTTTTATATTTTAATTTGTAACGGGTAAACCTCGTGGAAGTTCGTAAAAAAAGAATTAACTGTAAATGTGAAATTCTTCCATTTTATTACTACGATTGTGTGTTTACCTTAGGTAAGTCGGAATGTTTATTAAATACTTCAGTTTAAACTTCAACAATCGACTGTAAATAGTTAATTCATTCCGGCGAATTAGTCTAAACACGCGCCTCTGGTCTGGGTCGCAGTACGTGACATGTAAAATAACAGATAATAATAATTACGATTAAACTTCATCCAATAGTTTCAATATCAAATCGGATTGTTTAATTTTAAATCCATCTGCATTCCACCAGTAGTGCACTCGTAAACACACACGAGCACACACATATATAAATTAATGATTACGATAAAATGATTGGGAGTACCAGATTATAAATTATATCTAAAATTTGTTCGACGATAAACTCGGTCTACTTTACTAATACGGGCTTATAACGTCATAAATGATTAAATAGAAGAATTCTTAAGCACGACCTCGTGTCGATCATATCAACTATCGAAACACTTTTGATGTTTTTCTGTTATCATCAGTGAGGAGCTACATTTACAACACTCTCTCACGAATACAATAAGTCTCACGCGATCAGTGATATTCAATATGTCCCGATAATGTTTTATACTTTCCGAATAGACGATTTTGTATCTTACAAACTATTCCGCAACTTTTGAGTACATCGTTGATTTATATTCCTTCAAATCTGATATCGCCGTTATACCAAAAAAAAAAAACCGTACTTGCGTAAGCTTAAATATCGAATAAAGATGTATTTTTTAATCACGAACACACACACACATATATATATATAAGTTCATATTCTACAAATCTTGAATAAAGATCTGAGCAACTTGAGGATTGAACAAACTCGCATACAAGCACAAACACATACTTATATATACATATATATAAGAAATAATAAAGTTACCAGTAAAAATCACTAACAATAATTAATAACTAAGCTCGCAAAATCCAATCAATTTGATTAAATTGCGATTCACTTCCGGTTATTTACAAATCCGTACCATCAAGAGAATCCTCGTAGTGTTCCAATATCCAGACATACACATCGATGACAGTCCAATTTAACGTCGAATTTCAACGAGCTACTGGCCAAATATATTACATTACAATTTACTACACCGACAGTACTAAAAAAATACGATAATTGTGAACGCGCTTTGGTAAATGAAAATTTTACGGTTCATGGTTCCTCTTCGGACGACATTCGGCGCGTCCTCGTGTGAATTATACAGCATATTTTTAACACTAACTGCGACAGATAGTAGACATTCAAACTTACTAATTTACACAGACTCTCTAGGTGCTGTCGAACGTATGTGCCGCTCAGAAAAACAACACGAATTCATAAAATTGATTATGGTGGTTATGGAGGGATGTCATATTTGAAACAACCAGATCTGCATAGGCCAGGCATCAACGGGCGAGCGTACAAATCAGCAAAATTATCTTACTTCATCGTCCCGAAAATTCCCACACCTGCTAAGTGATACCCGATATTAAAAAAAACAACGGATCCGTAAAACATACCGATGGATCTAATGCGCTTCGTCTTCTGAAAGCAATTCAACAACCATTATTGGTGACTACTATACCTAGAAGACGAAACGAGGTGGTTTTGTGTCGCCTACGCATGATGTTAATACACGCTTATTTGCTGCAACTTGAGAGCTATCCTCTCTGTCAACTAACTATGTTATATATATTAAAAATTCTTTTCCCGTTATATACTCATTCCTCCCTAAACATACCAAGTTCTCTTCCACTAATCTTACTAAACATACTTTCTTCTGAAAAAAATACTTTTATCCTTCCTTAAATCATACAACCTATATAATCTAATTTACAAATTTTCGTTCTCAGTACGTCTGGCCCTTGTTGCAGTACACAGTACGGTATTTAAAAAAAAATTAAATAAATGACTTTCGGCGGTTACTCCAATCTCAAGTTGAAACAATATAAACTACAAATAGTAAAAACAATCAGAAAAATATGTAGTAATAAACTACTAACACTTAGCGCATCTAGTTCAAGACTGATGTGATAACTTATCTCAGTCTCGAACTATATAAGCTATGTGTTAGTAATTTTATTAGTTAAGTATGTACTTTTCTTATATTATTTTTCTTACTGTTATTTATAATGTATATTATAATTTATTTCGATTCTTGAAACTGGTCTGACAAGCTTAGTTATTATGAGTTATTTTTCTTCTTCTGATGCCCTACTCTACGAAGAGCGTTGGCGATCATGCATAGCAATCAAAACTTCTTTTCTCCGGCTTCTTGCATTAGTTTTTGTATATGTGTTCGTCCATTCCTTGATGTTATCAAAGCATGTTTTTCGTCTTCCTCGACTTCTTTTCCCATCTACCTGTCCTTGGATAATTAATTGTAGTAGTTTATATTTATCTCCTCTAATTACATGGCCGAAGTACTTTATTTTCCTTTGAATAACTGCATTAAGCTTCTCTCAGTTTTGGCCATATCTAGGACTTTTCGATTTCGTATCTTTTCTATCCACGGTATTTTCAGCATCCTTCTATGTAGCTACATCTCTACAGACTCCAATCTGTTTATTTGACGCCTCAATTCCATATAATAAAATTGGATATATGTAGCACTGCATCATTTTTTGACGTATATTTAAACGTAAGGATCTATTGCAAAGAAGATCCCGTATACTGGCAAAAGAACTTCGGGTGTAGTTACATCGCATTTTTATTTCTGTATCTAGGTCTAGATTCTCAGCAACGTAACAGCCCGAGTATTTGAATTTCTGCACTCTTTCAATATTCCTGTTATTAATTTTAAACTGTGTTAAGGTTATTCTCTTTGCTTATTATCATCCATTTTGTTTTCTTTACATTTATCTTCAAATTATATGAGCTACCGACTGTGTTCAGTTTATTAAGAAGGTGTTAAAGGTCTTTTCCATTATTTGTAAGAATCGCCACATCGTCTGCATATCGCAGATTATTAATAATTCTCCAATTTATCTGCACTCCTATTAGCATGTCACCGATAGCTGATTTGAACATATGGTCGGCATACAGATTAAATAACAGAGGTGAAAGAATGCAACCTTGCCGTACTCCGCGTTGCACATCGAAGTCAATGCTTTCACCCTTTCTTAGAATGAGCTCAGCTGTTTGATTACAATACAGGTTCTTAATTATCCTAAGATCGTAGTCATCAATACCGACAGATAGCAGAATGTCGATTAGTTTATTGTGCTGAACACTGTCAAACGCCTTCTCGAAATCAAGATAGCGAATGAATACGTCTTTGTTCATCTCCCTGTGTTTTTGAAGCAGGATGTTAATTACCAGTAGAGTGTCTCTGGTTCTAATTACGAAAACCAAATTGAGTATCACTTGAATTATATTCACACTTATCTCGAATTCTATGATAAATAATTCTCAGGAAGATTTTCAAGAGGTGACTCATAGAGACTAATTTATTAGTTATTAGTTATTTGTGTTGGGTGATTTTTACTTAGTTATTAGTTATTAGTTATTTGTGTTAGTAATTTTTACTTTATTGTTTCTTATTTTTAGAACCACACTACTCCTTATATATTATATATATATATATATATATATATATATATATATATATATATATATATACTTATTTTTATATTTTGCGATAATTTAAAAAATTATATTCGTGCACGGGATATAATAAACAACGACGCGTATAATATTTTTTATACAAAATTATAATTGAATCGATCAGTTACAGCTGGACTCATCGTGAATTTTTTTTTCATTTCAACTTTCTTATGTACTTCTTATTCAAATAATAGCCGGTAGAAGGTCGTACAAGAACGCACTGCGTAAATTACGAAGCAGTTTTGCTCACGCTGGCGAAGAAATTTCAACGCTAATAGCGGCCTTGATGAATGAACGTTCAAACCGAAATAACGAAAAGAACATGCAGAATAATGAACGGTATTGTAGAGAGGGGGTAAATCGAACGAAAAGGTCAGGAATTAAAGGTCGAATAATTAGAAAAAGCCTCCAAAGGACTAAATGCGCTCTTCGTTATATCGCGTTTTTGTTGATTAACTTGAAAGTACCGTTGGAACTGGAGGTGTAGATTATTAATGTCGGTATCGTGTCCTAAAGAAAACGACGCTGTTTGATAAAACAAGGAAGTATCGCTGCCGAAGGTGTATAATAGTATTTGTTCTAAACAGTTCGTTTTTTTTAGTTAATGTACAACCTTTCAGGTATCGCATCTTTAAAGGCGCTAATTGTTAAGATGTAATATCCGTGACGACTGACCAGCTCGCGTTAAAATGAAAAACGCAAGACTTGTGTACGTATAGTAGCGGATATAAATGTGACGTCACCCTCTCAGAGTCGTACGCTGCCTTATAATAAATCGCGTCAAACCTCAAATTTTTCAAATTTATAACGTTAACGCATACGTGCGAGAATGGGATAACACTAATTTCAATACAGACGTTTAAATAAACCAACTCTTCTAACGAGACATAGAATTTCCATAAACAAAATACCTGGGGAATTTTAATATTGTCCGGTTTAGTTTCGGATAACGCAATGATATCTAAATTATTACAATTAGCATAAACACGCAGTTCGTTACATTTACTAATGATAGAATTCGAATTTTAGGTAACTACGCGAGTTTCAGGACTCGCGGAAATTTATATTAAATTAAAAATTATTTGTAACTTAATAAATGCATCATTATTTCCGATCCGGGGATTTTAACGATTATCAATTACGTCGATAAAAATATGTTTTAAAAACAACATCGTGTATAGAATGTGCAAGTCAGATTAGGCAAGAGTGTTCTATGTGGACGGTGTACTTCTGTGGAATTATCGAATAAGATTATTGCGATTCAATTCGGTAACTCCTTGTTTTAGTTTGCTACGTACGGTACTTTCGGATCTCCATGTAACGTTCTGTTTCTTGCAAATCGCACGATGCGTCGACTAATGTTCTCGGAATTTCGCTTAGAATCCATTGAATCAAATTGAAATTTTAAACTACAATCTCGCAGTTGACATCTATACTACAGACTGTTTAAAATCTTATTTTAATAAAGAGTGAGTTTCGATTTCCTGTACTACATCCGCCTGATTTACATATTCGGATAGTTTATTCAAATATTAGAATGCATTATATGAGTTTTACAACAGAAATAAATTGAAGTCATGGTCATAAAGACCCATTTTTAACGCGACTTTCTCCGTTTGGGGTATTCGAATTACTTCGGTTTCAAATTTGAAATTATAATACTAAAAAATAAAGAAATTAGCGCGCAAACCAAATTTTCAGCAAAATTACGCGGATTCCAACCGATTTTACCGTTTTTTTTTTAAGCGTTAAAAATGTTGACTAGACTTCGCAGCAGATGGTCAAATTGAAGTGAACCTCGGAAGGGCGCGTAGTCGAAGGAAAGGATAATAGATGGTCAAAACGAGCGTTGAAATGGCATTAGATCGCTGACTCGTCGGTATGACGATAATAACTCAGCTAGTTGGGAAGAACTGAATTCTGTTCGGAACTGGAATCGCCCGATGATAGACCTCGATATAGGATGAAAAAACAATTATCCTTTCAACCGTTGTAAGCGTAAAGGTCGTTTCGAGAATATTTTTCTTTTCGGAAAAGACCGGTGTTGAGTGCTTCGTCTATATTTAATCTGTTTAGAAATATAGGCTTCAAACGCGGGAAAGTAATTGCGCAAAAATTACTTCGAGTGTTGATTACTTCTAATAAATTTTCGACAGACACAATGGGATGGCGAGAAATTTGCATTCGCGGTGCTGGCAGAGTAAACTTTTTTAGCGTCCGTTTTTCGAACGGTCATTTTAATTAAATTTTTTTTTTTGAATTTGGACCGTCCTATCAGGGCTTAATATATTTTTTATTTCATTTAGCCGATCGTCGTTGTTTGTTTTATTATATCGAAAAGCAGAAAATTAGAAAATTAAAATTTTATCTTTTTTTTTACATTAAATTTCATAATAAAGTTCGTTGGTTAAGTACGATTTTTTATTTCGGCCGCAATATATTTACTACGACGACTTAGCGCGATCTGAAGGAAATATAAGTAAACATAATATTTTCTTCGTAGCCCCGCAGCGTTTAATTAGCAGTTTCGAGTTTTTACATTTTCTAGCGTTTTAAAAAATTTCTCTTCGACTGGAAAAAAAATTTTCCCTTCGATTTTCCGGCGGTTATTTTATTTCTAATTTATGATTACGATTATCGAGATCGAGTGCGCCTATGCACGGAGTGCGGAAAAGTAAATTCGCTTTTAAAAACTCTCCTTATTTTCCCCATTTGTAATACTTACGGCGATAGAGTTAAAAAATTGACGAATCTACGCAATGTATCACCTTGCCAGCGAACTTCTGTCTGATCACAGAAAGCATAGACGAATTGGTGCAAAAAGTTTTCCCAAACATTGCACAGAACTACAAAAATCATATTAGCGGCCAAAAACATCGATGTCAAAATCATCAACTTCACCATTCAGAATGGAATACCCGGCGAAACGGCAACATATAAGTCCATCGATACTGTGGTGAATCAAAACGAAGTTGTCAACTATTCAACGGAATCCTTGAATTCGCCTGATTTATCAGGCATGCCACCGCACGTTCTTACGTTGAAAATTCTTCTTCGAAACATAAATCCACCACGACTTTGCAACGGAACCAGACTCTTAGTCAAGAAAATGATGAACAATGTTATCGAGGCACTAATTTTGACTGGAAAATTCAAAGGTGAAGACGTACTGTTTCCACGTATCCCAATGATCCCGACAGATATGCTATTCGAATTTTAAAATTTTCAGTTCTCGGTGCGACTCGCTTTCGTAATGGCAGGCACAAGGACAATCGTTGTAAGTGATCGGATTAAATTTGGAGAATTCATGATTCTCACATGGGCAGCTCTATGTGGCGTGCTCACGCGTCGGAAAACCCTTCTGATTTATTCGTTTACGCACCAAATGGAAAAAGAAGAAATGTCGCGTATCCCGCAGCACTTCAATAAATATACAAAATCAATAAAATTACACGAAATAAATTGAATATTTTGTCTTTCCTTCAAATTTATTTTAGTTAGTGGCGTAGCAACGTGCGCAGGGTACAGCTAGTATATATTAAAGCGTTCTACCTAAAGAAAGCGAGGGACATGTATTCTGTCGTCGTGGCAAATTTTTAGATATAGCTATATACTGTTCTAGTAATGTACTAGATAGAGCTGAACAGTATTTCTCGCGCTCGCCAGCACAGAATACTGTGCGAATTTATTCACAAACTTATTTTATAATATGTTTTATGGAATTAGACTTAATTTCCTTAAACTTTCTTGGCGTGGAACCAACAACTAACGATATCGTTACGGAATGACTAGTATGCGTTACAATTTTAGTGCGATTTTATTTTAATCATTATTATTATTCTAATTTTACATTATACGACATAAAAGGCAATTGACAAACAATTATTTACATTCCAATATAACACAAATTCACAAAATATGTACGCAAAATTTATTCACACACACACGAAGAAGAAATATAAAACAGTAGGACCTTGTGGTACTACCGGTGAGATCGATGGCAGCTTCCGGATCGTGAAGATGGATTCAATAATTATCTACTCGTCGTATCGCCGCAGCAAAATAGTATTCTACTGTTCGTAATTCTTTAACTATTTCCAAATTTAATTCTTTATTCTTATATTGACTAGAGCGCGGACGAAGGTATTATTATTAAAATAAACAATTAATTTTCGCTATCATTTCTACTCGGTCTCGTTACGTACGAGCAGTTCGACCGCCCAGCAACCTCCCGAGCGAAAGTTCGACTTATCTCGAACGATACCGAATCTAACATATCGACTAACTTATGTTATAAACGAGCACGCGTATACTTATATATATATATATATATATATATATATATATATATATATATATATATATGTATATATATATATAATCACACGATTATCGTTTGCCTGCTCCACACGCGACTTGTTTCCTAAAATTCCCCCCGTAACCTGGGTATTAATTCCGACGTAAACGTTTAACGTGGAAAAAACACATATTAGCAAAACGAACTGAATTAAACATAAAGCTTAGACAAATGAATTGGCTATTTAAAAGGAAGTCGGACGTATCAGCTGAGAACAAACTTTTGTTTTAAAACCAGATCTTAAAGCCGATTTGGCGCTATGGTTGCCCATTATGTGGTTGCTCACATAGCAATCATTCAACGTATGCAGAATAAAATTCTCAGAATGGTTGTAAATGCACCAGGGTACATATCTAATTTGATGCTTCACGAAGACCTCAGAGTAAAGCCAGTCCAGGAAGTAATATCCGGTGACGCAAAGAAGTATACTCTCCGATTGGAAATGCATCCAAATAATTTGTCCATCGAGTTGCTGGACAACTCGCAAGAAATTCGACGACTCCATAGAACGAAGCTGCTTGATCTTGTATAAGACAAAAGTTCTAATATAACTTTTTAGCCGCTGCCGCTGGGTAGGCTGCTATTCAGGCATGTTCGAAACACGTAAAATTGCTAAATAGCTATTATTAGCTAGATGCAATATAGCTATAATAATAATAATAATAATAATAAAAAACCTATTTATCATTATCATTATGTTCTACTTGTAAATGAATAGCGTCGTGATGACTCTGATATGTATATCTATACTAATACGTCGCGCACGAGCCTATTACCTTCGCTGACCTTTACTATTTTCAAAGCTTATTTTATTTATTCATTTTTTCTTTTCTTTTATATTTATAATCAATTCCTACGGTAACCTCTAGTTCTTAACACGCCATTATATATATATATATATATATATATATATATATATATATATATATATATATATATATATATAATATACATATTATATATATATATATATATATATATATATATATATATATATATATATATAATATACATATATATATAGGGCAAATACATTAGAGTAAAGCTATATATACATAATATACATATATACAAGAGCAAAAACGTTAAAATGAAGCTAAGTTTTAAGTAAATTTTCGACGACCTACCTATCGAAGTAAAGGGCCATTATAACGCGATTAAAACTTAAATTAACGCAGTAATTAGTTGTTTCTTTTTACTGTAAAATTGAAGCCGGATAATTACGCTACGGGCTGATTATTTTGGGTACTTAATCGTTTAATACTGAAACACTAGCGGTGCCGAAAAAAAAAGGGAGTAATTAAACAAAAACGAATTAATGAAAACCGCAAAGATGAATTAATGAAAACTTGATTTTGCCTACATTCTTAGGACGTGTAAGCTCCTCATAGGCTCTCGTTCGGAAAACCGCAATAGAATTTACTGGAAATAGTAATTACAACGTTAATGATAACGATTCGATTAAATTTCTTCTAATGATGATATTTTTGGATTGTAAGGACATCCGAAATATTCACATATAGAAGATGGAGTAATCGAACAAGTGAGAACGTTGAAATATTTAGGCCAAATAGGATCATCTAACATGGACCGCACGCAAACAGCCGTATCGCATTGGGCGGACAAGCATTTACGGATAATTATTAGTTGTTAACACAGAAAACAATGTTAATAGCTACTGAAAACGCTGGTATGGCCGGTAGATTTATACGGAGCAGAAACTTGGTCATGGAAGCGGAAAGACAAAAATAAAGTACAGGCATTCGGGTTGTGATGCTGGAGAAAGTTGCAGAAAATTAAATGGACTGACAAAGTCAGCAATAACTCGGTCCTGGACAGGATCGATGAACAAAGAAACATACTGAAGAAGATTACTACACAGACGAGGCTCAAATGGATCGGTCATACATTACGACAGGATCAAAATATCCTAAAAGAAGTAATTGAACGGAAGATTATCGGGAAGAAATCACGTGGGCGACCAAGAATAATCCTGATACTGGAAGATGTCAAAACATCGACATATGCTGAGATAAAAAGAAAAACGGCTGACCGGCTTACAGGCTGTTGGTGCATGGAACGAACCAGCCTACGGGGGCTGATACACCGATGATGATATAATTTATACGAAATATAAATGAAAAAAGCAAAATAAAACGTAAGAAATACTTATTTTAAACGTACAATATTACAAAGAATAAAATAATCCGTTTTTTCACTTTGCTTTTTTTTCGTAATATTATTAAATATTTCCTTAGATTTAATTTTTTGTTTATCTGTTCTTATATATTTTTTAATAAATTGTATATATTTCTTAATAAATTGTATATATATTTTCTTCATATAATATATATTACTAACATATAAATGGAAAGAAAAATGTTGAGGTTACAAAATGTGTGATAAAATAAACAAGGCATTAAGAGCACAGTTGAGAAAGCCTAATGGAGATAGCAGGTCGTATCCATGCGGAAACAAGCGGATAGCCGGCCCGGAAAGTGTATAGAATGGATTCCGTTGGATGGGAACAGAAAAATCAAAAGACCAAAAAGACAACGGAAAGACGATATAGTTAAATAAGTGGGGGGATGGGGAAAGCGAGAGATAGAACAATTCGGAAGCAAATGTGGGTGCTGTATATATATCTTTAAAGTAAAAAAATAAAAAAACAAAAAAAAAGGGCCTTTCCTTAAGTTAGGCTTTTATTATTATTTAATTTTGATTATTTTATGTACGTATTTTCTTTTTATTCAAATTAAATAAAGGCTTTATTTATTTATTTATTTATTTATTTATTTATTTATTTATTTATATCCTAATTATTACTTCGGAATTCGATAGCTTATAAAAATATATATACGTACGAGATATTAGAAAACTAACTTCGTCTTAGAGAAATTCGTTCGGTTCAACGCTACGAAATATCGCCTATACATTGCGCGAACTAGAAAATTATCTGGCCTTAATGCGAACAATTTACTCGGCCTATTGACTCGAATTTATTATTATTACTATTAGTCTATATATCACATTGTTGCGTATATAGAAATCTTTTAATGAAATGTGAAAATAAATTGAATTTAGTGGAATTATTATTATTACTATTATCATTATTACTATTATTTATATAAATTTTCTTAATCGTAGCCGACTTTAATGAGAAGATATATATTCTCGACCTCGTCAGTAACAGTTATTAATATAAATATATAGTTTGCGTTTGACGTTCGGTTCTTTAAATTTAGGCCGATTTTTTTTCTATGTTACGTTTACGATACGTTCGCGTGGGTGGTAGGCATATTTTATCGCCTTAATAATAAATTCTGAATTATAGTTTGTTTATTTGAATATTTTGGCAACGTTACTGACAGGGAATGAGAAGGCGAAGAAACCTTTTCCCGGAAGGATACCAGACTTATTTACCTATATATAGTATATATACATATATATATATTTATATATATAGTATATATACATATATTTTTATATATATATATATATATATATATATATATATATATATTAATATATATTTTTTCCCCTTTTAAACATCATACCAGCATTAATTGCTGCAAACAACGGTGATCATCACGTAAGTAGGAAATTAATATTAGTCTAGTGACTCCAGTAAGACACTAGACTATGAGGAAGAGAAAAGAGTAACTTGATGGGAATTAAATATTTGTAGGAATAGTATAGGAATGGTCAAATACAATAATTAAAATGAAAAAAAAACGTGTTGTCTTTTGGATAAGACCAGATTTATTAAGTGGTTGGAATTGCATCTCGGCACCACTTCCTGCACAGACGCCTTGGAGGATTGTCTGGAAGACTGTCTGAATGCATTCTGCGAACATTAGGATTGCTACTGACTTCAAATTTGTCGAATAACCTCTTATACTGCATGACATGAATATCGTTGACATATGGAATGTTGAGATGTTTATGCAGTGTCAAATTAGAAACATAGTATGGAGCAGACGCAATAGTACGAAGTATCTTGGACTGTTGTTGCTGTATTCTTCTAAGATTACTGTAGGAAGTTTTTATACAACGTTTATTGTAATGATTTAGGCGAGATGATGGCCGTAAATTTGTATTTTGTTTTTATATGAAGGTAAACTTTTTTTTGTTAGTACTTATTATCGTCAGGAGACGGATCATTTAAATATTCATCCATTCCATAAGAGTGTGTTTTTATTACCACTACGTGTTTCTCTTCCCTACCGCAAACTGGAAGTTACTGTCAAATGAATGGTATATTTTTATCAATCGGCGCCAGTTTACAACCAACCGTGTGTCAGTTTTTAAAGATGCTTAAAAAAAAACCGCATCTAGACTTACTGGAGCAGTATTCTATATTCCTCATCCGAATTACACCAAACTGTTTAGATTTGGCCTTCATCATTCTCGAAGTCAGTATAACCGATCGAATGGGATCAAAGAGTTGAAAATATTCATCGCCCCGAAGAAACCTAGGCTGCAATACGGGCTATATTCTGTTAACCGTTGTAGAACATCTATTTTGTCTTTTTGTATCTTTCATTTGGGTTCCAGCTCAAGAGGCTATAATGAAGTATACGATCGGGCTGTTAAAGTTGGGGCATCGAAATTAGTTGCATTCGCTCTTGCAGATCTTCTTCATCGATGGAAGTCTATGTTTTCTGTAAAAGACGACTTAACTTTTATAAACCTAAACTAATCTCCCTATCACATCCATTCTACCGATCCTAAGAACTTTCCAGCTCGGCTTTTCTTTTCCATCCTGTTCAAACTCCGTTCCAACCGCAATTTCCTAGCCGTTTGCATTCCATCAATCTTACTCCTTCTCTATACTAGCTGTGCATCCTTTTTAGATAACGCCGCTTCGTGTGCCGTAATTTTCTTCAACTTGTCTATTTCGTTATATACGTCTTCTTGAATTTATATAATTGGACACCGGTCAATTATAACTATTGTTCTTAGATAATTCGGTTATTATTTGTTTGGGGGTTTGTCTTAGTAATTATTTCCAGAATTAAGAATGGCTTCGTACTTTCTTAATCGTTCTTTAACTTATATCTAATTAATTATTAGACGGACAGGCGTTACTGATTTTTGAACACGTATAAATTTTATGTATTTCGTTCGTCGATATTCGCTACCGAATTGTTTTATAACCAAATCGTTTTTTTTTTGCAATTTTTTGTAACACTGTACATTTAAGTATTTCCCTATATATTTTATTTCATTTTTCGGTTTTTCCTTCTGTATTTTTTTTATAATTGCGCATATGATTTATTTTTGATTTCCGCTTGATAATGAGTTAATATAGTCGAACAATTTTCGTTGTGTTATATAAAAATTTGGCGATTTTAATTACTTTCTCTTTTTATCTTTTAAAAAAAATCACTACATTCCACACTGTTCGAATAACCTAATTCGGGTTCAGAATTATGTAATACCGAAAGAACGCAATAGATACTTAACGAAAGCGATATTAATAAAATATTTATATTTCAAAGTAGGATTAAAATTAAAAAAAAAAAATATTGCCATAATTAAATAAACATTGACATAGTATGTAAAGTTACAGTTTTAAGAGAAGTATTAAAACCGTTGCAAATAAGAACAATAAGATAAGAACAGGTGGATTGTCTGCAACATTATTAAACTGCGCACTAGAAAATATAATTAGAGAATTGAACAAAAGAAGAAGGTATTCGAAGAATTAGATTAGGTAGGAGCGAGAACGGCATAAAGATCAATAGACGATTTTGCGATTTTGTTAGATAATCTATGCGATAATAAAACAAGTGTAGATATTTCAAAAGGAACAAACGGGAAAAGCGGAATTAGAAATTTCTTTCGGAAAAACAAAATATATAAATAATATCATCAGAGATGCTCCGAAATATAGAAGAACGAAATCCGGGAAAATTCCAAGTCACAAAAATTTAACTATCCGAGAGAAATGATACAACGAAATTGAACAAGTCGGAAATTATTATAGAAAGATCTAGAAAAACGGAAGCATTAAATTTTTACAAGAAATCTGTGTCTACAAACGCAAAAATTAGACATTATAATATAATGATTAAGCCGGAATGTCTTACAATAAATTCAGTAAACGGTATTAATACGATCAGAAAGAAAGATAATCAGAAAAATCCGCGGACCGAGATATGAAAATGATACGTGGTAGAAATTTAATGAAGTATATGACGAAAAAATAACAGATACTATGCGCGAAAGAAAGGTCGGATTTTACGGTCATCTTATAATGATGGAGTTCGGAAGATTTTAAATAAAAATCAGAATACAAGGATAAGCTGGTTTGTATAAAAATGACTTGACGAAATGAAGATAGAAGGATCCGAAGTATATTTAGAAAGAAAATTGAATATTTCGAACGTTTCGAAGAAAAACAGAAGAAAATAACATACGGACGGATGAAAGAAAGAACATCATGGTGTTGGCTAGGGAGAAAAAATCGTGCAGAAATTATTTCACGTGGAAAGAAAACTTGCACGCATCCGTCTGTCTGCATCTGCATGGCATCAGTTCGTTCATGCGGTGCACTGTCATATTATTACGTTACCTTTATTACAAGTGTTATATCGTGCGTGTTGTTGAAGTTCTGTAATTAGTTTCATGATAATAGTTTGCCGGGAAGTGTAAGCGGTTAAAAAAATAATTATTTTTGTAAAGCGTCGATCACGCCCGAACTTAAAATTAACTAAATACTAATAAAAAAATTATATAATTAAATTCATTTTACCAACTACGACGTGAGATTAAATTTCTTTATAAATTATCTCCGCACGACTGAATAATAATTATAAATATCGGTATGTCAAAAAAAAATTAGAATACTAAAACTCGCATCAATTTCGTCGTTATAAATTATCGTATCCCACCGACGTGGAATATTATAATTATTATTCAATTTCGTCACGCATTACGTTACATCGTCTTATTTCGTGTGTTTCTTCCAATACGTTGTTTTCATAATAGAGTTTTATTTCATTCAACCACGACGATCCACTTACGTACTCTATACTGCTACGAGGCTAGAGTCACGGACACGGATGCTATAGTTGTTGAAACGTAGGAACGCTACTGTTGGACCCCGGCTGCATATGGTTGCAAAAATTTTTATAACGCTGACGGGGAGCACTATATACGTTCAACACTTTTGGCAGTAAAATGTTCTGTTCTTAAACGCTGCTTCAGGAACAAATCGGTGGTGACTGATCAATATGAGTAAGAGTGCCTAATAGTATAGGACGAATGACTATTTATTCTTGGTGTGTCAACGAAGGAGGAGATCGCCATATATCAACTTTAACGTACGGTTGTTTAAATTTGTTCATTCGTGTCATCATTATAAGAGCTTAATCGCGAATGTATATACGTACGGAAGAAATTGGTATTAACCGTTTCAGTCGCAATGTCCATTATGTGATACATGAAATTGTTTATTTTCTCGTTGATATAAGAAATGTGTCAATTTTTATAATACTCATTTAAACGCGTTGAAAATGATCTAGAGTCATCTCGAAGGAGCGGTATTGTATATATATATTAAACAACCTGTATAAATTTCATTATTTTGTGTCGAAATAAATCAAGTATGAATGAAAAGGTTTAGAGCTTGGTCGATTATTAAACCAGCCGGCAAATATAAATCCGGAATTTTCGATTAAAATTTTTATTATATTTCGAATAACGAATCGAATTGAATTATTTACTCTTTCCTCTTTTTTAACGAACGTGACGAAATCCAAAACAGAGATCGTCCCACGTTTTGGTACTTTTTCGAAAATTAATTTCGCTCGTAAATCCGGATGGTTGATTAGCCGGTTAACGTGCTCTGGTTCCGTTAGTGTAACGCCGACGTAAATATTTCTGCGCGTCTAAATATTTTCTTTTCTTTTCAAAGGTTCATTTTCTCTTCATTACTCGTCGACACGTATCTCTATATCGACATTCGTAGATTATCGCTCATTACCTAACAACGCGGCCAACCTATTTTACATCGGAGAAAACGATTATAGACTCGTATGAGGTTCCGGATGACGTAGCGATAAAAACGAATTGGAAGAATCGATACAATAATCGGCGATAATAGAAGCGGCAAACGTAAAAATGTACGGGAAAGCGCCAAAGTGAAAATTTACTAACTACATCAGAAGCGTATAATAAATCGATAGAGAGATAATTCACCTAGCAAAAATGGCTTTCGAACTGACAACACTATAAACTTGAGAATTAGGAATCCCTTTGTGCATATATATATAAATGGCGTTTTAAGAGCAAGTACGTACGAAATTAGTAATAATTATTAATTAATAACATAAAAATAAAAATATTCTTTATAGTAGTCGAGCGTATTGAAAAGTTATATAGAGTTTCAGTTTATCTGACGACAATATACATTTGATAAAATAGGCTGATTGTCGATATACAGATATAATTACGAAATTTCCCCCATACGTTAGATGTAATAATGATCGGAACACGCAATCAAACCCAGTACGTTATAGGGAAAGAAGATTGGTTAAATTGAAAAAGAATTCAATGAAGGAAGAATTGATATGGGTTATAAATTATTAAAACAAAATATGTATAAATCCAGATATAAATCAACAACTATTAGAGATATAAACGGTCAGTTATTAATAGGGGATCAATGAAAAAGCTCGAAGGTGGAAAGAATATTTGGAAGAGTTTATAATTCAAATGAAGAACTTGTGCAGCTAAAATATAACAATGTGAGTCAAGATGAAGGAAATGAAATACTAAGAAGCGAATACGATAAAGCTCTAAAAGAAATACGGAATAATAAGTCAACGGGTATTGATAATTTTCCGATTGAGCTAATAAAAGCAGCAGGAATGCAGGCAAATAATTTTCTATTCGAGCTGATAAGAAAGATATATAAGAATGAGACAATAACGATAGATTTTATAACAGGAAAGATAATTGCAATACCAAAAAGAACGAACTCGGATAAATGTGAAGATTTTAGAACATTAAACTTAATAAGTCATGCATCCAAGATATTTGTAAGAATATTGTATACAAGGATAGTAAATAAAGTAGAAATTGTATTGGAAGATGCTCAGTTCGGATTTAGGAGACGTGTAGGTACTCGCGAAGCAATTCTGGCACTAAGACTGTTAATCGAACAAAGATTTAGAATCGGAAATTCACTTTATATTGCATTCATAGATATACAAAAAGACTTTGATAATGTCAATTAGAACACGTCCGCGAAGATTTAAGTCCGGTAGAATTGACAAGGCTTGTAGTACTGCTACACATTCTGCAGTAAATACTGAACATTCTTGGCATAATTTGTACATGTTACTAATATTGAGAGTTGGAATGAACACTGCTGCTCCCGTTCCTCGAGTTGACTTTGATCCATCCGTGTAAACAAGGGTGTGTAGTGGAAACATTTCTGAGATAATACTATTGAAAGTTGCACGGATTAGTGTAGGAGGATACAGACTACAGTTTTCAGGGAAAAAGGATAACTTTTGTTTGTTGAAGAAGTAAAAATATGGTACCATAAATTGAAAAGGAGCTTCCATGAACGCGAGACGTGCACGAAACTCCTCCAACCTTGTTATAACGGAACAGAGCAGGAGCATTTTTCTATTTGAAAAACGCCAGTTAGAATGGATAAGACTGAACATGTTAAACAAAAGGAAGCGATCATTATTCATCCTACGTATCAACAGTTTCAGGGCTAAATAACTCCGTCTAAGTTGTAAGGGTGGAACTTTGCACTCTGCCATTAGTCCTGATACCGGAGTGTTTTAACACCACCAATACACAGCCTAATGCATTCATTTTGCACACGATCCAATTTGCCTAACAATACTGTTGACGCGGTTCCATGTTACATGGAACCATATTCCAGTTTAGATCGGATTAGTGATTTGAAGAGTAGTAATAGAATAAAAGGGTCACCACCACATCGTGTATTATGCAAAATACGTAAAATGTTAGTATCGAGATTGATAGTTGTTAATAGTTTATCAATACGTGGGCGCCATGTTAACCGAGAATACAGAATAATATGATGAGCAGAAAGGAATAGCGCCCCTTTCCGTTGTAATGAAAAGGTCATTTGGGTCATATCGGCGATATGAAAAAACTACTGCTGCACACTTTTCAACACTAAGGTTTAACTTTAGGTCAGAAAGACAATGTTCTATTGTAGCAACATCAGCATTAATATTGTACACGGCAACAGAAAAACTCGAATTTGATATAAAAACAGCGATATCATCTGTACAGAGTAAAATCCTAGAGCGCATATGGAGCTGTAACAAATTTAAAATATAAAGATTAAAAAGGATCGGGCTTAAACAAGAGACCCCTGGGGTAAACCTTTTTTATACTGTAGGTTGATAATTAACCAACCTTGTACTTAATAATATACAACGCTGTAGAAATAATCTACAAATAAAGTGGCAACAGTGGTCTCAGGAACACCTATGGATAATAACATACACTGCAAGATAGGCAAACGGACACTACCATAAACATCCATTATATCCAGAAAAACAGTAATGTTAAAATGTTTTTCAATAAGACTATTGTATATATTGCCTAGCAGGTCACCCACACAGTCCAAAGTGCTCGTATTACTGCGGAAGCCGTACATATTAGGAGGAAGGATTTGATTGTGTTCTAACCACCAATTAGGACGTAACGTTAAAACTGATTCACATATCTTCCTGAAAGAAGAGGCCAAAGAAATAGGTCGAAATTTTCCATTTTTCTTACGGATGGGAACAACAACAAATACCATCCATGAATTGGGGATCAATTTGGACTGCCAAACTTTATTAAGAATATCCACAAAGATTGTGAAAAAGTTATCCGGTAGTTTCTGTAGTACTTCGAAAGACACGCCATCATGACCAGGTGCAGCCGATTTTTTGTTTCTTAAGACATAAGCAACTTCATTCTTAGTAAAGGGAGAATCTAAAAAGTGGTTAGAAGGCCTACTGTGAGGTTGCTTGACCTCTTCTAGTTCAGGTACATGAGAAGGGGCCATTGTTTCGATGAAGGAATACATATTATCAACACTTAATTGATTAATCCGGCTATAGGTGGAACATCTGAAGGCTTTTGATAACCCCACACCTTTGAAATTGGGGTTTGTCGATTTAAACTGTGTATAAAACTGTTGCCATGCTTTCCTTTTTGCCAGTTTAAATTCACGCTTGGCTAACGCGTTAGCTTTCCTCCAATGTAGGTAATTTTCAATAGTGCTATTACTTCTATATTGTAGAAAGTCTTTTCTTCTATCCCATGCAACACGCTGACAGGAATCTGAGCACCAAAGATTCGAGTTTCGTTTATATTTCTTATTAGATATATTGTGATTGAGCTAGAGAGAGCATCACTGATAGCTTTATAGAACATTTCAAACTGGATTCTCGGGTCAGTTTCACTGCATAATCAGTCATCTGAAGATGATCTGAGAACCGATTCCAGTTAGTACGTTTATAATTCCACTTAGGTGTTGAGGAGAGTCCTAGAACCTTGTGATCGTACACACCATTTATATTTATTTGGGTGAGTATGGGGCAATGGTCACCTCCTGCAGTGTCTGATATGTTCTTCCAATAAGCTAGGAAACCTAATGAAGGCGAGCAAAACGTTAAATCTAATGGGTTAACGGCAGTTCCAGGTCTGCCAAAATGAGTACGCCTGCCGTCATTTAATATACAAACAACAGTCTGCTTCTAGGAAAGCATCATACACTATTTTCCTTAAGTAATTATTTGTGTGAACCCCAAGCAACATTGCAGGCATTCCAGTCACCACTAATGATATATGGGTTTCCTAGTGAAGTAAAAATATTTAGGAATGGAGACGTATTGGGTCGGAAAGAAGGTTTAACATATATGCTATAAACAAATATAAACTTATGGAAATCTTAGCGCCTACCAACTGTATGGAGTCAGTGATATCTTCCGGTAAGTTACAGGAAAAAAGAACAGAAGGGATGTTATCACGCACTAAAATTGCAGCTCCGCCATATCCATCTGCCCTGTCGTCTCGATAAACAGTAAAATTATTACAAGAATATTGTTCTTTTGGATCAAGCCATGTCTCTGAGAGCAGCACTATATCAGCTTCATAATCATCGATTAATTTTTCAAGGCTGCCACAGTTATATTTCAGGCTGTGGCAGTTCCATCGCAAAATATTAAAAGGTTTCATGATTATGTTCTTCGTATGCTCAACAATTCCTGTTTATTAGAGGTAAAGTCTTTTCGCATTACATGCTCGACAAGCCCTCCTTAAGAGGTGATGTCTTTTCACATGTGAACGTGAAGAAGGCTGCTTGCTTGCAGATGGCATTGATGTAATTGTTATTACTATATACAAACATACACATATACACATCTGCACGCGCGCACACACACACGAAAAAAAAATCATGAGCGACAAAGCAGCTGAATATTGGCTTGGAGCTTATGCTCTAAATGCGGAATTTGGAACTGTTGGAGCGTAGATAGTGAATCAGAAGGAAGAGGAGAAGATGTAATGGAAGGAAGCTTTTCCAAAGAAGGAAGAGGACTATTTGATTTTCAATGAGTTGTTGCCCCATAGGATTTGGAGATATGAGTTTGTCGTTATTGGAATTAATTAAGGAGGGTAAGGAATTAACAGTAATATTCCCCTCCTGTGAGTACACTGGTCTTGTTGTTACATTAACAGCTAGGTCTAAAAAATACTTATTGCCCCACACATTGGATTTATTACTTGTATTTTTATTACCGCTACTAGTACTATTACCATTATTACTATTATTTCGGTTATAATTACCATTACTGTAGTGGCGACCGGAAGGACCTGAGTCATTGCTGCTTCTTCTTCGTTTAAATGAACTAGATCTGGATCGTAATTCAGGAAAATTTTGATTATTCGTAATTTCAGCAAAGAAAAAAGCAGGGGTGACCACCACCCCTTTATTAAGTAATTTTACCTCAGAAAATGATACATTTTCTATTGCCATAATTTTTTGAATTTTAATCTGTTCTTGATAAAATGGGCAGATACGATCAAAGGCTGAATGATTACCTTACACTTAGTGCAGAATAAAGAAGAGGGAGGGCTTTCACGACTTGTTTGCCACTCTGAAGACTTGTGGTTTGAGGGACAAAAGGCGCAGTTAGGTTTACTACGGCAAAGCTTACTGATATGTCAAAATCTGAGACAATTATTACACATTTTAGGTCTACTCTAGACAGCTTTCCAGCCAGATGATCTGGTGGCGCAATTGAGGAGTTGCGGAGACGTCAATTGTCCTACTAATCACTTACCGTTATCTCGGGTCCGAAAGCCGAGTCGGTAATTAACGACAACTACACTGTCCACCCAAACAAGAAGCGCAAGCGCAACTTGTCAGGTACTGGATGATATCATCTTGGGTGATGAGTTTGCGGCCCTTCATCTCAACTTTCGAGTGCGATTCTATAGAGGAAACAGAAGAGATCTCGGCCGATAGACCAGGTAGATTTCTGACGGAAGAAATCTGTTCAGCCCTCCGCCAGCACACCAGTAATTTGGCGATACCGACCGAAGGAAATTTCCCTGGTTGAATTTGCTCGGCGGCAAGTACCTTCAGACATATCTGCTCGTACGTTGAACAAGTGAATGATCGTACACGCTCTAGCTCCGCACACACACTGACGAAGCGTTTCCATGAGAGAGAAACGTTGCTCGTAGCATGCGAATGGACCGTAACGCGTACCGAAACATGTCAACGCCCTAAAGGGCATAAACCATTCGTATTTTTCTCTGTCAATTATACTAGGCAGTAGAGTCTTCACAGCACCGTCATATTGCATCCAAGACTCTTGTCATCTCGCGAGAGCAACGACTTATACTTTGTTACTCAGGGTCCTGCTTATTTTGCGGCCCTTTGTAAAGGCGTTTTCTGTAGCAGACTGCTTATTTTGCGGCCGTTAGACTTGGTACGTTTACTTAATATAGACGCGCAATCTAAGCTGCTGACTTTATATACTCTCGCGCCTCGAACCGTTATCCTTTCCCTGTCATCGAGAGTTACACCCAATCGTCATCGTGTAAGCAGAATACTTCTGTCTCCCAGGTAACCCTCGCGTTGTACCTTAATGCGAACATAACAGCGCGACAGTATATTTCTAGCTCTAGCAGGAGTACATCAGATAGGGCGATCAAAGCAACCGTCGGGGCTATGCGGTATGCTTGGGTCATAGAGATAAGGGCCAGCCTTTGTGCTCTTCGTACGAGGTCAACTAGTTTAACATTAGCGACTATATGAACCCAGACCGATGCGGGATATGTGACGATCGGTATTATTATCACTTTGTACAAAAGCTTCGCTGGAGCGTGCGGGATCCCCCACTCTGCCTGTGCCACACGGGCTATTCCGTGGTACGTTATTATTTCTTTCGAAACAACATCCCGAAGATGCTCTGAGAAGCTACCGCTAGAGTCTAACATAACTCTCAGATACTTCAAGGAAGTTGCCCAGCGTAATAGTTTATTCCCTAATCTTACCGCACGTCGACGTTCGAGTTTCCCTTTAAGGGACATATACATCGTCTTCTCTGCGGAAAAGATCATACCCGAGCAGTCGGCCCAACTCGATAAAATCTAAGTGACCTCCTGGCTCAGTGCTTCCAACTGCCTACGACTGTCGCTGGCAACGAGTACGGCAACATCATTGGCTGTTCCCTCAGGCCAATTAGCTTTGAGAAGCGGGTTAATAAAAACTCGCCAACGCACGGGTTCTAGCACGCTTCCTTGGGGACAGCACTGTGTTAAGGATTTCTCTAACGATATAGTAGAGGCCTTAAGGATCGCAGTTCTACCCAGGGAGTAGTCGTCCAGTATTTCTATTAAATAACTGGAGACTTTAGCTGCGTGTAACTCACCGAGAACTTTCACTCAGCTGATGCGGTCAAAAGCGCCCGTGATGTCTAGGAAGATTCCCACTACATACTTTTGTTGACACGACTGCACCCAACTCAGCAAAGACATAACCGTAGACTCTGAAGAGACACCACGAGTATAGCTAAACTGAAGCAGGTGACAGCCAAGGTTGGTTAACTCTCGCTCTAGACGAGCCACCAATACACGCTCGAACAACTTGCCGACACACGAAAGTAAGCTAATCGGTCTGTACAAGGTGGGCAATGAAGGATCACTCCCGAGCGACTTTAGTATGGGAAGTATTATCCCCTATTTCCAAACCATCGGAACCACTCTCCATTCCAGACACGCCTGAAATAGGCTCGCGAGAATACGAGGCTCTAAAAGGTGGACAGCCTTAAAGACCTCTACAGGAGTCCCATCATTTCTACAAGCCTTTAGGTGACTTCTTCCACAGTTACTCCGGCAACTGTTCTGCAGGCAGAGGAGTCCAGCTTACTGCCAAGAACCTCGTCGCTAATATCACGCTCGCCAGAATCTGTTCCCGAAAACACAGGGGGGGTGCATACAAACACACACATATATATTTTTTTGCATTCAAGCGATATACATCATATATATATATATATATATATATATATATATATATATTTATCATAATCATCATCATTAAGTGCCATCTCTCGAACAGTAATAGGCGTCTACTTACCTGTACATATTTTGTTCAGTGTAAGTAGCATACAAGAAAATAAAAATATGGTGTTAGTGTAGTTAAACATACAGTGACACACCCAGGGAGGCTACCGGGCTTAAGCCACCCCAGAGGGCTTAGAAAAATATAAAATACATATCAAGAAGGCGCATAACTTGTAAACTCCAAAAAACTTCTCAGCTAAAATGATAGTTGAAACAGAAGAGAATATTTGAAACATTTCGCGTTATCACTGATAAAACCTCACTTTGAAAAGTGCGCAAAACAGCCTAGATTGCGAAAAGTACTTTTAGAAAATATTCGTTACATTCTGTCTTCGCAGCTAAAATAATAGTTGAAACAGAAGAGAATATTTGAAACATTTCGTGTTATCACTAATAAAACCTCACCTTGAAGAGTGCCCAAAACAGCCTATATTGCACAAAGTACTTTCGTTACATTCTTTCTACTAATGACATTGAAAATCCAGCTGACTGTGGAACACAAAGAAAAAAAATGTCTCTTAGTTGGGCCGTTCGGCATTCGAATCTGACCCAGGTCGTGACCAGTGCGGTTTTTTTGTTGTTGTTATTACTTGTTTCGTTATTGTTCGTGATCGTTTTTAATTTGTTTTGCCTGTTGAATTTTGTTACACATTCGGCTGTGTATATTTTGTTCATTTTCATTACGAATTTTTAATTTTTTTGGGAGGGAGGTGGATGTTTGAGCTCACCACAGTTACAAATCATGGGTGCGTCACTGGACACACACATCCGGGAGAAGTGATTGTAATCATTTTGTTGTCACCACACAGTGTAGCCCGTGTGTTTTTGTAGTGTACTATATTGCTACTAAGCGCGCATATGGTGTTTGCGTGGTGGTTTGCCATTGCCTTCCACACGATAATAATATTAGAATTATTTATATTTTTATTTTCTGATGATAATTTTGACGTCGTCCATCGCATTTGAACTCGGTACTTTCCATATAGAAGTCCATCCTGTAACTAATAGGCTATCCCGATTAATTAAATTTACAATCTGTCGCTATAAAAAAAATTATGAAATTAAAAGTCTGAATACTTAACATATACATAAACTTATGTACAAACAAATAAATATGTATTAACTCATATACGTTTACAAGCATGCATATGGAAACAAATACACTCACAGCGTACTGCAACATACACGAAAGCATAAACGCTATTATTGAAATCAGACAGGACAATTAAACTTTTGAGATTGTTCTGCTCTCTTAACAGTTTTGAAGAATTCTCCAGAATGTTTCTGAAAGAACATCTTATTCGGGATGAGTTTTCTCCTCTAATTTGCCGTGTAATGTTAGTAATTAACATATTATTATTATTATTATTACAACAAGTATATTTCAGCTTAATAAATAAATTACAATTCCCACTTATGTACACATACCGAGCTTACATAATTGCTCATACTGTGCGATATTTGATTTAATATTAATACTAATACAGGAATAAGAAAATAAAATCAACTGCAGAGAAAAAATACAAATAAAAACCCTGCTTAACTTTACTAATTTATCTATTTAATTTATAGTGCTATATATATATATATCAGTATAAATTAAATAGATAAATTAGTAAAGTTAAGCAGGGTTTTTATTTGTATTTTTTCTCTGCAGTTGATTTTATTTTCTTAGAGGGACACGCATTACTGCTTGATTTTTAGAAAAGCGTCACTCCTATCACGAGGGCTGGACAAACGTTAGAAATTATGAATTTTTTTCCGTACGCAATGGGACAATCGATGTTACTAGATTAAATTAGCAATGTGCTATTTTTTAATAAACTATTTACATGTAACCTTTACTAGTTGGATGTATACCGAGTTGGCTGTACGCTACATCTATATGTATGCATGTATACATTTACTCGTGCACATTATACATAGGGTGTATTTTAAAACACATTATAACAGCTTCTGAGATTTTCATCGAGCACTCGTTCTGTTTCAAAATGGACGAGTTCATTGTAAGGAAACTATTTTCTATCAGCAACTATAAAAATCGACATATTATTACGAATTCTCGATATCAAGGGTTTGCTTATTAATTTTATGAAATTTTAGGCCTAGTAAGTTTTTGATCTTTTCTGTTTTTATCTATCTATATTATCTAACGTGGAATACTTCAATGGCGATTAGATATTTAATTCATTTGAGGTTCTACAATTTGTATGGTTACATGATTAATTTCATAAAATGTCGAACAATTCTAGATTATCTTATATTATTAGAGGATTTTTCTAAACTGACTGGAAAGTCTGGATGTATATCGATATTAGTAGGTTCCACTAGAATCGATTTAAAATTAGTCGGATTTTGAATACAGTGATTGTTAGTTATATTTTTACTAGAATAAATTATTGATTTTATAAAACACCGATTTTGCATACTCATGTATTAAAATATATTCAAAGTGCTGAAATCTGTATGATTACGTGATGTACTTCACAAAGTTTATACATTTCTAGATTATCTGTTAGTTACTCTTCAACTGAAATATTTTTTTTTAACATTATTTTAAATACATTTAGTTTATTTCATATCCGCAATTCATTATAGAACTTATTATAACTTTAATTTGTTATACCGTGTTTACATTGTATTAACAAAAATTTAAAGTAAATCCGATTAAATTAAAAACCGAAAAATTAGTCGTTTTTTTTTATAAATGGCGTTACTAATTACTCGGTTATGTAAAGTAGTCGGTTATGCCTATCTGTAATATATGTATGCATATATATATATATATATATATATATATATATATATATATATATATATATATATATATATATATATATATATATATATATATATATAGGGTGACTCAGAAAAGATGGTTTTGTTTTTTGAATAGCAAACCGCGTGTTCCACGTTTAGTGTACACAATAGAGATTCGCTTAGTTATCATGGCATGCTATAACGAAAAGGAGCGCACGTTTTGCGTGGAATGTTATTTTCGGAGTGAATAGATCACGACAGTGCAAAGAGATTTTTGAGAAGAATTCCAAGTTACACCATCTCGAAATTCCAATTTGGATAGACATCATTGGCCGTAAAACATTACAAGCTGTGTAACGCAGAAATACTGCACTCTAAAGTATCGTTTAACGGTGGTTGGGTTAATATAGCGTTTACTTTATTCGTATGAGTGCCGCTCGTGTCGTACGTGTGTGTGTGTGTGTGTATGTGTAAATATCTTGGTGTTATTTCGGATGTGTTCGCATTTTGAAACTTTTTGGGAACGTATTAAAATGTAAAATGGATAATGCGACTTAAGCGGCTGTACGATAACAAAGGAATTCACTTAAAATAAATTTCAGCTGTATAAAGCTGGTGTAACGTGCATTTGCTTTTAAATTGTAACAGTTCCTATGCTAAATTTATAGGTTAACATGATTATTATTATTATTATTTTAGGAAGATATAATAAAGGATGGTGAAAGGAACGACTTCGATAAATTTTGCCACAAATTGAAAAATAATTAATCCGCGATTAATATTAACATTTGTTTAAATTGTGTTTTTTTTTTTAACAAAAAGCAAATAAACCTTGACGAAATCGTAAAATATCTGAGATAGAGGGAAATATTAGTATCTATGGGATGGAAAATAATTCAGCACAACCTGATAGAACCAAGCTTATACCGATTTTATTATCTAGTTAAAGAGTAAATGGTATCCGTGATTTGACGTTTCCTTCAGTTTTTCCTCTACTAAGTTAGATAAATTATAGCTATGATTATTTTCATTCTATACCATAGCAGGCAAAAGTTTTCAGTATGCTTTAGGTCACGTAACAAAATGCAAACAGACCTGCCAGATAATGCTGAATAAATAAACGTTTTTCCATATTACCTTCGTCCGCTAAACGAAATTTCCAATTATATAGTCTTCATAGATAACTAAAATATCTCTGCTAATTATTTATCGCTCACTCTAGGTGTTACATGCAATTTGTGTTATTCTATGATTTCATCATTTTTCAGCATATCGTAGATTGTTTAATAAGTCTTCATTCTATTTTAATATCATCTTCCCATTCATTTATTATTTTAATTACTCATTCAATATATATGTTGAATAGAACTGGACTTAATAATCCCTGGCGAACTGGATAATTTATTATTCATTTTTGACCATTTCGATCGCATTCAAAGTAGTATAATCAATTTTATTTAATGTTTTGGATTCATCGAGAATTTGCCACAATTTTCTCTACTTTACACAGTTAGATGCTTTGCTGCAATCTACAAATATGAACGCTTCAGTATCGAATCCTCAACAACTATTATCTTATTTAGAATTCGCACTTTTTCCGTTTTTCCTGACATAAAACATGCTTGTTCTCACGATAATTGAGATGTAATATACGGTTTTAGTCATTCGTAAATAATCTGACTACGTGTGACACCGAAGCTATTGTCCTCTAATTTTAGCGTACTGGTCTTTTCACAGATTTGGACGTAGGTTGTCCAGTTATTCGACCAGATGTATGTAACCTAAATTTTGTAATGTATTGTATATAGAATTTCCGTTATTGAGTCAGTCTCCCCTAGGTATTTAAACATTTCTACGACAATTCTCTCTTAGCTATCCGCCTTAAATGATTTTAATTCATAGTCTAATGCTGTTTCATTATTATGTTTTGCTTTAGAAATTTATTGAACACGAAATTCTAAATTCTTTAAACGAAGTGTTAGATTTAAAGATTTGTAATTATGTAAGAATTTAGTGATCAACGCATTCATCGAATCGGTATACCGTTTACGCATACGAAGAATAATTGTAAAATAGTATCGTGTAGTCGAATTGAAAAATATTTATTTTGCTCGTCCGTCTTTTTATTTTGTTTATTTTTATAATATTTTTTTCTTAATCGAGAATAAATGTTGCTTTTCTTATGGTATGCCAAGTTTTGACGAATCTTTAGAAAATAAATTGTATTAAAAAAAAATTGGCACAAGATCCAAAAATTATCAGTTGAGTTAATCGTATGTTATATATATATATATATTGTGTGTTTGTGTGTATGTATTCATATGTGCGCCCGTATGTATGCTTGTGTGAACAGAAAGCGAAATAAGTCAATATCTTCATAAAGAAGACTACCTGCGCAATTATTATCGAAACAATTCCATATTTTATTTCTTATCTACAAAAATAGTTTTTTTTTGCATCAACCGAATATCGTTGGTAAATTTGTACATCATTCTTGTAGGTTTATACACTGTATATATTGTTATTAGCGTGTGCGCCATTACTAGCATGAGGCTATTAGACCTTGGAAGTAAATTTTTGTGATATATCACGTCTAAATAATAAGGCAACTTCTCCACTCTTACGACTATGGTCGTTTCGATAAATGCGCTACCCAGAAAAGTTAAGCCTGTACGATCCATCTGGCTTTGTTTCCGACAAGCATTCGATATCAATATGGTTGTATAAAGTGATAGTTCCTGATGTTTATTAGTCACAGAACAACAGTTCCAAGCAACTAGTTTAATACCAGGTACGCCACACATTCGTTAATAATTGAATTAAAAGTTTTGTCGAGCAAATATTTTTCTATCGCTAACATTAATTTACTCCGAAAACATCGTTAGTATTACATCTTCCCAGTTTATGAACCCATAATTTTAGCAACATATAATAATTTTCTTAAATTAATAACCACTAAAACATGAACGAAAGAATGCTCACGACATGGCAAAAGTACTTGGACTAAGTCCAGAAAATCCTGTACGGTTAGGTAACTGATCTACATTACCTATTACACTCGCTCTGTATGTTGAACAAAACCTTATATTTTAGGGCAATCACTTGAGCATTCAATGTGTTCTTGACCGCGCAACATACTTTATATATATATATATATTTATTTATTTTACTGTCTTCAGTGATTCTTAGCGCAAATTAAGCATCTAGGAATTAAAACGTGCATTTAAATTACACGTGATCAAACCTTTGGCAATTATAACATCGCGGAATATGTCGCTTAGGTCTATATTTTTTCCACGGAAAATGATTTTTTTTTAAAGATTTTTGGAATGTTTATATTACTTGGGAAATGAACAAGAAACATCAGCAACGAAATTTGTTCTACGATATGATTATTTTCTTTTAAAACTGCGCAATATTGTCAACCTTTAAATTAGGAAAATTTACCAATTCTTGCTCCACATTACTTGCATACAGGATGGGAGACTAACTTAAAATGTTTCCTATGTTTGGGCAGATGCGTGTAATGTTGTATATTTTTTCTTTTAAATATTTCAGTAATTCGTCCTAATCATCATTTTCATTGGTAATAATTAAAGTACGATTGATTTTAATGACGGTTGTACCAACGGAAGATTGAATATTGTGATCGGTGGAAATTCCTGTTATTGATGCAAATAATGTATATAACGGCTTCGTCGACTATTTAGCGTACATGTTATCATTATTGTAGTTTATCTCAGAAGTGCTTTCTTCAATTGCCGTCATTTTTTTTTCTTGTTCCTAATCGATGCTTTACGAGCTGTATTATTGTTTCCTTTTCTAACTCTTTGTTGTCGCCACGACATCGTCATCTCTTTGTCGTTCATATCGACGTTATTAACGTCATCACCGTCATAATCATCGTAATCTATTCGGGCGTGTATTTTTCTTCGACACGTATTTCAAAGGTTTGCGTGAAATTCAAAATCTAATTTTTTCCTCAAAGATTTGCGAAAACGGTTATTGGTTTTTAGTCATAAATTATGCAGTTTTGACGGTGCCGCTTATATAAACGCATTTACGATTATGTTTACTATCAGAACTTTCCATTCCCAGCATTCTGTATTCAGCACCACCCATTTCTTAAGAAGTTTTTCCGTTTTCCTAAGCTTTATTTCTAATTATAGTTAGTTGTAGGAGTCGATACTTACCTCTAATTACGCGATCGAATATTTTATTGTTCTATTTCTCGTTGTCATTCATTTTTTTTTGATCATGTTTGAAACTTTTTCATCTAATATTTCGGTTATCGGCGATATATATTCTTCGTCCTCCGATGAAACTTCATTTTGATAGGTTTCAGTCGATCGAGTTGTTTTTTGTTGAGTGTTACTGTCTCCAATTCACATAGTAAGATTAGATATATATTTTAACGTATATTTAAACGTATTAATCTATCGGGAAGAGAATTCAAATACTATTAAAAGGCCATTCCGAGCATACTTACGTCTAATTTTTTTTTTTTTTTACGACTGAGTTTAGATTTTCAATGTATTTGAATTTTTCAACTTGTAAGGTTATTTCACTGATCCGGATTTTAGATAAGTCGGCGAAAACTAATTTAAAAACCTGTTAAGCATACAGATGAGAAGGTAGACGTGAAATCTCTGCCTTTTACTTTACGTAAGAGACCCCAAATGCTTTTAGTGTTTCCTAGTTTTTTTTTCCACTTCTGCCAATTCAATTCAATTCAATTCAATTCAATAAAGTATATTTATGTTTTTATACATCGGCAAATAATAAGTAAATAAGAAATGCGCATACCGAGCAGCGTTAACGCTCTTACTACGCGTCTTAGGAAATAGTGTACAAAGAAATCTTAAAATTTATTTTATAATTATACAATAATTATACAGGGAAAAACATACAACTAAAAACCCTGCGTAGCCGAAAATAGAGAAATTAATTAATTATAGTTTGATCTTAATAGTACATTAAGGATATGGGTAAAATTATACAAATTATATTAAGGTTAAACAAATAAATAAGAGGATAGAAGAGAGAAATACTGATACAATAGATTACACGAGGATAGAGACTTATTAATGTTCGACAATCTGGTGCTAGAGAAGTGAATGTTTAATTTTTTTGTGTTTATATTTTTTATATTTTCTGGTCAGCGAGTCGCGAGTATAGTTTCCAATTCGCTTTACGATAGGGTAACGGCTAGTCAGGCATTTGCTGTAGAACCTATCTGCTTGTTCCTGTACTAGCTCATGAATAGTATACGTTGATGAAGAGCTGCATGCATGTCAGTTATCTTAGTATAGTAAGGGGCATTAAGTACAATACGCAGATATTTATTTTGAACAATTTGTAATTTATTTAAGGTGGAATTACTAACACTGAACCAAATTAGGCAATAATATCGGCAGTATGTATGCTTTATATATTATTAGTTTGTTTTTAATACTAACTTTAGAGCGTTTGTGAAAAATGGGGAAAATTTTATATAATCGGGAGTGCGCTTTGTCCGTGATGTGTTTAATGCGTTCATGGAACGACAGTCGCTTGTCCATTGTAAGACCAAGATATGTTACAGGAGGTTTCCACGGTAGTTGCCTGTTACTTATTTCAATGTGGTGAGTTATTTGCGGCCTGCGTCTCGTAAATAGTATAGCTTCCGTTTTTTCGGTGTTAATTTTAATTTTCCACTTTGCGTAATATTTGTATATTTTGTAATAACTTTTGGTGAGTCTGTTTGTTATGGTATCGATTCGATAGGAAGCTGTAAATAGAGCAGTGTCATCGGCGTAAAGAGATGTATCAACATTCCTCAGCCGAGGCAAATCATTAATATATAAAATATATAGGAAGGGTCCCAAGATACTACCCTGTGGAACTCCAGCTGTTAGTGTTTTAGTACTAGAGTAGGTATCATTTACCTTAACAATAAACTGCCTATCAGTTAGATACGATTTCATGATCGTTATAAGTTGCTTAGGAAAGCCATAATGAATCATTTTGTATATTATGCCATTGTGCCACGTAGTGTCAAATGCCTTTTCTACATCTAATAACAATAGTCCAGTATGTTTGTTCAGGTTAACATTCCTCGGCAAGTTAGCCATCTATGAAGGGTGCCATCGTCTTCCCTTGTAGGGGGAATACATCCGTTGAAATAACCAGCTCATCTCCTAAAGTTGATCGCGAATCCTAGTTCTTTTCAGTAGTCTGGTTGGCGTGACGTCCATATTAGTGTAGCCCGCCGATGTATTACTTCGTCAATCATGTATGCTACCAGATCGCGATGGATAGCTTTGTTGATAACAAACTACAGCATTGTGTGTATCAGCTTTAAATATTTGAAAACGTTGCATTATATATCTAATTGTCTTTTTTTTTCACATCTCCATATTGTGAAGTAAAGTCCACGTTGGTTTTATCATTGCATTATATATTAATACTCTAAGGAGATGCTAGAATCAATAGAGAGATCTTAATTTGATAGTTGTTCTTTTGTTTTTTTTTAAATATATATATATATTTGCCAGCTTAGTGCGATTTAAGTGTACTACTAGATATCTATTTCTTCTCGGTATAATATTTCCACCTAGTGATAGATAATTATGATGATCGTTGCTAGTGGTAAAATATAGTTGCATTTATCAGGATTGACTTCTAGTTTCCAGCATCGAGCCCACTGTAGAAATCCGAGGTTACCTGTAGCGCTGCAACTGCCACTTCTTGTATTGGGCAATGAGCATCGCGTAATCGGCAAAAGTAGCCAATTCTGCAATGCCATCGGTTAGAAGAACCGCTGTATATAAATTGTATCCAGTACACTTCCCTGTGCAACGTTAGTTTTAATTGGATGCGGTTAGTAGTAGTCATCGCATAATTTAATACGAAATTGCGAGTTTGTACCATATATGATTTTATAAGTTGATGATATTTCGTTTTGAATAATAAACGTGCCATAATTTAACAAATGCTTTCGTAATAATCGTAGACAATCTTTCAGTTTATTTTGAATATCGTTTTCAAATATTTCCGTTGATCTTTTTGTTCTGTACAGTTGAGCATTCCCGAAACTAAGTTGATGTTGTGGAATTATTTTCTTTTCTTCCATTATTTCAGTTATTTTTAAGTAGTTTTGCAGAAACAGATAGCAGCGAGACTGGACGGTAGGATGAGGATTGTGTAGTAACCTTTCTCCGGGTTTTAGGATCGTAGTAATTTGGGACTAAGTCTATTCAGATGCTTCTTAGAATAAAGCTTTTTAATTTTAAATTATCCTAAAATCATATTTATCAATTCCTATATTACGTTAAATACTAACCAAATGCTTTCTCCTAGTTCAGAAAGTAAATACGATTTATTCATTATATTTTGGGAATAGAAACCATAGTTTCTCTTATTCCGATAGAAATCCAATTAGTTATCACCTAAATTGTTTTTACAAATGACTCGAATTTTACAATCCAGGAAGAATAAATTCGACTAAAGCTTTTTTTTCTTCTTATTATACACAATGTCCACTTAAAGTAAATATCAAAGTATCGAAAAAAACAAAATCCAAATTACTAAAAAAAAAAATCGAATTGAGACAACATTAAACAATTAGGAAAAATTTTAATTTGAAAATAAATTTTAAAATCGTAGAAGGCAATATAAAATATGTAAATACGTCGTAAAATTTCGAAGCACGGATTGGTCGTGATAGTTTAATTATCTACCCTCTAAATTACCGAAAGAGTTTTGCTTCAAACCGGTTTTTTTTTTCATCATTTCTTTCGATTACGAAATCCGGTAAATTTTCTTGCGGCTTAATTTCCCAACGGGAAACGGAAGTTAAACATTTGTCAGGACGAAGCGGTAACAAATTATTTCTGCGGGAAGTCATCGTCCTTTGTTGTTGACATCTTAACAACGGCCCCCTATAATGATGATCAACCTTACTAGTTCCATTTTTCATGCGCTGGAAATTATTTATCATCCTCCGATTTTGTATACTTTACTGTTGTCGTTGCGAAAGTTCATTTTTCCTTTCTCTCTCTTTTTTATAGTAATAATCAGCGGATGTTCTAGCTGAGTGCGTCACATCTTTTGTGATTAATGGATTACGACGATGGCGATTACGATGATATTAATTTCAGTATAATTCGTGAAAAACGGAAATTCTTGGCCGAGTTTAAGAGAGGATATTAATGATTTCCCAACGATGTTCATCGTTGTGTTTTCTTCCATATTTTTCGTACTGATGTAAATTTTAGGACGCGCGACTAACGAAGTTACTTTTTAGTTCGTAAACGATAGACCTAATTACGATAAAATTCATTTTAAACTTTGAACGGAACTGGCCGCTATTTGATTGTAACTAATTATAGTCAAGACCCTCGTGTACCGCGATAAATTATCGACGATACCGCGCGGAGTAAAGAAAAATAAAAACCGTGTATTGTACTCTCTCTAACCACTCGTTAATCTATATTCGTGTAATAATGGTGTGTAAAAGATTCCTATAGAAGTGGAATGGTTTTAAACGTTGAATATAGTTATAAACGGTTTGATCCTCCGTGGATGCTGTGAATACACTGTATTATTACAAAAGTCTATTACCTCGAAGAAGTGGAATGTAATGATTTTTTCTTCTTATTAAAATAAACAACAAAAAAGAAGTTCAATTTTTTTTTTTGCTTTTCAGCTGTTAAGACATTATCGAGTGAATATTTAAATAGATAAAAAAATGTAAAATAAAAAAATAATAATTTAAGATGACAATTTTTTATATTGAGCAACTAGTTTATAATATTTAATTTAATTTTTTATTATTTTATTTTACTATTGGTTTTTGTTTGTTTATAAATTTCGCTATATTCAACAATTTTTTAAATTACTTTTACTGATTATCGATTTTTGTTTTTACAAAATTTTTGTATTAGACAACTTATTTTTTTTTTTAATTATTTTTTATTTTAATGGCTATTGCTGGGTAAAAGGTTTTTATATTATTGATAGTTGACTGTGTTGTATACCACATTCGCCGCTACATTATTTTATTAATACTGTTCTTCGTTTCGCTGAATATATTTTTGATCTATTTAAATATTCACTCGATAATGGCTTAACGGCCGAAAAGCAAAAAAAAAAATTGAACTTCTTTTTTGTTGTTTATTTTAAAAGTATATTAGTCTTCGTCCTCGTTCTTTTCTCTCATTCTTATACCGTATTCCACGAATTGTTCCTTTAACAACTAGCGCCTACCGATAGCCTTTAATTATCGAATTGTCCTTTTTACCTACACAGTTATCTTTTATTTACGCGTGATCTGTTATCTGCTTCTGCACGTGTGTAAATTTTATATTATAATCTACGTCTGTCGGTCTGATTGTAATCTAATCATTGTCATTATATCGCGAGTAATTTTTGATTTTATTTCCCCATCTTTTTTTTTGTCCTTTTATTTAAAATTATTCCGACAATGTGTTTTTATAACTCGAACTTATTGTATTCGTTACTCCAAAAGTCGTTTTTATTATTTAAAACTTGTTTCGCTCACTCGCGATATATCAATTCTGGAGCCTTTTCACGTCTAATTTCGTATTTCCTACTTTTCTATATACATTGAAAGATGTCACATTTCACGTGTCAATCGTTATAATATTCTTTTTATTTTTATCTCGATCACTTATTTTCACTTGCTTTCTAGTCACCTTCTTTTCGCATGAAGCCTGGTTACCTTATTCTCACCATAATTATATACCACTTTTCACGTCGAATGATAGTCGGATCACAATGCCTTAATCATAATCGTCGGATCATATTTCATAATCGGTTATAAACTAGGAACGCGTAGTTGCTGCCATCCTCATCCAGTTTCACATACTCCACGTCTACAGATATGTGTTTACACAGCTGTTCTTGAAGTTCCCATTACCCACCCGTACATACCGCTCGTTGTACCGCTTCAACTATTAGTGAACTACTCTTCTTCTTCGTGGCCTGTCTAGCTTGGGAGGACCTTCTGGTATAATACACATAGTCACGAGGCTTAACGTTAATGAATACCTATCGATATCGATATATCTCCATATACACACGCATATACAAACACGCGGTCACCATTTGCTGACTCTACGCGCCGTTAATCTCCGGATTTTCCTTCATAACCTGGCAATTCGTATTTAATTTAATTGTACTTATTATTTTCCAGGTTATTACTATCATCATCCTGGTTATTAAGGCTTTACGATGTAACTTATCAGTTTTTGACGATCTAAGACTCTTACGATGGAAATACCTTGGTTATTAAACGATATCTTATATTACGTTAACTATTATTAAATTTTTACTTTTATATTTATTTTATTTATTTTTTCCTTCGCTACCCCATCGTCTTAGATCGTCATAATATATATATATATATATATATATATATATATATATATATATATATATATATATATATATATCATCGATTTCAAGCAACTTCTAAATGCTCCAGAGTAGGAGTATTCGATTTCCAGTACGCAGATGATTGTGCTGTGGTCACACACACTATACGGGAACTGTAGACTACTATCAAAATACTTGATTCAGTATACAACAGTTTTGGCCTAGCTATAAATAAGGGAAAAACCAAATTACTTGTGCAAGTAGCTCCCACAAACAAACGGCAAAATGTACACGTGTTGGAATTAGGCAATAGTGTAATAGAACAGGTGGAAAGTTTTAAATACCTTGGTAGTATGCTTAACAACAAGTTCAGCTTGGACACCGAGATTTGTAGTAGAATGCAAGCTGCTTCAGCTGCAATGTATAAGCTTGATAGAAGGATCTTTAATAATACACATATCTTATTGTCAACAAAATTAATAATGTACAAGTCCATTGTTTTACCGACACTACTTTATGGCTCAGAAACATGGGCCCCATATACGAACAACACACGGTCGCTGGAAGCGTTCCATCAGACAACGCTGCGCAGATTGCTACGTGTTCGTTGGCAGGACCGAGTGACGAATCGCGAAATTTTAACGCGGGCTAAATGCAAGTCTATTCGGATGCTGCTTTATAGTAATAGTTTGAGATGGACTGGACATGTAGTCAGAATGAACGAGGAAAGACTTCCGAAGAAATTCCTTTATGGTCAGCTTCTGGTTGGAAAACAGCGTATTGGACGTCCTCGTTGGCGATATAAAGACTATTTGCATCGGATATTAAAGGAATGCGAAATTGATCGCAGGAGTTGAGAAAAGCTAGCGATGGATCGTAAAATCTGCAGACAGACAATACGAGATGGTTTGCAGAAAGCGGATCAAAATGCTCGAGCTGCGAAAGAAAGGAAAAGAAATCGACGTAAAGGATTGATTGGAACGGTTCGAGTGGATAATATTAATAATGACGCTTTTACGTGCGATGCATGCGGAAACGTGTGCGCCGCAAAAATTGGTTTGATTAGCCACCTCAGGACCCATAAATAATTGATGGTACTCCATACTCGGTTAACGAGTGGATAATTTAATTAATATATATATATATATATATATATATATATATATATATATATATATATATATATATTTAATTCACGTAGATAATCCTTCGTGTATCATAAACTATTACAAGGATAAATTCATTTTTTTCTCAGTATACGTATATACGTTTGTATAATATTTATTTGCCTTTACAGTAATTATAGACGTATTGCGGTAAACACGATAATAGCTAAAATAATGGAAAAATATGTCGCGCAATAATTAGCGAACTACTTAGAAGAAAATAACATCATCGATAAAGAGCAGTATGGGTTTCGAAGGAAGAAATCAACATCACAGGCACTGGAGGATTTTGCTCTGGAGGTACGGATACACTTTGAAACGGGAGAGTACTTGTAACATTCACAGATCTCACTTCATGATAAGCTGCTAGTAAGAATTGAAGAAATCGGTGTAAAAGGTAGTGTCAAAGCATGGTTCGAAAGTTATCTAAAGGACAGGAAAACAGTAGTTAGTATAAATAATATACGAGGTGAATATATGCCAATGAATATTAATCTGGCACCGTTACTGTTTATTATATACACAAACGGTCTACAAAAAAAGTTGAATAACAGCAAGGTATTCGCTTTTGCGGACGATATTGCTATAATGACAGTTCACAGGAAAACTGAAGTGGCAGAAAAGTATTTGAATACGGATTTATTAGAAGTAAGCAGATGGGCTCACGACCTTAATCTTACAGTTAATACAACAAAAATGAAATGTATGCTGATGAAATTGATGAGCGATAATGATCAGTAAAAGCCAAAAATTAAAATGCACACTAACAAGTGCGCACATTACTGGTCGGACAAACATAGATGTTCAAATTTTGGTTATAACATAATAGAACTGGTAAGTGAATACAAATATCTAGGTGTAACAATAGACACTTGAGGTGGAACTTACAAATACAAAATTTGGAAAATAAATTGAAATCAATAATACCAACACTATATACATTAAGAAATTATTTAGGTCAGGAGTAAATGAGAATCGTATACTTCGCGTTAGTCGAATCCAGATTGAGATATGGCATAGAAGCATGAGAATCGGCGTCTAAATATTACATGGGAAAAATTGATCGATTGCAAAGGAAACCTAATAAACGAGTATAAATGTATAAATCAGAACAAACCACTAAACGATCTGTTACGTCATCATAATGTATTTGTTATTTTATTAAGATTAAAACAACATAGTTTTTAATCTGAATTATATTTACGATCTTAATACATATAAAACATATATATCAAAACTAAATTTAGCAATAGATTAAAACTACATTATATTACATATAAAAAATTACATAACATTAATACTAAGAATAATATATAACATTCCAATAACAAGTATATATACACATGATAACATTTTTATCCAAAAAACTAATTGGCTTTGTACTCAGGAAACTATTCCAACACCATCCCTTCAAAGTCAAGTCTTCGTTAAATACATTTATATTTGATGATTAAGGTTTAATCTAGAAATGAAACGCTTAAACAGCTGATCTCCTAATGCCTTGGTAAACAAGTCTGCTACTTGGTATTCTCTTGATATGTGACGTACATCGATATTCTTTTGTTCAATGTGTTCCTTAATAAAGTGCAGACGAACATCAAAATGTTTTGAACGTTTTAGATTGTCAGTGGACTTTGCAATTTTGATACAGCTTACATTGTCCTCATACACAACAGTTGTTCCAATTTTGATACCGATTTCTTATAGTCGTTCTTTAGCCCAGATTAACTCCTTTACTGTATCAGCCAGTGCCACATATTCAGCTTCTGTACTTGACAGAGTAACTAATGTCTGTTTTTCGGTACGCCATATGACAGGACATCCATATACATATATGAAATAACCTGTAGTAGATTTCCTTTTAGCCTCGGTTCCATCATCTTCAGCATAAGATGCATTTGAATAAGCTAAAATAGCTTCTTCTGAATTTCCATCAAAGGTCAAACCAACTTCAATTGTCTTCTTCAAATAAGCAATAATTCGTAACACATATTTATATATTTCATGATTTTGAACTGTGCTTCTTGACAATAAATTAGTTGAATAACTAATATCGGGTCTTGTTCCTTGTGACAGATAAGTCAATGAGCCAAGTATTTCTTTGATAGGATATTTTTCATCTCCTTCTTTATCTGTATGTATTTTCAAATTCTTTTCCATAGGTGTGGACTTTTCCTTGAGATGTTCCAACTTATAGTTGCGAATCAATCTATCAACAATACTTTTTTGATCAACTTGAATCTTTTCTGGTGTTATAGTGAAATTCATTCCTAAGAATCTTTTAGGTGTGCCTAAGTTTTTGATAATAAGTAATTTTTCTAATTCTTTTATTATTGTTTCTGATTCATCGCCAATTATTAGCATGTCATCTACATAGATTGCCACATATGTATTGTTCAATATATATAAACATTCGTCATATGATGATTTTTTCAATCCTATAGCAGTCAAGGTTTCATTAAGAGTTTAGTTCCAGCATCTAGGTGATTGCTTAAGACCATAAATAGATTTTTTAATTTTAGCACATAATTATCTTTTAGTTCAAAATTTTCAGGAGGATTCATATAAATATCTTCTTCCAATTTTCCATTTAGGAATGCTGTTTCGACATCTAAATGTGTAATTTGTAAATTTCTTTTATTAGCCACACTTAATAAAATTCTTAATATCTCATATCTGAGAGTGGGTGCATAGGTTTCATCAAATTTATTAGTTTGAAACCCTTTTGCTACCAGTCTGGCTCTGTGTGTTCCATCGTCTTTTGTTTTAAGAATCCACTTTGAGTCTATGCACTTTTCATTTTTCGTTTTTTTTTTACAATTTCCCAAACATCATATTTATGCATATTTTCTATTTCTTTTTTCATAGCTGTTATCCATTCAGGTTTTAAATTTTCATCGTTAACTAATTTCAAAGACATTATGTAATCTTTAAAGTGAGTGGGAAGCTTTTTCATTCTCTTTGGTCTTTCATTGTATTCTTCTATAACCAAGTGTTCCTCTTCATTATCATCATGATCGCTGTTGTCAATTTCTAAGGGTGTATCTGACCTGTCATATACTTCTGAAGACTCCTTTTGTATTGAGCCCAAATATGGAAACACATTTTCAATAAATTTTACATTTCTTGTGACAATAATTGTATTTCTATTTAAATCTAGTAAGCGATATGCATTTTGTGTATAATTTAGGAAGACACATTTTTTGCTCACTTCAGACAATTTTCCTTTTCTAAACTGTTTGTTTATTATTGCATAAGTTAGGCAGCCAAAAGGTTTTAAATATTTATATTTAACAGTTTTTCCAGACCATAATTCAAACGGGATTTGATTATCTATTGCACTTGTCGGTGTTCTATTTAAAGTAAAAACCACATGATATAATGCTTCGTTCCACAATTTTTCTTCTATGCCAGATTGTATTAACACAGCTCGCAATTTTTTCCAAAATTGTTCTATTCATTCTTTCAGCTAAACCATTCTGTTGGGAGGTATAAGGCGCCGATGGTTTTAAAACAGTGTCATTATTTGACATAAAGTTTACTATATTTTGATTTGCATATTCCCCTCGTCCATTATCACATGTTAAGATTTTAATTTTTCGGTCGAATAATGTTTCCGCTTCTTTTGTATATTCAACTAGGACATCATAAACTCCATCTTTACCTTTATGTGGATAAGCTTTGACATAGTGAGTGAATTCGTCAATAAATGTTACAAAATATTTATATTGTCCATCTTTTTTAATTTCACGTAAGTCCGAATGGACATTGTCTAAAGGTTGTTTTACATACTTTTCTTTTTTGCTTCTAAAGCAAGGTTTCGAGAATTTGACTTTGATACATACTTCACAATTCTCTACTTCACCAGATATATCTTTAATTAACTTTTTGTTTTCGAGATACCTCAAAACATGATTTCCAATATGATTTAATCTCTTGTGCCATGTAAGCGAATTTATTCCATTTTTAGGTGACATCTTTAGAAAATCCACAATCTAGAGTGAAACTTTTATAAAACTTGTTTCCATAAATTATGCATTTTTTATTATTTTAAAAAAGTACATTATAGCCATTCTTATTTATTTGTGCAACCAAAATTACATTTTCTCGTAAATTTGGAACATATCAAACGTTTACAAAACGTAACGTATTGCTAACATCAATATAACCTGTACCATATACAATCAGTGAACCTTCTTCACTTGCTACATTAACATGTTCCGGATTTTGAAATGCTTTATACTCTTTTAGTAATTTTTCATCATTAACACAATGGTGAGTAGCACCACAGTCTATTATAAATTTTATACCGTTAAAATGTTCATTTTCATCTAGTCGTAATGTATTTACCGACATTATAGAGATCGTGTATCTTGTTTTTTCGAAATATGTTTTTTATTCGCATTTTTGCAAAATTTATCAATATGTCCTTTTTGTTTACACGATTTACAAAACTTATCTTTAAAATAACAATTTGCAACTTTATGGCCTATTTTTCCGCAACCATTACATTTCATCTTGCATATAGCTACATTATTATTTACGAGATTAGGTAAAATTGTTGACTTACCTTTGGTAGTACTTTCGATAATTAGTCGAGTTTTTACCTGCTCGTAATTCATCTCAGTCTCATTTTCAAGTACTGTGATTATTGTTTTCAAGTCTTCTTACGCTTCTAATGCCGCAAATAAATTCATGAAAACGAATTCTTGATCAAGCTTCAGTTCAAGATTTGACGCCTCTTTTATAATTTCGTCATACCGTTTGATAAATTGTTCAACTGTTTCATTTTTTTCTATTTTTACATACCTGAACTTTTTATAGATTAAATACTTTTTATTTTCAACATTCCCTGTGAAGTGATTGTTTAATTTTTTCCACATTTCACTTGCTATTGTACAATTTGCGATGACTTGTAGTAATTCATCATCTACGGTGGAAATTTTCTTACTTTACAGTCCTGTTCCGTTTTTTCTTCTACGCTTTTTAACGATCCTCTAGCTTCTAGGAAGGTAGAAATTCGTATTTTCCGCAATAAGTAATTTCCGTTTAATTTCGGAATTGTTATTAACTGTTGATCCATGTTTAACACTTATATTTTAGACCCGTGTTCTAGAAAAGGTAAATTAAACGCAAACTGACGATAGACGAAAAAAATATTACGCAACGTTAACTGTAAACTGTTATCGCGAACCACGGACCTCTGCTACCATGTTATTTTATTAAGATTAAAACAACATAGTTTTTAATCTGAATTATATTTACGATCTTAAGACATATAAAACATATATATCAAAACTATATTTAGCAATATATTAAATCTACATTATATTACATATCAAAAATTACATAACATTAATACCAAGAATAATATATAACATTCCAACAACAAGTATATATACACATGATAACATTTTTATCCAAAAAACTAATTGGCTTTGTACTCAGGAAACTATTCAGAACAGAACAGAACAGAACAGAACAGTTTATTGAATAATTTACACTTATGACAAACAGTAAAAAGAAAAATGTGTACCGCTATAAGCTTACCACACATCTACGTAAACAGAAAAATAATTTTAATTACTTAAGCATAATGATAATTACATACTAACAGAAAAATACGAAAAACCTGTCAAATAAAAACCAAGCACTTCTTCAAGTATTATTATGGTTAAGGTAATACATTGTGAAATTACACATAATTAATAAAAATTACAAATGATATGGGTTACATTAATAAGTGAACCAAAACATATTTAAAAATACAAATATTTATTATAAATCTAGTTATTGCATTAAATTTAAAGCAAATTATGTTTAAGTCGCCTATGTTTATATCTGGTATACATGAAATCAAGCTGCTTGAAATCGTAATTTCCAATCGACGCAATTAATTCATTAGTGTGTATTAAGCATGTATCACAAAAATGATTTGCTAAATAAAGTACAAAATCTCTAATATAGGGAATTCTAAGATCAGCATGCATGTCAACAATTTTTCTGTACCTGGGTGCATCTAGAATACATCGTAGACATCTATTTTGCAGAAGCTGCAACTTATTGTAAGTAGCAACAGAAATTGAGCTCCAAACTGGGCAGAAGTACGTAATCACCGGGCGAACAAGTGTTTTGTATAGCATTAATTTATTATTAATGTTAACATGCGACTTGCGGTTAAACAAGGGATAAATCGTACATATAGTTTTGTTAGCTTTAACTATGACTCGATTTATATGTTCCGAGAAAGTTAACCTCATGTCTAAAGTAACACCTAAATAGCGAACATAGTTTGACCATCGAACTGATGCAGAATTTACTTCGAGCATCGCGGGAAGTAAAGGCCTTCTACGAGTGAAAAATATGGATTCTGTTTTTCCGGATTTATATCAATTTGCCATTTGTGAAAGTAACGTACAGTACGATTTATTGCTATTTGCAGCTTGTTACGTATTGCAGTAGGCCTGTATGAGCTACAGAAAAGTGCTGTATCATCGGCATAAAGAGCAACCTGAACATTTGCAAAGGTGGGAAAATCGGAAAGATATAAGATAAATAAAAAGGGCCCCAATACACTTCCTTGTGGTACTCCTGCTAAACACGTCTTCATAGTGGATTTGTCATTATTAACTATTACATAAAATAATCTGCTGCTTAAATAATTCGAAATTAATTTGATTAAGTATGGGGGAAAATGGAATCGAATCATTTTATAGATAATTCCTTTATGCCACGTCGTATGAAAAGCTTTCGCTACGTCGAATAAAATCATGCCCGTATGTTTGTTACAGTTGAAATTATGTGTTATGAATTCAGTTATTCTAGCGATCTGGCGAGTAGTTGAATAATTAAAACCAAAATTGTACTTTGGGAACAATCGTATGATTATCAGAGTGACTTGTTAGCCGAGAGAGAATTATTTTTTCTACAATTTTACTCAGATTGCTTAACAAGCTGATTGGACGAATATTACAAATTTGAGTAGCGTCCTTACCTGGCTTGGGTAATGCAATGATTTTATTTCCAATTAGAAGGAAAATAACCACATTTAAACATTGCATTTATGATATTTGTAAACTCAACAATCGCTTTTTTAGGTAAATTTTTTATAGCTCTAGTTGAGACGTTTTCCCACAGATGTTTTAAGCTTAATAGATTTAATGTTAGCAAAAACTTCTCTCGGTGAGGCATAATGAATATTATTGAATGTGTTAATATTTTTAAAGTACGTGTAATTATGTCTCGGTCGGTGTCGCGTATTGTGCGTTCGTTCATGTAGATAATTTTTGTTACCCGATCGCACATCGTCCATCGTATTAATTCGTATTAATTCTTATCAAATAACATTCACGTTGTTACCGGTGAGATAAAACCAATTTATATTATCATTAACTATCGGTTACGGTACACACATACTAATACTAAATTATTGTAATTTGTAGAGCGTCGTTTGTCCGCCATTATGACGACAACGGCTGTTTCTACTTCTATTATTTACGCGACACCATTACACTCACACCAACACACTCAATCATTTACTTATACAACAGTGCCTATGCAAGAAGCGCATATCGTACAGTCTGAAAACGGTATTTATACTTCATCTCATCAACCTGTTTATTATTTATCGCAACCCGGCCCAGCAATATTACCTAATTACTCACAACGTTTCTCTAATTTGGAAAGTAGTTCAAATCAGCCATCGTGCTCTTATCATAATATTAGCGATCAAATTGAAGACGTGTGTGACACCTTGAGCGAATGTAGTCCTAATGAAGAGTGGCAATTACCTAAGAGAAAAGCCAAAAAGCGACCAATTTCACCACAAAATATTGAATCCAAATGTAAAAATAGTAACCGTTTCAGCCGTCTGTCCCTTGATGAGGAAGTTCCGAATCACGATCACACTAAAAATGTACAACCCAAAGCATCACCACCTCCACCGATATTCATACATGGAGTTACATATTTTTCGGCAATGACCAATAAAATTGCAGCGATTATAGGTAAACAGGATTTTGTAGCGAAAACTTTAAAGAATAATACGGTCAAGGTAAATGTTCAGGGCATTGATGACTATAGGAAGCTTGTATCTACGTTTAAAAAAGAGGACGTTAACTATCACACGTATCAACTAAAACAAGAAAGATCATATAAAGTAGTAATCAGAAATCTTCACCATTCGTTAACGGATGAACAAATTATAATAGCTCTTAAAGAACAAGGTTTTAGTGCTCGAAATGTATTAAATGTTAGACATAAAATTACTAAAGAGCCTCTTCCATTACATTTTATAGACCTTGAGCCCACAGACAATGTTAAAGAGATATTTAATTTAACTCACTTGCTTTACACTAAAATAAAGGTTGAAGCTCCACACCCTAAGAAAACAATTCCTCAATGCGTGCGCTGTCAGTCTTGGGGGCATACTAAATCTTTTTGCAACCGGCCATATAGGTGCGTAAAATGCGGTGGTCATCACAATACCACAGAATGCAAAAAAGATCAAAATTCTGCCCCGAAGTGTGCATTATGTGAAGGAAATCATCCTTCAAGTTACAAGGGTTGTGTGATCTACCAGAAACTACACGAACAGAGATACAAATCAGGAAACAGTGCTGTTCAAATATCAGAGAAAAGAAACAACCAAACTTCAACCAATCCAATAGTGTCGTATGCTGAAAAACAAGAAACAAAACTGATGCAATTAACTCTCTTATCAATAATAACGAACCTTCACCAGGCTATAATGTTAATAATAACGTGAACGGTTCATTTAATAACCATCGAGAGAACAATACTGACTTTAAAAGTATCATAACAACTTTTTTAAATGAATTTAAATCAATGTTCAACCAGCTTATGCAGCAAAATACAGTCGTACTAAACCTGCTCACAGCATTAACAAATAAATTAATTAATTAAGAATGACGTCGTTGCGGATAGCCACGTGGAATGCCAATGGTGCAGTTCAAAATAAGTTGGAAATAGAGATGTTCCTTACTCTTGAGAAAATCGACATATTGCTACTATCTGAAACGCATTTCACAGATAAAACATATTTCAGTATTAAAAATTATAACGTCTACAAAACTACGAGACCTGACCATAAGGCGCACGGTGGCAGCGCTGTTGTTATTAAAAGTACAATAAAACACTACGAACTAAAAAATATATCCACTAAAGAAATCCAGGCAACAAATATAATGACATATTCATTGAATGGTAAAATTGCAGTCTCAGCAGTGTATTGTCCTCCAAACCACAGATTTAATGAACATAATTTATGCGAATACTTTACTATTCTAGGTCATAGGTTCATTTCTGGCGGTGACTGGAACGCGAAAAATATAAGGTGGGGTTCACGGTTTTCTAACCCTAGAGGAAAACTATTAAATAAGATAATTTTAAACAAAAATTTTAGTTGTGTGGCGTCAGGTGCACCAACATATTGGCCCACAGACTTAAACAAACGTCCTGATGCTTTAGATTTTTTCATAACTAACGGAATTTCAATGTTGAACATAAATGCCGATTCCAATTTTGATTTATGCTCTGATCACAGTGCCGTAATTTTAACCGCGAGTACAGGCTTAATAAACCAAGAAACTTCTCCCTCTCTACACAATAAATATACAAATTGGGAAGATTTTCGAGCATTCATAAACTCAACATTAAAAATAAATTTATCACTAAAGACTGAATCAGAGATAGATGTAGCGGTTCAGTATTTTACTGAAACTATTCAGAGTATCGCATGGAAATGTACTCCAAACATTAATAAAATGAAATAAATAAATAATATTCCGCGATGTATACTCGATCTGGTGAAAGAAAAAAGAAATATCCGTAAAAAATGGCAATCATCCCGAAATCCCTATTATAAAACATTATTAAATAAAAAATCGAAAGAACTAAAGATTTTACTTAAAAACCTTAAAAATGAATCCTTCGAACGCTGCCTACAAGAACTTTCACCCACAGAAGCGACAAATTACAACCTCTGGAAAGCGGTTAATAGCAGAAACAAACCTATACAACCCCTTCCACCAATTCGTCAATCCGATGGTAGATGGGCTAGAACTGACAAAGAAAAAGTTGAAGTATTTGCCAAATATTTCTGCGATGTCTTTAAACCAAATTTACAGACTAATGATGCAACTGACATTCTTGAATTTTTAAGTGTGCCATTGCAATTAAGTCCTCCGATTTCGCCAGCGTCTCCCAGTGAAATCAAGTATATAATTGATAAATTTAACAAAAAAAAGAGTCCTGGATTTGATTTAATTACTAATAAACTGTTATCGGAACTACCCAGAAAAGGTATACTATTACTTACAAATATTTTTAATGCTGTTTTTCGACTTCAGTATTTTCCTTTGTCCTGGAAATTGGCACAAATAGTGGTTGTACCAAAACCAGGTAAGGCACCGGACGAGGTTTCATCCTATAGACCCATTTCCTTACTTCCTATCCTTTCAAAACTACTTGAAAAAGTAATATTGAAGCGGTTGAACCCCATTTTAGAATTGGAACATGTTGTTCCTCAGCACCAATTTGGTTTCAGAAAAAGACATGCGACCATTGAACAAGTACACCGAATTGTGCATACTATTCAAGAAAGCCTTGAAACTAAACAAGTATGCACGGGTGTGTTCTTGGATGTCAAGCAAGCCTTTGACAAGGTATGGCATCATGGTCTGCTGTATAAATTGAAAAAAATATTACCGCATCCTTTCTATTTCCTTCTAAAATCCTACCTTGAAGATCGCACATGCCAGGTTAAAATCCAAAATCAATTGTCTGATATTTATCCTGTATCTGCTGGCGTGCCTCAAGGAAGTGTCTTGGGTCCGGTGCTTTACTTAATTTATTCTGCTGATTTTCCAGTTGATAATAACGTGATAACAGCTACGTTTGCTGACGATACAGCGTTGTTAGCTGTTGGTAAAGACAATAGTGAAACTACTAATAAGCTTCAAAAAACCCTGTTAAATGTTGAAAACTGGCTGAGACGTTGGCGTATCAGGGTAAACGAAAGCAAGTGCACACAGGTTGATTTCACATTGCGAAATTTTATGTACCAACCATTAAAAATAAATGGGGTAATTATTAGCCAAGAAAAAGATGTCAAATATTTAGGCATGTATTTAGATAGTAAACTGACATGGCACAAGCACGTTAATCAAAAAAGAAAACAGTTAGATTTAAAACTGCATGGATTAAATTGGCTTCTTGGCAGGTACTCAAGTTTATCACTGGAAAATAAACTTCTGGTCTATAAAATAGTCTTAAAGCCTATTTGGACATATGGTTTAATGTTGTGGGGTTGCGCAAAAGATGTACATGTAAATAGAATTCAGCGATTTCAGAACAAGGCCATAAGACTCATTGTTTCCCCACCTTGGTACGTATCGAACCATACATTGCATCGAGATTTAAACATCCCATGTGTGAAAGATGAGGTTAAACGTGCTGTTGATCGATATGTAAGTCGTTTGGAGACACACACAAACGTACTGGCGACCAGTCTACTTGACACTAGTCTAGATGTTCGCAGATTAAAACGTAGACGACCGTTTGATCTAGCCTAATTTCTCAGTGGGGTCCATCATTGGATGCTAACCCCTAACATGTTATTTCGCGTTTCAGTCCAATTGCTGGATGGCTGCCTGGCCAGTTGTAATTAAAAATATATATATAAAAAATTTTTGACAGAGGATTGAATTTTATTAACCTGATAGGAAGAGGCTAAGTTGAAATTACGCATGTGAGCTTTAAAGTATTCTGAAGCGAGCAGTTCAGCTTTATCACGATTTTTATAAACGTGGCGTTGATCATGCGTATCATAGAGAGGTGGAAGACATGTATGTCGTTTATTATATTGCTTACAAACTTTCCACAGATTGTTGTCATTAGGTGACAGTTTAGACAGAAAGTTATGAAATTGATCATTTTTATATTTATTCAGGAGAAAACTAACTAGTTTATGTAGAAGGTTTAATATATATTTTAAATTTCGGTACTGAAAGTGGAAACGGTTTTTGACATAAAGCCTTCGGATATGATTTTTAAATCTAATTATCACCACGATGTACATAGGTACAAAGTATTCAGTGGAAGTAAGAATTAATTGAGTTAAATCGTCTAAATGCTTATTAATGTCAGCGATACTATGAATGCGCATGTTTAAATTTATATTGTTAGATATAAACTGCTTAAATCCAGACCAGTCCGCATTTTTATAATCGGGTAGAACGCATTTATCTCTTTCAACCACGTTATTAGTAACAGTTGTGAATATCGGGTTGTGATTAGAGGACAGCTGAGTCATTGAGATAGGAGTGGTAATTGAAACATTTTTAACAACAGCAAGATCGATGATACTAGGTCGAAATCCCGCAGCATCAGGGAAAAAAGTAGGATAAGCAGGAGCGCAAATATTGAAATTTGCTCGTGTACTTATATCATGAAGTATATTACCAGCTGCGTTGTTAGCAAAACAATTCCATAACTTATTTTTGGCATTGAAGTCGCCTATTAAAATAACTTTATTATCAACTTTCATCAGAGTGTGAATATCGTCAGAAAATTTGCGCATGCAATTAGGAGGCTTATAAACAGCGAAAATAGAAATGCTACGAGTTTTCCTGCTGTAATTAACATTATTACTAGTAGTGTGGTTATTTCTATTATTGTTAGTATGATCGAGATAGAGTTTTACACCAATAGCTTGTATACAGTTTAGTTGTGGCGTGATGATCTCTTCAAACCGTAAATGCTTGTGTATAAATAAAGCAACCCACCATTTCTACGGCACACGTCCTTCCTACAAATGTTATAACCGAGAAAATGTAATCTGCAAGAACTATCCAGTTTAATTTCAGACAATGCGATAATATTAATTTTATTTTGTATAGCAAAGTGATGCAATTCATCGTACTTGCGTAGAATGGAATTACAATTCCAAGCAACTATACGAATTTCATGTATTAATGACATTTAGTTTAAATAAATTCAATAATAGTTTCTATAACGCTTTGTAACTTAGTGAAAATGTCTGCATGTGATAAAGATTGCAATTTGGTTATAACAGATTTAACAATATTAAAAATTAACTTAATATTAAATTCACGAAATAATGATAATAGATCGGTTATTGAAAAATTATTATTCTCATCATCAGTACGCACATCGTTGCTACGAGTCTTAACTGCAGAGGAATAAGACTTATTATGTCTATTTAGAATGCTATTAATTTACATTAGTATTTAAACCTGTTTGACGCTGTGTATTGGAGAAACCTGTCTTCGTAATGGAAATATGTTTTTTATACTTCGCATTTACAATTTTTTGTATAACACTACATTGTTCAGAATTAGCAGAATGTTCCCCATGACAATTGGCACATTTTATAATATTAGTGGTACAAGAAGAAGTTGAGTGGGACTTATACATTTAGAGCAACGTTCGGGAAGCTGACAGTTTGGTGCTACATGACCAAACCTAAGACAACGAAAACATTGTAAATATAACGTTTTTCTCACGTATTTTTCCCATCTTATAACACATGAAAAAAGCGTCCTAATATCTAGAATGCTTTGCATAATTGTATTGGGCGGAAAAGTTATTAAAAACACCGGTAATGGTGTTATAACAGTAGTATCATTTTTTTATTAAATTGAGTAACTGAAACGACATCAACAGATGTTTTTAATTCTGCTTCAATCTCACTACTCGTAAATGAAGAGGGCAGACCCTTGAGAACCGTTTTAATCGGTTTTTGTTCTTTTGGTAAATGGCGTATAAAAAGGAATGCTAGCGTTTTTAAGAAATTAAATTATATTCCAACAGTATTAAATATAGCGGGACTGTATTTGTTTACCAAAGTTTGAAATTATTTAATAAAAAATAAAAGTATCGATTTAAATGATGCAAATAAAATATAAACTAACGAAAACGACTAAGTTTATATGTTCGGTAGCACGGTCAAGGTTTGCTGAACAAACTAATATAATAAATACGTGATGATGATTAAATAATATACCGGAAGAAATATTGAAAGAAAAAAAGATTGGGAAACTAAAACAGCAGCTAAAAGAGTGATTACAAGATATGGATAATATAAACAAAATAATAAGAAACAAAAACTTGTGAATTCGAAGTGGTGCGACAAGTGAGAGCATTAAGTTAAAATACAGCGTCTGCCACTACTAATGAGGTAACGGCAATATGGTAAATAAAAATAGTTACTGTGAGAGTGTAAATGTGTGAGTAGTACAACTGTAACTTTGTGAATATGTGTGTATGTGAATGTTATAAATTAAAAATTAACGATACATGTATGTAATAATAGTTTAGATGTATACATATTGTAAAATGGTGTAGGTCCGTCGATAAGCGTATGACGGAACATATATTATCTAAGTACAGAATGGGGTGGGAGTGTGTGTGATTGGGTTTACTTATTGTATTTTTATTTTATAACAAATATACGATTTTAAAAAAAAATGTATATATGTAATATATATGTGTGTTCCATCGTATATTCGTACTTTACGTTTCTAAATAACTGTTAGAACTTCACTGGAGGCGACGGTAATGATGAAAATTCGCCGGAACATAATAGCGAACCATTAGTGAGTGAAAAAGAATTTATTTTCGGTTTGAGGTTTTGGAAACAAACTCATCCAGTTTACTACCGGGAAGCAATCATCCGACTAAGTTCGAAAAATGAAACCGCCCTACTGTTACATTAAATAAAATCGATTCGAACGAGATGTGCTCTGTACGTGGATTTGATCGGTTGAATACATTCGGTTTTTTTTTTACAATAGGAAGAGAATTCTTCAGTAAAACCGCTGAGAGGTATTTATTCGCTAATGTAGGAGAGTTTTTTTTGGGCTTCTTATTTTGTCTTCAGAGGTTTTTCGATTTTAATACTTTTATTATTATTTCGCGTTAATAAGTCATAGTTATTCTTTTAAAGAAACGGTTACATCGTAGTTACGAAGACGATTATAATGTAAGCGATACCTACCTCACTATTGGACTACACATATAAAAATAATCAATGATAGGCTTCAGACCTAAATCCTGTTCAGTACACCAAATGTAGATGTGAAAGGTGGTATTGAAGCGCGTGATGTCGAAGAATAAAAACTGCGAACAATTCCGTAATTACATATTCTCAATGCTGGAAAAATCAAAACACATATTTTATACAGATGACCTGGACATTAAAACGCAAGGAAAAAGTTTTGAACAAATGAAAAAAGATGCTCTCACTAACTCTGAATAAATACTAAGCTGATAACAACTTAGCACAACAGGCAGCTTCCACTTGAAATATAACGAGGAAAAAAGTACTCTTAAAATTGTGTGTGTTAGGTGAGAGGTAAAATGTAGGTAAACAATATCGCACCAAAATAATTTGGAGCGACCTTGGATAGAACATCGACCTCGAAACAACATTGCTAGAACACGAAGAATAAGATTTATGCCGGGAATACCATAAGAAAGTAGAAACACACGAGGTGATAGACCACGTGCTTTAGGCGTGTCAACATTGGTTCTCTGTTTTACTGTTGCGGAATATGCTTGTCTGACGTGGAGACGGTCAGTGCGCACAAAAACCATATGGTCATGACTTTAAATGAGGTACGTATGGTTGTTAAAGTGCGTCTTAGACCTATAAAAATTTACAAAATGTACGAATTAGCTAAGTAGATACAGACTTCTTAAAATGCTTGAACAATTAATATCATCTTTTGAATTTTATATCCTAAATGGATGATATCCTGTTTCTGGCTAGCTTGATAAGTTAGTTATTTGCATGGTTATTCACCTACTGTACCTCAAATTAAAATAACTCAATCTTAAGTTTAACCCGAACAAAACGTCTCGCACCCTATTTAATCATATCATGCGGAATTATTAATGGTTTTTGTGTTGTGGTTAGGCCATGAAATTATATTATTAAATAGTAGTTTCTTATTTTGTAAATTAATATTATTATCCTGATAGTTTATATATACGTGTATATGAGTATCAAAAAAATCAAAAAAAAAATCTAGTTATTCTTTACACATTTGAGAATTAATTATAAGTTTTATTCTCCGAAACAAATTGGTAAACTATCAAACTGATTAATTAAAAAACATAAATTCCTGTGAAACGATTATTATTAAAATGGTGTCAATTTAATTTAAAATATTTAATATAAATACTGAGAGATGTAGATTTAATTAGCTTAATTGTTATTAACTGTATTAATGACAATAGTTATAAACTTGTTACAAGTTGAATAGAGCGTTCACATCAACTTTCAGTACATATGTCATTTACTTGTCTGAGATTTCAATATATATAAAAGTCTCGTGGTTGCCTTTCGCGTTCAAAAATTTATTTTCAATAAAATCACTTTTCATTCGTTTAATAATTTTTAAAATTCTGATCAAACTTGCGCCACTCATCATCAGAATTGAATGTCCACTCGATAAAAGTTTATTAAAAAACGTGACTTCACTGAAAATAAATTTTTTAACATACATGCATACGTCTACGTAAAACAGCAATTAATATTAAAGAAGAAACTATTGGATTGTAATGGGTGCGCAGAGAAACAGGAAGGAAGAACTGGGAACTTTTTGAACCGATGAAAGGAATAAAAAGACACATTGAAAATAACAGTTTGGAAAAAATTAAAGAAGAAAGGTGGGACCATATGGCAACGTAGTGTATGGATGATTGATTTCAAATGCAGAAAACATAATTAGTAAGGAAAGAACAATTGTGTAAAAAAGGAAAACTGAAAAAGCGTAAATGTTTGAGCCCCCATGTCAGTGATATGTGACTGATGCTGTCAATTACCGCTAGTCCATGTGATTTTTTCTATAAATGTGATAACATGCTAATTTTTAATTTTTACACAGTATTAATAAATATCACTTTCAAACCATTGTGGTTAACTTAAAATTATTCTATTTCTTTTAAAAACGGAATAAACCTAAAAAAAGGGTATGACTGACATATTATCACACATATGGTTTTATATTCAAAGTATAAAGTTGTCATTTGAAACTTTCATTATTCAGCACCTTTGTATTAATCATTCCATGCACTAAAAATTATGTTACATTACATAATTAGGCAATCTTACATAAAAAGTGTCAGTCATATATGACTAACACTTTTTTTACATTACAAATAAACTATAAAACAAACTTGTTATTAAACAAAAATTTAACTTTTAACAAAAAAAAAAAAGTAGAAATGTCACTCAGAAATGAGAAGTATGCAACTTCTGCCTGGATAAACAGCGCACATGTAAAGAGGTGGATGTAGAAATAAATACAACTACGAGGATAATCTCGGGAACACTAAAATCTACCACTCCAGTATTGTGTAATATTATTCCCGCACATAGAAGAAGAAATGAATCCACGAAAACTGAATGGTCAAAGTATCTAACAGTAGCTGATATGCCTATAAATCAAGATATAAGCGCACCCAAACGACTTAAATCGAGAAAACCCGCCTATGAAACAGCTAAAGAGCTTATTAAAAAATGTACCTCAGCAGAAGATAAGTGGTCCCAACTGTGGACCAGAAAAGATATAGATCATCATAAATTGATCGCCGATCCAAACAAAAGACCCCAAGGATTCGATTTACTGAGGAAACAATGGGTTAAATTGAACCGGTTGAGGGCCCAGCAGAGTAGAAATAACTACATGTTAAAGAAGTGGGGAATTAAAGAGAGCAGCAGCTGCGACTGTGGAGCAGCTTCCCGAAAAATGGACCATATCATGAATAAGTGTCCAACGCGGGCATTAGCTGGCGGATGGAAGGAAGTCAGAGACCTTACGAGTACAGCCAAGGATTGGATAAAAAACTTAGACATAGAATTTTGACAGATAGCTCGAAGACATACGATTAATAATAACTTATTCATATTATATATATATATATATATATATATATATATATATATATATATATATATCTATATATATATAAATATATATATATACTTCAACATATATTTGTCACTATACTCATATGTTTAACCTATGTTGTTTCGGTGTGAAGAGTTACTTGATATATGATACACACATATATTAGATTTTGGTCAGCGATCGAAGACTCGCCTGGAATATATATATATATATATATATATATATATATATATATATATATATATATATAAAATGTATATGTATACATATTTCCTCTGATATTTTAATCAAATACGATTCGATTGAAAATTGGTTTCCTGTCCATTTTTTTTCATTTTCAATTTAAAAATAAATGACAGTTCTTCCGGTAGTTCGGAAATGACATATTGACGTAGATGTAATTAACGTGGGTTTGTATAAATATTATATGTATATATCAACACAGACATGATAGCTATAAATATATAGATGCATAGATATATTGCACAACAGGATACATAGTGGAACGTTATCGCTGCGCACTGTTTTGTTATAAATCTCGCTTTGGTTAAAATTTGATTGACGGAATTTGAATAATACGTCAAGTTTGGAGATATTTGAAAAAGCTGAATTTTTCGACATTATATAACGACGATTATTATTGATAATTATAATTTTATTTTAAAATGTTTTAAATTTAATTTGATTTATTATCTAATTTAAAAGGAACGATGCATCGAAAACTTTACCTTACGCATTTTATAACCGATTTTAATTAATTTCCTAATTCGCGCTTAAGACTGAGGAAAATAATTTGAAACAAGAATGTTTTATTTTTTCTTATTGCCATAAAAATAATGCAATATATTTTACGCATTTTGCACACATATACACACTTATATATATATATATATATATATATATAGCATTACAGACCTTTAAATCGAAAGCTAGTTAACGACTTATTTTCTCTTGCAAGTATTCTGGGCTTGCTTCGCGAATTTAACTTAAGTAATATTTTTAATGTAATTAAAGCTATATTTAATAATCTTAAATCACTTAAAAATAAGGATGTTTTAAGTATGCTACAGGTAATAATTGAAACTGTTATTAATACGTATTAGTTGTCGCCCACCCCTGGAATTAAACTAGCTGCTTGGAATTGTAACTCTTTAATCGAGAAGTATGACGAGCTTTATCATTTTCTCTATTAATGATCTCTCATACGATCATAATCTCATACTCATTACTATTTTTACCACGAAATTCCTGTTAGAAAAAAAGTTTTAGATTACAAAAATGCAAACTGGCTTCAATTTAAAGAATACATTAACAACAACATTATTCACACTGACATTTGCGGTCCCGCTGACATTGACAAAACCTTAAGTGACCTTGTCGAACTAATTCTGACATCGATTGAACGACATATCCCTAAAAAAAAAGACCATTGTTTGTTCACCTACATCAAATTTACCGTCTTACCTACTTGCACTCATCAGATTCAAAAATTACATCAGACGATTTTGCACCAAGCATTATGGCCCACCAGTCGCCACTTTTTTAAAGCAGCTATTAACTCTTTTGACCAAAACTCTTCGTCACTGCCTCAAAAACCATAAAAACGAAAAGTACAACAAATTCCTCACAACGCTGAGCTCCAAGGATAATAGTCTTTGGAAGACGACTAAAAACCTTACCCCCGCAGTAAGTCTCTTCCGCCCATCTGCAACCCGTCCTCAAGTTACTATGTTTACACTGACATAGAAAAAGCAGAGGTCCTGGCTGCTCACTACTTCAAAATTCATGGACAGAATTTACAATTAGCCTCCAGCTTTCAATATAAAAAAGTCCAGTCGGAGGTTCAGAGGTATCTACGCAGTACTAAGACATGTCTACATATAACTAACACTACCCAAAATTATGTTAACGTCATTTGTCCTCTAGAAATATCCAATATCATCAAAAAAAACGAAATTAAAGTACTCGGTAGGCCCTGATAATATATCATTACTTATAATCAAGAAACTCCCTCATTCCGCCATTGTTGTATTATCAGACATAATGAACGGTATCTTTAAACTGGGTTATTTTCCGCAAAGCTGGAAACTTGCCAAAATCATCGCCTTGCCTAAGCACGGTAAGGATCCTTCGCAGGTTTTCAAGATCCGCCCCATTAGTCTACTGAGCAACCTAAGTAAAGTTGCTGAAAAGATGATTTATGTTAGTTCATTATCCCATGTCGACAACAATAACATATTTCTAAATTTTCAATTCGGCTTTCGCTCTCATCACTCTACAACCCAACAAATGTGCAGAATAACCGACTCCATTACCCGTAACTTCAACTTAAATAAGCATACCGGCATGGTACTATTTGACGTTGCTAAAGCATTCGATACAACTTGGCACGCAGGTATTCTTTATAAAATGATAAAATGTAACTACTTTCCAACATGTTTAATTCACTTAATCAATAGTTACTTAGGCAATAGATCTTTTTATGTATCTGTAGGTAATGCTGTCTCGGTCTTACAAATCTTGCTTTGCGGGGGTCCCGCAAGGCATTATTATCGGACCACTTTTGTTTCCCCGTATCTTTATGATTTTCCAAACCCACCCAACACGTAAGTGGGACTATTTGCTCACGACACTGCAATATTCTGTAGCTCCCATATACCTAGCACAATTCGCAATAGACTTCAGTATGGGATATCGCGGGTACTTAAATACTGCAATAAATGGCAAATTAGCATAAACCCGAACAAAACCGAAGACCTGCTCTACCTGACAATCTGATCATACAGGGGAAACACTTTAGAGCGGTGCGATAAGGTTCGTTATCTTGGTGTAATCCTCGACAATAGACTTACTTTCACTGAACACATAAATAATATCACAATCAAGATAAACAATGCCTTCTGTTCCTTGTACCCCATTCTTAATCACAAGTCCTTTCTCAACATTAACAACAAGATAATTCTCTACAAAGCACTAATCCGCCCAATATTTTGCTACGCTTGTCTTTCCTGGAGCTCTATATCGAAAACCTCTTTTAACAAGTTACAAGTCATTCAAAACAGATGCCTCAGATGTATTCTCAATGCACCTCGCTATGTCAGAATCGACAGTATGCACGAAGGTACTGACCTGCCCTATATTAGAGATTTTGTTCTAAAGCTATCGACTGCCTTTTTTATTAAATGCTCATACCAAAACAATGTACTCGTCTCCTCGATTGCCAGTTACGATTCTAAGCAACTTTGTTTCATGTATTCCAAATATAAACACAGGCGACTTAAACATAACATTAAGTAGTAATTAATTTTAATTTTTTCATTATAATTTAACCCCTTTACTTAGTAAGCACTTTCGACACCCGTGTCATCCACTTTTTATATGTGTATGTATTTATATATATATATGTATATATATTTATATATATGTGCGTATATACATAGTATTTATTTAAGAACTTACAACCTAAACATTATATTTTTTGTAGCTTAGACTTAAGTGTATTACTTTTAATTAGAAAACGTGTTTATTTTCTAGCCGCAGGTTTTTATTTGCTTTTTTCCTGCAGCATTTAACGTTTTATTTTATTCTTTATATTCTTACTGTGTTATTGCGGTAATCCCCGGTACACAATGTTTGTACCCCATGTTATATTTTCTTTTACGTTTATTACTTATGCAAATATACTTTGTTGTTATTGTTGTTGATAAATTCGAATGAGGGGCACAGAATTATACATATATCGTCATCATCGTCATCATTGTATTGTTCATTAACAAAAGTGACTAGCCATTGTGTGTTTATTCTAACGTACAAAATGAACTGTATTCAAGGCACTAATTATATGTTACTCAGGTGCTCGCGCGTACGATGTTATACGGAGTGGGGTGCTTCTGACTTCCCCACGATAATTAAGTATTACGGAATGATGAAAAACTTTCCAATATCGCCGGTTGATTTCGAACCCCAGACCGTCCAGTTAACAGTCGAGCACTCTAGCAATTATACCACCGCGACATATAGAAATATATACTATATATATATATATATATATATATATATATATATATATATATGCGAACGGGTTCATTATATAAGTTTATAATTTATTTAACCTTATTCGGATGTTTATCTTTGTTCATTATTTTTAATTGTTATGTGTGTTCGTAGTTCAGATATATATGAAGGTGCGCAGCATACACGGGCTCCTAATTTTAAAACGACGGTATTTGTTTAGCATTGTGAGGTCAGTGTGAGGCGTTGATTCGAAGTTTATATTAAACGAGGGGTTGTGCGTGACATTCGTTAATATATCAGCGAATTCGTTTTGTATATATTTAATGTATTTTGAACAAAAAATAAATTTAATGTATTTTGAACAAAACCGAATCCTAACACAGTTTAACCACTATAAAAGATTTTTATTGCGAAGCTTTTAAGACAGAGTAACGTCATTATCAAGCGTACACAATGAACGTATTTATGATCATGTTTATAAATTATCGAAGAAATTTTATGATAAATGTATATCACGACAATAACTTAATTCGGATAATCGGGAATTATAGTATTGGTCTCAGCATTTTCGTTACACTAGATATAAGCATCGTTATATTAAGTCCTGATTTCTAATGTAGCATTTTATACACCATCCGATCTGTGTTACGATTTTTTATTTTTATTTATTTATATACAAGTTAAACTAAATTTAATATACAAGTGCTAATCGTTTTTTTTTTTTTTTAATTTTTCCTATTTTGATATTTTACCGTTATTTTCTTTATTATTTCTTTAGTTTTGTAAAGGCATTTTTAGTTGTATTTAACTGCTAAGGTAACTTTAAGGATACTTTGCATTAGTTTATATGTAAATTCTTCATAATTTATAAGATTTTTGTATTGAAAGATACTATACTGAATATGCATTTTACTCGGTTTATCGGTTATTTTTATTTACTATTCTCGTACGTAGACGTAAACGTTAGTTAAATTTTTAATATGTACTTCCGAATGAAAAATTAAATTAATATTCTGGAATTAGTTTATTCGTCCTTGGAAATAGTCATTTTATTCTTTATATTCGTCCTACGCAAAATTGGAAAAATTTTACATTGAAACGAATCTCTATTTGTCGAGTTAAATATCGTTTTTTTTTTTTTTTTTTATTTGCTTACACCTTCGGCATTCATTCGGAATGAAAGTTAACTTAAATACAGAAACACCGAAGTCAACTTTACACAAGTAACTTTTGAAGGCTGTAGTAGGCGATTCTACATATTATCGTGCTACGAAACAGATAAACTATATATATATATATATATTTATACCGTATGTTGGATAAAAATTCGCTAAAACGTTAGCGTCTAGACTTAATCGTAGTGAGAGAGTTTTCGCGTTCATTTTGCGAGTTATGTTGAGGAGGAACTTTTTGTTCGGTTCTATTTTATTTTCCTCGCAATTCGGGATACATAAAACGGATGTAGATTGCGAAATATGCTAACAAAATAGCCTTATACATATATATATCATCGTACGAGAATGGAATTTAAATTCTTACAGATCCTCGTTTTCTCGGATAAGATAGTGGAAAACTTCGTAAAATGTTACGATAGTCGATTTCACAGTTTTATACCTACTGAAAAGATATCGTTATTTACCGTCAATGTTACCCACCTTATTTATACACGTTCGACTATAAAACAAATTTATACATATACAAAAGAGAAACACGTACATATATATAATACATTTATTTGTATAGTGAAAAGCTTGTTCGCATCGAGAGGACTCAAACGTTACGTTGGACGATAGTCGAGTTTTCTTAAGTGTATTATTCTAGGTCTACAATAACTACTAACAGTGCTATACACATTTTTGCCAACTTAACTCGAACGATAATTGCTATTGGATAGGGGAATTACACCGTCTATTACTGGTTTAAATGATTAATTTAACAAAATTAACTTTAAGTTATTGCCGGATAATTTTTATTATTTTAAATAAAATTATGTATTGTAATTCATCATCATAATCATAATTTGACGAACTCCTTAATTCCTGTATTAATTAATTCCGTTCTTTTTCTTCCTCTATGTGCCTTTCCTGAAATTTTATCCTCTGCTGCTAGGTCCTACTTCTCGGATTTTGTGAGCGAGATAGTTAATTTTTCTTCAACTTGTTGACATTGCACATACGGTTGGTCACCCCTTATCTGTCCACGGAATTCTCAGCATGCGTCGATATGCCCACATTTGAACGGCGTTAATTCTTCTTTCGCAATCTGCATTTATTGCCTAGATTTCCGCCGAAAAAAGCAACACTGACCAAACGTAGCAACGTGAATATTCGTTTTCTCGTTTTTAAGTCCATCTTTCCGTTTTCCAGAACTTTTCATGGATTGCCAAACGCCTGCCTGGCTACTGTTATTCCGGAAGTTATTTCTTTGTTAGAACGTCCATCTTCTGTAATCAGAACTCTTAGATATTTGTAGTGTTTTACCGTTTCTAATAGTTAGATATTTACAGTTTTGTTCCTCTAGTTTTCTGCCAGCTAAAAATCTCATGATTTTTGTTTTATTTACATTTATTTTCATGCTGTACTTTCTCCTTTATTTATAGTATCTAGCATTTTCTGTATCCGTTTTTCCGTTTCGGCTATTAATATTGTAATTACATCATATATATATATATATATATATATATATCCACGTCCGTTATTTCGTTGACACACCTAACGCAACAAAGCGTGATTATATATATGTGCGTGTGTTGTATATATTTATATATATATAGGTATATATGTAAATATATGTATACATACATGTATACCCGTCCGTTAATTCGGCTCGCTCGTTTTGCGGTTAACTCCCAATATATACAGCGCCAATAGAAGTTTCACTTCAATATATTGGATATTTCTGCTCGGTTTGCAATGCAACATGAGCACTCGGCCAATACGGGTGGAACGAATAATTACAATAATAAAAAAATAGTAATAGCATTTATCATAGTGGTAGTAACAATAATAAGAGTTTAAATCGAGTATATTCGTTATTTCGGATGAAATGAATAAAATTCTAATTATATTTAACTTCGGCTAATGGGAACAGGTTGCGCGAGTGACGGTTTTTATTAATATATACCGGTGATGGGCATAGCCGACTACTTCGTGTAACTGAGTAATTAGTAACATCGTTTCTTATAAAAAAAAAACGACTAATTATTCGGTTTTTTATTTAGTCAGATTTACTTTAATTCTTTATTAGTATAATAAAAACACGGCATGGTAAAGGAAAAAATCGCTAAATGAAGATAAACTAAATGTATTTAAAATAAAGTTAAAAAATATATTTAATTGTTTGAAATTTTGCCAAGTAAATCACGTAATCATACAGATTTTAGAACTTCGTCAATAAAATTAAATATATTTTAGAACGACATAAATATATTTAATCGGTGTTTTACAAAATAAATAATTCATTCTAGTAAAAATATGACTAATAATCACCGTTGTTCGAAATCAGAATAATTTTAATCAGTGAAATTTACTAATACCAGTCGGTTTTGAAAAAATCTACTAATAATATAGGATAATCTAGGATTGTTTGAAATTTCATAAATCATGTGTAATAGTACAAATTTAAGAAGCCCGAATAAATTAAATCTATTTTAATACAACGTGAATATTTGTAATCGGTGTTTTACAAAATCGATAATTTATTGCCGTAAAAATAAAACTAAGAATCGCCGTTTTCAAAATCCGACTAATTTCCGACCGGTTCTAACGAAACCAACTAATGTCGATATTTTCTTCGTTCCGTACGCTTAAATTACTTAAATCAAGTTATAATTACTTACTATTAAATTCTTATTATTAAATCCGAAGTAACGTTTGATAAGCACAGTAACGAAAAAACATAATAGAATATTTCAATCGAAATGTGATTACTTCATTTCAATCGAACGAAAATAACCGAATAATAGAACCTATTAAGAGATATTAGTCGAAATTTAATTAAATTCAATTGTATTTACGTCATCCGATTTAAAAATAGTCGGTTCTTTATTCTAAAGCATTTCGAACACTTCTTAGCATATGATGTACAAATTTAAAAAAAAAAACTAAATTTACTCGTATGAATAAAATAACATCTTTACAGGATTTATAAATATATGTGAAAATCACATATGAAAAAAAAATAATATTTAATCAATTGCTCAAATTAATAAATAAATTTAAAAAATACATATTTTCAGAAAACGACTGATTTATTCGATCTTTTTGGAAAAACCGAATTATTCGCTTATTAAAAAAAAAACAAAAAAAAAACAGATTAGTCTTTAGTCATAAGTTGATTGTGCCCACCAATTATATATATATATATATATATATATATATATATATATATATATATATATATATATATTAAAAAATTGAAATGAAAAAAATTAATATATTCCCACCAACACCGTTCATATCTACGTACACTAAAGAAACGTTTACGAATATAAACATATACGACACATATGCTCACATACCGGATCATATATGTACACGCACTTACAACATATACGCTCCCAACATTTACCCACATATACTACCACTCGTACGACCGTATACATAATGCCCACCTGTCCATGTACTCACTGTCTATATTAAAATATATACCTATACCCATGCATTCATACACACATATTCATAGATATCTATATATATAGATGCAGGGCGCACCGAAGAATTCAATTCTATATTCGTACTCGTCGAATGCTAACATTTCTAACACGCGTACACATATACCTAAACTCGTAATGTATTTCGACAAGCACTTCCACCAACGCCTTCGGCTCCTGCATATACAGCCTACATCTTTCCTATGGTATTTATTAAATATACAAGCGCTCCCACTTCATTTACGAATTTGAAACTTCCTCTTAAAATCCTCGTATTAAATTTTATACGCGGACGAAATTTAAAATTGATTATTAAATCGTCAGTAACAAATTTACATTGGGCATATTCTTGTTGATATTAAATGAGTATGTAATTTTGTAGAATACCGTATGATGGAAACTGGTTGATAGAAACCTAAGTGTAATCGGCGAAAATGACTCGATAAAAAATATAACGTTAAGTAGTGAAATAGGTAATTGAAATTCTCAGTTTTCTTAACTAGATTCATAGCGTGGATATTTAGTCTCATACGCTCTATTAATTACAAAGTTTTCGACTAATCTTAGACTATCCGCTAGCGATATAGCCCTGGGGGTGGAGACTAGTAGTGACAACAGATAGGAACCGGCTTCGTGAGCTTTAATTTTACTGCAGCGGTAGAAAAACTACGTAATAGTACGCTCGTTCGAGAATAAAACTGGTTTCAATTTTGTTTTTGTAGTTAGGTTTCTACTTTTTGTGGCTACATTACTACGAGTGTATTGACGCCGTTCAGTGGTTCTGTTTGAAGTGTTTATTTCAATTTCGCTGTTCTTGTATGCCGGTTGTATTTTTGTTGAATCGTGTAATGATGCTTTTTTGTTGACAAGTACGTTAATCATTTATTAACTTCGGTTGAACTCAGTTTTTAAAAGTATGAAATATGACAAGTTTTTTCATATATTTATTACATATCTGGCTTCATTTATTCGTTTTTGAAGCTATATTGTTATTATTTATTTATCGTGCATCGGTTTTTTTATAATACACACGATAACGTTAATTATATAAAAATCGCCGTAGCTGCATGAAAGAAACGTGACAGAGGTCTGTTTATGATAAATATTTGTCGCAAGAATTAAGTTTGTTATAAATTATATTTATCAGGAAAATGACATTAAATATAGCGCATATCCGCGGTAGGACAGTGAATTTTTAAACATCATTCCGGAGGAAGTAGCACATTTGTGTTTGCAAATTGACAAGTTCAAATTTTTGTCATTTCAAAAATACTAATGATAATTTATTTATCTAAATTTTACAATGGTACAACAGCCTTTGCCAATTACTGCACAGCGTATTATGAGAAAATACAATAAATACACTGCATAACGTGCGCAACAAAATTATTAATACTTATTTACTTAAAAGATCACACACTCATAAATTCTAACATATACGCGCAAATAATTCCGTACTTATTGGTACGAAAACATAATAAATATATATGCAAGATTAGATACACTCTGACATATAAACACGCCCAACATTATAACTCAGATGAGACAGAGTGATCCAAATTCACACTATTAAATCTTTAACGATTTGTAAGAATTTGTGCAATACATCTAATTCGGGATATTTTTTCTCCAGGTCGTTGTATAGTATAAATTTAATAAGTATAGAACACGCACACTGTTTAGTTTTTGCAGACTGTACTGCCAGCGTACAAGTGGGACGAACGCCGAAAACAGGAACTTCGATATGAATTTTTTCTAATATAGCGGGACAATTTATCTTACCACGGATCAAACTGTGCGAGAAACCACATTTATTTTCTCCGCCCGCGGAAACTACACATATCTAACTGACGAAGAAATTTTTCGTAGTGAAAATATAAATGACCCGATGTAATAAATTTAAACTGCGATAAATTTAAAAACCTTTTTTGTCAATGCTATTTATTAAATCATCAGACGATGTGTTCCAAATTAGCGTATCGAATTCCAAATGCGAAGGAACTAAATACGTATATAGAATTAAACGCGTTTCAATATGTTTAAAATTGCTTCGAATATTTTTTCTCACCTAACGAATTGTGTTCACGATGTGGAATTTAAAATCTGCATCAAATAAAATACCAAGATTTCCTAATATCTTTTTCTAATAATGAGCCTTGTATATAAAGCGGTAACAGGGAGAAATTTTCGTGTAAATGAAATAAGCTTACATTTATTACTACCTGGTAAATTATTAGCAACACTTCGAGATAAAAGTTATTCGCGTCTTTTTGTAGTAGAGTCTTCCATATTCCTAATTTCTTTAAATAATTTTACATCATCAGCGTATAATAATATTCTCGAGTACTTTATAACATTTGGTAAATCATTAATATAGAACAAAAAGAGAAAAGGTCCCAAAATAGAACCCTGAGGTATTCCTGAAGGGCGCAGAAAACAAGAAGATATGAAATTTCCAAATTGAACATATTGTTCTCTATTTTGAAGATAGCTTTGGAATAGTGTTAGTAACCTATTAGAGAACCCGAAGTTACTTTACTTTCGCAGCAGCACCGAATGATCTACTTTGTTAAAAGCCTTTTAAAAGTATGTGTATACCGCATCTACTTGAGAGAACTTATCTAACGCGGTTGAGACATAGTCCGTAAATATCATTAAATTAGTTATAACCGATCTTCCTTCTACAAAACCCTGTCGATAGATTGAAAAATTATGCTTTAACGGTGTATATACAGTAAAATTTCTTTTAAACGCCACTCTTTTATCCGGCACTTTCTGTTACCCGTCACTGCAGCAGCAGCTCGTAGGTACAGAAGAAGTTTCATCGAATCATCCGACGACACGGCAATAGTTGAAAGATTTTTCTACAACATATGGTAAAAATTTATAAATAGTAACGGTATCGAAGTTGCGCAGAATAGAAACTATCGGAAACGGGTGGGATACGCCTGCACTCGACATTAAATCTTAACGTGATGATGCGGAAAACTTCAAATCTATACATGTTAAGTTGCCGATAACACCGGCGAAAAGATTTCAACGCCAGAAGAAAGCTGAAGTAATTTGGATAAAGGAATGCCAGCTAAAATTGAACAAAACCCGATGAGTTTTTAAGATGATTCAACTTTTGACGGTTTCAATTTCTTTAAATAAGACAAAATATTAAGGAATTTTGGATTATAACTAAAACCGATAGGTGAATGGGAAAACGAAGAGAAGAGAGAAGTAACCGTCAACGGACATGCTCAAATTATTAATAAGAAGAGAGTGTCGGATATTTATATTTTCGAAATTTGAAAATGTGAAGCGCACGAGTAAGTGAACCCACATTTTTCAAAAGTAAGCGCAAAATTATATGTGAATAAATTCGGGAATCACGCGAACTAGATGATTAGATTTTCACAACGGTGAGAAAGAGAGAGAATAATAACAATCATAATAATAACAATAAACGTTATTAGGTGCTACTATTTTATCTTCATTTCGTTATCAATTATAGGTTTAAGATTAATCGGTTAAATTTATATATCTCCCCGACCCTGGGGTATGTCTTGTAGGATAGTACTTAAGTGCGACTCTGATGTCCTCGTTATGTATCAAAAAAACATCACTCTGCATCCATGTTAACCTTTTCAGTCACGACGTCCACTATATCGTACATAAAATTTTAATGCTAACAAAATTTTCTATTTTCTAGTTACGTGAAATAACTTAATTTTAGAAATATTCATATATCTATTTAAAATTGTCTAAGGTTCACATAAAACGATTGTATAAAATGTAGAATTTTATGTCAGAATTTTGTAATTTATGACTGAAAGAGTTAATTCTTGTTAATCAGCTGAATTTTTCAGCTCATTCAATATCGACGCATTTTTTCCATATGCTGTTAAATATATTCTAAGCGCCCTCCTGTAAACTCAATGTATATATATATATTTTTTCTTACATTTTATCAGCCTAATATCACATGTGTCGAAGATATTAACTAAAATTATATTTGACAGAATTAAAAACAAAATCGAGAACGAGTTTAGTGAAGATCAATATGGATTTCGGAAGGGCAGAGGAACCAGAGAAGCGATTCTGGGATTAAAACTAATTATAGAAAAGAAATTAGAAATAAATCAACCATTGTACATCGCTTTTGTAGATCTAGAGAAAGCGTTTGATAGATGCGACTGGAAACTGCTCAATGAAATACTAGAAACGATTCATATAGATCATAGGGATAGATGGATGATAAAAACATTATATAAGGATCAAAAAACAATAATAAAAATAAGAGAAGTAGAAGCTGAAGCAATAATTAGGAAGGGGTCAGGCAAGGATGCAGCTTGTCCCCCTATGCTATTCAACATATACATAGAATAAGCGGTGAAAGAATGGAAACAAAAATATGATAAGGGAATTTTAGTGGGAGGCGTTAAACATGTTCAGATTTGCAGATGACATCGCATAATAGCAGAAAACGAAAAAGAATTGAAATTGTCCCTAAATCAAATGAATCGAATATTCGAGAAGTATAAAATGAAAATAAATAAAAAGAAAACAACTGTAATGGTATTAACAAAAAAGAGGATGGAAAAGAAATAAAGATAAAAATAGACGGGGAAAAAATAAAGCAGGTAAAACAACAAAAATATTTAGGGAGCGTAATTACTGAAGATGGAAGAAGTAAATTAGACATCGAGGAAAGAATAACAATAGCAAAATTAGCATTTCATAAAAAAAAGAAACCTATTAACATCCAAAAATATCCAGATTAAAACAAAGAAAAGGTTTATTAAAGTATTCACATGTAGTATACTGCTATATGGGTCAGAAACATGGAATCTGGATAAAAGAACAACCAGTCAACTAGAATCATTTGAAATCTGGTGCTGGAGGCGAATGAAAAGGGTATCATGGACGGAAAGGATAACAAACAAAGAAATACTAGAAAGGATCAAGGAAACAAGAAATATAATAAAAACACTCAAAACAAGAAGACTAAAATGGATTGAACATATATACAGAAATAACGAACACCTAGTGCAAATAATAGAAGGAACCATGGAACCGAGAGGAAGACCAAGACAGACATATATTAAGTAGATAAAGGAAGACGTAAAAGCGAAGAATTATAGAATTATGAAGAAAATGGTTTTATCAAAGAAGTTTTAAACATGGTTGTCCACCAATCTATTAATAGATTGAGGAATTAAGAAGAAGAAGATATATATATATATATATTATATATAAATATATATATATATATATATATATATATATATACATATATATATATATATATATATATATATATATATATATATATATATATATATAAACCGAAATTAAGAATGAAATTATTTTGTATTTAGCATTAAAATTTAAATTATACTTCTTGTTTCCAGTTCAAGAAGAACATAGGTGATTATAACTGTAGTAAGGTTCGTTTGATATTTGAGACGTCTCTAAGATTTGTAGCATTTTTCTACCTAACCCGCATATCTGTTGCTCGAATTGTTCAACATGACATTTACTAACTGTAACCACTTAACGATGAATCATCCCGAATCCTCTATTTTTTATACTATTAAATGCTGATCAAGCTTATGTTCATGTTATATACCTTAAAAAAATATCAATTAAAAAATTAGTAATTTTAATAAATAAATTCTACTATTAATAACGAAGGGACATACTAATCGAAACACAAAAACTTAAATTGTATCGTTAAAATCTCACAAACTTAATATTACGTTAGGATTCAGTAATTCGTCGCGTATTTATGAGAAAATTTTGTGATCGACCATAAGATAATCACTTTAAGTACTTGTGCGTGTGTTTTGTATTTATGCACGCTTTATTATATATATATATATATATATATATATATATATATATATATATATATAATCATTTATTTATGGCAAATAAGTAATTACTGCACAAATTGTCGCAATATTTGCAGAAAATGTATTTATATCCGTTTTCTTCCATTTAATAACTATAATCCTATTCGTTTATTGTATCTATCTTATATATATATATAATCATCGTCATCATCATCAGAGTCGTCGTTTTGTTCATTGGCGAACGTCGTAACTAGTAGTAATTTTTATTTTTTACGTTTAAAATGGACTAACATTCGAGGTACAAATTATACATAACGCAGTTGGGCGCGCTGATGAATATATATCGTATACACATACACACGCGCACATATATATATATATATATATATATATACACGTGTGTGTATTCAGCACGACGTATTTAAAAACGACGAAATATTAATATGTTTAAAGCGGAAACTATATAATCAGACTGTGCTGCGGGTGTTTAGTTAATGACTCACAAAGTGGGATTCCACAAAAACAGCGTACGAAGGATTAATCTTAAATATAAGACGGCCCGGCCGGAAGCGCAGTACTTTGACACGGAAGAAAATCGAACTAGTTGAAGTGGTGGAACAGATGACAAAATTTAAGTGATCATCGAAAGGGGGGCATGTAGTCAGAAGGAAAGATAATATGGACAGAATGAGTGTTGGAAATGATGGCCGCTGTATAGGAAAATAAACATTGGCAGAAGATACGACGATAAAACTCGTGGGAAAAGAACTAAAATTCAGAAAGCTCAGAATCGGAATGAATGAAAGAGTTTGGGGAGAACCTACATCAAGCAGTTGACCGATATAGGATAATAATTATATATACATACATACATATATATATATATATATATATATATATATATATATATATATATATATATATATATATATATACATACGTGCATACGTTTCTTAAACATCCAAACAACGTTTCTTGTTTATTTTCTTGGAAACAGCACAATAATCGGTTTGAATTTAATTTCAACAATGGTCCGTATTGTCTTTTATTTTGGGGGGGTACTGTGAAAAGTTTAAAGTTTAGAATTATAGTCAATTTAAAGTTGACCGGATATTTCGAACATAATGACACACCGGTGTGTAATTCCGATGCAAATTGACCTTCAGGAAATGATAGTTGGCGTCCCTTGCGCATGTTTTTCGCAAATTAATCATTTAAATCTTCCGTCTCGAATAATATCGAATTTAATATAGTTTTTTGAATTTGGAAAATCGCAAATATCCCAGTACGTAATTCGTGCGATATCGATTTCTACACTTGAATAAATTCGTACGTAAAGGCTGCCAGAAATCTATTTATACGCATTTATACACACACACACACACACGTGACCACTTTAGCATATATTTGGTCCTCGATATTGTGTCGGGCATTAATAAAAATATATAATTAATATAATCTTCAAATAATAAAGGAAAAAAGACAATTACGTTTGTCCTTTAGAAATATTTTGCGAAGGACTCGTAAGTCTAAAATAAATAAAAACTTCCTATTCTTCATTATCGCTCGAACATCGTGACCGGCCCATTGTACGTTAATTTTTACCTAATAAATGGGATAGCATTTAGTAACTCAGTTGCTTGCGCATATCATATACGGAGTACGGTACCATATTCTTCTCCGTTATAATTAACAGTTATGTAATGATGAAAAATTGTGTGCTGCGACTTGAGATCGAACATACCTTGGTGACACAACCGAGAGTTCTAACAACTATGCCATCGGGGGTATATATATATACATATTATAAAACAAAATTACCGAAATGTATATATATATATATATATATATAATAAGCTTCCCAAATCTTTTTTTTATGGAACCAAAACATATGTTTCGTACAGAAGACAAATTATTCATCCAGGATACTTTCAACAACGATCTTTGCCATGACTTATCGAAAGTTAAATGGAACGAATTTACATCAAACCTTAAAATTCTTCAACTTAGCAAATGTGAACACATCGAACAATTGTTAGCCATGGCGCAATGAATAGATTATGTCGTATGAATAAAAGATGGCAGACTTCTTAAAATAATATTATATGGAGAATTACATAAAAGTAAACGCGTGCAAGCCAGACTACGCGACAGATATAAAATATAAAGATTACATACTTGATCCATTGAAGTTAGCCAAGTTAGAAAATTACTCTAGGAACAAAAGAGACTACACCCTGGAATGACTTTTGTCAAAAATACAGATACCAAAAATATAGAGTCGAAAATTGAAAGAATCAAGTACGATTAAATCTATTGGACTTAATTCACACTTCGAATTTTTTTTTTATATTCCCTGCATACCGACTCTAAGGTCATCAACGGAATGGGCAGTTATTCTAAGTTTCTCCGAATGAGTAAATTAGATGGAGCTGCTTGATGATATATTCTTAGTTGTTGCGAAACTTTAAGCCATAAGTGCATCTCGGCATTGATTTTTCTTTAGTATTCTGGACGGATTATCAGGAAGTCCAGTGGTGATTTAAATTTTTGCTAAATGCATTATGCATTTTTTTTGTACCGCTGCTTATGTAACGCTATCACCGCGGGGACATCCAGATCATTACGAATTTTATCGGTATGGCGCATCGGTTATTATTCTCAGTCTTCTTAATTGAAGCGGACTGTATTTTGTCAATGTTTGTATTTTATCAGCTGATTACTAAAAATTTTTATGTCGGATTTCCAAACAGAACCTACGATGATTTTTATGCAGAGTAACTTTGTTTACCAGATTGAGCTTAGGTTTTCTTCCCATTAGTGGATATAATTGCCTTAATGTAATAACTTTAATTTTTTTCCTGATATTAGTTCATGCAGATTCCACGTTAGTCGCCTATCGATTATTATTCCGAGGTATTTTACCGCTTGCACTTGCGATATTGTATAATTAACGTAATTTACTGGCGGACGTGTTTCTCGTTTAGTTGTAAATATGACGTGCGATGATTTATGATCATTAATCGTTATTTTCCATTTGAGGGTCCATTTCTGGAGTAAATAAACTCTTCATGAGGACCATCGTGGTAGTTAAACGCCATCTGCGAATGTAGCTTGCAACGTAAACATTGTGGTCGGCATGTTGTTATAAAGAAGTGGACTGAGGACAATGCCTCATGGTACTGAAGCTAAGATTGGTCGTTGGCTGGACATAAAGCCATTTATTTGAACTCGAAATAAGATCTATCACTTAAGTAAAATCTCGAAAGATGATATATTTTAACAGGAAAAATTTTTCCCCTTTTTGTATGACAAAAATGCTTCGGCTACATCAACTAATACTGCTGAACAATGCATTTTCTAAGACAGGCTAGATGCCGTCAACGATACTACGGCATGGATGAATGGCCAAATGTTTTGGTCTAAATCCGAACTGACGGTTTGGAACATATATATTCGTCATACTACGAAGGAACGACTGAATTATTGTTTTTTAATATTTTTCCAAATGTATTCAACAAACTTATTCGCTTATAGGACGAAACATTTGTAACTTGTCGTGCTAATGGACAAATACAATTATCGATTTTTTTCCAACTGTTCGGAAAGTATGAGAGTCGAAACATATAATTGTATATGTGTGTATAAACGAAAAATAATCGATTCAATTTCCTATTTTCTTGTTTCTTTTTCATGCAGACAACTAACGAGTATCGATATTATTACGTATATATTGTTTAAAAATATATATATATATATATAAATCAAAATATAAACATCGAAGCATAAATGATTGGGTTGAATGACGTCATTAGTACACGTAGTTCATTTTCTCGTTAATATATACTCTTTACTGAGAAAATTTAATTATAATTTCGACGGTATTTTCTTCTAGTTTTTAAATTTTGTTGTGTCTTTTGTTAAACTAGTCTCTTCTGTTCATTTACATACGGTTATTCTTTTTTCTAGTCTTTGTCATTGTTAAAAATTTTTCTAAAATGAAATCTTCAACTATGTGTCATTCTTCATTTTCTAACATTGAATTTTTCAGTTGGATTTGTTTTTTTTTTGACACGTGGGTTTTTCCAGACAGTACTGTACCTGATGGCACATCATTGATGGCACGAATCGATGTTAAGTATTCACCAATGTCCCAATTGTAGAGGTATTATACAACCGTTGTTTACATCAGATATGACGAAATTATTTCGGATTCGTCTGGCGAAGTGTTATTTTTTATTTGATTAAAAGGTTTTTGGAATAACCGTTGTAGCAATGAGGGTCATCGTCGTAACTAGTTTTATTGCAAATTTTTCATGAAAAAAGTTGAAGAATAAATGCTAAGAAACGGGCTACATTAATTTATTGATAGGTTGTTGACATTTCTGCTACATGGTCGCATTCGAACGATAATTGAATGATAAATTTTCCCGAATTGTTAACGATAATCAGTCGATTCGTTTCACTATAGAAAAAGAAAAAAATATCAATTGTACAATTTTTTTATAAAATATAAAGGAAATTGATGTATAATATTTATAGGGAATCAACGCAAAAACCGAAGAGATATAATTTTATGAAAAAGTTTTAATACATTATTAACGAAGGAACGGGAAAATAATCAGAAGGTGATAAGTTGTGATTATTGGAAAATCCTTTAGAAGACATACAAAGAATAGGTAGTTTCTATAACGGAAACCTTCCATTTGTTATAAATATAATAAGAACTTATCATACGCTGACTGATATATAGTTGTAAAACTTACTTGCCTGCTAGGAGGCTTCTGCGGATGTGAAGATTCCAAAGCAGGCAATTGAATTACGAAGAAGTACTTTCCAGCCAGTAACGAAGACAAGAATTTTGCAATTTATTTAAAAGATCCAAATGATTTGACGAAGCATTACCATAAAACACGGTAAAATATTCAAATACCGAACGAATAAAGGATTTATAAAATTGCAATTTATATGCATCTCAAGCAGCACGACTGAGCGCCTTAAGAAGACATATGCGTTTGAAAGCTTTTACATATCCATATTGTATATCCTATCCAAAATTATACCTAAATACCGATGTGAGAATACAAAATGTATATGGCTAGCGTAGGATAACAGCGTAATGTGGGATTTGGTTATTTATAAGAAAAAACTACAGAGGAGCATTTATTAATCGCGAGAGAAAGATCCAAATCAGCCAGTGCCATTTAAAAACAATATAAAAATTGTTTATTAAACTGACATCTTCAACATGAAAGTGGTGATCATACGACGAAGTCATCAGCGTACGATGATATATGAAAATTTGATGCCCGCCGAAGTTGGAATAATAGAAAAATGTATACATTAAAAAGAATCGGACTGAATACAGAACCTTGAGGAAGTCCGACATATTCGTGTTGAATTATAGATTCGGAGGAAGGATGCACGAAAAATAGTGTACGATTTTAGTGAACAGACTGCAGCAAACATAGGCGAAATCTAAAGGAATGCCAAAATCTGTTAATCTGTTGTATAAGATGGGAATATGTAAATTTTTAATAAAAACGATTTCATTCGGATATAGAAGAACTTAGGTTAGTATCTAGCCAAACAATTGCACACACCCGTCAGTTGAAATATCTAGGTGTCATCCTGGATTATCGACTGACTTTTCTACCACATGTAGAGTATATTCATAGGAAATATGATGGCGTCTACAATAAACTCAGACGCCGCCAACCTAACACTTTCGGTTTTATATGTAGGGAGAGAGTCATCCTGCATAAGGAACTGATTCTCTACAGGTATGGGCCCTCTCATATATGTCAATAAAAGGACCATCAACCTTGTTAACCGGTACCCAGAGGAAATTTCTTTGAACCACATTTGTTGCCAGTTTCATCTCTAACATTCTACCGGTTGCACTTATCACGGGTTCCTCAATTATCTCTGAATACAGCATGGTTGGGGATATTTCTTGTGTCAGGAATTTCCAGTTGCTGCTGGGTGTACACATCACTAGTTTAGGGAACAATCCCAATATTAAAATTTAAAAAAAAATATATTAACAACTCTCTTGGGATAGCTGTGAAACTGGAAGGAAGTCCTATATGTTTTTCTCGAAAGTTTCCGATCGAATGAAACTAAAAAATGTAATAACTTTTATAATGCACAGGTGATAAATTTGAATCCTATTTACATACATTCCATCTGACAGGTAACCCTGTGTGTATCTTGTATACCTCTAGTGCCGTGAATAACATTGAACATTTGTTATATTACTGCTCTTACTTTTCTTAAGTTCGTTCACAATGCAAAATTCAATGGTTAACAGTAAATCTAATTCCAAGAATCTCCTGCTGTATATGGAGTGTGCCATGTGTAAGAAGTTCAAAGCTGAATAATTTTTTTCTATGTAGCTTAATACTTAATTCAACCGTGAAACCTCAACAACTGTATGGTCTTTGATTCTCACTCACTTCCTACACATGCACTTCACACACACACACAGTATACACTACACACATGGAATAGTTTATTTATAATTTATCTATGATTTAAGTTTTCTTGTGTTTCCCGTTTGTGACCTTCTTTGTTAATATTGTTTTTGTAAATTATATGTTCTAATTTTTATTTATTCTTATTTCTTTTTTTAAATATTATTTTTCTTTTAAAAAGAAAAAAAAACGGTTGTTTATTGTTTATGAAGATTAGTATTTTGTTTTGTTTTATCAGAAGTTTTCTTTTATATATTTTTTTTATGTTTCTTTCAAATAGAACCTGTTAACTTTCTTAGTAATAAGTATATTTTAAGTTTACTGTTTCATTAATATTTTTCACGCACCTTCATGAACTCACCATAGCACACACACATGGTGATTGACGGGACCGTGTGGTTCATTTCGTCGCCACCCTAGATATTAAGTACATTGGGCAGAGGACTACCACACACACTTTATTACTCTTTTTTTTTTTACATTTCTTTTCTTTTGTTCACAAGTATACTATATTTCTTGTGCACATTTAGTTTTAAGTACTAGTCCTCTGCCATTCTATATTATTGCACCTAATTTTTTAAACAATACATGATTGGGGGGCAAAAAAAAACAAAACAAAGAAAAATAAAAACCACTTATAAATATCCGATAATAAATGAAGTTGTTGCGAAATCAAAAATTGCTAATGGAAATATATTATGGTTTTCAAGCTACCAAACTAATCTATTTTAATTATTCTTTCGAAGGTAAGCACGAGTCAAATGAAATCGGAAGGGGATGGTTATGAAAAAATTGATTGAAATTTTTTAATGAGAATTACAAGGAACTTAGTCTATTCGTCTAGAAAGTTGTCAGTCTAGAAGAAATTATTAAAACGGTTTGACACTATTGTGGTTACAGTGGAGGGGAAGTGATTTCGGATAGTATATGTGATATCGTCACAACCAGGAGATGATTCCTTGTTAAAAGTGATTCATAAGCTCGGGTAAGGTAATTTCATCCGATAATGTACTCTGTTTATTAATGTAAATGCGTGAATAAGGGTTGAATGAATAAGGAGATAGTTCGTGTAAGTTTGAAATATAATTGGGACGCAACTGTTTCTTCATACTAATCAAGATTATATGATTTAGATGTGTTATTCTTGGGGGATGTTCGGAGAATGATTGTGCCTTATTTCAAAAAAGTTTTATTATTGAATTTAAAAATTGCTTCCAAAATGCGCTTTTTGTCGATAACAGAAATAATAGCTACCCTCATTCTCGTAAGCGAAGTAATCTGAAATTAGTTTTTTTCTGCGGAAACGTTTAAAATACAAAATTTATTTTTGTAACAATGTTATACACGAAGAACCTCACCAAGTGGGTCCACAAAATTTGCTCACTCAAACCACGAATTAGCAAGTTATGGAATAACGAATCTAATAAATTTGTGAAGTTAAAGGTATTTATTTGAAAGAAATTTCAAGAAGGAAACATAAACACACATATATTAGCATACATACATAAATGTACGCGCGCAAAATTATATTCAGCCAATACGTATAATTTTATTTAATACTGAAAAGTTTTTATCACCGTTTTACAAAGTGCTAGTAAAAAATTTTAGCAACACCCAAAATGTGGTGTATAGTACATCAGAAGCAAATAATTTAAATTGTCGGACAGTGCATTCGTCTTGTAAGTTAAATTAATTTTTATTGCGTAATGTTATGTGGTCTGTGATAGGACATACTAATAGTATATGGTCAGCAGTTTCTACTGCGTCACATTCAAACTTGTCATCCTTACTTAAACGAAAGTGACATAGATAAGACCCAAATTTTCTAGACCCCGCTAATAATTGGATAATGCAGAAATCAAGAGTAATTTTAATTTTGTGTCTACATAATATATTGAGGATCAAACTGTGCGTGTGTCACCTATTATTACGTTCTTCCAATTTTTTTTGTCAAATTTCCGAGTACTGTCTTTTTATAACTTTCAGAGCGAACATATATTGAGTTCCGGTTTCACTGTGAGAATTTTGATCGAGTTTTGAGAATATGGTGTTTGTTTCTTCTAGTAAAGGCTCATTAATATATGGAGTCCAAGTTTTTAATGGCAAACCCTACCGAACATAGGAAAATCGATACTGGAAAAATAATTGAAGTGTCAAAAGGTAAATGATTACTACCTAGAGAATTATTAATAACACTCCAGGTATTATTTTAATTGATAAATTACCGGGGAAAAGTGTTGGATCCAAAGCTTTTGAGAATCCACTTAGCCACAGAACTATGGTATGACTTCCATCATTTATTAGTACCGAGTTAGAATGATCAATAATGTTTATAATATTATGGGCAGAGGGATTCTTCTTTCTTCTTTATGAGCCGCTTTTAATCCACTGCAGGGACTTTTCCTTTTGTTTCTATATATTTCTATCTGATGCATTGATCAACCAGTCTTTGTCTATATTTTTAATAACGACTTCCCACCGTGTACGTGGTCGACCCCTTTGTCTTTTATTCATTGGATGTCATTTAGTTGATCTAGCCACCCATCTGTTATCATCTGATCTAGCTATTTGTCCTGCCCATCGCCATTTGTTTCTTAAGATTTCTCGGGCATGAGTCTTTTACTTTAGTTCTCCTCTTTATTTCAGATATTTTTATTTCGTCTTGTAAAGTTATTCCCAACTAGGTCCGCTTAATTGCACTTTGTGTTTTATTTATTCGTTCTAAGGTGCCTTCAGTTATGCTTCATGTTGGCAGAGAGATTATATCACCATTATTATTTTTGTTATTAATATTACAGTTGTTATCATTAATATTATTGTTGTTACCGTTATTGTTATTATTATATTGCATCGTGTATACGTTTAAAAATAAGAAATGGATAGAATTTAATGTTAATATATATATTTTACTGTTGTATTTTCTATTTTCATTTTTTTACAACTTGTTCACTATAAAAGAGAGTTGCTAAATTGTCTGAAAAATGCGGTTGTTTATTTTAATGTTATAGATATCATTCGTGCAAGATAAAACGGTATGATAAACAAAAATGTTCGACGAAGGCTGTGCATTAAACGCGTGTAATATATACACGTATATATCAGCAACCGATGTTGCTTTGGAATGTACGTTATTTATGGCTCTTACCATACTAAACGGAAGGTTCAGTAAAAATATATACAACTAGAATGATATATAACCTAGCGGATATACCATTTTTTATTTATTTTTTCCGGATTAGCCGTTAACTTCTTGTGTCAAACATACACACACATATAAATACATTATATATATATATATATATATATATATATATATATATATATATGTGTGTATTGTAAGTATCCGAAGTATCATCATATTGCTGGTAAAATATATTATAATCGAAGGGCAACTTTCAACGTTGGTTACAAGTTCTTTCTTATTGAAAATGCTCGTGGCTTTTTGCTTTGAGAAACGTTGACTTTAAAAGGAAGTATAAAACCTTATCTACTCGGAAGTTGGTGATGTTATATATAAAATAATGATAACGCTAATGTCGACAATAATGATAATATAATCATAATTTCAATTTCGATTCATTTCAATATTACATTTCTACGTTGAAAAGAAAAGTGACCCAGAACACTTCCTTGCGGTGTCCGGATTAATGTATTAGTATCCATTATTTTTATAACGTATTTTCTATTGGTGAGATATGTTCTAAACCAATTTTATTATACTGATTTTCAAGTACTTTCTAACCAAAGAACAGTTTTTATCACAGATTATAATATAAATTCGAAATCATCAAAATGACGTCATATTTATTAATGTATTAGTATCCATTATTTTTATAATGTATTTTCTATTGGTGAGATATGTTCTAAAGAAATTTTATTATACTGATTTTCAAGTACTTTCTAACCAAAGAACAGTTTTTATCACAGATTATAATATAAATTCGAAATCATCAAAATGACGTCATATTTGAAATATATACTGTTGCTATCCGCGCATTACTAAAAAACTTTTAATTATGCACAAATACTACTCCACATCTTCTGCTTGGCTCATTCAGCTTGCAAACAATCATTCAATAGACTGGTGCAGGTATTTGAAGTATGAACACAACGTATAATTTAAAAATTAATTTTTAAATATTCCGCTACAACTGAATATATATATATAAATTTATAATTGTATATTTATATTTATATATATATATATATATATATATATATATATATATATATATATATATATATATATATATATATATATATCGGTATCCCCGCTGAAATTTTGAAAGCTGCGGGTGAACAAATTATACAAGCAATTTACCATATCCGTAATGCGGATTGATTCTCGGGAGAATGGCCTGAAGAGTGGTGTCAGGCGACTTATAATAGATAAGAAAAGATCACGTGAGTATTGTGAAAATTATCGAACTATCTCACTATTACCTCACATAAGCAAAGTAATGATCAAAATTATAATGCACGCTCAGGTTCCGCCAGAGCAGGCCGGTTTTACAAAAGGTAGAGGAACAAGAAAACGGATTCTCAATCGTAGACTACTCATTGAGAAAGCACGTGAATACAATGTCCCAGCTATACTATGTTTCATTGATTTCAAGAAAGCATTTGACTGCGCGTAATGGCCGAAAATGTGGAATTTTTAAATGCGTTTTCTCAAAGCGAGGTTACAATAATTTACAAACGCTCTACAGTTGGGCACGTGCAAACTATTTGCACAGTTCATTATAATCACATCATCGATAACCGTCCAAATTAAACTTTAAACGAAATGATAAACTGCGTCTGAAACACCAAATTGACAGATTTTTTTTAAAGAATAGCTACTGCCTGGCTATTACTCGAATTATAAATTACTTGGAGATAATTACAGAGTTTAGCGTTTATTATAAAGTTGTCGAGACGGTGGAGATAGTTTACATCCGGGATACTTGTTTTCAGCTGATTGCAACGATATTAAGTATATTTACGGCAGATTACAACAATATGATAGACCGTTAGTGGTGAACGGCAAAATTCACATATCGGCGGTGGTTGGACACTCTGTAGATACGAGTGCCTACTCAGCGTGTGACCAATATATATTTTGTTGACAGCTGTTTCCAATCGCCATGAACAGATTTTACCAATTTTTGAAGACCAAATTGTTAAATGCTTTTTGTCCGGATATGGAAGGACTGATTCCACGCGACTAGAATTTTCTGGCCATAATATTTTACGTCGTCTTCTCCTAGCGTTATCGGCAAGTAAATTTTGGGTAGGCGCTTCTGCCGCACGGTGTACTCATCGTGGCCTATTATCCCACGATAAATTGGAATCTAGACGAAAGTGATGCGGGTGTTACGTTCACATAGAACGCTGTGCAATATTTGGTCCACTATTGTTACAGTAATATTTCTCGTTTCAATGCACTGTAATGCCAAAGCTGACTCAGTCAGTATCACATATTGACCAGCAGGCAAATCTGCGATTCGTAGCAAGCACTGGAGCAAGGCTATCATCTCAGCCACTAGGACTGATGATATGATCGGTTGTTCGTAATATCTTTAAATTTTTAGACAATCAGGAGAAAAATATTTTGCTTCTCATGGATGAAATTCATATTAAACCTTATTTACATTATAAAGGCGGAAATATCGTAGGGTTTGCAAATAATAACTAATTAATCTGCACTTCTGCTTATGCATTTACTATATCGAGTATTACATCAATATTAAAACGCATTAAAGTTTGTATTATTAAGTTAGAAGATATTGGTTATAAGGTGCTCTGTGTAATTAGTGACAATAAGAGTTTAAATCGCAAAGCAAAGAGGAACTTTTCTTTGAAAAAAAGAACTGAACATGGTTTACGCTTGTCCATGCGATAATACGAGACCGATTTTCTTTTTATATAATTCTGTTCATTTAACAAAGTTTATACGCAACAACTGGTTAAATTCGCAACAGAATAAAACACTCATTCAGATTTTGAATCCGGTGGAATTAAAATTGGAAATTTGAATTTTTTAATATTATTGCATCACTTGCAACAAGATAGAAAAAACATGGATATTCATTATCATTAAAAGCGTTATTTCCAAGTAATTTAGAACGTCAAAATGTCAGTCTTGATTTGAACAATCTTTTAAGTTCTTTTAACTTTTGGAACAAATATAGTAAATTCTTTTAGACCGAACTAATTTTATAAATGTCATATTAACATGGTGGAAAATTATTTACGTGAAGACACCATATTAAAAGGGGGGACTAAAAATGACACTTTTCAGGGACCTATTTTATCCAATAATTTAAACGACTCAAAAATTTTTTTTTTTCGCAAAATGCTTAATTGGTTTGACGTACGGAAAGGTAATTTTCCTTATAAGTTAACATTCCAAACTCATCTCTTTCTCATACAATTCACGGATTTTTAGAAATCATTCAATACTGTTTCGACCTGCTTAAATGTATGTACATTTTGTTAAGGAAAATAACACCGATGTAGAAAATATAGACACTTATCAGGAGGTCATTACCACATTTCTCTTAGGCAGTTGTACGAATCTGAGAAAAAATCGAGAATACAATCACTTATCAACATCGAAAATATTTGGTAATATATCTATTAAATTTATTCCGAAACTTCGAGAATCTTTTCACGAAGAACAGAGATTATATGATAATTCATTTAATCCTGAAATAGTTCTTAATGAAGAAGACTTCGATGAGGCTCGAAATATAATATCCGCTATTGCTTATTTGACCGGTTACTGTTGTATTAAATGTCGAGTATGCGAACAAAATTTAGTAAACGATGAAGAAATGGTTATTGAAGAAACTTACAATTTGGAAACTAATATAAGCAAAGGTGGTTTACTATACCCTCGAGATAATGTCGTACGTGTAGTCTTAATTAGTTTTTTAATTTTCGATAAACTTATACAGCACCATGAATGTGATTTTTTAAAAATTCATTATAAAAAAGAATTTTTTACAAATTTAGTTTTTAAATAATTACCGGTATATGAATCTATGAATTACGAACTTAGTAATTGTAAAAATCATAAAAACGAAACTATTTTAAGAATGATTATAACAAGCGTAACAAATATTTGAATGAAAAATTATTGTACGAAATCGAACGAAACGTTGGGAAAAAATAAAAAACGCAAAAAAACAAAAATAGACGCATCGAAATTTCGTTCTCCATTTAAAAAACCCGAATGAGGTGCGTTGAGAGCTCAGTTCATGACTGACAGCCCCCGTTTAAACAGGAAACTGACCGCACAAAACGCGTTAAAATCCAGTTAACGCGTCTGATGTCTTATATGACTAATCTTGAATCGACAGAACAGCAGCGCTCAGACCTTGTTATTAAGTCGGTAATGCTACCGCAGCTAAGGCGGGAGCAGCACGGTAGGAAAAGAGGATTAGATTGTAACTCGACTATTTGTGACAATACGCGTCAAACGCGAATTGGGATGTTTACGTCTCCGCAATTTCCTTCATTCAAACAGACGATTTTAAAAAGATGCGACTTTTATCGTGACGATCTGTTTGTTTTTCCAACTTAAAAGCGACATTTTTTATTTCGGTATAGGAATACCAGCTAAAATTATCCCACATATGCGTTATATATTATTAAACGGAATGAAGATATAAGGTATTGGAATGAATAAAGTTACTTTTTTTATTGTTTCGAAACTTTGTCGAATGTAAAAAGTTTCTTTAAAGATCGAATTTTTTATAACGCATTTGGGACGCGTTATTTACGTGCAATGTGAATATGTATAACGAGAACGTTACTTCTTCCGGTCAAAGGGGATATAGGTGAAAATATCGTCAGAAGGAGTTACGGAATTTAATTTTCGTTCTAATTTTTAGAAAAAAAAATTCACGTTTCAATTTAACGCAAAATTTTTCTTTTTTTTTCGCGAACGACAATCGGAATTAGACGAATTACACAGACGGCTAGGCTAGTCGGTACGAATTGAGTTAAAATAAAGACAGCTTCGTTCCTCTGTTTATCGAAGTAAATAGAATTTACCTCGGGTAGACGTCAATTTACGATGGTTAGTACAAGTGCCGAACTAAGAAATATTAGTTTACAGACAGTAAACACAATTTTAAGAATTCGAGGCGAGAAAGTTTACCTAAGTTCAGGTATCGATTCATTTCGGAAGCTTATTTATTTTAATTCCCCTCCCATACACACACACACACACACACACATATACAGAGTGAAATAACAATCCAGGTTAAAACATCAATGGTTAGATGGTTATTATACTCTTTCTAACTTTTCAATCAATGTGCTTTTTACGGGTTTTTCTATTAATAACATCATTTTATTACTTTAATATATACAGTGCCGCACCCAAGATTTGTTTCTGGGGTGGACTCAAACATCCTCCCAAAATAAAAATATATTAAAAAATTCGTGATAAAAATGAATAAAATGTACACAGCCGAATGTGTAACAAAATTCGATAGGCGAAAAAACTATAAACGATCACGGATAACAGCGAAACAAGTAATAACAAACGCACTGGTCACGCGACCTGGATAAGATTTGAATACCGAACGGCTCAAACAAGAGAAAATTTTTTTCTTTGTGTTGCACAGTCAACTATATTTTCAATATCTTTATTAGCAGACAGAGTGTAACGAATATTTTCTAACAGTCCTTTTTGCAATCTAGCCTGTTTTGCACGCTCTTCAAGATCAGGTTCTGTTAGTGATAACTGTTTCAAATATTCTCTTTTGTTTCAACTATCATTTTAGCGGCGAAATTGCTTAAAGCTAATAAGTTATGCTGCTTCTTGATATGCATTTTATACTTTTCTAAAGCCCTCTGGGAAGCCCGGTAGCCGCTCGTAGGTGCGTCACTGTATATATTTATGATATGTACGTTTATGTGCGAATGTGTTTATACATGGTGAACCTGCTATTTTAAATTCCTATCGTTAAATTCACACGTCAATTTATTTATTTATTTTTATAAGCATTTTTAACATAGGATGACTTGACGGAATCACGAGTTAATCATTTAATATAATTTCAACAGTCTGTATTGAAACGATCATTTTAACGCACGTGAATAATTTTCCACGCAGTTAAATGACGTATGCAAACAATTATACGTGTTATCCAGTATATCTATCTATCTATCTATATATATATATATATATAGATGTAGATATATATATATAGATAGATAGATAGATATTGCGTGGGCTCTAATACTCGTCTAACGGACTTCTACACTCTACTTCTCTCTTCTTCTTTTTGTACTTTTTTCTTTTCTATTTCAGAAATAAACTATGACGCGCTGTTTATGAAGAAATAATTTATTATAAGAAAGTTAATTTAAAACAATATAAATTACACGCGCGATCGTTTTCGATGAGCGAATAACCTTTTTACGTTAACAAATATTGACTTTATCATGCGATATACTTTTACTTATAAAATCTATATTCGAATAATATATGTATAAATCAAACTAACCAGATTCATAATTTTTTTTTTTTTGTTTTAATTGTATAAAAATTGCAATCTGGCTTACATAGCCAATAAGCAATTTATCTATATGGGTCGTGACGTAACTCGCCGACCATCTTTCCTTTCGCTTGGCTCCCAATAACCGACATAACTAAAGGCTAACTCATCACTGACTTTTTCTTCAGTGTTGACCAACTGACTCTTTTCGACTAACTATTCACTGATCCTTCTTTCATTAAATTTTCCTGACGCCCTTTTTTTTTTGAAAACCTTTTATTATCAACTTCTCCAACATCTTCTGTCGCCTCTCGATCGATTGTACGCCGTCCGAGTAGAGCATGCGTAATTATCTTTTTCATTTATCTTGCGATCGTAGTTTCAGCTTAACTATTTCCGTTGTATAATAGCTCGCTCATCAGAAATCCGTTTTTTTACTATAATAATTATTATTATAACTACACGTACGTTCGTGATTAGTACGCTAGCAAGCGTCGAATTGAATATTTTATTTTAACTAAATAAATAATTATATATTTTTCATTATATCGATTAAATTAGATATTAGTCCTCATTTTCCAAATGAATCAGTTAAATTATCACGACGTGAACATACGAACATCATCGTAATATATATAATATGTGGATGCTTGATTAGAGGGGGCCAATGCTCGACAACGGGCTCAAATTTCCTGTTTTAAATATAGTGTACTACATAATATTTATTATATATGTATTAAGGTTATAATATATAGAATATTATACATGGGTATGTTATAAATAATGGAAATAAAGACTTTTGTATTGTATATATATATATATATATATATATATATATATATATATATATATATATATATATATATATATATATATATATGTATATATATCATGTCTATATAAATCTATATCCGTGTATATGTTTCTAATTTCCGAAATTTTGTTGTTGTCATAAACTAGCTGACCAGATGGATTTTTGATCGCAGATATGTGACAGTTTTTCTCTTATTTGATATTTTCCTGATCTGACTCCACAGTTTACCCATCGGTGTGTTTGAATTTATACACAGATGATAAAATTATTCCACGATTCTTTCTTACTTTGTGTTACAGTGCGCCTGGCTAGAGCCCTTGCTTTTTTGAATTGTAGAAGGTTTTCGTATGTGGGACATCGTTTAAACCGATTTAGTAATTTATTTTTGCTTTGTATGACTGATTTACAATTTTCGTTCCACCATGGGACATGTTTCTTTTTTGGTTTAGAGGGAGTTTTATGTATATATAAATCAGCTGAGGAGATAATTTTATTTGTTATCATGGCATTTATTTCATTTGTGTTCGTACTGATTTTTGTTTCTATTAAGTTAATAGAATTATTAAAGCTGTTCCAATCAGCTTTGCAGATTATCCACTTTGGGTATCTTTCACATTGTATTGGATGATGTATTAGACAATTTATAATTTGAGGAAAATGATCACTTCCATACAGGCTTTTACTAGTTTGCCACTGTACCCTGTGATTAATTGTAGAGCTGCAAAGTGTTAGGTCGATAGCCGAAGTTGAACCATTATAGATGTTGAGTCTGGTTGCTTCCCCGGTGTTTGATAAGCTTATATTCGGATCATTTAAAAGTTTTTTTATCATTTGATCTCTTTTATCTATCGTTTTAGATCCCCAGATTGTATTGTGGCTATTAAAATCGCCGGTTATTATATACGGTCTTGGTAGTTGTTTGGTTATTTCTTTTAGGTTCTTCAAGCTAACTTGATCTTTTTCATGTAGATAAATAGTGCATATCGTTATTGGCGTGTTTAATAAAAGTTTTATAGTAATCACTTAAAGGCTCGTAATTGTATTGCTTCAAATTTGATAGTATTATGCACGGCGATCAGTACACCGCCTTTTGTGTTACCCGCTAATAAGCAGTCTTTTCGATGTATATGTATTCTTTTATTTTTACATTGTGTTTACTATTTAATTTGGTTTCCTGTAGACATATTACTGCAGGCTCTAATTCTTGTATAAGTAGTTGTAGAAACGGTAATTTGGATAGAACGCTATTTAAATTCCAAGATACCGTATTTATCATGGCAGGTTAATTTTGTGGAGATTAATCTCGCTCCTCATTACTGTAGTCGAGGACCTGGCTCATCCACTTCCGAAGTGGATGTATATTGCAATTCTATAGCGGCGTTTAGTTTTTTGATGAGCCAAGTTAAAGATCTTTTAGCATCACTGTTTACTTGTGAGTGAATTTCTTCTAGCATGTGAATGATTCCTGGAAAATCACTAGTGAAAGATTTGATGTATGTAATTTTATCTTTTTCAAATTTGAAATTGTGTATTAAGTTTATAAAATCTGTTATGCTTATCGGACACACAGTTGGGTTCATTAAATGTAATGCTTCTAATCGTTCCTGAATATTATTTAATTCCTCATTGTGCAAGTTTAATTTAGGAGCTTCATTTTATATTTTGGGTTTTTTCTTTGTGTACCCTTTAGTTTTACATTCTACGCTTATAATATTATCTTTTTTTACTTCGGTAAAAGACGATGCTTGTCTTTTTAATAGTGATCTGTTTACAGATTGATCGAGTTCGAGATTTATATTCTGTTCTTCTTCTGCCATAGATGTGACTATACGTTCCGAGTTGTCTATATGTTCTGGTGATTCTTTATCAGTATTTGCTTTTGTTAAAATTTCTGATTCTGTATCTTTGATTTGTAGAGGGCTTTTTTTTACTGTGTGACCTGGTTTCTTACACAAAAAACATGTCATGTTTCTATCCGTCGTCAAAGAAATTCTATAGTCCTTGTCTTTGAAATTTATTACTAAAGAATCTGGTATGTATTGGTGGTCATTGAGAGTATAGAACCGTACGTCGGAAACTGCAGATATGTTGAAATATTGGCTGTATATGTCCTGCTTTAACAAACGACATCGGTGACGATAATTTTAATCCGATTTCTTCGGTGGGGTATAATGGGTGCAACATTGGAGATCGTCAGTTTACGGACCGGGCTAATAAGTGTACGAGTGTGTTTTTAATTGTTATTGCCCCGTGATTTGAAATAAAGTCGTCGGCTGTCTTAACAGAGTCGAAGTAAAAACATAATCTACTATTTGACATTCGGAATAAGAAAGTAATTTCTGATGGCGGCACTAATTTACTTAGCTCCACTAAGAATTCTTCATTGGAGAAATTTTCAATGAGTAGAAAAATGACGGCTTGTTCAGTTTTGTGCGTTATTTGCTTTTGGTGTTTTGACGATATCTGAATAACTAATATCTTTTGCAGGCTTGTTTTCAGTTACACTCAAAGTCGGATAAATCATCCTAGGGGGTGATTATTTCGTTCGATTTTACTTTCGATGATGAGCACGAGGGAGTGGGATTTTTAGTTTTATTAACAATTTGTACATTTTTTGGAATCGAAAGTTTTAACTCATCGTACAGTAATTAGTGTGGTGCAACTGGCCACGCTGATATTGTTAACTGTCGTGCGTAGTCGGTGTGCAATAATATGAGTAGGGTGATTAAATTACGAATTAAATTATATAATAATAATAATAACGCTGATAAGAGAGTTGGATTAAAAAATGAATTACCTTACGTAAACCGGTTCGTTTTATAGACATGCGAAACGAAAACCTTTTACCGATAACATGAATAGACGAAGCGGTTAAAAAGTAGAAGATATAATATAATATATAAACGGACGTTGACTCTTTTCCATTGGGAAATGAGCTAATAAAAACACGTCAGTTGTTATCAATGTCAATTGTGATCAAAAGATCGGTGTAATTATCATCACTTTTTATTGTGACAATATATTACATATACAAAACCACGTATTATTGGTCAAGATTAATCAAAATGACGTGTTAGAGAATAAAAACCATGTTTTCTGGTGGAAGTATTAAAACCAGTTTTTAGATGAAATCCAATATTAACTGTATTTAAGTTTGACTAAGAGGTATTATCATTCGTCACTAGCGCGTACATAAATTTTTTATTTTATTTTTTATGTTTATTTGATTTTTAAAGTCGATAATCAGGTTATAATTGTTTACGAGCTGATAAATAATTAGAATAACAGCTTCTTCCTGAAAATGATTGCACTTTGTTAAAAATTATAATCTTTTTCGCAGTCACGTAAACATCCACAGACGCCTTGTTTATTTCTACGTAAGTATTTACATAAACGTCGCAGTTGCACTGTTGCTAGTCGACTGTCGATTTCGATCTGAGGTCACAGCACATTTCATCATCGTATAACTTAATTATCACGTAGAAGACAGTCGCACTATTATTCCGTATGGTGTCTCGATTGTCTAGACAAATTGCTCTTCTATGTGACAGTTGCTAGTAAACTTAAAGTTTTATCGGTGAAATTATTATAACATTTGCTACCTTAAAGTGCTTATCTGAGATAACAAACTCGTTAACCTCAATAATTTTAACTGCGGTCGTCGAAAAAAAAATTCTTCCTAAAATATATCGGCGTAACACTTTTTTGATTTTTAAATTTTCGTTTTTTTAAGATTAAAATTTTTGTTTTCTTATAAATGGTCCTGTAATATGAATTATCGGGTAAAAAATATTGTAGGTTACTTAGTGACATAAATGAATAATAGAATACATGTTGACAAAATCTGTCTCATAAACACTTTAAGAATTTCAGTTGCCCGCAATCATTATTCCTAACAGTAATAGGTTAGGTTCCTTATACTATTAAAGATAAAGTTGAAATCTTTACAACTTCGATAATATGCATAAGCGAAATAATAATCTATCCTATTATCCTAATAAGTATATATACCTTTATCGATTAAATCTGAATACTTTCAACTACATCTAAACAGGTGTCACTAGAAAACAAAATGATTTAAACGCTGATGTTATATCGTCCAGTTTTATTGGAAATACTTTTCAATAATTTACATACTCGTTAAAAAGGAAAATTAGTAAATTTTCGAGAAAGATAGGTTTCTTTTATCATTAAAATCGTTATATCGTCCTTATTCTGTTCGGTTAACATAGCTTTTCTGATAATTGTACCGCTAAAATTAGAAAAAAAAAAAAATATGATGTAAACTTCATACATTAAGGTTGAGAAAGTTTAAATTCTGTCTTTGAACATTTAAAACTCGAACTGATTCTAATTTCAGGCGCCATAAGCACGCGTCCGAACTTATTTTAAAGTAAACTGTTTACCATTGCGGCTTCGTTAAATCATTTATGAATCGATGTGGTTGATGATTGCGTTATAGCTACGCTAATTTTATTTCATCGTATTGTACTATAGGCGTCGTGTTTAAATTAATGCGAACAAAATTATTCCGAACGAAACAATCGCCAGTAATTTCAATTTTACCAGAATAGTAGATGAGAATTCAAACACGTGTACTGCTCGCACGCAACTAACTTTATTCGATTAGTGAAAATTCGGTATAAATATATCCGCGTTCCTATTCCGGTTTTTGTAATTTACCCGGCTAAAACCGCCCTTATTAAGTTCTTAATTTTAAACGCGTCGGATTGTAGTATTTCGGATTCGCTAGAGTGCGCTTACTAGCTAGTTCCATCCTATTTACAAGCATGCACGCATGAATGTGTATGTAATTTATCGGAATATTCTCTAACCGATCTCAGTGGTGTTGTTTTCACGCATTTATCCGTTTAGAAAGGAAAAACTAATGCTGCAGATAATTTAACTTTATTTGTTATATCATTCTCTATTCTTAAGACTTAGTACTCGCTTAGACGAATTTCGAGGCAACACAAATGTAATGTACTTTTCTTAATCAGTCGTATCATCCATCTTAATTCGTCAGTAAAACGGTTTCTTTAATAAATGTGTTGTGTAACTATATTACATATGCACGATATATATATATATATATATATATGATCTATCTTTTATCCTATAGGGTGACCTAGAGAAGACGGACGGGTTTGTTGTCAAAAAGTACCCGACTAAAATTTTTAAATGATTTTTTTTTTTTTAAATGGGAAAATGACGGATTACAATCATTTGTGGAGCGAGATGACGTTCAGATGACCGCCATTTACAACAATACACATTCATTTAGGTCTTTACAAAATTTTTGAAGATTTTTTCGAGCATTAGTGGCCGAATTTTTGAAATTTCTTCAGATATCCGAATTTTCACGTCTTCCAGATCTCGTGGACGTTAAACGCGTCTCTTAAAGCACAAAAAAAAAAGTCGCCTAACTTTGAATTCTTTTCGAAACCCTCTTTATACTGTCGCGATCTATTCACGCCGAAAATTACGTTCCACAGAAAACTAGCGCCCTCCCCGTCGTTATAGGATGCCGTGACAACTGAAGCAATCTCTCGTTTTTATACTAAACGTGGAGTACAGCGGTTTGTGTTGTAGCAGTGTTATCGTAAAACAAAATCGTCCGTCTTCTCTGGGTCTATACCATAGCTATATCTATTATGTCACGACAAGCCTTTTTCCGTCTACTCCCGGATGAATGCTTTCTCCGACGTCTTTCAACTATTTCTATTTTGCGCATTCTTTAGTCTTTGCCGACCATCTTCTATTTTTTGACCACTGGCCACCTTGCAAGGCATTCGACCACCTATTGTCGTTTCTTCATGCCCCCATGATATATACATATATATATATATCTGCATAGGGAACGAAATAATGTTAGTTAATTTTCCCGAACACATCTATCGAATGAGAAAGATTACGAGAAAATAAAACGGCGAATGGATACTTACGGCAAACTAGCAAAGAACTAAATTACGACGAAATGTGAAATGTTCGTTTTAGAACAAATCCGGAACATCTTTCAGGTGCGAATTGTGGACACCGACTGAATTAGATTTAAGAATTTCTAAATGATCTACGATGACGGATTATATATCGCGGAAATATTTAATTAATTAATACCTTAAATGTTAGGCCATTTTGAACTAAAAAAAAATTAAAACGAGAAACCGTACGATGATAATGATGATGTATATATATATATATACACTTACATAATGTACATATATTATATATATATATATATATAACTATATTCTTCTTAAATGACCTTCGAAAGAACGCCTTTATAAAGTAATAATTTCTTTTTTAGTATTATAACGTGCAATTTTAATATTTAATTAAGAAAAAATAATGAATTAAAAAAAAAAAAAACGGAACTAGGGCGCAGAAAACGTTCGTTAAATTTCGGACAGAACACAAGTTCCCCGCGATGGGGAATAAAAACGCATGACGTCATCAATTTCGAAAAATTTATTTCAGAAGGCTCGTTAACTTTTCTTTTGTTCAATTCGTCGTTCTTTCCAAAATCCCTTTGTACTAACTGAACGCTCTAGATTCTTATATTCCTCGGAGAATACGCGGCCGAGGAACGCGTATGGATAAAATTCCAATAGAAAGACGGGAAGTTGTTCGTTTGTAAAATTATCCAGTTTTCCGACCGTAACGACTACCGCAGATTTCGTTCCTCATTATCGACATTTTCCGGAGTAACAAGTGAGAAACGATAAACACGATGACGATCGTACGGAAAAAGGCCGCGTTAATAAAAATAACGCAGAAGGAAAATAGTTCTTAGCTTAGGCGACGATGTTTATGCGAGATTCGAAATAGCTTAACCAGTAGCGTTATTAGTAAAAAAATGTGTCGACTAATTACGTATTAAATGGAGCAAACCGAATGATGAATTTTAGTAATTAACACGTAATGCGAACACTATTTGCAGAAAGAATTACTTATGAAGGAAAGTATCGAATCGAAAAAGAACGTTGGATATCGGATGATAGCGATAAAACTACAAGAAGAAATATAAAGGAAGTACTCATAATCGAGTCATAATGGCGTAAATAGTTAAATAAGAGCAGCCCGCAGGAAGACCGAGAATAAAAATTAATTAATAATATACGTTCCGAATATAGAAAGACTTATAAAGTTAAATTTAAAATTTCGAGCTAATATGGTGACGCAAGGTATCGTCGATGTTTGGTGACAATATTGCGCAGAGTTGTTCACAGATACACAGATAAGTGCGGAATATGAAACACAACGATAAACTTAAACCGGAGCTGATAATACTAAGAGAGGAAGTAGAAACAGTTTTAATCGAAAATTAAAACTGAGAAAGCCGTGTAGAACTGTAGAACCTGACCGTACTGCGATCGAAATTATCCACTCGATGGCAGATGTAATAAATAAATAAATAAACAGTATATTTTTACATTTAAAATAAGAAACAACAATTATATAAAACAAGATTCTTACCGTGTATATATGAATAATAATATAAATAAAAGGAACGAAGCTTAAAATAGACTGCAGACCACCACCAAAACCTGCATGAAATAAGTATTGAATAAAATGGAATACGAGATAATATCAGAGTAGAGCAATGAAGAGAAAAACAAATATATACATAAAATAAATTTAAACTTAAATAGTAACTATATAGCATCGGGAAATCATAATAATGTATTGAATTCTTTTATGTTTATATTTCTTATTAATTGGAGACTAGTGCGAGTGTAATCTCCTATATTGTTTATAAACGCGCTTAGGGTACAATCGTTAAAAAATTTTTTGGTTAATTTCAAAACTCTGCGCATACGAACTATTCTGACATAAAACGAAGCTATAAGAATGATTCTACAACATTTATTTTGCACGGTTTGCAATTTAGATAAGTTAGGGAGACTTGCGTAAGACCACACGGGACACGCATACAACATTATCGGTCTTAAGATACATTTGTAGATAATTAGCTTATTTGCGGTATTAACTTAGCCTTTTCTTAGTTAAAGATAGGATATAATTTAAAAAAAGAGGCACGAGTTTTATTAACGGCGTGTTCTATATGTTCAGAAAAGCTAAGACCTTTATCTAGAATAACACCGAGATATTTGATCTGATTCTTCCATCCTATGGGTGTGTTGTTAATCATTCGAGGAGTTAGAGAGTTAGGTCTTCTTTTTGATGTGGTCGTTGATATTATGCAGAAACTTCGCGTCCTAATTTGGAGAACGGGTTCGAAGGATTGATGTTATTATAATCCACAGAAAAGGATTAGCAATTACAGATTAATAGCATTAACGTTTCGTGCTAGTAAAATTATTGTCAGCAATATTTAATGGTAGGTTAAACTCATATTTGCTAAAAGAAATAATCAAATCGGTTTTATATCAGGGAACAAGAGAGCGGATAATTAATGTAAGGCGACAGAAAAGGCTTATGAATTCGACTTAAAGATGTACATATGTTTTATTGATTTTTACAAAGCGTTCGATTATGTTAAGTGAACGAAGTTTTGTGGGATATTACGTATTGAAGATAGCTCGTCCACTGTTCGTTAATGTCGTCGGAATTCAAAGTTGAGAGATAAGTGAGACAGGGGGGATGTCTGCTTTCACCGTTACTATTCAATAATACGTAATTCATTATGAGGCAAATAACTGCGATGATGGAATCTTAGTAGAAGGTGTAATTAATAGATATGCTGACGACGCTGCTATAGAGTGAGCAGTTCTAAATCAAAATTGGTAACCACCTTTACACAAAGATTGATGTCAATGTATATTCTCTGATTATCAATATAGATATATTTTCTCGAGATACACGATTTAACAATAAATTTCACTCAACATATCCATGATTATAAAAAAATCTTTACCGACGGTTCTAAATCTAATAAAAATTCCGGTTCAGTGGGTGCTGCCTTTGTCATTTGTAACAGTCCAAAAATTCAAACACCCTTCGGACGCTTCCGTTTTCACAGCCGAGTTAATGGCTATTGACAAAGCTTGTGATTATATACTTAATGAGCCTGGTGGTTCAGGCAAGTACGTTGTGTGTAGTAGTCTTAGTTAGCTCCTAGCTATACAGAAATGTCCATTCAGGTTTAATTCCCACCCCTTGATATTTGATATATCAGACAAATGTATAAGAATTATTCATCTAGGCGGTGTTTTAAAATTTTGTTGGATTCCTCGTTATTCCGGATTTAAACTTAATGAAGCGGCGGATGTTGTCGCTAAACGGGCTTCCTTGTCAGGTATCCCATTCCAAATTTATTCCATCATCAGATCTACGCTCTAAAATTCAGTCAAACTATCGCAATTCTTGGTACGAATATTGGAGATCCTCGAATAAAGGTAAATATTTTAGAATTGTTCAGTCGTATATCTTCCGGTATTTCCACGGTATGCTCGCATCCCAATATCTATCTCCTCTCATCAATTCCGCAGATTTGTTACCATAATTTGTAGATTACGCATGGATCATTTCCGTATAGTGTTAAATTTTCCAAATGGGGATAATCAGGGGCAATGTACTAGTCATATTTCCATAAATTCCCTGGATAAATCACCTTCTCCTTAATCGTCGGCAATTTAATGATAATAGACAAATATTTTTTAATAAACTGATATCTTTCGCTGTCTTCCTTCCATATTCCCTACATTATCTATTAAACTGTGAGTACAAGGTGTTATTTCTCATTTTTATTTTAAGGTGCAAAGTTAATATTTAAAATTATAATTTAGTATGTAATCCTTAAATTAGAATCTACTGGTCGCAAAGGTTTAGCTTGACCGAGGCTAAAAAAAAAATGAAAATAAATAAATAAATAAATAAATAAATAAATGCAGTAAGTACGATCTAAGTATAAACAAAACAAATATTATAGTAATTTATCGATGTGGAAATGGAAGTCACGCAGAAGTAGCTAATTGTGAAATTATCGTTAGTTGTGGATATTCATGGCGCGTAGTACAGTTATCAGACTAGCAAGAACTCGGAGAGATACAAGTCTTTCGAATAATACGAAACTGAATATCGTGAAATGATTAGTTTTTTCGATCGCAACATACGTCGAGGAAACCTGAGCACTAACAAAAACAGATCTCAGCAAAATAGACGATTTAGAAATGTGGACGTATAGAAGATTGTTAACAATTCCCTAAATGGATCGGATAATAAAGAGACTTATACTTAATAAACTAAATATACAGATGCGCCTCTCAAGGAAAATAAGAAAAAGGCTTTCTAAATTTTTAAGACATATTACAAATTCCATTGAACTCTAAATGACATTTGGGTAAATGAATGGACCAAGAGGAACACTGCGAATGCGGTCCGGGACGAACCTGCATGAAATTCTGCGAATGGCACACGATAGAACAGTGTGGAGAACTATTGTAAATGCTTCAGTGTACGTTGTTGCTGGACCGTTTGATTGTGTCAATATAATTGTCGAGGGATCGAATTTTTCATTATTGTATTAATATATTAAAGGCAGTATCAATGTACTCCGTATCGTGTTAAATGCTAGCCTATTTTATATTTTTGGACGACTCTTTAAAAGCGGTTCCTCGAATATCGAAATACGTCCTTTCGTTCGTCAATCCGTCGTACAACGTCTGCGGATTGTCCGGTATTTAGTCTACAGTTCGTTAGAATAAGTAATTTGCGTTTATATTTCTGTTTTTGTCGGACTGTCCATTCTAATTTTCATACTTCGAGAGGATTTATCGAGAATTAATTACAATTTAGATAGGAAAAAGAGAAGCGAAATATGGAAATAGGTTAACAGTTTTCGAAGATTCGTGTATATATATTTTTTTTTTTGGGAGGAGGGTTTAAATAATCTGAACATTAAACTGTTTTATTTTTTATCGAATTTAAAGTTGTAGTAATGTATACAGTTCATATCTAATATCAAAATGGAGCAGCGATCCCAATCGAAAAATACTGAGGATAATAGCCTGTGAACTCTGGTAAATAGAAAACGATAATTTGCATCCAGACCTTAAAGTATACTAAATGCGCGTGAAGTATTTCGGCTTAGCGGTAAAGGTTACTTGAACAGGTTCTGCATTCTAACCAGCTGGTGATTGATTTATTAGATCGTGTCAACGAACTTCGCAACTTAAACTATCGCTCTTTTCCCCACCGGTTTGAATGATCGAAGAGGTAACTCGGATTGTCATTGTTGAATGACATCTCCCATCCTATCACGACCCATATCCCATTTGCTTATTAGCTACATCATTCAGATTGCAATTCATATATAATAATAATAATAATAATAATAAAGTCTTTATTTCATTTAAATATATCAAAAAATACACGCATAAAATAATTAAAATTAATGATAATAACGAAAGCCCAAATTGAGCAAAGGCCTCTTTTTTTTTTTTTTTACTTCGAAGAAGAAACATATCAAACACCCATTTTCTTCCAATCATTCTATCTCTTGCTTTCTGCATCCAATTGATCCCAACATATTTAACAATGTGGTCTCTCCATCGTCTTTTTGGTCTTTGAATTTTCATTTTCCTATCCAGCGGAATCGATTCTATACATTTATTATATATATACTGTATATATATCTATATATATAATGAACAAAATGAAATACCTATTGCTAATTTTTTTTCTTTAAGAGTTTATCAGAAATTATTAACTTGTGTTTCTTCATTTCATATTTAGTCTTTATCGTACAGTTTGCGTACATTTTTAAAATTTTAGTCCAGCTATAGATATCGGTTAGTCAGAATTTTCTGTAACGTTAGAAGTAGCAGCCAATACGTTATCGTTTTGAAGTTCGACGAATCGTATATCCCTTTTATTACTTTGAATAAACGTTTTTCGAATTTTCCTTTTTTGCAAAAGTTCAATTTCCTTTGTAAGAATTCCTTAGATAAAAGTTAGTCGCTCGAAGTATTTTCTAAAAGCGTTTTATTATTATTATTATTATTATTATTATTATTATTATTATTATGGTTATCAGAATCTACGCGCGTGTGTTTGTAGGTAGACGTTTTATATATTCGTGAATAATCGCAAATAAAAAATAAAATAAAATAAAATAAACTAATAAGATACGAAGATGTATTTATATTTTGCTCTTTCTAATTTTATAAGAAGAAGCTTGTCTCACATTTTTACCTTTTATAGCACTACACGAATATCTCTATCACAGTCTTCTACGATCAAAATTACTTCGCTGATCAGTCGTCGGTGCTTTGTTCCTATGGAGATAAAGGCGTTCATATAAAAGTATTTAAACCCAAAGAAGGCACCGGGCTTATTGTCAGTTTTCTCTAAGCTGTTTGAAAAAATCTTACTCGGAAGAATAAATTCTATTCTTGCAGAAAAAAGAGTAATACCTGATTATCAGTTCGGTTTCAGGAAGCACCATAGCACATTGGAGCAAGCGCGTAGAATAGTTGATATCACGAACAGAAGCTTTGAAGAAAATAAATATTGTGCTGAAATTTTTCTGGACATCGTGAAAGCTTTCGACAAGGTTTGGCACACTGGACTGTTGTTCAAGCTAAAACACCAACTGCCTCACTCGTATTACCCCTGTTAATTGAGTCATATTTAACAGAAAGATATTTTCACGTTAACTGGTGATTATTCGTCAATATATCCCGTAATGTCAGGAGTTCCACAGGGAAGTGCGCTGGCTCCACTTTTGTATCAGATTTGTACGCACGATTTTCTACAGACTATACGATCACATCTATGTTTGCTGATGACACAGCTATTTTATCAACTCATCGTAATAACAATACAGCTACTAAACAGCTTCAAAATCATCCGTTACATGTGGAGAATTGGTTTAAATAATGGAGAATCGCAGTTAATGAATCAAAGTCCAAACATGTCCTGTTTACATTAAAAAAAGGAAATACTTCGCCGATCCAACTGAATGGTCACATAATTCCGAAGTCAGGCGTTGCGAAATATCTTGGATTACACCTCGACCAGCGGCTTACATTTAAGGATCATATTATTGCAAAACGGGAGCAATTGAGCATTACATACCGCAACATGCATTGGTTAATGAATAAAATATTGAATATATTGGAGAGTAGTGATTTTATAAATTATAAACCAAACAAAATATAACACAGTTTAATCACTCGTAGGTTTTTTATTGCGCAAAGCTTTTCGACAATTACGTCATTTTCAAGCATACACAATAAACATTACGTATGAATTACCAAAAATATTTATATAACGACAACATAAAATTTGATATATATATATTTCACTAGCCAGACGTAATTTCATTTTTAGATTTATTTAAAATGAATTTTATTTATAAAACAGATTTTGAAAAATAATTCTTCATCAAAATTGATGTATATCTCCAAACCTGGTTCAGGTTCCATTAAATGTTGAATATATTGGAGAGTAGTGATTTTATAAATTATAAACCAAACAAAATATAACACAGTTTAATCACTAGTAACTTTTTATTGCGCAAAGCTTTTCGACAATTACGTCATTTTCAAGCATACAAATGACGTAATTGTCGAAAAGCTAAAAAAACTTACTAGTGATTAAACTGTGTTATATTTTGTTTGGTTTATAATGAATAAAAAGTCACCATTAGCAATTGAAAATAAAGTATTACTATATAAAACAATCTTAGAACATGTATTGTTATACGGTATTCAAATCTGGGGAACAACAAGCAATTCAAACTTAAAATTTATACAAATATTCAAATCCAAAGTCTTGCGAGATATTTTAGCGGCACCTTGGTTTGTTCGCAATGATGACATACACAAGGACCTACGCATTTCAACTGTCAAAGAAGTAATTGCAGCCTTTGCGAGAAGACATTTTCATCGACTCAAAAACCACGTCAATCCGTTGGCAGTTGATTTCCCACAGAATAGCGTACGATTCAGATTGAAGCGACAGCCAGATTCAACTAGAATTCCGTCCGTAAATAATAATTTATAAAATTTAATATATTACAGTAAACAAGAATATATAAACATGGAATGGCAGCCATTGGGAAGCGTTCCATCATAATTTATATAGCAATGCTAGTTAATGTTCAAAAATGGATTGTATGCAAAAAAAAAATATTTGCAGCGTATTAAATTGAAAGAAAACTTAAAATTAATTCCTTTTCAGTTTTTTTTTCTTCTATTACCTTTCTGCTTTCTTTTCATTTTTTTGGCCCAACTTGCGCCAAATTCAAACTTTATGTAATTAAAGTTTAGATTGTGGAATGTAGTGATTTTTTATACTTGGTTACAAAAAAACAGTTAAAATCACTAAACTTTATTTATTAAGCAAAGCTTTTCGGCAACTACGTCATTATCAAGCTATATATAAATAAAATTAAATATATGAAAAAATAAAATATTAATTTAAATCTAAGTTCACAATTTTCTTTTAATTAGCGTATTTTAAATCTCAGATTGTAACAGAAGACAATTGGTCCGAATTCATTCAATACTCACGGGTAATGCGTGCCACTTTTAGAAAATATTCTAAAACAGCTCATCTCGATGTTTTAGAAATTTCGAATTCGATGCTCAATAGAGTCATCAAAACGGCACGCATGTCACATGTTCCATCAAAAATTACGCCTTGAGGGAAAGAGATTACGCCCGATAGTAAAGTTTAGACATAATCCCTCGTAATGTGCTGGTATAATTGAAACCACGGCTTATTGGAAACCGTATGTACCTCAAGCGAAATATTTTTCTTTTCTTTGTTCTGACTTGGTTAAAAATCAATCAGTAAAAATTGTTTAATCTTTGATAACATACCGGTCCAATTCCATTTATGTTCTCATAAGGAACACTTGATAAATTATAACACGTCAATTCATCTGACACATCGTTTCCAGTAGTACCACGATGAGAAGGGATCCGCTTAAAATTTACTCTGGATTCATGATTATAAAGCTGAATAACGCGATGTCACGCATCATATTCTAACTCGGACATTTCAAGTTCTGCGAATTTAGATAATTGCAATAGGATACTTAAAGAATCAGATACTACAACGTAGCGTCAAATATATATAATGTATATATATATATATATATATATATATATATATACGTAAATTTAAGAATTGCAAACAGAAATAACTTTCTGTATATACGACTCAAATATCCCTTTATACAATAATTCTCTCTTTAAATATATATCACGAAATTAAAGATAATACTAAAGACTATCAACTATTGTTTTTAGCGATCGTAAGATTACATATGTTTATTTTAAATGAAACATTAGTCGAATAAATTCAATCGCAAACTAAAAATCGCTGCTGATAGGTGAATTCGATAGTAATGACAAAGTAACATACTCAAATAAATAGAGATTTCCATCGAATACAGAACAAATGAAACGTTGTTGTGATCTATGCTGGTGCGCTGACTTGAAAAAAACTTTGGGCGGGAAAATAATATTTCTTTTTATGTTCCATAAACATAACTCATAAATAAAATTATTTTTTAAAATATAAAAAATCATATATATATATATATATATATATATATATATATATATATATATATATATATATATATATACAAATTGTTGATATATCGGGGAGTAGTGATTTTATGAATTATAAACGAAACAAAATCATAACACAGTTGAAATCACGATAAAAGTTTTAATTATCAAGAATACTCAGCAAATCTTACATGTAAATTACCTGAAATATTCAGATAACGATAACATTTTATATATTTTTATGTCTAACTTATGGTGCTGAAAGGATTATAACTCTTGAATAAGAACCATTGAAGGGGCAAAATACTTAATTAATAACCGTTGAAATAACTTTGAGAGGCGACTGCCTCCCTGCCAATCCAAAGTCGGCGCCTAGGGATCTACAGAATGCTATTCCTATAACTAATCACCTTATAGCTATTCGCTCTAACCTTTTCCTCGGAAATTTTTTTTACACAGTAAAAAGAAACAGGTAGTTCTATCTTGTCTCTACATTAGTCATACTCATTGACTCGTGGCTACATTATAAGTAAAACAGATTTACCAGACACGTATAATACTTCGAAACTTATTCCTTGAATGTCCACAAGACTCCATCATCTTCATCGTCGTTGTGTGTTTTCAGAGACGTCGTTACCATCATAAGCATTTAAAACACTATTTTTCGACATTCATTCCGATTCTGGGCCGTTTCCGTCAGTCGATGTGTCGTTGCTATCCTCGCTGTATGTAGAATGTAATCGATGTATGGAGTCGGTGGTATACTGACCTAAAAAAAAATTAGTTGACAAGAAGTTCTGTCCGATGATCCGATTAGAGTACAAGCGGTCCTTCAAATTCTCCTCCAAAATATAAATATGAACAATTCCATATAATTACTTTCGGCTGCTTCTGGTCGTAGCAGTAGTAACCCCAAAAAATGGCGAGTGACGAGCACCAAAAAGTAACCATTTTTTTTTTTATTATTAAATATTTTACCCATTTAAACTAGCCCAGTTTATAGTCATCTGCTAATTTTTATGGAAATTAAAAGTGGCATATGGCAACACCCAATAGTGTTCCCCCGTCGAAAATTAATTTACGTTACATATAGCTAAGGGTCGTGTAATGTTGACGTCTTCTTACTTCCCTGCTGTTATCTAACAGATTTATCGCCAGTGTGTTATCGTGACTCGTCAGCCTGCTTACATACCTTTGTATTTGATTTATGAATTCATTACTGATATAGATGATATTAAAGTGCCTGTGTAAAATGTTATTGGTTAACAACGTTGGGGAGACAATTAGTCTGATCGTCTTATTTTGAAACCTCTGTACTTTATTTACATGAATATCCTTATGAGACCATACATCCACACACGCTTCATGATAGCTTTATAAATCTATAATTTATTTTCAATGGTTAAGCCTGAATACTTGCCGAACATCCAGTGTAATCGCTACAGTGTCGTGTCTAATTGTTTACGTTATGTATTAATATGCTTAGCACAAGTAATTTTTTGCCTAGATGTATACCGAAATATTTTATCTGGTCCTGTTCAGGAATCGTTCCTCCGTTAATTTTTGTAGGAGGACGGACTATGTTCCTTAACGTAAACGTGATCTGAGCGTATTTGGTTTTGTTCACACTAACACGCCACGTTTTAGCCAAATTTCAATTTCAGTCCGAGCAATTTTGAATTAAGACCTTAGTATTTTATTTATCGCTATAAGTGCCGTGTCGTCAGAAAACATAGCAGTGCTGACGTCTCGCCAAATCAGCAGTAAACAATATGTAAAGTACCGGACCCAATAAACTATCTTGCGGTACACCAGCAGATATGAAATAAATATCAGAGCGCATCATTAAATTTTACATTGGATTTTAGAAGAAGATACAAAAGATGAAGACTGACTTTCTATAATTTATATAAAAGATCTGGATGCCAGTATTTTACTGACTGTCTGTTTCACATCACGCGCGTTTCCTCGGCTTCGAGCATATTTTGAATAATTTGCACTATTCGGCGTATCTGTTCTATGGTCGAATATTTTTTCGAATACAAACTTAAATTCGGGAACAGAATTTACAAGGATAGGGTAGAATCTTTTCAGGGTCAGTTAGATTTCGAAATTTGTTTCTTAAGCATCGATAGGGAGGAATTTAAAAAGGATTCGTTTATTTCTCGAATTTCGAGGGAATCTACGACGTAATTATTTGTAGAGACGTGTAGGATTTGAAAGTTAGAAGTAGGATCAAATGAGTGTGAATTATGAGTAAGTTGGTCAGAAAAATTAAAACATATCAGTTCTTTACTTTTCCATAACACAGTATGTTAAATCTGAAATTCCCACTAATTTCTCCTATATATAAACGTGTATTATAATTATACTTTTTAAGAATATTTCTAATTTTATAACTAATATTACCGAAAAAAGGTAATATCGAAAAAGTGTGCTTCTGAGACATGTGGTTATTTTTCTCGGATATTAGATTACTAATTACATTTTTGTTTGAGAGCTGCGATGCGCTTGATAAGGTTTTGTTTTTAGAATAATTTCCTAGACCGAGGGGGATCGATTTTAAACGACGAATTAGAGAGTAGAATACATTTCTTTTTTTTGTGAAATTGGACGATGAGAGTCCGGTGGAATGATATAGTCTGTATAAGTATACGAAAAATATTAGAATTACCGAAATTATTGGTTAAAATGAGAAATAAATGCAAAGAAATTAAGAATGTTATCGATGAAGCGTTCTATAGAAAGTTGAATATTGGTATTCTTTTACCTAATCGTAGTATTGAGAAATCTCTGCAGTTGTATGTTGAAACCTTTCCAACAACAAATGATATCGTCAAGACGACGGTAGTTAATATACGAATAGTGTTGAAAATTCCGAAGGGTGGATTGAAATAATTTTTCTTCAAAATCATTCGTACAAATTTAAAATAGGTGTGGTGACGGAGGAGAACTCATTGGAAGACTGTTTATAAAATTGATTAAACACTACAGAAATACTTTTTCATAAACATAACTTTATTAATACGGCTATCTATATATATTTGGAAAAAATAGTTTTGATAAAATTTGACCCTTAATTTTGGATATTTGCGCTATAGTAAACATTGAATACCGTCGTAAATTGTTTGAAGGACAATTTGTTTTCTTCACGTAGGAAATACGGATGACGAATTGTGTGTATTAATAAGTATTCGTGATTATTTATTTATTTTTATTAAGAAGACAGTTTATTAATTTCATGCATGATAATGGTTAAATACCAACGATGACAATGCTTACTGTATGACTTATTGTTCCGTATGATTCGATTAATTTTATTGCAAGAATTCTTTGAAATATTTGCAACATTTTCTGATATCGTTTAATGTTAAACAGTTACGGGAAGTACAGGAGAAAAATTTACGTCATCATCTAAGTGATCATTAGCGTCCAGCGGAACGATTAAAGAGTCGACGAATGTGTAAATATATCAACTTTGGACTGCATGTTGTTATCGTTATTAGGTAGCCTCCTTTTTTTCCACATACCTGGCTTATAATAATAATAATGACTTTTCATTCGTTCTTACCGTCACTGCTACTGCTTCTGCGGTGAAAGTTTTAACTTTAATATCCGTTTGGTAAATCCTTTTTATTATCTGCGCGATAAAGACGGTACACCGGACCTCCTAAATCGGATAGATATAATCTCAAACGAACCGCATAAAATGATTTTAACGTTTAGTATCGATGGTTGGAACGAGATTACATTCGGTATCAAAATCACCCTTCCTATAACACTCTTTTTTCCGTTACACATTGTGGTTTTATATTATAGGCCGGTATAAATATAAACAATTCCGAAATATGGGGTGCTCACAAGGCAGTATATACGTTTTTATCCACTTTGACCAAGTCATAAAGCTTCATTACGAAAACTACGTGCATATATATGCCGATGACTTCACTTTTACGATATCCGAAGCTTCTAAATAGAATTGGATATTTCGGCTAGCAACATCTTAAAAAAAAGCAACTAAATACTGGCTGACAGTGTTAAGTTATCTTTTTTTATTAGATGAACGCATGTTTTATTTCTAGCTATCGATAGATGGTTTGAGTTAGCGGTAATTACATGAAACATTCAGCTATTCAATGATAGACACAGTTATGATGTCGAACTAATTAGCTAGATCGAACACGGTGTTACTGTACAGTGTATCTATATGTGTCTTTTTGCTGTGTCTTTTATAACGTTTTCCACGTATCGAGTTTTTGTATATTGGTGAAATCATTGCTCACGAACCAAGGTGCGTTTGTTATTGTTCTCAGGATTTTATTTTTTGGAACCCTTATATTATGCGAATATCGCTTTTAGTACTGCAACCCCGAAGTTAACATCCGTAAATCCAAGCGAGTGCGAGAATTTATTTATATATTAATAATTTATTTTGGAGCTATAATTTTGATTTCTTGCCTATTAACCAGTAAACTTTCTTTAACTTTAGGTCTATATCGAAGTGTATAAATACTTTTCAATACTTCCTTAGCAGGGACTTTTTTTTTGTTATTTATACATATGCTTACGGGTGTTACTAATTTATTTGTTTTTAATTCTCCATTTCTGTAGCCAGCTTTTAATCTGGTCTACTGCCGTTTGCAATGTGCGAAATGCGAGAACAATGATTTTAGCATAATACGACTTTATCATCTGCAAAAGTTGTCACAAAGCAGTTATCTGTTATTGGTAAGTCGGCTATATAAATGAGGTACGGCATTAATACACTTAAATAATCTGACACCGATAGCGTATATTTCTGAATTTGCATTATTTAACTTGGAAATGCCTTTTATCTAAATAGGTCGCGAAATGTTTATAGTAATAATACGGAAGATTAATTTTGATTTTATGAAGCAATCCCTTGTGCTAAACTCTGTTAAAAGCCTGGCTCACACCCATAAATACGGAGTCACAAACCTTTTCTCCTCCAAGTTCAGATTCCATTTTTTTTTTTGTCAACTTTGTCAACTTGCTCAGTTGTTGAATGCTTTGCTCTGAATTCGTATCGAAATTACAAAATAATTCCCTTTATTTCAACTACAAGAAGCATTCTTTTTAGTAGCAGTTTTTTTCGATATAACCGGTAATAATGATATTGGTCTACAGGAAGTCTTGTTAGCGGGTGTTTTCCCTGGCTTCTGTATCCTTATAATCAGTGAAAACGTAAGCTGCAGAGGGAAGTAGGTCAGTCTAATTATAGCAGTAAGTTCGTGCTAGCAATCATTTAGCAATTTAGAGATGATAAGGTCATAGCTTTAATAATTGCGTTGATTTCGCCAGGACTAGTTGGCTTAATTGCTCGATATACATCTGTATTACAATTAAGTGAGATTAGATTTTCATTTTTCGAGTGAAGCTGAAACATATTATTAAGGTATAACCCAACTATGTGTGCCCAGTTGCCATCATTTTTCTGGACTCGGTGAATGTGTGCTGTGTCGTCGTTTTGAAGTATGTTTTTGAATTCTTGAAGGAATTTGTTTAAAATGTTTTCTATAGTATTAACAGCGTTATCACACTATTAGAGTGACTGTTGGTATATATTTTTGGTTTGCTCGTGATATCTGCATATGCGTTTGTAGGGATTTTTATTTCCATATTTGTTTGGTTTTGTTTAATGTACGATTGTTCATCATTAGTATTATTTAATTGAGAATGTTCATTTGGAACCGGTGTCTTTCCAGCATTGGGATTCAGATTTTTTTTATTTGTTGTAGTAGTTGGAGTTTTGTTTCTCTTTTTTAATAATTCTTGATATATCGTGCAGCTCTTGCAATTTAATATACGATTACACGGGGGAGGTACAAACTGCTTCTGTGTTTCCGTCTTTATTATAGTTTACAGTTTTATAACTTTAACCATATTTCACACATCTGTACGACCGACTACAATATGTTTTGGTGTGTCCATATAGTTGACATCTTACACACTGGACTATATTGTGCCTTTCTTCCTCGGCGGTTCGAATTTAACCTTAGTACTTAATATATATTGAATATTGTATATGCCCCATTATTTGAACTGGGTTCCACAGAAAAAAGAAAAAGGAAAAAAAGGGGTAGTGGATGTTCTGTGTCTAATGTAATGATATTTTTCACAGTGCGGCTTATTTATTTGGGAGCTTCAATAATATCGTTTGTTTGTATAGAGGGGTGTAATGTTCCTTAGTACCAGTTTAAAAACTCGTTCTTGCCTCTACTGATAAGTATGATATATTGCACTTTCCTCTTTCAATGTTTTAATAACGCCTCTATATTTGTCTATATTATCAGTTGCCGTTTTCAATTATCCTTTTCCATCAGTACTGTTAAAAGTAAATATTTTTTTGATTTTTTCTAAAAATTCCCGGATCACCTTCTTTTCCATAGGATCCCACGTCGATAAAAGTGAATTTACAATTTGCATCGACAACAGCCAAAAGCACTACCGAGAAAAATCCTTTTGTAGTTGTAGTAAAGAGAGGAGGAATTGTTTGGGCACACTTACTTACCTCAACGTAATAGCCATTTTTTTGTCGAGTGTTACAGGATACTGATTTCTATTGTACTATTCTTTGTAGATATCTTTGTTGTTCAATTCCAACACCTTGTCAAATTGCTCAACAGAAATACGAAAGAATTACGAGAATTTTGATCATCTTCGCGCAGATGATTTTTTATCAACTTTCGATATAACCCTTCTTCAGTTTTCATTACGAATATAGGTTGCACTTTGTTCCTCTTCATGCCATACACGTGGAGTTTCGTCTTCCATTTCCTCAGTCAAAAGATGTCCAGTCATTTTTCTTTTACGTCGACTCAACACTAAACTCATTATTGACAACTACACAGGTACACAAATGACGACCACGAGTGAGAAGCACCGAAAAATATGCGTACTGTGATCGTACGGTACGACAAAACGTTCCGAGAAAAATGGTCACCAACGATTAGGTTCACTTAATCGCCGATTAACCCGAAGAGAACATATAAGGCGAGAAATATTGAACCTATAAACATGTGTTAGCTACTGGGTAGATCATTGTTCGACTTATCTTTGAGATCGAAACTGTTTCTGCGTAATGCTGTTAATATTAGGCATATTCCTTTGAAGTACAGAACATGAAGGTGATGTAGAGACGGAAGTCAAAAATGCTACAATAGGTCGTTGTACACCATTAAATATTCCCTAACCAGTTCAATTGACTCGAAAGATAATTAGAAGTGTAATTTTTTTATAAATTCATTTTTTAACGTAGGCGAACTCAACGCACTTATAGTTTATGACCCCCGTCGTATATACGCGTTTGATATAATCAAGTATTCTCGTGATAAAGAGATAACTTCCAGTTAAAATATTTAATATCATTCTTGTTAGCAACAAGTGTAATTTTCATATTTTATAAGTGCGTTGATTTTTTTTCAACCAACCACTTTTAAGTTTCATTTTTACTTAGCACGTTCGCACATTTAAATATATATGCACGTGTGTATATATATATATATTTATAAGTATTGTGTTTCTTTTTTAAAAATGGATAGATTTAAAATTGGGTTAGTAATAAATGATGCGCGCCGTGAAAATGAAATACATAATTATGTAAATTTGACACGTAGGTATAATGTGATGTATTTAAAAAATCGAAATAAATTCGTTACAACGAGGATAAGTAGAAAAAGTAAATAACGATAATTAAAACTAAATAAATTACCGGTGGAAGACGATTAATTTCAAACGCAGAAAGGAAAAGATCCATTTTAATTACGGAAATCAATTAATTTAATAAAAACTAGGTCGTTACATTGAAATACGTGCGGTGCATCTCAATAGTTTGAACATCATTTCCTCTATAATACAGTACGGATGATGAAAATCGACATTTTGATTTCGACGAATAAGTGTAACCGTTTTAATGGAAATGAAATAAATTTAATAAAGCGTTTGAAAATGTGAAAAATTCAATTCAGTTATTTTACAAAAACAAAAAGCAAGTTTCGACTATAATGTGACGCTTTGACGTTTAAACCTTCAAAAACAAAATTTTTCCGTACTAGGAGAAAACGGTCCATTCATCGACAAACATACACAACACACACACGCGCATATATATATATATATATATATATGTATATATATGTACACGCTGAATAAATAGTTTTAGAGGCGATGCGGAATTTTATGAAAAAGACCGATAGTTCACGAGGGATTGAACACAGAGATCATATATATGTATATACACGACAGAGCCCAATGATGGTAATAGCCCCTTGTGGACGGAGTTCAGTTTGCGAGTAAAGGCATGTTCTTATATATTTATTTATCACGATATTTTACCAGCCCGTACGTAAACGCACGTCTAAATATATAGATTGACTGGAAAATAACGAGGTCGCGTTAAGAGAAAATACTTTTTAATTTTCTACAGCACTTCCTAATTTATCCGTGGACTAATAAGTGAATAGTAGCTAAAACTAATTAAACTAACTTCTAGAAAGATTGACGCTTCATTGAACGTTCAGTAAAATTTGGAAGAAAATAAATGGCAGAAGATCCTATTATAAATTTAAATTGATAAGTCTATATTAATACAATCATCCTCTCTATTGCGATATATATATAATATATATATACACTCCGAATAAGTATGATCTGTATACTTGAAGATCTTTCAAGTGTATTTCACACATACTCGAATCATGACGTGTTTCAGTAATGTATTGTATTTTGGCTGCACATACATACATATATATACATATATATATATATTTATATATACAAAAGTGCGTGGACACGATCACCAAAATATTCATGAGAAGTCAGTGGATCAATATAAACGGTCAACTGAAATCGGATATAACGGCGAGCTAACACTGAGGAGGCTGTAATTTAAAAAAAAAATAAAAATAGTCACGACGTCCCTTAAGGCAGGATTATGGTTGAAATGATGATTATTATGACCACTTACAAACGAACGTCAATCGGCTGTTTCAACGTATATCATAAAGAACGACATCAGTTATGCCTTGAGTGACTTCCAAGACGGGACCCACGAGTTGAGGGTAGAAAAAAAAACCACGACCATATTACATTCACGACCCGAATGGAAATCAAGACTTGATGGTGTTTTTCCACAAAAACCCGTTACCTCGGAATGTACTTAAATCGACAGATACATTGGATTAATAATCAGAATAATTAACTCAAATTCTGATTTAATCAAATTTATCGCCTCTTGGATAGAAACACCACACTATTTAAACTATCATCGTATAACATCGTGATCCGACCTGTCTGAACGTACAACTTATCATCGCAGGCTCTACTTTGCTTCGGATTAAAATATAAAATTTGTAAAACGCTTCCAATTGAAATTTTCCAAATCATAGATTAATCGGTACATTTGTTAACGATAATATCTATCATTACCCGAATGTATTAAATATTAATATTATAATTCGGTAATATCGCGCTGACGTCAATTAGACTCGAAAAACATAATAACCCATTAGTCCTTAATTTATTAGATAACAAGGAGAAGGTTAAGTGACTAAATCGACTGATGTCCTCAGTAGGTTTTAGCGGTGACGCGTATTGGACGCCTAGACCAGATTGTACTTATAATAATAATAATAATACTAAAAAACAGAGACAAGAAAACCACGGAATTAGACGTGGTTTCGATAGCGGGTTCGCGGAATGGAAAATAACTCGAATAAGATTTAGCGAGATTTTATCGGTTGTCTTTCGTTAGGAGTTACGTTGATACAGAAAAGTTTAAATTCGCCAAAATCTTTGTTTAAGTTCCAGCGAACTTTTAGCGAACCCTTTTTCGGTTTACTTCGACCGAGCTTTTATCTAAAGATAGTGCGCAGTAACAGTAAACAAATCGTCGTCTGCGATGTCGTATTAACGAGTGGCGTACAAGACTAGATGCCATACTAAAGGTCTTACGACGTGGTAACTGTCAGCATTAATCCGAACGTAAAAGGTTAAGTTCTGATAATTTTCCACATCACTTTGTAAAACTGGTCGTAATCGTAGGAAAAACCCGTTGACACGATTTTATTACGAGACTATAAGAGCAAATTATTAGAGTACCATATCTCGTCGTGCGGAGGCAAATTTTCCCTATCCCTACGTGGTAGATCATTTATAGCGGTTCTATCGTCGCGGTAGCTAATTTCATTAAATATATTTAAGTAGTCTATGTAGAGAATAATCCTAATTCATAAACAATTTCAGTAGTAGCTAATAATAATACCGATAGGTTTGTAATAAAGATGATTAATTTCTCCGAGATGATTAATGAGTTTTGTTATGCCAATAATCAATTCGTTCTTATGAAGAATATAATTTTACCACTTTGCTACTATCGTGAAATATTTGAAATTATTTCGATTATTTATTATCTATAAAATTAGTACTTAAACATCATTTTAAATCAAAACCGTAATGCGCAATAGAAAAAATACGAACACGCAAAAATTTTATATATATATATATATATATATAAGGAATAATGGATGGAAAACAAGCAATGGGAAGAGTTAGAAAACAGTATATGTAACGGCTAATAGAAGACAATATATCATCATCATGTAGTCGTCAGTCCTAAGAAACGTGACCGATCGTATTAGTTTTTCGTTTTATTATTTTTTTCCATCTCCCTTGGCCAATTTTTTTCTAACATCTCTTCATTTGTTAATTTATCGGTCCATCTTATTTTCAGCATTCACCTGTAGCACCATATTTCGAAGGCTTCTATGGTTTTTTTTCTCTACCTTACTAATCGTCCATGTTTCACATCCGTACAATGCTGCATTCCAAACAAATAGGGTTAAAAAAAATTTCCTCAAATTTGTACTTACACCCTTGTTGGTTAAAATACTTTTCCGATCGTAAAAAACATTGCTTTGCTCGATTGATCCGTTTTTTAATGTCCTCTCTACACCTGACATCTCTGGTGATTTTACTACCCCAGTAATGAAATTCATTCACTTCTTGTATTTTATTCTTTCGACTGTTATTTTTATCGCATAACATAATTTTTGTTTTTTTTTTTATTTATTTGCATTCCATATTTCTTAATACATCTTCCATTACTTTTAATGTTTCCTTCAATTGATTTTGATTTTCTGCTAGAACAGTTATTCGGCAAATTGTAATGTGCATATTATTTCACCTTGTACTTTACACAATTTTTCTTTGTGTTTTTCTTTAATTGTATATATATATATATAAAACTGTGCTGTCTGTCTGTGATTTGAGAATATTTTCATTATAATCATTGCATTGCGCTATTTTTCTAGCACACAAATTTTCTTGTTTTAAAATCGTCCATGTTTCTGCTCCGTATAGCGCCACACTCCAGATGAAACTCTTTATAAACAGCTTTCTGACATTAATTGATAGGTTTTTGTTATACCAAAAAAAGCTTTTTTTCGTAAAAGCATTTTTTACAAGCGATATTCTTCTCCTTATATCCTTGATGCCATCGGATAATGTTATTCAAATATGTAAATTCCGTCATTTGGTTTATTCTATGGTTATTCAACAGAATGTTGTCTGAAGATCGCTGTATTTCGGTCGATATCGGAAGAAAGAAGTGCCGTGTCATCGGCGAATATGGCTACCAGAAGATTATTAGTCAGAGGATAATCGGCTTTGTAAATTGAATGCAACGTGGATTCAATCACTGAGCCTTGAGCACCACGCGCAGAGACGGGATACAACTCGAGGAACGCGTGAGCATAGCGTACATGAAAATATCTTTCACTAATATAGGATTCTAACAAAAGGTAAAAAGATCTGTGCGAAGTAGTAATTTAAAGTACAACAAGCCAACATGCCAGACTTTATCAAATTCCCGTTGAACATTGAGAAACAGTGATTTACGGGTCTTTTTAGTTTTCAATGAATTCTCTATGATGCTAATGCAGCTTATCAATTGTGAAGTGCTATTATAAAAATCGGGACTGGTGATCCGGTATGATTTAATCGAACGGATATACGGGAGTAACCTATTTAGAATTAACTTCTTCAGAATCAGCTGGTGAAATCTGCTGATTGCCAAGATATACTCGATACCTACTGTCTGTATGCCTTAAAGTATAAAGAACATGGAGACTGATTTTGCATTGTTTAGTTTTATCTTCCAGTCCCAGGTCTATTTTCTAACCAGATTTAGATGCTGTTAAATTTTACTATTTGCTTCGCTGAGATCAGAACTGACAGCTAATATTGCGGTGTCGTCTGCGAATGTTGCCGTTGTTACGTTATCAGACGTTGATAGATCGCGCATGTATAGGACGTACAGGAATCATACGATGAAAAACTTTTATTGCCATAATATGGAATTGGTAGTCAAGCACTCTAGCAAACTAATTTATTAGCTAAAAGTCTTTTATTGCCTTAATATGGGATTGGTAGTCAAGCACTCTAGCAAATTAATTTATTAGCTAATTACATTCTTAACGATCGTTTTATATTTCCTGACACGGATATAAAAGATACCTATAAATATATGTGTATACACACACACAAATGAACATACATATGTTACACAGCTAAAAATATCGCTCCGCGAAGAATATTTTTATATTTCGTCGTTGGATATAAATGATGGGTATATAGCGAGTATCCTGCCTATAAATTAATTTGATTTAAAAAAGTACTAATTAGGAATTTTTATATGATAATTAATCCTTTCTGTCACGTATAATTTTATTTTTTCAGAAAATTATATCATTTTATGCCAACCAAATGCTTCTTATTTTAAAAATAGACATTCTTTAGCATTAAAGGTTAGTGTACCATATAATGGACGTTCGGACTCAAAAAATGGTTAATCATTAAAGATTTAATTTTCTTTGTAAAACGTTTGACGAGGTATACGAACGATGTGTATTGCATAAGGATATGTGTGAATATGTCGAAAATCGAATAACCAGTGTGGAAAACCTCGTTTTAGTTTCAGTAGTTGTGAGTTAACATATTTTAAAAGTGACGAGAATATGACTAAGCTCAAGCGCAAGATTGCGCACGTATGTGTGAGAAAAAACTAGTGTTGGTTGATGGTCAAGATAGATTTAGTTCTAGTGCTGATACCGGTTCGATTAGTTCCGAAGCTGATTCTAGTGATGGAAGAAAAAGCTACCTGTTAGTAGGGTCATGGCGAAAAGATTGAAACTGAATAAGAAAATTAAAGTGGTAACGTCTGTAGTAAAGTATTAAGGTATAAATATATATATATATATATATATATATATATATATATATATATATATATATATATATAATTACAAAAAAGTTCAAGAATACGCTGAAAAGACAACACAAGTAATTCATTAACAAAGATTATAATTTGATTTTCTATTCGATCATTCAGCAAATAAATTTAATTTTAATTTGCCTATTAAAGTAATCATATTTGCATATGTATATACTCGAAAATAGCGATGCATTAAATAAAAGAAGTTTTTGAGTAATATATAATTGAAATTTATTAAAATAAAACAATTTAGTATAAAGCACATTATATAATTATAATACAAAGTATTTAAACAAGTTGTTTCCTACACAATAAAAAGAATCGTAATATATCCGATAACCTTATATCGGGGTGTCCATCGCAATCTATATATATTAGCTGGAATGATTATTTTATTACTTAAGAATCGTTTTATACTTAATTACTTATTTTTTTTTTGTCACACGATTGTTTGATTTTAACGGATAATACATAGAATAAATCTATGCACCTGTATGAAGAACAAATTATGATTAGCTATATGAGGTTTTAGTGTATTTTGAATCAATATAACTCGTAATAATAATGATAAAAAGCTATTTAATTTTCAACTTGGTTCGTTTAGTTGCTAGGACATATTTTTCGCTTAGTATTTGAATTGTACCGGCTCTACACTATGGTCGACGTACATGGAAATTACGAACAGAAAAACCTTTGACGCTAGCCATATGTCGACGGTGAAGCGTGTAAATTTTATTCAAACTAAATTGGAATTGACTAGACTGAAATATGTCGCACATGCGAGAGCAAATTTTTGAGTATTTACTTACGAAAGGTCGTTCGATGTAAGTCCAATAATAAAAATTAAAATTATTATAATTTACTAAAAAAGTTTTTTAGAAAACTCACAAAGAAACGTTTCTTTAACGTTTAGCTCATTCGGAATTTTTTATTTGGTTAAAAAAGGCTCTTTAAACTTTTTCCACGTTACGCCGTCCTTCACTGCTAACTTATTCAAAAGAATTTGCCGTAACAGTATATATATATATATATATATATATATATATATATATATATATATATATATATATATATATAATATATATATTATATATATATGTGTGTATATATACGTGTATATATATACGTGTGTATATATATGTGTATATATATAAATTCTAACTGAATATTTCATGTACGAAATAGAGAAGTTGTAAACTTTCATTCGGATAAGCCGGTAAACACTATTGGACATTTTCCTCATAGTAATACGCAGTCGACATCCCCCCCCCCGATGAAAAATGATGGCAGCCGTCTACTTACTTATTTTAAACGTTTTTCATATGAACATACCTCAATACTTCGTATATACGTGTGTTTCATATGTATGTATATAACACACACACACACATATATATTCAAACACAAACATTCTTTTCACTTCAATTGTGTGGCGTGACAATGAATCTAAAGGCCAATAAGAGAGTTACATGCATTAAGTGTTATCCCATTCAACGTGGTGCTGTATAAAACGTGTTTCCATTTATTTCAAATTCTCTCCGTCATATTATCCCTTTAATGGACGGGTAGTTTCCTTCAATCCTATTTTGCGGTTTTCGTTGTCTTTAGATGTTATTATACGTTTTGTCGGATACTTTTATCTTTTTCTTTCGTGATACTTTCGACAGGAAGGGTTCCCGTGGGCAAGAATCCGTTAGTTCAAATGACGAATTTATTTAAGTTGGAAAATCGTAGTCGGAATAACCAACGCGTCAATTGATTGTAACTCGTTTCTTCTGTATGCCTTATTGCGTCTAAGAGGACTATCACCATTTATCTACCCGTTTTCCGAGTATGTAATGTCATCCGTTATAGATGGGTAGTGACTAAGTGCTGAAATTCGCTCCTGCTCCGATAAATCTTTGCAGTGAGTCGAAATTTTCGATCAGAACATTGTAAGACATTTATAACCGAGTATTTCCGTTATTTTTGATCTAGTTCTTCTCACATCTTGAGATCCATTTTGCTAACTTTTAATATTTGCCTCGAGAAATCTTTATATCGTCATCTCAGATATGTTCGAGCCGTAGAAAATTTTTCGGTATACTGTCTTCATTCGTAACGCGTCTGATCGTTTTAGATAATTCCGGTAAAACAACACTTGTACAGGAAATTGCCCTTGTTACGCGGAATTTTGTTAGGCGACCATGTATCACATGTGACGAAATGCTTCGAGTGTACGGTTTTTTTTTTTTTATTGAAGACGAGGTTATCGACCGGTAAGCGTCACAAGTTTCGCAAATCATCAGCTTTGATAGCGAGAGAGTGTTTTTATTCTTAGCTTATTTACAGCAGCTAAAGTAGTTTTTATTCTGCCGTTTATATCATTATCTAAGCTGGTATATTTATTTAACGTACATCCGAGATATTTAAAGCTTTCTACTTGTTGTGTTCCAGTGTGGTTTATTTAAAGCTTAAACTCGCTTCATCTTTTATTTACACATGCTAATTGTGTACTACTTCTCGTTTACGAATTTTTTTTAAATGTAGTACTCCGTAATCTGCAATTCGTGTGGGTTGACATTTATCGCAACGCGATCATCTTCGTACCAACAATTTCCATTTGTGAACACTTGAAGGCTGTAAGTTCATTATTTCGTTCGTAGAACCCAGTTTTTTAAAGTTTAATATGTGTGTATGAGTATTGAGAAAAATGACGGAGCTACCAACTTTGTTCGTTTGAAACTGTTTTAATTCTCTTTCTCGCAGCAACACGGTGCCTGCGTTATTCTCATGTAGTAGAGAAAGGATTAAAATAAATTTTAGTGGACAGCCGACTTTTCCGTTCATTTCATTAATAAATTTTACTATGAACCGTATCACATTGCTAAAATGAACGTAATATAGAGAACCCTTGTTTTGTTCGTAATATTGTTCTCGTAGCTGTCTTACGAGTACAATGAATCAATTATACCGCGACGTGAACGGAATCTATTTTGAGTTTCAGGGAGAACGTGCTGCAGAATCTGTGTGATTAAGCATTTTTCTCGCAAATATTTTGGCTATTGACGAGAGTAACGCAATTCCTCTGTAGTCGTTGAAACGCCCCTGTTCTTATATACATGGCTTCAACTTAGAAATCTTTCGAAATAGGTTCGTCCAACCACATACCCGAGAACAGCTGTCCTTAAAATATTTATAACATTCTTACTCTCCAACCGAAATGTGTCGGATGGTATTTTATCTGGATCAGCAACTTTTACCTTTGATTTGATTTATCGTAGATTCTTTTGGAGATATGTTTTCATCCACTTCAGTTGTTTTTATAGAAATAGATATTTCTTCGGGATTGCGTGGTTTAGAAAAGTGTCATTGAAATTTTTGATACATTTCCGTCTGCGCGATATTTCATTTTCCTTATTTAAAATATTTTCATTTCCATCACATAGTGACGTTTTTTTATAGGTGCTTTGTTGCTTTCACTGAGCGAAAAAAATCACTAAAATTCTGAGTGTGAATAAGTCCGAGTCTCATTCGCCTTCCCATCATTTGTTTTTCATCTCACGTGTTTGGCTTTGTACATCAGCTTTTAGCTCAACTTCTGTTTTAGTTCGGCATTGTTTATGTCGTTTTCTCATCGAGTAAATGGTCGTCTTTTTTTTTGCGGTACTTCATTGTATCCTAAATTGGATCACTATTCGCGATAAAATCGATATCTGCTTAAAAAATCTCGGTGGATAAGATGCGTTATAATTTTGCGTTCCTTACTGTTCCTTCGAATGTCTAAATTATGCTGTGTGGGCTTCGGTTTGCGGAATTTCAATAATTTTCGTTCATTTATTACTATTTTAACCAACCTATAATGTCTATCATGACTTACCTCGTTCCTGAATTCGTTGCGCACAATCGTATGCATTCTAATCTGGGGGTGTATTCATACGTCATCAGCCTAGATCCGTAGTTTTCTAGTTTGGATATAACAAGATTGTTGTTTAATTTCCATGTCAACAACGTGCGCGCGTTTTTGTCTTGGTGGATAACCATGGAAAAACAACACGTAATTACCGCTAAGGAATCTAGTTTCGTTGAATGCCGCTGTGTCAATATCGTACTTATTCAATTGTAGCAGATGCTTAAGGTACCTTTTCCAAATTTACGGCGAACAGAATCCTAATTAGGTCCGCCTAGTAGCACATTTGACTGCCGAGGTCAACTTTTATTCGATTCTAATTGAAAACGACCGCAAGGAATATGAATCCTACCGTGCAAGAAGTAACTAATAACTTCTAGTAAGTCAAAAAATGTATAGTTTAAAAATATAGGGGTTGTCACACAACAGATCCTACATTACCTATACATATACAACAAGTAATCCGATTGCATGATTAAAGCAAGGCAATCCTGCTTTCACAACTATTTTATACGTAGGTAGATAAAATGCGGAAAAATGGAAAGCGATTAGAAAAGAAAGGAAGATAGAAAAAAAGGAAAACAACAGTCATCTGGTAGCCGGTTGATTAAAATCCTGACCACAAGGCGGTGTTTCGCTACTACCATATTTAAATCTCCGCGAAGAAGCTTATTAGAAACGTACTATGGATTTCTCGCAATCGGGCGCTATTTTCGAATATTTGATTTTTGTAAATATCACATTCCCAAGGATGTACTATAGTTCAGCGACGTAGAATCACACGTGTTTCAGTAACTGTAGGATATATGAGTAGTTTGTTTACTGCATGGAGCCGAAAGTTCAGACCAAGCAAGCGGCCAAGTTGTTCCGTCTATAATTTAAGTTCTATATTTTCGATTTCTTAAAGAATCATTTTGCTTAATTTACTCACCATTTACGAATATATATTATAGGTATCTATGAAATTCTTCATTTAGTAAAAACGATACAAATATAAGATGAGCAGAGAAGATGGATGGTTTTGTTGTTTTTTCTACTCGACCAAAATTTTTGAATGAAATTTTATTTAAAAATAGGAAAACGACAGATTAGCTTACAATCATTTGTTGAACGCAATAACGTTCAGATGAGCGTCATTTGCAACGCGATACATTCATTCAGTCTTTACAAAATTTTCGAACATTTTTTCTAGCATATGTCGTTGAATTTTTTAACTTTCTTCAGAATTCTGAATTTTCAGATTTTCCAGATCACGTGGAAGTATTTTGTAAATCACGAAAAAAATTTGCGCAACTTTGAATTCTTTTGGAAACTCTCTTCGTACTGTCGTATCCACGAACAGCTGAATTTTTGAAATTTCTTCACATATCCGAGTTTTCACTGGATCTCGCCGGCGTGATTCCTAAACGCGGCTGTAAAGTATACAAAAAAAAATTCGCGTAACTTTAAATTCTTCTCGAAACTCTCTTTGCGATCTCTTGATCAATTGACGTCGAAAATAACATTCCACGCAAAATACGCTCCTTCTCGTTACAAAATACCATCATAACTGAAGCAATATCTCGTGTGTACGCTAAACTTGGAGCATGTTTACGTTGTAGCAGTGTTACCAACTGCACTACTAAAAAGAAACGTTCGTCTTCTTTGAGTCACTCTATATATTTCTTTATTTAAAAATTCTACTTATTCGACCACTCAATAATATAGTTAACTCCCCATTCTTTTTTTGTTTTGTAAGTTTCTGTTTAACATTTATAGACATTTGTTGCGATATTATATAGTGCAACGAAATGTCACAAACGAACAATGAGTACAAAATATTCCTCGAAGTACACCCGACTTCTTATGTGCACACTAATTCTAAAATAATGGTGTATCGTACTTCCTACAAAGCTTCAATAAGTAATAAAATCTGAAAAACTAAACGCAGTATAAGAGATAAATGAGTAGCACCGTGTTAAATGATTTTTCGATTAAAATAACGCAATTATTGTTTACGACTTAGGAACAGTTTTTGCCCTATAGAAAGATAATATAATTTTGTATTATATACATACATACAATTCATATACACTAACATATATATATAATATAACGATTAAAGCGGCGCACAAAACAGTTTATTTTTTTTGTACGTGTGCTTGTGTTCTTATCTTGGCACTTATTTCTTCCAGCTGACGTACGTTTTAAGTGAAAACGCTCCACCCAACTCTTCCGTTACTGAATAGACGGAAATTAAATATATTGAGTTTATTTTGATTTCTATAAAAAATACCTTTTGAAATTTCTAATAAGAATTTAGCATCTCTTTGAAAATAGCTTCCTTTATTTCCTATATTTTATTCCGTCTTTATTCTCGACTATATCCGTAGAAGTGAAGGAAAATGAAAAATAGCGAATTTATACGAGAAACAGCAGGAGGAAGATATATGTGTGTGTTTAAAAATGTATAGGGAGGAGCCAATAGGAGTAAAACGAGGAACTCTGTCAAAATTTGATATAGGTCGAATGGTTATCTCAAATATATATATATATATATACTATCAGAAAAGAAAGAATATATTTAAATTTTTTATAGAAACATCGCTATTATGACGTATATATACACAATAAAACGGGAACATTTTTCCATTATTTAATAATAGTAATTTTTGATCGATACGTTCGCGAACCTTTTTGAATTCGAGTCGTCAGCTCGTCTTGTCACTGTCACATTTTCTATTTCAATGAGCTGTAGACATTTAAAAATTTATTTCATCATTTCTTATTTTTATACAGCGCGTAATTATCGAGTCTATTACGGCTCTGGTGATTTAACAGTTAGATATGATAGACGAGGTCCGGAAAAAAGTAAATAATTCTATAATTGAGGGAACATTTGAAGGACTGTCAGAGGGGAAAGCGCAATCTGGAAATAACGTTCGTATTTAAATTAGGTAAGCCTCCCCGGGGGTACCGATGAGATTACCTTCGTGTCTTTATTTATTTTCGATGCGTTAGTGTGATCCCAAGTGAAAAAATAAAAATAAATAAATAAAAAACCCAAATAAACGAGGATTATCTCGTAATTGAAAAAAAATTGCCTGATAAATTCAAATTATTCGATTTATATAATACAAAAAAAAAAAGAAAAAAAGTTTAAGGATGAAGAATAATGAAATCGAAACTTTTTGAAACGATTATGGGACACTGGTACGTCTGGGTGTGTAAGAGGGATATAGTAAAAGGAGAACAATTATAGCTAGACAAAAATTACACAATCATATATATAAACACACACACGTACAGATAATATCTACGTAAAAAAAACAAATAATTTTATTCTTGCAAACAGACTACTTTGGATTCCTGGACACAAACGGAAGGGATGAAAAAGTAGATCGAGCTGCGAAAGCCCTCGTGTCTCCTGCATAGTTACTTCCGGCAACGTGTTCCGATGTACGTCGCTGCGTGTTCTATAAATTTTAGGAACAAGCAACAGTCAGATTTTCCGGTTTACCTGAACATAGTGTGTGGTATTTGACCTATTCAACGTGTTCATCGCACAAGACAGGATGAAGTGATGTTGTTTCGTGTCCACACAATACTCATTTGACTCATTCTTATATCCTATCCAAAACCGATCATCCTACTTGTTCAACCTGTAATGTTCAAATCACTAAGGCTCATATCTGAACTTTCTCTGTATAACTCTATTCGCTTTTCATTACAGTTTCCTAACACACTTAATGAAATACATTTACCTAAAAATGAGAAAATACTCTTTTTAACTTTCCCCCGTTTTTTACTAAATTATCTTCACACCTATAATAACGGAATAACAGACTCCGCGTGCTTTTAGCCTTTGTATACATGGCACGGACGATTAAAAAAAAAAAATTTAACGGATGAGTTTATGCAATTCGCTTTATTCGTACCGGACCGTTGACCTTTAATGATAAATGCGGGATGTGGTTAACATTGTTCTAACTTATCCTTACGTTCGCCAACTGAACTCTCGAACCTACCGGAAAATCGTTATCCTGCCCAATAATTAAGTTCATTCACTCTCGAACTCGACTCTCGACATTGCTCCCGTAGTTAATAATTTAAACGTCGGTCGATATGTTTTAATAATTTGATTTTTATTTTTCACGGCTTTTTTAAAATTGATGAGAATTTTTCGGTGTAACGTTAAAACTTTTCTCCGATTGAAACATATTATAAACGATAATTATTAATTAATAGTTACTATCACTATTTTAATAATTTTAAAAATATTACAAGCGATAATTAGAAACAAAACCTATCATGGTACGTTTCGAAATTTTGCCATCTTATACGAAATGAACACTCCATTCCGGTTTTTAATTTTTAAAGCTTACACGTTTCCGCAAACAATTAGGTCGTTTATTCCCTACCCCCCACCGACGGTAAAAATTCACCAAGTAAACGAAGCCGTTTATTACTCTGTGTAGGTGGTTAACGAACAAACTTTGAAAATGTTTAGTATTATTAGTTTTTATAGCTTTTGTTCCGTCTCGATGACGCTGCAGCCGGTGGGTGAAAACTAATGTTCTATTGTTTATAGAATTTAATCGCGGTACGGTGTAATGATAGAATTTTTATTTTATTTTCTTCGATTTAAGTACGGGAAACGCTACGGAAATATTTTTTTTTCACGAGGTAATTAATTAACGAATTAATTTAAAAATGGGCGAGAAGTAGGACGCGAATAAATAGAGCGAACGATAATTAAGACAAATTCGGCTGGATGAATTAATTTACCGAGAAGAAAGAACAAAACCGAACGATTACCATACAATGAAATAATTAACTTTAACCGGATATTACGTAGTGACTAGGACTACAAAATGGACTAGCATTCAAGGCGCTAGTTATATGCGAGGCGCGAGAACTTCTCTGTGATAATTTAGCGAAAACATTCCGGTAAAAAAGTCGAACGGTGTAAAAACGTGTACGTTTAGCTGTACGTTTAGCTGCATCGAAAAAAATTGAAAATATAAGAGGGCAGTTGCAAGGAACGCATAGAGGTGCGCTCTGGTTTAGAAATAAATACCGGAACAGGGCGACTTCATATTTTATGTTTGTATGTGTCGCCCATCTTCCGATTCGCGACGTAATAGGCTTGAAAATTTTGCTCTTCAGATGGTCGCGTGTCAAATAAAGTCCGTTGTTGGAATTAGCAGGTTCGGCACTGTAGCTAAGGTAGCCGGTTCTTTAGTTGCCTTGTCGAACACGTTGTTTAATCCTACTTCTTTATCGCTCGGTATCCGCGTCGTCGTTATTTCTTCTTTATAGGGTGCGGTCCGAGTTAAAATTTTTTCAACCAAAGGATATGTTGTGGTTTGCGTTTATTCCGAAGACAGCGGCGAATATATTTGAACGAATCGGTACAAATGAGTATCTTGCTTTTGAGTTTTCGATGACGTACAGATAGTCTAGAGATAGTCGCATATAGGGTTCTACAGTCAACACACTAACCATCTCTGGAAGATGACATCAGCTCGTGCGATATTATTACAGTAATTGCGAGTACGCACGATTGTTTACGTTTGGCTGCATCGTTTTGTGTTCGCTGTATTTTCGAGTTGCCAGTCGAAAAGCTTCTTCTAAGTTCTAAGTGTAAATGTTCTTTTACTCGGCTGTTATTATACGGCCGGCCATGTTGAGCGTTACGTAATTAATCGGTTTAACATTTTTTTTGTTTTATTATTTTCGTAATTTTAGAAAAAATTTCTTTACACGATAATTTTTTTATATTATAGCTAAATAATATTATCTTCTTTACTAATTTTCAAAAGTATTGCGAAATTGTTTATTCGATAGCATCTCCGGTAATATTAATATTAAAGTAGCAGTTCCGGAACTTTTGTCGTTTTCATTTAATTTTTAACGGAGTTTTCGCGCGGTGGTTTGTCTATCGAACGTATCTATTAAATACGATAACTTATTCAGCACGCTTTACCAATAAAAGTTAGTCTAATCTTGATTTATTGGTGGTTTTTCCCGCATTTTATTTTGCTTTAACCCTTTCAGTCACACATCAAATTTCGATAGAAAATTATAAATCTTATACGGGCTCTTTATTACTCAACGTTGCTTTTTTAGATAACTCTAGATGTTTTTCAAATTTTTACATAAATATAATTAGGAACTGAGATGGTCAACCGGAGAATATATAATTTTGTTAGTGTTAAAATTTCACGTACCATATAGTGGACATGGTGACTGGAAGGATTAAGGATCATCGATATATGGGAAGAATTATCATTTTGGCAAGTGCAGATGATAATCGTCGTTTCTTTTTGTAAATATCAAAAAAAAAATTCTATTTGTTTATATATTTTAGTCTAACATTAAGAATTTTGTTTCTCTATATCCGCTCTCTCCTTTGTAAAACTATCATCTCGCTCTGGCCTAGTCTCAGCATGCAAAAAAAAATCGTGCGTAATTTCGAGTATTTGCTTACACGAGATATTTTAGCGAGATAGTCTCGATGGTTTTCACATCCTTTCTTATCTGGTATCAGTGGCGTATCCAGGGGTGCTTTTGGGGGTCTGAACCCCCCTTGGAATCAAATAAGAAAATATATACTCGTTGTTTAAATGTTGTTTTGCATTTGTTAAGCCTATTTTTTAAATTTATTTCATTTAAATTTCCTTGTTTTCGAAGTAAATAAATAGTTTTGTAACATAGGAGGTATTAGAAGAATTTTGTAGAAAAACGCGAAGAATAGATTTTAAATTTAGTTAAGTATTACTGTTTATTATTCCTTCAAAAAATATAAAATCATTATTTAGCGTTTATTTTTTCGCGGAATTTATTGTACTTCGTAACCATCTCCCTCTGTCCTCAATAACATACTATTAGTGTGTTCCATCGACGTTAAATATTCCTGATTGCTTCTAATAGAGTTACATATTCGACGTTTAACAAGTATAAAAATAACTCCGGTGAGTTGGATTGCTTATCGGGGTTTAACCTACTTGAGTTTTTGTTATTTACTAGTCGAAGACCGTTTTTACCGACCAGACTTCACGTCAGTGGCGTTGATATAGAATGGTCTGACTAGATACGCTATCTTGGTGTCATTTTAGACAAGAGACTAACATTTTCCAAGTATATTGACTATGCATCATTGAAGACAAACAGAGCAATCTGTTCAATTTACCCCATTTTCGATAGTAAACCTCACTTAAATATTAATAATAAACTAATAATCTACAAGTCAATCATTAGGCCTATTTTAACATATTCTTGTCTAGTTTGGTATTCAGTCTCAAATGCTGGTTTTATTTTAATAGACTGCAATTAGTCCAAAATCGATGTCTTAAATGTAACCACAATGTCCCCGTATACACTAAAATTTCATATATACATAGTGCTCTGCAGGTACCATATGTAAAAGACTATATCCTCGAACTATCCCAAATTTTTTTTTCAGTTGTAGCGCGCACCGTAATAATTTACTTCCAGCAGTAGGAAATTACGATTCCAGGGAACTACATATTATACTAAGTATAAACATCGACGCATTAAACATAATAATGTATTATTCTCTTAACGTTATAATTGGTTTGCTTTCGTTTCCATTACTTATAAATGATATTTTCGTTATATAATTAAACTTGTATTTATTAATTTTTTAAATTACCGCTTTTCATTTATGACGGCTTTTTTGTCTGATTTTTCCATCGAGACTATTTTTATATTGTATATTTATTATTTACCAGTTTATATTATTAGAATTTTTACTATCATAAATGGAGAGGGTATTTGTTGCGGTACATTTATTAAATATTGTTATAACTTTTTAATATAATGTCAAATATACGCGTTTTTACATTTACTTAAAGTTCAATTTAACTTGGGTTTACTGTTATAATTTAGTTTTGTTTGAACCCCCCTCTTCAACCATGTCAGGCTACGCCCCTGTCTGGTATGTGACCTATGACACGGCTTGTCGGACTGTTTTTCCGAGAATCGAGTTGCATTACAATTTACATATAAAAATGTACGAATGAATGAATAACCTCAACTATTTATCTACAGTTTAATATTATTGTATACATACGGCTATTAACGTTATTGATATTATTATTATTGAAGTTAAAATGCCTTTATATATATATATATATAATCGTTATATTAGGACCTGCCAATTATATTTATGATGCTCTATGTACGGATGTTCTTCCTAAAAATTTCTTGAAATCGTCGTTCCAACGTGTATACGGTCTCAACTTTCTCCGTTTTCTTTCGATATGCTCAGAACAATTACGTTACTTTTAAAACATTACTTTTAAAAGCTGCCGTATAATAACGTAATTACTATTCTAGGCGGTACGAAGTGGAACTTTATAATACTTAAAAACTTTATACTAAATTTTTCGTAACGAGTAACGAGTAAATTTTTTTCTGCTACTTTTGGTTCTTTTAAATCCGCCATTTTAGGTCTAAAACAAAATGGATGATCTTTCTGTCGCGTTAATGTGGGATTTTTTCTTTACTAAAGCAAACTTTACTTTGTCATCGGTTAAATACGCTCTCATCAATTTCTTATTTTCGATATTTACACGTCGCGTAGGCGTTCTTCGAGATGAACAAGACGTCACGTAAGACGTGACCTGCAGAACGATATTTTTAATGGAATTCGAGGCTTTCTAACTCAGTTCGTTCATTTATAACGAATAAATCGATCGAATTTCCATCATTAGCTTAGATCCATTCTTTATATATTTTGTAAAGCTCGTTTCGCCATTTAAAACTGCGACAAATTTACCGTAATAATATAGGGAGAATTAGGAGAAAACATAGTTTTATATATATATATATATATATATATAATTCGAACAACGTGGAATGTAGTGACTTTTGAAAAATAAACCACAAATAGTTAAAATCATGAAATTTTTATACGTAAAAAGAACACAGTGCTATTCGGTTATTAAGATATTATCGAGTTAAAAAAAAAAATTAAATATAGAAATGTAATATATAAAATGCAAAAAAGGAAAAACGAAAAAAGAAACAAAGTAAATTGCAACAATATACTTAATTTAGATGTATTTACATAAAATAGCGAACTTAAAAAAAAAATGCTTGTTTATAAAACAACCTGATAGTCAGTTTGGTCAAATCGAGTATTTTCTAGCATTTTTTTAATTTTTATATTATTTGTAAATTGTATATATTGTATTTTTAAATTTTTATATCCACTCGATGATAACGGCTTAATAGCGGAAAAGGTTTGTGATTTATTTTATATATAAAAATTTATTGAGATTTTTAACTAGTTTCCGGTTGTGTATTATTTATAAATTTTGATAAAACTATGAAGTCATCGAAGAGGCAGAAACCAAAGAGGTATCAATAAAAATTAATAATAGAATCAGACAACAGACTAATACATTTAGATACCTAAAATATAATATTAACAAGACGCGGAGGTTTTATTTTATTTTTTTAATTTATTTAAAGCGGCGCCATGTACTGCTACACTGTGGCCAGAGATACCGCTTGTGATATATTAGGGGAAAGAGTTTAGTACGTTTCAGAAATTGGAAGGTGTGATCGATCGTGTTAGGATTATCAGAAATAGTGGATGAGATTGAAAAAGTTCGGGTAATGTGATAAGATTGGAGGATAGGACACTCATAGAGAATATGGACAACAGTTGCAGTTTGCTGGCCACAATAACAGCACGATGGGGCACCCCTTCAACGGAGGATATATTTGTTTTTTAAGAGCTGTATGCCCGATGCGGAACCGGGTAAGAACTAATTCTTCACGGCGCGATGGTTGTATCGACGTTTTCCAGGGAGTTGTGTCTGATTACTCCGTAGCTTATTCGTGGTAGGAGTATCTCATACTTTCATCCACGTATCCCCGAATCGATGCTTTATATCACGAATAACATCCACTAACAGCAACCGATGATGCTGGAAACATAGTTGATGCCTGTTTCGCTGCTTTGTCAGCTATGTTGTTGTAAGTGATGTCTGATCGGAATCCAGCAAAAGGTTACCTTTAGGTTGGATCTATAAACGCAGCGTGAATTTCTTGACTTACAGGATGGTATGTTGTTTTAATTATTGAATGGGGAACGCATTTACGAATATGAACGGTATATTTGTGAACAAGACGCTGAAATGGGACGCCAGATGTAGGTCTGCTGTGAAATGTTACATATGGTCCATACTACTATACCTCGACGATTAAAAAATCGACGTTAAATAGATTAAGATCATTTGAGACGTGGCTATATCGTCGAATGTTAAAAATTCCACATCGACGGACAAAGTATCAAATGCAGAAATACTAAAAAACGGCAAAATAAAGGATTAGAGTTAGAAAGAACTATAAAGAAAAATAGCTCACTTCGGACACACATGTGGAGAAATAACAGATATGTTACAATTGATAATTGAAAGGAACATCACTGGAAAACGGGAAAAAGGACGGAGAAGAATGGTTGGATAATGTAAAAGAATGGACCGGATTTAGTACAGAAACCTTACCGCGGAACCAATAGATTGGAAACCAAAGAAGATAATCGCTCACATCCACTGAGGATGTGGCACCGGATGAAGAAAAAAAAATGTATATAAGTATTCAATTTACATCGTGAATAATGGTTTAGCGTTTTGTTCGTACGACCTGGTCAAATTTAACGGAATGAGAATTTTACCACCCAACTTAGCTATCCATCCAGTTCGTAAATACCAGCTTGTTGGGAGCCTAACGAAGACTTGCCTAGGATTCGTCTTAGATTTTGACGGAATTTTACTACTACATAACGCGTTGCTGAAACTCATCACGATATTGATATAGAGTGAAAATTACGTCCGATTAGATTTAAGTGTATACGAAAAAAAAATTATTAGATACTATTTATAGCTAGAAATAGCGGAAACATATACACGCTAGATAAACATTCGATACGGTTACAGAGAAGTATATTCCGTGGAACTTTACATAAAATAGCGGATACCGTCGAGGAATTTAGGAAGACACGTATATGTACAACATAAATGCGTTTTGACGTACGAGGAGAGCTTTTCGCTAAAGATAATGGAAACTAGTAGACTTTTAAAGTTGATTAAAAGGTCGTTAAGAAACTGGAAAATAAATTTATGTGACGAAGAAAACGAATCAGAAAGATTTAAAAATTCGTCCTACGAACAAGGACGGAAAATCGTTATTTTCTAGAAAACGTGATTAGAAAAGAGAAAAAATTGCAATTAATAAGAGAAAGAGATAAAAATAATTTTCGTTAAATTCCGCGATAAATTTCGGACGAAGTTATAACTGCCACGTTAACGATACAGCCACTTTAGCTGTAGCCAAAGAGCAGAATCTAGTCCACGAAACTCTGCAGCGGTCTTTAATGAAACTCGAAACCTGGCTGAAACGTTAGCGTATCGCAGTTAACGAAAGTAAGCGTACGCCGGTCACATTTCCTTTGCGTAACCTGTCCACCCGCTACATGAAATGGAGGAATTAATCTCTCAACGCAGTTACATTATTTTGAGTTGCGTATTGAATTAACACGGAGCAGACATTTCGAAGAGAAAAGAAAATATCTTGACGTAAAAATTGAAGCAGACTGGCTTCTTGGCAGACACTGCAATCTTTCTCTTGAAAATAAGCTTTTAATTTATAAAGTAAAAAGTCTGTGCAGTCATACGCAGTGGGGATGCGCAAAACGGTTAAAAAATAAAGTCATTAGGCTACTCATTGCGCTTCCTCGGTACGTTTCGAACTGTAAATTATATCGTGTGACTCTCATTCCTAATGTTAAAGATCGAGTAGTATAAAAAGCGTTTGGAGTTTTATACGAATACACCGGCCATCAATTTATTAGATTCTCCAACCGTGACGTTTTTGATTTGTCCTAATTTCTATTAAAATTCCTTGGGGGACGTAACAATTTCTAGATGGTCTCTGGGCCAGTTGTAATTATGTTATTTAAAAAAAAATGTGTATTATAAATTCAATTTTTATTATATCATCGGACGAAATTTTTTTATTTTTTTAATTGCTTACATATCAAGTTTGCTATTAGATTATTATTATTTTTTTAACTTCGCTATTTTTTGTAATATTGTACATCTACATTAAGTATTTCTTTTTTTTTTATTTTATTTTTCATTTTTTTTTCTATTTTTTATAAATATTTTCCCGTTTATTATTATTTTTAAATATTCATTCGATACTAGGCGAAAAAAGGTTTTTAATAATTTTATGTAAAATTTATAAACACGAGTTGTGTAATTTTAGAATTTGGGCGTAGAATCTATTGACGAATTTTGTATTTTAGGCGATAACATCGTGCTAGTTACGATACTTATCGTAGAGTTCGTACGATATCGGGACTTCGTAAAATTAGCTTCGTTTCCGCAATATATTAGAGAGTACGTTAAAAGTCTGAAAAAATTCCGTACGAACGCGGTTTAATAATCGAGGAGGGGGTAGTTTTTAAATTAATTAATCGGACTAGGATAGATTTTCGAAAATTTGTAAGATTATTTTAAAATTTTTTTTTTGTACGATTTATTTACGAGTCGAACCGGTTCTGGAATTAATATTTATTTATTGTTTCCTCGTCAAAAATTATTCAAGCGATGTAAACGTATACTATTATACCCGCGTATATTTACGTATATACACACATACAAGATACGTAATTTATATATATATATATATATATATATATATATATATATATATATAAAATAAATTTGAATTATTCGTGTATTGCAGTTTATACGACCGCATGACCCGTGTGTGTTTTTTTTTATTTCATTAAAATTATTAAAACATTAATTTTGAATAGGTAAGAATACTTACAATAAAACGCCTTTTGAAATTTCACTCGTAATTACGTTTACAAACGTGAAACACAACGAAATTTCGCCATTGTAGCGGTCAATTTCTGACTTTATCGGTTGGTTAGGTTTGTTTTGACTAGTTAGAAGTGTGTGATTAAAGGAAAACACGAAAATATACAACATACCCCATGCTAGGTTAGGTTAGATTCGGTTAGGTTAGGTTAGAATCAGGTTTATTTCGGCCAGTTAGAAGTAGAATTGAAAAGGAAAAAACGAACGCATTACCGGGATGACTCGTAAATCGAAATTTAGGGTAATATCTACTTTTCCGGAATTTTGATTTTCAACAAAAACTGCAGTTTCCGCCAAAAAAAATTCCGATAATGCTCATTTTTATCGAATGTGAATTTTGAAAAAAAAAATCGCTAATTTCGGACACGGCCGTATCAATTGCTATTCTCCCGGTGTTTTAAATTTTGTTAGGGAGCAATTTTCATTTCCGTATTTCGTTGTATTATTATCCATTTATTCCTTACCTTTCCATCGGAGGTAGTGCTATCGAAGAAGATTTTTACGAATAAAAATTAAACGACGAAGCAGGTCTTAACCTTTTCAGTCGCAATGTCCGCTATATGGGACATAACAATTTTAAAAACAATTTTTATACACGAAATGTCTCAATTTTGAAAATATTTATATAAATACATTGAAAATTATCGAAGGTTCAGCACCCTAGAAGCGGTATTGTATAATAAACACACCCTATAAAATGTATATAATTTAATGTTAAGATTTTATAATTCACGCCTGAAAGGCTTTTAAGGAGACTAGGAGAAAACAAGAAAAAATGTAATAGACGATATTAAAAAAAAACAAAAACGAAATATATATCGCAAGAGAAGGTGACATTTTCATGCTGGCGGTACGAGGAAACAAGAAGACAACGAAAGGAAGAAGGCGACTGGAACATTTATTAGAACGAACCTACCCTGAAACACTTTGTAACAACCTCGAAAAGAACTGAACGAATATACGCGATGTCTCCTATAAGAGGTGAGAATGCGATCGTGATGACAATACGATATAATCCTGAAAGTTCCGACACGATCTGCACATGTCAAGACGAATCGTATGCAAACTTATTAGGTCGTCGGTATGTTTTTAAAAATAAAGAATGCTACTCATTTTTTTTTATATAGATTAAAACTGAAATCGATTCGGCAACTTTTTTTTGTACTAACGAACATCGAAATAATTTAGAAGGGAGAAACGTATAAAAAGTCTATTTATTTATTTATTTATTTATTTAATGAAGCTACACAACAGCTAACAGCCAATTATAGTGTAGGCTTATAAATAAAATAATACAATGAATAATTTTTTCTGAATTATAAAATTAAAAGTAAAAAAAATTAAACACAAAAAAAAATACATCGAACACATTCACCAGCCTATTAAACACACCAGAAAAACTACACGCATTCACAAGTCTCACACTCATTGAAACATACATCATTCACACCCCATTCACACAATCTTACTCGAAATAAACGGACGAATAATCTTCAACAAATTAATAAATACAATATAAACCTTAACGTATATATGTACATTAGTAAAGGAACACACCAAACACACACCACATAATAACAATCTAGAACCATTAGACAACAGCGAAACTCCTCATCGGAAAATATGTTCCGGAAGCAACTTATTAAAGAAATATCTGTTATCAAAGTGTATATCCATACAGGGAAATATGCTCAAAAGAGAATTATACAAGCGACGACAACGAAGAACTTAAATCGAGGTTCGTTAGTGCACGCGGCTCATTAAAAAAACGATTCGATCGCCTAATTGGCAATTAACTGTACTGTTGAATACATCATGAAGAAACCTTAATTTGGCTATTTTCCTTCTGTAGTGTAAAGACCTCACATCAGTTATATTTCTTAATATATCGCAACTCATATATTTAGGGTAAATATATACGGTAATATAGATATTTTAAAATTTACACTGAACTTTGTCAATTAACCTAATGTATTTATTATAATACGGATCCCAAATAATTGAACACTAAAGGACTACGCACTAATAAAGCGACAGTAGCCTCCATGGATCTCTAAACACGTACGAATTTCTTATAATAAAACCTAGCATTTTATAAGAGCGATTAACAACATCGCTTACATGTATTGAAAATTTTAAATTGTCATCAATATTAACTCCGAGATCCCGCACCACAGATTTTTTAATTATCTGCTTACCATTCATCGTGTAAGTGAACGAGTACCTATTTCTATTTCTACAGAAACTCGTGTGGACGCATTTATCATAATTGAAAGGTATATGATTTTATTTGCTCCACAGAACCAGCTTATCTAGATCTGTTTGTAAAGGTTCATAGTCAGTAAAGATATTGGAGCCCTAAATTTTGAGATCATCAGCAAATAAAAGAAATTTTTGAGCAAAGGTTCTTTCCAATATCGTTGATAAAAATTAGGAATAGAAAGGGACCCAAATTCGAACCTTGTGGAATGAAGTAGGTGAACATGTATTAGAATGGTAGCTATTATACACAACACAGCTCTTACGGTTATATAAATAGGATTCTAATACTATTATAAAATCTTTTGACAGTCCAAGCAACTTTAGTTTATTCAGTAGATGTGAATGACTAACTGTGTCAAGAAGAATAAAGAAGCTTTATTTCATAATGAGACACGCGTAACAAGGGGTTCGTAAAGTTAAGTACCCTATACCTTAACAGTTAACTCGATGTGGAAAAAAGTTTATCAAATTTAAGACCGCTACTATATCGTTTTATTAAAATAATGATCAAATGAATACGTACCGGCAAAATTGTTTGCGTTAGGAGCGATAAAATAATCGCGATTGATATTCGTTCATTTCCCGGTTGAGATCAAATTTACAAAAAAAATTTAAGTATAATTTTATTTCTTCTATATTAATAATAATAATAATAATAATAATAATAATAAACTGTGCGTTAGATTTTATAAAACCGGTAAATGGACTGATCGTGCGACTCGGATATCAGTTTGATAAGAGCGCGATAAAGATTTCGAAACAACTGTTAAGAATTTAACATTACCGTTCCAGCCGTACAACCCTTATTTCGAAACAACTCGCAACGCACTCTACCGGTAAATAATGACACCCGTAAGCTGACGTTAGACGAATCTTCCGTTTTACGTTATGAATTACGAAATGTTTCCATTAAAAGTTAACCTTTAATAAAAAATTGTCCGAACACGCGTTAATACAATCTATATGTATTTTATATGAATAATACGTTTGCATTTTATATATATATATATATATATATACACTATTCTACGTCCTTCATACCGCGAACGTATTTTTGGTAATATCATGTGACATCGACATGAAATCGTATGAATCACATTTTTCCACTCTTCCCGACATGCTATCATTCTCGTAGCTGCAATCGGTGTAAGTCCGGTATTTTGTTTTGTTTCATCTTTTTTTATTAAAACCGAAACCTTTCTCGGTTTCTATATCTAGTATTCCTGTAGGATATCATGTATGAACGGAGCCAATTTCCATTTTTCTTGTTGCGTCCAAAAAATTTTACAGCATTCTTGATAATTTTGGTTAATAAGCGGACTTCGACTTTTAGATCATCCAATATCGACACATTCGTTCGTTATGGTGTGCAAGGTATTCTATGGTCTCTCCTACAAATCTGCGCTATTTATAGGCCAAGTTTCCAAACGAAAAATTAAGCTGTTGATCAATTTTACCGTGTTTTAATTTTCGAAACAATCGTTAATTTCTTTGTCGCGCATTTCTTGGTCAGGGGTTTCTTAATGTGTATATATATATATATATATATATATATATATATATATATATATATATATATCGAGGAACTTCTTATATAGAACTGCCGATAATGCTATGGGATATATTGGAAGTTTATATTATTTAAAACTTATTTTATTTAATCGACTGTCATATTTGAAGTTACAATTAACAATGAAACAGCGAGTAGGGTAGATAAATTGAAATGTCTTAGTTGTATAATAACAGGTCAGCTAAATATTTAAAAGCAGGCGTGCTCAAGCCCGATCAGTATTTAAATACGTGAAAAATTTACTACGCGATAGAATCTTAGAGATTTCAGCATGCTACAGATACTGATCCAGTTCTACATTTACCTTATATTACTGTACGGTATAGAAGCAGTCACACTCAATAAATAATGAATTGAACGATATGATGCAAGAGAAATGTCACAAAATAGAAGAATGTTTAAGATCTCATGGACTTCTAAGATGCTAAAAAACCAGAAAGTCTTAGAAATAGAGCAAATTTGTAAGCTTGCAATATTCGTTTGAATAACAGTCGGTCTGTTCGGAGTCAGGCCCAAATTTCCAAAACGTTATTTCCATGTAGGTTATTTTAAATTAATCGATACATTACGTGTATGTAAAAAATTTTATACTAATTTATTATTACTGAGATGTCTGATATATATATATATATATATATATATATATATATTGCTATCGCAAAACACTTACTACTACAACAAAATCGTATATGATCACTTTGTTTATTATTAGGAGCCATTTTCTCGATCAATAATCCTTATTTATACCGTAAATAGTCGTTTAAAAACGCCCGAAACTAATTGAGTCGTTTAAAATAGTCGTTTCCCGAATAAAATTAAGTCGTTTAAAATGCAATACTTTTAATTATCAGGGAATGAAATGATCGACAGACCTGTGAAGCTAAAGGGAGGAACATCTTTGAATATTGCTGTTGTACACACTGTCATGCATAGTTGCGCCATACTAATTACTAATTGAAAACACTAAAGACCTTTCTATAAAATTGTAATTACTAAAACGATCGAACTATATAATGAAAGATTCGTTATGTAGTTATATAATTAAGTATCAGAAAAGCTTTATTAGGATATTTGAAACGCACATGAATTAAAAAAATTACGTTAAATTAATCAAAAATCGATCACTTCACATAAATTAATAAACAATGAAAAATCACAGGTCGCATCAGTAACGTCACCTGCAAGATGATTTCCAATAGGCTGATTGAACCACTTGAAAATCTCAACTATACACAAGGCTAGGATTGAGCAATAGTTAATGATTCCATATTATCAGGATGTACTTGGGATATTCCGGTATCGTATTCGAACACCGAGTACATACTAATAGGTTTCCAGAAAGAAAAAACTATTTCGACCTACGATTTATTAAATTTAGAAAACGTTCAAATTTTATTGAATAATAACATTTATTATCCGAGAGAAAAAGATTGAATTTGAAATAAAGCGAAAATAAATGCGCTAATCTGTTTTAAATGGTTAAAAATTTTTAAAGCTTCTTATTACGATTTACACGAAAATCCTATGGTCGACTATACTACGTATGTATCAAAGTATCCGGTTATTGCTATAGATTGTTCGTATCAACTGAACGTTATAAAAGAGTCGCTGATTAATATTAAAGTATTATTTAATTGGCAAGATAACGTACCGTCGAACGTGACGATTCATTGCGTGTTAATAATGGACGATAATGCCTTATACCAGCTATTCTCAACCGCTGGTCCGACGGACCACTAGTGGTCCGCGGAGAAATTTTACTGGTCCACGGACAATTTTTTCTATCCGCGAAAAAATTTACTTATCAAAAAACAAATAATAACTAAATTTTAATTTATAAAATTACGGAATACAAATATCTTAATTTAAATTTTATGTAATTTATGATTAGTACGCCACTGAAAAAAATTGCCGATAGGCTTACAAATGCGCGTAGACACGACAGACACTTAAGTTATTAATATATAGATTTGATGTGTGTTCTGATACAGTTTTATCATTGTACAGCCTCGGTGTTTTTGAGTTATTATTAAACGAAAAATTATAATAACAATTATACATATGTTTAACTGGATCAGACGAATATAAAAGCAAGTTTATTGATTATTTATCTTTCCGGCGCGCGCGTTGATGTAAAAAGTACAACATCGAGTTTTAGTTATTATTAAAAATACAAAAACTATGTTAGAATAAAATCAAATCGATTCCTTTATCTAATGATACTATAAGAAGAAGAATTGAAAAATTATCAGAGAATGTGGAATACCAATTAATACAAAAGATAAAGGAATCAACACTTTTTGCAATACAAATCGACGAATCATGCGATATTTCTAAAATGGCCGTATTAATTTGCTATGTTAGATATCTAGATTTTAATTTGGAGGAAATAAAAGAAGAATTCTTGTGTTGTATAGAATTGGTTTCATATACAACAAGTGACGAGATTTTTAAAGCACTTAATTCTTATGTTATTAAACATTCTTTAGAATGGAAAAATTGTGTTTACTAAAAGAATTCAGCAAGCAGTTAATTCTGATTCATTAATTACCCACTGTATAATCCACAGACAACATTTAGCGGCGAAAAGTTTATCCACAGAATTATATGAAGTTTTGGCGGAATCTATAGAAATCATTAATTTTATCAAAAAAAGCGATTTAAACAGTAGGTTTTATTCGCAATGTTTTGCCAGGAGGTTGGTGCGGAACATGAACATTTATTATTGCATACAGAAGTTCGATGGCTCTCGCGAGGTAAGATTTTAACCAGGCTTTTTGAATTAAAGATGGAAGTAGAAATATTTTTAAGAGAAAAAAATAATCCTTTAAGTAAGCATTTGTCTGATGTAGAATGGGTTGCAAAATTAGCATATTTAAGTGATATATTTTCATACATCAACGACTTAAATTTGAGTTTACAAGGAACTTCTATAAATGCGTTTCATTTATTTAATAAAATAGATGGATTTAAGAAAAAAATTAATTTTTGGGTGGATAAAGTAAATAACAATAATATCGATATATTTAATAATTGTTTTGATTTTGTAAATTTGCAACAAGATTTAAATTTATCAAAATTAAATATAATCACTGGGCATCACTTACAATCTTTAAAAAATAACTTCGAAAAATATTTCCCATCTGAAAAAACCACATGTGAAAGAAATGTGTGGATAACAAACCCCTTCATACCATATGACTGTAATAGCTTAAATTTAAGTAACAAAGAATATGAGTCCCTCCTTGAGATTAGTGCAGATCTTATGTTAAAAGCTAGTTTTTCAACGATGTCGATAAATAAATTTCGGATCAAATTGAAAAATGAATATCCATCTCTATACGAGAAATCAATGAAAATGTTACTCCCCTTCGCAACTACATATTTATGTGAAGCGGGATTTTCATCTATGACGGCAATAAAAAATAAATTTAGAAATCGTCTTTCGGTTCTTTCACTCCTCCGACTTAGCTTGACAAATTTAGAACTCACACGATTGAAAAGTTGATTGAACAAGACCAGCCGCAATGTTCCCATTAACGATACATGGCAATACAAAAATTATACATGTTTAAATATTAGTAATAATCGTAAGATTATGTTGTTGTGTTCGTGTGCAATGGTTCTGTGATTTTTTTTATAATTTTCTGTCATTTTTGTTAAAAATTTTATATGCTTAATTTTTATATGTATATGATACTACATTTAAATATTATTGTAAGTAAATGAAATAAAATTGTTACAGTTAACTTATGTAGTAGTAGTTCTTTAATACCTAGTAAAATTTTGTTGTTAAAAAAATATCAGTGGTCCACGAATTTTTTTTATAAATTTTACTGGTCCGCGGGCCAAAAAAGGTTGAGAAACGCTGCCTTATACAATCCTCCGAATAACAGAGTAATTTATATATATATATATATATATATATATATATATATATATATATATATATATATATATATATATATATACGTAATTTATTAAGAGAAGAATATTTAACGACTGTGAAGGCGGAATTTCGATAGGAGTAACAGTAATTTATAATCTAAGATACGTTAACGATACTATTATTTTAATCGTTAAATATTCTTCTCTTAATAAATTACGTGTATATATATATATATAAAATAATAAAGGAGAGCGTGTATAGTCCTGTCTTACTCTGCTTTCTACTTTCAATCCATCGGGTACTATTACTTTCGTTCGAATCGTGGCTGAGCTGCCCTTGTATAATTGTTTAATGGGATATATGAGATGTTTAGAAGTTCCTATAATTTCCAAGATGTTCCACAGCTTCATACATTTGACAGAATCGAAAGCATTGTAGAAGTCAGCAAAAGCACATGTACATCTTTACATCAAATTCTCGTGGTTTTTCAATCAATTGTCATGCATTAATTATCTGCTCCCTAACACATTTCCCTAGAATAAATTCTCTCTGCTCTTGTGAAATTTCTTTTAATAAATGTGGTTTTAGTCTTTCATTAATTATTGTCAACATAATTTTGCTTGCGTGCGACGTTATGGCTATTAGTCTGTAATTGGTGCAATCGATTGTCGGCCCTTTTTTATGTATAGGTATGATGATGGAATTGCACCATTCCATTGATCAAACGCCTGTCCTCCATATTTTACCATATAGTGTATATTGCTCCCGTTGAATTAATATTTCAAATGTATGAAAATGGGTAAGTATAATTTAGCGCATTATATCCTTCTATGCGAGCAATGCTATTAAGATTACTTTCGCCATTTTTTATTCGGCCCATATATCCATTTAATGGTCTGACTTTATTTCCATCATTCGTTCAATTAGTGCGAATTCTATTCTATTTCACGTCGTTCGTTTATAAAATTTCGTTATTAGTTATATTTTCCTCGTCCATCGTATTCGTTAAAATTCGACGAGAGCAGCAAAGTATTTCGAACGTTCCGAGCTTATCCTCTTTTTAAAACCGTCCACGTCTGATCCATTGCAACGCCACGCTCCTGATGAAGCTTTTTACAAAGTGTTTTTTTTCTAGTATTAACTGATATATTTTCCGATACGAGGAACGGTCTAGGGCTATCCGTCTCCTTATATATTTTGTATTCCATCTGAGGATAGTTTCCTAAATAGGGCAACTACTCCGTTCTAAGCTCTTATTTAATCTTTTTATTTCACTTTTTTTTCCCCCAGATAACATTACTGTAGTTTTCGCGGTATTTATTTTAATTTTAGAATAATTTTGTTGTAGCGTTTTGTTTATCGTATTTAATGATTCTTATAGCCCGTTCTCTGTTTCTGCTATTATATCAATTGCGCTGTATATATTTCACGGTTAATATTCATTCCATCATAATTTTTATTTTCTAAGTAAAAATCCTTTGCCTCTTCAGTTGTTAAAAAGTAACGAAGAAAGCTTACATACTTGACGTATTCCTTTGCCTATCTTTGCATTTTGTTGAACTACAGATTTGAAACAGGAGTCGTTGATGTCTGTAGTCTATATACCTGTAAAAAAAAAACTTAAATAATATTGTTCCAATCTACATAGTCGAAAGCCTATATAAGCCTTTTTTTCCCTACATCAAAAGTTTTTTTAAAAATACCAAACTATAGCTTCTTTTACGCTTTTCTTTCTGACCGAATTGATCTTTTTTTTAGGGATTGTTTTCAATTTTAGATTCTATTCCGTGATATACTATTCTTGTCAAAATTTTAATATATATATAATACCTAAGGTGAATTATTGGTATGGAAAAATGATAAAATACAATTTGGGTAAAGTTAATCAAAGCGACGTAAATCGAGTATGAATATAAAGTTTCGCAGGTATAAATTTCAAAAATTTCCATTCTGACGAATATGTAATACAAAAGCGAGAACATACGTATAGACGTGTCCGGCCAATCGAATTTGAATAAAGTCAATTATAGAAAAGATTTTTTTTTCCACCCTAATAATACACGTGTCAGACAAAATATGTTCTAAATTTGGACGCGAACTCGTTGAGCGATTAATTTTTCCTATTTTCTTTGTACGAACTGTTTTCGAAACGCGTAAAGGAATTTATATTTAAATTACTTCGTTCTATACGTTTGTTTTATTTAATACCTCATCAATAGATTTAATTACTAATATTATTATAATTATCGTCATTATTATTAACGCTGCGATTATTACCAAGATTAAGCAATTAACGGGTTTCAGTTATTTAACCGGCACCAGCGTCCAAATCCCCTACTTTTATTATAACTATTATTTTAATTTTTTTTTTTTTGTAGTATTGCGAACACCAACGATGTTTGCAATGTAGATTTATTTTATAAAAAACACGAACGAGCGTAGAGAATTATACCGGCAGTATGCTTATGTTCCTTAAGTAGGCATTTCGCGTTTATCGCGATATTTTAATTGAAATATAGAAAATTATTATTAATCCGTCCAAGACCGAAGCGGTATATTTTACTACTCGCGGGCGATGCCATCAAATCTAACCGTTGAAGAAAAAAGTATATTGCTTGGTCTCCGAATGTTTATCATCTATGTAGGTAAGAGATTGACATTTGCTGGCCACATTAATTACATTAATGTTAAGGTCGATAAATTAGCGCAATTCAATAAAAATTTTTTCCCCCGGGAAATCATTTCTTAATCTGGAAAACAAATTAATAAAACTCTTTTTCGACCAATTATTACATATTCCTGACCCGCTTTATATTTCCAATACTAATTTTAATAACTTTTATAGTAGATAACCGAGGCTATAGGATTTTATTCTAATTACGAACATGCGCAGCGAATCACGATTGCCATTTATAAAAAATTTTATCCTTGCTCGAAAGTTTTTTATAAATCGTATCCTACATCCAGGTGAGGTTGATGATGTGTTAACATCTAAATGAACTGGTTAATTGGTTATATATGAGATTCAATGCGAGTACAACAAATGTACGTTAAATATAAATCTCGTAGACTAAAATATTTTTTTTTTTTCATTTTCTGCATAAATTTAAACTTTTTTTAAATTTATTTCAATGCATTAGATCGTTCATATTTGTTTAATGATCATTTTATATTTATTTAATTCAAAATTCACACGTAACTTTTCATTCTGCAATAATATATATATATATATATATATATATTCTTATTTTGATCCTATTTTAATGCATTGGATCATTCTCGTTTGTTTAATGATCATTTTATATTTATTTAATTCAAAATTTCTATATTCTAACATTACGAATAACTGGGGTAGAAACGGTAGAATGCGATATTTCTGAAATAATTTCAAAATTTTATAATATCTTTTATCTTTTTCGCTAACGACGAATTATCTCGAGTACTCGAATTTTAAATAATAAAAAGAATTTACAGCGCGCTTTCTGTCGTGCTGACTGCAACATCAAAAGTAATGCATAAACGTCATCTTTACGTTTTGACACAATTTGTATACAACCTCGAACCGGTCAACTTTGACGCTGATACATCTGTTTTCCATAATTACATATTCGTCATCGCAATTAACGCACTAACGTGTCGGTGTGATATTTCAATAATGATACATGGTGATAGAAAGAATAACGATTAGTGGACATTTTAAGTATTGGAAACGGTATTGCGCTAGAAACATTCGAAAAACGATTGATCTACCGTAAAAACGGGGTAGGTATCCGGTCAGATCTTTTCTTTTCTGTCGGCATCCTCAACCAATTAACTCTTTCAGTCGTAAATTATATTAAATTATACATTTTATAGGGGGTGTTTATTATACAATACTGCTTCTTGGGTCGACCTTAGATAATTTTCTCAATGTATTTATACGAATATTTTTAAAATTGAGAAAATTGTTGTTAACATTAAAATTCCACGACCCGTATAGCGGGCATTGCGACTTAAAGGGTTAATTATTATCTGCGAGTGCGTATTCTCCTTCCCGAGTAAACTACTTTTAAAATTTCTTCAAAGGACAACGAAAGAAATTTTAGACCTTTTCAATAGGTTGTACAACTAACTTCCTGACACATCGTCCTGAGAATTATTCATCTTTAATTATATTTGTTCTTCCGGAGTCTTCCGTATAATTTTTATACTTTTCGTCTTTTCATTTATAACGTTAATTTTTTTTTTTATTAATAATCTCGTTTAATTCGTCCTCGTAATTTTTTTTACACAATTTCGAATTTTTTTTTCATAGTTCTCAAGTCGATTTAAAAAAATTCCTAATTTAAAACGTAAGTATAAAAAAATTTAACATTCACTTCGCACACTCGAAATCATCTCCCGCCGATGATATTTATAATTAATCGCTAATTGTTCAAAAATTTCACACGATCTTACTACCCGTTATAACTGAAATATCAGATAAATAAGTCGTCTTTATAAGCCTTTTTGTAGGATTAGCCTTTATTATTCTCTATAAACGCTCTATATATAGTGAAGTGTTACATCGAAAGATTAAAGGATGATTTCACCGCTCCTTACGGGAGACGACATTAAGCATTTCACCAGTCTTCGCATTAATATTCTAAACAGACGCTGTAATATTACCATAATTCTTAGACTTTTTACGGATACTTAGTCCGAAAGATAAGACGTAAAGGATATATATATATATATATATATATATATATATATATATATATATGCATACATTGATAGGATGGGTTGGGTAAGAGGAGAGTAAAATAGCATGATAAACAGGTACATACTTTTACATGTATATATATATATTTACGTGTGTGTGCGCGCTGTTTACGCTGCGCATTTTTCGTAACTTATTTTCATATTTATCGTCCTTTTTTTTTTATTGTTGCATTTGTTTCAGTTGTAGTTTTTATTTTTGACGTAATGCGCGAATATGTACAATGTATGAAAACAGACTGCCTAAGATAGATACGATTTCTCTTAGCGTTAGAGAAAGAGAAAGCTAACTGCGTTCATTATTCAGTGTGATAAGACGTAGCTTAGAATGAAAACGATGGTCGTTTTAGTAAAATGTTCTTTTTTTAAAATTTGTTGCACGAAAATATCGGGGTTTTATTTACCCGTGGTAAATTTTCGAAGAACATTTTTTCTACCTCTTTCTAAAATTTTTCCGGAGAAATTAAATTTTTTATCGTTCCTCGGAGAATCCGCCGAGTGTTGTAAACCTCATTCTTTTTTAATCATTGCGTCTGTTCTCCTTCATATTATTATTATTACTGTTATTATTATTATTGATTATTATTATTATTTCAATGAAACTCGTGTAAGATTCTACGCTACTTACCGAAGAAGCTGTTCACGACGATAATTTACCAATAGAACTAAACATTTTTTTTTTTTTTTTTTTTTTTTAATGGGGATGCCTTTACAGCTTACCCAACGTGGTGCCGTAATAATCACTAACTCATATTTTTATGAACTCGGACAACTTCTCGAGAAAAGTCGCTATGTCCGGGAACAAACCTAGATTCTCAATATGCAGAAGGGACATTACGTTATAAGGAGGACCATCACGAGATGCGTACAGTAATTTGAGATACAGTTCAGAGCGTGTTAATGAAGGACATTCGAAGAACACGTGATCAGGGTTGCAGACTACACGACCAGCATGTAGAGGACAATATGGACTTTCTCTAAGCTGCATAATGAACAGGCGGTCCGGCAACAAGCAATGCCCAAACCGCAATCTGCTGGTAAGCACAATTCCTCTCCGCTTGATGTTTTTGAAAACGTAGAACCATGGGAACCTAGGGAGAGACGGCTGCAGCTGATAATACGCAGTAAGAGGCGACCGCTGTATGCACTCCATATATGTCTGTTCCCAGAGTTTTTTATGATCGAACTGTGTGAAATGAATGACGTCACGCGATGAAACTGAAGAGAATAAAACACCACCAGAAGAACCCCTTTTAGCTATTGCATCTACCATTTCATTGTCGGGGACTCCTCGATGTCCCGGTACCCACAAGAATGACATAAATATCCTCAGGTTTTCCAGCTGATTAAGTTTCAACATGACGGCTGAAATCAATGAATCTGACACCTTTCCTTTGCTTTCAATAGCCTTTAAAATACTTTGTGAGTCGGTAACAACGAGATAATTACCTGGAAGATTCGCATCAATTAAGGACGACAAAGAAAGAAATACTGCCACACACTCAGCTGTAAATGCGGAACAGAGATCAGATAATTTGTATGCCCTGCTAATATTGAGGATCTGAACTATAAACGACAGGGGCCAAAACTATTATAGCTGTCCATTTCGGGAAAATAAACCAATAAACGATCTTACGCGAATTAAAAATTAACACGAGTAAAACAGAAGTTCTACTCTTGACTAGGCGACTCCAATCATCGTTGGCTGAGGAAGTTACCATTAATAGAAAAAGTATTCAGTAGCAAAAAAACAAGTTAACTAATATAGGAGTAGATCATCTTGGATTCCGGTTTAACATTTAACGATATAATCATATTAATCGATAATATGGAGGCAAAGTTATTCTTAAGAACTCATCGATTTTTAATAGGCGATCGTATCTCTTAAGAAACCGCAATACATCCGTTACTCGGACTTGACTATGCGTGTTCTGTTTTGGTGGTGAGTTTCCAACAACGCGCTAAATTACAACTGATTTGCCATATTAAATCGTCGAAGGTACGCGAAATTTACCGATACTCATTCGGAATTGCGATCATCGTCGTCGTAATTGGTCGTAGCTATTGCGCGTTCATTTTTTGACGTACAAAATGAGCCAGCATTCAAGGCACCGTTTATATGCGAATGCGCGCGCATACGATGTTATATACGGAGTGGGGTGTAATCTCCGTGATAATTAAGAATTACATAATGGCGAAAACTTTCTATGCCGCGTGTTGATTTCGAACCACCCGACCGTCCAGTTGACAGTCGAGCACTCTAGACGCCACCACGATGTATAAATAAGTTATTTAAAAATTTTTGTACGATACAAACAAAACGCATCGCAATAAGTTTATTATTGTTACGTATGTCTAATCACCGTGCGTTAATCGAATAAACATCGTAATACTTTATTGAAAAATTTGATACACTAAACACTTTCCCAACTTCCTGATAACTTTCCTATTTCAAAAATTCCTGATTTAATTTATAAAAATTACACCCAATATCCTGCGGGGCATTCTTTCTCCATCCAACTCGACACATCTCTAACTCCTTCCACAGTAAATTCACTCTCTACAGATCAAATAAACATCCTCATTGAAGAATTTATAAAGAAATAATGTAAAAAAATTTATACCGACGCATCCAAATTTAATAAATATCGTGGTTGTGCGGTGGTTTCATATTCTTTGTTATACCTCCGCGATACTCGGTATTTTCCGCTGAATTATACGCAATCTTGCTATATGCACTGCAGTCACTGAAAACCACAATGATCTTCTAATATGTTCCGATTCGTTCTCTTCCGTTACGTGTTTCAATTTTAATTCTTCCAAATTTCATCCTATTGCTATAAAAATTTTAATTCTCTTATACCAACATCCTACTCTAAAATTAACTCTAATATACACAGGTTTTACATTCAATGATTTAGCTGATAAAGCAGCTAAAGAGGTAGCTCGAATTCATTTAAACCCTAAACCCGAAACAGATGCAATCGCCTCCGTCAAATATAAAACAAACAAATTGTTTTGTGATCTGTGGAATGCAATTCCCTCAACAAATCGTCTTGGATCTATTCGCTCCTCTCCTCTACCTTGAAAGTATTCTGTGCATAGCAGAAAGGAACAGGTAGTACTGTCCCGTATCCGTATTGGTCACACCGCATTGACTCATGGTCGTATTTTAAGATAAAACAAATCCCCCTTTGTAACACTCCGACACTTATTCTTTGACTGTCCACAATATTCCGTATACCGTCCCCAAAACTTCAGTTGTAATTCATTCAAAACAGTTTTATCTAATGATCCAACTCCTTTGGAAGCAGCACTTTAGTTTCTTCAAACTATAAATACGATCAATCTCATCTAACATCTCATATATACTTTTGGCTGCTTCTGGCCATAGTAGCAGTACATAGTACCTGGCCCAAAAAAAGAAACAAGCACGGGTTACTTTCATAGTAATTAGAGTTTATTTCGATTATTTTACACAGTTATTTGTATACGTGTACTCGTGTGATATGTATGTACATATGCGATCATACGTATGTTTGTGCGTGTATATACCCGCGACAATCCAAAGTATTTAGACATTAAGTTGGACCGAGCTCTAACAACGAACAATGGAATATACAACAACAACAAAAAATGAATAAATAATAAATATAAAAATCGGTCCTAGGAATGGTTTCTCCCGGAGTGTAGATCGAAATGTATTAGAACATAAACTTTAGCTGTGTGCTACAATGCAGGTGAATATACTAGCTCAATGTGTCGGAATTCGATACATGTAAAAAAATATTTAATATTATACGCTACAAGACGACGGGTAGTGTGATACCTATGAAAGAAAAAATTAAACAAGAACAAGATGTAAGACGTCCGCTGTATGCGAAAGATGCAGCAGTACGTCTACTCGCGTCTAGGAAGAATTTTCTTAAAACGCTAAAGGCTTTGACGCAAACACCTGAAATTACCAAGATGGAATTATGAAAGGGAAGGCAATTGCAACTATCGGAACAACCAAACGAACACTTACCTTCCTTCCGGCAATAAATTTCCGTGGCCAATGTATTTCTGAATAGAATAAGAACTACCACACGAAGAACGTGAAAATATGGAAAATTGACGACAGATGTGAATGCGGCATGGTACAAAATTCGGAGAACCTACTAGTCTGCTCATTGTTATGGTCGCGATTCAAGATGGAACATATGGTATAGATGGAATCCCGGACGAGGCGTTTTATTAACCAATGCAGAAAAAGGAATGTAAGCCGTTCTTCGATTATTATTCTAATCAATTTCGAAACATAGAGATGAACTAATCGTAAGATACGTTTCGATCCAGAAAAGTTTTCTGACTATTGTTTCTATATTTAAAACTAATCCAGTCTGTTATTTTTTAAATTTTTATTACGAACATTATTACTGTTATTATTAATGTTATTATTAATGTTATTATTAATGTTTATTATTACTATTATTATTATAATTATTATTTTTAATTTATATTAATGATTTATGTAATTTGAAACTCTACGGTAGAATTTTCAGTTATGCGGATGACACCGTCTTAGTGGTGGATTCCCGTAATGCGCATATTTTAGAAAACTTTATTCAAAAATACATTAATTGTATCACAAAATGGTTGAATAATAATGGATTAGTTTTAAATATGAGTAAGACTAAATATATGATTTACACATTTCAGCCATATTATACCGATAATGCTTTATCTATATTTATAAATAATAATCCCGTGGAGAGGGTTCATGAAATAAAATATCTTGGATTGGTTTTTGATAGTAAATTGACATGGCGTGCGCACTATGCGTACGCAGTTAAGAAAGCGAGGAAGTTAAATTATTTGTTTTATTATTTAAATCAATATCCAATAAACATTTATATCGTTTGTATCTTACATTATATCAACCAGTCATTACTTATGGAATTATGCATTGGGGAAATGCTGCAAGATCATATATGCGTTCGTTGTCAGTATTACAAAATGCTATATTTAAATTAATATGCCGAGGTTATAACAAGTTCCCGTGCAATCTAACAATGTTAAATATTCGAGAGCTGTATGAGGTGCAGTTGTTGGCTTTTGTTTTCCAGTTTCGTTCAAGGTTCTCCATTGGTATTAAAACAGGTAAAACTAGAACGTGCTCAGTTGAATTCGCTACAGTGCCAAAATTTACAAAGCATCATTGTCGGATACAGTCGTCATATATGGGATCAGTATTGTTTAATATTTTGACACCCCCATTGAAAATTGATCTAAAAAATTATAAACGACGTCGCAAGCCCTTAATACGTTATATTATTAGTAAGAGATAACTGTGAAAATTATACTTCTTAATAAGTTTGATTAATATATGCGTTGGTATGTCTGCATGATGTGGTGTATGCCAATATGTATGTGTACACGTACCTGATGCATGTGCATGTATGTACGTATATATATTGCGTATGGGTATATGTGTATACACATGCAGTTGTGTATATATATGTATGTATATTTATTTGCGAATAATGATATGTAAATATGTGTACAAGTGCATTTGTGTATAGGTGTATATATGATTAAAACGAAATATTCTCATATTAATATTTTTGCTTATTTATATGTACGTTATGTATATATGTGTAGTATGTATGTATATATTATGTATGCGTATATACGTGTATATGTGTATATGTATATATATTACCTTATGTAATGTTTACCTATTTTTTATTTTTATTTTTGTAAAATATATCGATAATTTATAATTTATTTTCCATAATTAATTTTGTTTAATAACAATGTAATAAATTAAGACGATCGAATTTGTTATTATGCATGAATTCATTGCGCATTTGCGGATTTTATTATTAACTTCTTTTCTTGTTTCTGGTAAATGTAAAAACAAATAAATTGAATTGAATTGAATTGAATTGAATTATTATTCTGTGACTAAAAAAATCGCAACACGTTTATTATATTTTTAACTTTTATATATCGCTGTTGTATTGTTATAAGGTCGTTTTCATTGTTAAAAATAAATTTCGTTTTTAATTTATCGCTGCCATTATTATTATTCTTATTATTATTGTTATTATTATTGTTATTATTATTGTTAATATTATTGTTATTATTATTGTTATTATTATTGTTATTATTGTTATTATTATTGTTATTATTATTGTTATTATTATTATTGTTATTATTATTGTTATTATTATTGTTATTATTATTGTTATTATTATTGTTATTATTATTGTTATTATTATCATTTTCGGAATTTATTTATTATCGTAATATTATTGTTATTGTCATCGTTGTAAACGTCATTAAAACCGAAACCATCGTAGTTACTACATTTATCTCTATTAAATTCTCCTAGACCGCTTCCACTTGCTGCTTCTTCTATAGTACATTCTTATGAATTTTAATTAAAATTTCGAAAAAGAAAAAAAAGGTCCTTATTTTATCCGCAGAGTATGGTTTTTTTTTATCATTTTTCAATTGGAATATAAAGGACGATGCTTTTTCGGTCCTTTTTTTGGTTCTAATGGACAGATGTGTAGGTCAATGCTCCGGTAGCGTCCTTAATAAAACTTCCGGATTTACGGATTTTCGAAAAGATCGATTTATATAACGCGGTAATTCTGACACGCGATAACCGTTAAATACAGATTTAGGTGTTTTATATTAAATTTCCAAACAATGGGAATGTATTTACATTTGTAATGTCGCAACAGTAATCCTTAAAAAAATTCCAAATTTAATAACTCTCGAATTGGTTCAAATAATATAATTTAAATGTAAACGATTCCAAGTCAAAGTATACGTTGTTTACTGGAAATTTTTTAAACAATTAAATATTAGCACGATTAGTCAACTTTATTAGCCGTAATAATAGATAAAAGTCTAAAATTTTATTCTCACTTCCAATACGTGACTAGCGAAATAAATAAATTTTTAATTCGATTTAACAAATTGTATAACAATTATAACCGTTTAAATTACAAAAAAAAAAGGGAATAATATTATATAAAAGTGCGGTGTTACTCGACATTCTTTATGGCATATATATATATATATAATGATAAAAATAAAGAGATTTCAGAACATATTAAAGAGCTTTCAAAAAACTATAATCGATAAAATTGATTAACTATTATAGCAATTGTCATTTCAGGAATGAAACCATTTTAGATATAGACAAACACATTAACATATTTTTCATAAAAAATAATATAAATTCGGTAATATGAAAAATACAATAATCTTTACTGACATACCATCCGCGTTATTAAACCTTTTGTTTTCTGTTTATTTATTCTTAATCCTATGTTATCGATTCGTGGTGATTTATTCCGATGCGTTGTTTTTATTGCTAGATCAAATTCTTCTCGAAGTGCCTTATTCTCTTGATCGTCTTTATTAGGTCTTTCTTACTTTTCGATTCTATAGTTGTATCATTCGTATTGTATAGTTCTTTTATATATTATCGTAATATTCACCCTTTGTTTATCGATTTGTTCCGTATTGATACCATTACTGTATTTCAATTACTAGAGATATATTTCATATTCTTATGAAGTAGTTTCGTTTTATGCTATTTGCCGAAGATGACCTAATACATCGCGCTATTTTTCTAACAATTTTCCTTTTTCATTTCCGACATTTATTTGCGACGGTATAAAGCCTATATACTTTTCTTTCTCGAGTGACATTCTGAAGTTGTCGTTTCTTATTAAATCAAATCTAGTATCTATTATGTAATCCGTGAATAAGATAAAAGCAAGATTAAATATTATGTAGAATAAATCGCAATAAATAATGTTTTAGTCTAAGGCACTCATATTTAGTGTACATTCGCTGTTCCGGAATCGTATCTACCAATTAACCAGTTCGTTTGAATGTAAGGTACAATTAATAAAAAACTTTCGAGCAACAAATACAATTTTTATCGTAATTCGTTGCGGGAATTTGTAATTTTGTGTACACCGCCGGTTCTGCTTTAATAATTGTAAGTTATTAAAATTATAGTATCGGAATATGGCACTAAGCCGGACAGGAATATGTAATAATTGGTCGAATAAGATTTTGATAAAGGATTAATTTGTTTTCCAGATTCGGAAATGACATCCTGCAAAAAAAAGTGGGTGAGTTGCGCTAATTGTATTAGCGAACTTGACATTAATGTAATTAATGTGATCAGCAAATGTCAGTTGCTTATGTATTATACCTAGATAACGAATGTTCTTGGGATAAGCACCTGTCTTCAATGGTAAGATTTATAACAACATTGGTCGCTTGCGCGTAAAAACTATCGCTTCGGTTTAGTTCGGGTTGTAGATGTACAATTAGCTACTGGAATCCTGAGAAGACCCATATCTACTGTAATAGTTCTACCTATTGATTCTAAACCGTCGGTTCAAGGGGCGGAGTATGTTCCTGCACTTTATGCAGATAAGAACGGTTGATGCCGAACGTAACTGACTGTATATGTGTGTGTGTGTGGGGAAACCCAGGTTATGTGCGTTTATGTTTGGTATGCGTATGATCGTTGTTGTGATCGTATTTATTAGATACAGCCGTACTGATATCGGTCGCGAGTATTGTCGTACGCTTTCGTTTCGTATTTATACAGTCCACTTTTTCGTCGATATTACACGTGTTAAAATATTTCGTTTTTTGCTTTTTATCGTTCGTAATCGTTCGTAATCGTTCGTAATCGTTCGTAATCGTTCGTACGTGTAATTTTAGCATTTACATTGTCGTACTCCGGATAAACAGGTTTCAATGGAAAACTTATAGCCATTTATTTCGTTGTAAAATGTTCCATTACTGTTTTTTTTTTTTTTTTTATACATTGTACCGGTAACAAGAACCGTAAACAACGATGATTACGATAAATTTGGCGTATTAAACTAACGTCTCCAATGAGACATTAGATTGCGATAAAATAAAATAATTAATAAGTATGGATAATAATTAAGATATTATAACGCGAGAGTAATATGTAAGATAAATATTGATTAAAGAACGCCTTTTAGAAGTAATGTAAGTAATATAGTAAAGAAATGTAACGCACAAGATAATTCCGGTTACTAGATAATCGGGAGAGCATCCCGGTACCAGTTCCTTCCCAGTCTCCTAGCTGGATTGCCTGGAAGTTCTAATTAGTGCATTCTGAAAATATCGGGATTACTCCTATGTTTAAGTGTGTTAAATAATTTCTCGTACTGGCTAATGTAAACATGCTGGATAAATTAAATATTCAAATCGTTATGCAGGGTTAGATTAGAAACGTAGAATGGCGCGGACGTGATTATACGAAGTATCTTTGACTGCTGCCGCTGTACCCTGTTCAAATTACTTGCGCTAGGAATTATATATGTGTATATATATATTATACATAAAGATAAAATAAAATAAATAAATATGTGTCCTATCAAAATTAATCTGAAAAAATTGATTTAAATTTTACATTTTCGTAATTTAGGACTGTTTGTTCTTCTTTTGTGTACCTTCGAATTTGGTAAATTATCAAAAATAAGAAATCCAGTAGTGGACGTATATACTAGCACGTAAATTATCTTATCGTGGCAGACCACGTATGTTTTAAACTAGTTGTTAATTATGAATTCAGAGTGGATGGCGAAATTTTCTTTTGTTCCTCGACAATTTATGTAATGTTGCGATAGTTGGGTCGTGTAATGCCATAGGCGATTTTCAGTTGTTGTGTACCGAAATAATGTGACGGTCGTCGCAATAATAAAACCCTTTTCCTATTAGACTACGTTGCATACGTCGTTATTGAAAGTCAAGTTAATTTTCCTTTTTTTTTTTTGTGTGTGTGTGTGTAGGCATGTGGGAAGGGGTAACATTTGACATAGAGAAAATAATTTTTGCAGGTAATAATTTTATTTGACGGTAGTTATATTAGGGGGACGGTAATATAACGTACCCCAGAAATCGATTAGTCGGTTAAAACAAATAATTGAACAAGCTGAAAAGGTAACAATGAACGCAATACCCTCTATATACATAATATCATTTTAAAAATGAAAATAAAAGTACTTTCAAAACGTCACGGAATAAAACAAAAAAAAAAGTTCATACTGACAAAAAATTTTAAACGTTAAAAATTGTATTTGTATATATATATATATATATATATATATATATATATATATATATATATATATATATATATAAATATATATGAAATAAATATATGAAATTTTTGTACACATGGTAGAAAAAATAACAGTCGAACCAATCATATATCCGTAAAAACTTGTACAGAACATGCTGTTAGATATATAAGGCGACCCAGAGAAGACGGATGATTTTGTTTTTTGAGTAGCACTGTTGGTAACACAGCTATAACGTAAATCGCACGCTCCGCGTTCAGTGCATACTCGAGAGATTCATTTTTATTCAGCTTCAGTTTTCATGGCATCCTATAACGAGAAGTAGAACGCATTTGCCTGGAATGTTACACGACAGTACAAAGGGAGTATCCAAAAGAATATAAAGTTGCGCAATTTTTTTTCGTGATTTACAAAATACTTCCACGAGATCTGGAAAACCTGAAAATTATGAATTCTGAAGAAAGTTCAAAAATTCAGCCGCATATTCTCGAACAAGTCTTCGGAAATTTTGTAAAGATTGAATGAATGTATTGTTGGAGATGACGGTCATCTGAATGATATTGTGCTCCACAAATGATTGTAAGCTAATAACTTGTTTTCCTATGTGTAAATAAAACTTCGTTCAAAAAGTTTGTTCGAGTAGATTTCAAGTTATTCAAAAAACAACAAAACCATCCACCTTCTCTGGGTCACCCTATATATATATATATTATTTATATGTATCATCTTATCTATAGTCGTCGCTCTAGGTAAGGTATTGTAATTAAGCCGAATTTACTCGTTGAATACCTGGCAACCCAAAATAGGCGCTGCCTACGAATTATTTAGGCATCGAAAGCTGTCCAATTTTGTACGTAGAAACTTAACGTACACCGATCTACTGATTTCGAAACAATAATCGAGATACAACGATGACGGTGGTGATGGTAAATTAATTATTCTTATCCGAATTTAATGCCTGTTTTCAACGCTACCATCTGGAATCTGATTAATCAAAATTGGTCATCCTAGTCTTTGTTTTAGTACGTAAAAGACTACAAATTTATCAAATTTTTTTTCGAAAATATCGCTGTAGCAACTTTTGCTATTAAATTTTTATTTTCAGCTCACTGTGGTAATACTGAATCAGAGCGCCTGCTGAGAATACAAAAGTATTCTGATAGGCCTTTCGTAATTCTGTTCTTCATATTTTTATCGTTAATTCCTTATAAGTTAAATTTAACCAAGTACAATATCAATGTCCTCTGTTAATACAACCGTTTTACGTTCGATGCGTATCATCGACTCGGATGCCTTCTAATAGGTTTGAATATGTCAGGATGAATATTTCTAATTTATCCTGATGCGTTATAATCGAAGGTATTTTGATTGGAATCATTACACCGATTCAAACATACTTATAGGTAAGACTAAATTAGCATTTGATGTCGAAGATAGCTCGTACAGGTTTTACTATAAGTATTACGCGTATCATCTCCTTGGATATTCTGACAGCATGACCTGCGATTTAGAAGCATTTCAAAACTTTGACTTTTTTGCAGTGCCCTATTTAACCCTCCGTTACTTACGTGAAAAAATATCACATCGATGGTCATATAGAAGGACTCATTTTTTATTATTATCTTAAATTTAAAAATATGCATAACTGTATTTTAAACAATGATAAAGTCTCTTGCGGTTAAAGTAATATTATATGTATGGAAACAATACAACATATGTATTATGGGTATCACGATATGCCTATATCGACCCACTGCTGGGTGTAGGCATTCTCTAAATCTTGTGCAGCTCGGATCAAATTAATTCCTGCAAAATTTAACAAGCATCATCTCGCCATCTAGTCATAGGCCCTCCCTCGCGAACGCCGGCAGTCTATTGGAGACCACTGTAATATCCGCTTAGTCCATCTTTCATATTCTTTTCGTGCCAGATATCCGACCTATTTTCACTTTATCCTGACGATCCGCTCCACTACGTCTACAAATTTCGTCTGTTCCCTAATTAATGCAATCGTCTTGCGATCTTTGAGTTAGATTCCAAGAATAACCCTTTCGCGAGCCATTTAGTTTTTTTTTAATTCTTTTAGCTATCCTCCATGTTTCAGCTCCATAGGTCAAGACTGGCAACACACATTGATTATACAACGACATTCTACTTTTAGTTTCCAGTTGCATTATATTATTCTTATCTATAGTAATTTCCTGTTCCAGTTATACATATCGACTTACGCGTTCAATTTTTTCATCGTTTACAGTTACTACATACTTCCGCGGTATTCATCATTATTTTGGTTTTTTGTGTATTTATTTTAAGTCCTATTTTCACAAAATGTGCGTCAAGTTCCTTTATCATTAATTGTATCTCCTCAGCACTGTTATCTATTAGGACTATATCGTCTGCAAAACGTAAATAATTCAATCTTTCCCCGATTATTCTAATACTTGTGCTTGAGTTCAATGTCCTGAAGACACCTTCTAAGGCAGCAGTGAACAGTGTCGGCGGTATGGTATCACCCTGTCTTACTCCCTACTTCAATTGTATATCGCTTGTGCTATCCCATTTTATTGACGTATGTTCGCCTATATTTGTGATGACATTAATGTAATGTACATCCAACTTCAAGTCATATGTAACTTTAATATTGCCCGTATTTCTACAGTATCGAAGATTTTTTCCTAATCCAGAAATTCCAGGCATACATTTGGGTTATACTTTACACAATTTTGTATTAATGTTCTTATAGTTAATACGCTGTCGTTTGTGCTAAACCTCAATCGAAATCCAGTCTGCTTTCTTGGTTGATTATAATTTACCCTATCCGCAAGGCAGCGGGCTGCTAGGATCCTGCGGTGTGAGGTTTTGACAACGACCAAACCTCGCTAAGAGTGAGGCGATCGCAGAATTTTACGGTCTGGTTAGCACTTCGGATCCGTAAGAGTACAACTACGATATACAAGTACTCCCAAGGATTATGTGTACATCATATGTCATTTAAATAAAATTTAAAATGGTAATGAAAATTTATTCATTTGCATTATTAGCACATTTGACACAAACGAGAAATGCTTCTGTCTCACATATTGATTTACTTAATGTTGAACATTTCATTTTAGCATATGTATTGCTCCTTCTAGAGCAATAGTTACACCTCGATTCTTTGTTGATTATGACCTTTCTCTTTTTTGCATTTCTTTCAAGCGTAGATGTGTTGAATCTGCGTATCACATATTCTCGGGTTAATATTTGTCAAAGTACTTGTAGATACACATTTCTTTTAAATAGTTGAACTTGTATTATCTTCGACAATAATGTAACTATTTATCCCAGCTACATGCAACGAATGAAAAAAAAAATCTTAATGGCTAATGACAATTCGACAAAACACTGTACCGATTTACCATTTGGTCAAGCGTATGGACACTCCAAATGTTGTTTATTATAGTGTGTTATGATTTCTGGTTTAAATAAATTTTATGAATGTACATCAATTTTATATTCACGCTGAAGTGTTCAAAGTAATAGAAATTTTTTTTTTTTTAGAGATGTAAGGAACAAGGCTACCAGAATTACCGAATGTAACCGCCTAAATGCTGTACTTAAAAACAACTCAGGTATTTCTCTTTTTTATATTCCCAACACAGATAACTTTTAACTGTATTTTCAAGTCTGTTACAAAAAAACAATTATCTAATATAACGCTATCACCGCATCTGCACTATTGTTACTAACTCCGTGTGCTCCTTCAAACTGCCAGCCAACATATTCCTCCATATGTGCTATCTAAGACAGACCGGAATTTTGTATAGACTTTGGCGCCATTAATGATTTAGCCGGCATGTATATTCTAAAATGACATTTTCCTCTGTATCCTGGTAATATTTCATTAATGGTGATATTTTCGCCTAGATTGTAATTTCTAAAGTATTTGGACACATCTTCGAAAACTTCTCTTGCACGAGTAAATTTATCAATATTTTTTCTTTCATTTCTCGACTGGCACACATCGTCAAATCGTAATACTCGGAGTAACAAATAAAATCAACGTTCTAGCATTACTAACCGAAAAAATGACTGTACTAAAAAGCTACCGCTAAATTTTTTTTCTTTATTTTTTCCTTCCTTACACCGAGCTAGTGCTAATTGAGTGAGTATGATATCTGCAGTAAATTTTAATATTTACCTGGAAGGCCCTCCACCATCCCCAAGCCAGTGTTCCTCAATGCTGGGACAAGTCCCGTTAAGTTTATACCACTGACCCATTCCTTCCAGAGACTGTCAAGACGGCTTCCAGCCCGATGTATTCGGTGGCGCGAGTGAGGTATCGCGGCAGCCGTCACCATCTAACTCTCTACCTACCGGCATGTTCCCCGTGTCCAAAGTCTGGGCTAGTAAAAACGATTACAATCGTTTAGTGAAACTCGAGAGACCAAGCTACTGTCCCCCAGCAAGAAGTGCAAGCGCGACTCGTCAGGTACTAGACGAGTTCATCTCAGGTATCAAGTTTGCAGCCCCATAGGGCAGTACAGCGCAAACTTCGTTTCCGCTTTCTAGCGCTATTCTATAAAGAATGCGCACAAGCTGTTGGCCGGTGGACCAGGTAGATTTCTGATGGAAGAAATCTGTCCAGCTCTCGGCCAGCACACCCATAATTTGGCGATACTGACCGAATGCATTTTCCCTGGCCAAAGTTGCTTGATGGCAAGTTCCTCTAGGCACATCTGTTAGTGCATTCAACAAATGGGCGACCGTGCACGCACCGGCACCGCACATGCACTGCCGAGGCGTTTCCCGCAGGGAGAAACATTGCTCATAGCATGCAAACGGGCCGTGCCGCATACCAAAACATGTCAGCGCCCTGGAGGAAACAAACCATTCGCATGTTTTCCAGTCGACCACATTAGGCAGTAGGGACTTGGCGGCACCATCATATTCCACTCAAGCCCTTTACTTATTATCGACGCGCACACCAACCTACTAATTGCTCTCGGTCCGCGAACCGTTATCCGTTACTTGAGCGGCACTCCTTCCATCGAAGGTGTCCTAGGCCGCTAAATGAGCCATTCAAGTTAGCGCGGTATTTTTTCATTACTCCCGCTACATATAGGATACCAAAAACTGTCTTAATTTCTGATATTTCTATATTGTCAATAACTTGTTTTCGTATCCATCACTTATCTTTTTCTAAATAAATATCGGTACAATCGCCAATTTTCTGACGTGAGAAATATTCCTGTAAACATCTCGCCAGTTTTTGCATTTATTCATTTGATAGCTTTTTTTTGTATCCCACGATGCATTAAAAAATAATTACACCAATCGTCACACTGTGAGATAATACAAGTGAACTCGCTACGACATTGAATATGGTAGGTGTAAATCTTAGAAAAGGTTCATCCGAAAGATATCGGGAGGGATAATTTTGTGACTGGCACAAGTCAATGTAGTCAACGGAGTGTTTTAAACAACTTAACATTATTTTAAATTATTTCGTTCGTTAAATCCGCGCATGCTAAATTATTCATTATTTTCTAATCGAATATACTTAATTCAAACGTTGTCCCAATATCAATAATATTGAGTGATAGTCAGCTGCTTTACTTATTATTAAGTCTTTTACTAGACATTGTTTTTGTAGATAATGAATAATTCTTTTTTTTTCTTTTTTTTTTTTTGGCCCAGCTTGCGCCATTTGGCCAGTTTAATCCTTTATCCAGTTAATCTACTTTAAACCTCAATGCCACTACGTTTGATAAAATTATATAAACTGACAGAGACAGAAGACAGTGGGTTGGAAACAATCAATTCAATACTTACGGGTAATGTGTGCCATTTTTGTACAACACTAAACAACATCTCATCTCTATGTTTTCGAAACTTCGGACAAATCCAAACCTGATGCTCGATACAATTGTCAACGTGGCACACATCACATGTACCATCAGAAATTATGCACAATTTAGCTAAGTGTGAGGGAGAGAAATTATGACCACTACGCAATCTAAATAAAGTTGATATATAATCCCTCGAAATGTTTTTATGTAATTGAAACCATGGTTTACTGGGAACTGTATGCATCAAGCCGAAGTATTTTTTCCCTTTATTTTGACTTTCGGCGATGTAGTACTGTTGGAAATCAATTAGTACAGATTGTTTAATCTTTGGTAAAATATCAGTCCAATTCCATTTAATATTCTCGCAAGGGACACTTGATAGATTATAACGTGTCAATTCATCGACCATCTCATTTCCAGTAATACCACAATGAGAAGGGACCCACTTAAACTTTACTCTAGATCCACGGTTGTAAAGCTGAATAACCCGATGTCTGACATTAAATTCCAACTTTGATATTTTAGGTTCTGGGAACTTAGATAATTGCAATAAGACACTTGAGGAATCGGATATTATTAGAATATTCTTTTCCCTCATATCTTTAACTAGGAGCAAGGCTTTGTAAATGGCAAACAATTCTACAACAAATGAGGAGCCTGCAAAGGATAATCTGTATACTTTCGATATGCCTTTTTTCGGGTAATATAAAGCAGAGGTATAATTTTCCCGTATTTTATCGACCGACCCATCTGTAAAAATAATTTCATATTGGCTAAATTTTTCATTGATTGCTTGCATAAATGCAGCGTTGTTAACTCCCGAAGGGATAGTTTTACCAATATTATTATCAAAGGTAATTAAATCAACGTCTAGCAAGAAAAATAAATCCTGAAAGTAGAAACGGTAGAAGGGATAAGAAACATTTTGGATGATTTCAATTTTTTCCCATTTATTATGGCTGCAAAGAAGAGGAGGTAGACTTTTATTTGACCAATATCTATTATGCCGCAGTCTCAGTAAACATCGAATTTGTTTATTAATCACATGGGTTTTTCTCTCTTTCACTTTGAGATAAAACTTGTTCGCTATATACTCTTGCCTAAGTTTTAATGGAGGTTCAGCCATCTCCGCGTTTAAAGTCTGTAGGGGCGTGGACGATATCGCTCCCAAACATAATCTAAGAGCCTTATTTTGAACAACTTGTAATTTTTTCACCTGTGTTTTGTTAAGATTTATGAAAGGCGCTATATAGTCCACATGGGATCTGATGAGGGATTGGTAAATCCGCAGACTTATTAATGGATGTGCTCCCCATTTAATACCTGTGATTGCTCGGAGCAGATTTAGACCCCTATCACACTTCTGCAACACAAATTCCAATTCTGCATTCCATAACAATTTTCTATCAAATACCGCTCCTAAGTATTTAATTGTTGTATCAAATTTTAATGTTTTTTTTCCCAGACGAAGTAAAGGAGAGACACGATTTAATTTCCTGGTAAACATTATTCCATTAGATTTGCCTATATTTATAGACAAACCTAGATCTTGTAGAATCTCCTGTAGGTCAAGAAGCGCCTTCTGAGCTTTTTTAACCACAGTTTCCACTGATGCCGCGGTGACACAAATAGCTAAGTCATCGGCAAACTGAAACATTCTAACAGACTTATTTTGAACTTTTTCTATTTCGTTTGTGTATAGGAGGTATAAAAAAGGACTCAAAATACTCCCCTGTGCTAATCCTTTACCCGAATAGACAGAGTTGTACTTTTTACCTTTATATCTGACTGTTAATTTTCTCCCATTGAAGTACTCAAATATCCAGGAACAGATATTTTTATTAATACCAAATCCTACTAGTTTATTATATAATGTTGAAAGATTGACATTATCGTACGCAGACTTGATATCAATACAGATAGCAAGAACATATAGATTTCTGGTTAGGTTGATCTGTATATGTAAAGAGAATGAACTTAATGCATCTGCTGTACTAAAACCCTTTCTAAAACCATACTGAGAAAGTGAAAGTTTCTTAAATTTATTAGCCCACCATTCTAACCTAAATTTTAATATATTTTCTAAAGTTTTACCTACACACGACAACAGGGATGTAAGTCGCTAATGCTTTTCTCCTTAGCGCAACATATCGATTACACTCGGCACCCCACCACCGATATCGGCGATCTAAAGGTACAGTGTCGGTGAATCTTTTAACTGTAGGCGCTGACTTATTTACGGCTGAATTAATAACCTTCTCGATAAATGAGTATTGTTCTGATGGAGACATGGCACAGAAATTGGCTATATTAATTTTTTTAATTTCTTTCTCTATTAAATGTTTGTATTTAGTCCAGTCAATCCGATTGTAATCTTTAACTAAAAAAACTTCCCTACTGCGACAAAAAGAAGTACTTGCTGAAATTATATCGGGTAATTTAATTTGTATAAAAACTGGAAGATGATCACTACTCATGGGATCTTTTCCTATTAGCCAATCAATCTTTTCACAGATACCAGAGGAAGCCAAAATTAGATCTAAATTATTAGGAGCCTGATTAAATCTAGCGATTCGTGTGGGCTGTTCTGTGTTTACAATATAAAGGTGATGTTCATCTATAAATTTCAAAAGCTCATGCCCTTCATAATTATGTACAGATGAATCCCAAGCCGAATGAAGACAATTTAAATCCCCTAGAATCAGAAAAGGATGTTTGTTCTTTTTCGGATTATGTATTAAATGTTCCCAGTCAACAGAAGTAATTTTATGTTTTGGAGCGGCATACACCGCTATTAAGTCAAATTGAAATTTACGTGTTTTAAAAGTGATTCCCAAAGCTTGAACTACGTTCCCAAAATTCGGAATATTAATAGTAAAATATTCCGTTGTCAGTGAGTTATGGATAATGATAGCCACCCCTCCGCCCCTTCTAGGTGTACGGTCGCAACGTAGGATTTTATAATTAGGAATCTTAAACTGCTGATTTGGTTTGAGCCAAGTCTCACATAACACGCAGACAGACGCTCTTGACCTAGACAGAAACTCTACAAGTTCTCCCTGACAACCATAGGCAGACCTACAGTTCCACTGTACTATTCTTATGTCTTTTAGGATATCAATTGTTGCTGGGAAAGATTGCAAGCTGGATGAGAGTTAATAATAATAAGGAGAACTAAAGTAATATACTATGTAATACAAACATAATGTAACCTAAATTTAACTTCCCTGCGTGTATAAACAATTTTATGATATATACATACATACGAATATATACATATACTAATCTTGCATTTATTTATTTATTTTATTTTTAAAATATTATTATTTCATATTTTTAGATATTTATTTACTTATTTTATTTTAAAATATTATTATTTCATATTTTTAGATATTTATTTATTTATTTTATTTTAAATATTATTATTATTTCATATTTTTAGATTTATTGGTTTTCTGAACTGTTTCTTTCTGAACATTCCTGATATTTTTATTTAAGGGTCCAGAGTCTTTTTTTATAAAAATTGATTTATCTACAGCTTCCACAGCAGGAATATTATCCTGACTGTGAACGAGCTCATCTTTATCACAAAAATAATTATAATTTTTTTCTTCCCGTGAAGCTTGTATATTAATTTTGTTGTAATCCTTCTTTGCTTTAGGAAGGATTCCAGCGGTACTTGGAGGACTTAAAGAGACCTCCGTGAATGATCTCTTGTTAGAGTTAGCTCCTGCCAGAGCCTCGAGAGCATATGAATTTTGCTTTCCAGTTGTTTTAAGTCTATATCCTTGTTTCGAAATAGGTGGGTCATTGTACGTAGGAATATGAAGTTTAGTAGATTTGGGAGATTCTATCAGCTCGGGAAAATCAATATTATTATTTAAAACCTGAAATCTATTCGATAATTTAGGACTATTAAAATTTGTATAAGGCTTGTACTGTCTACTATCTTGTTCGGAGAATAAAGCTCTATGAGCATATGAAAAGGTCTGATTAATTGTTGGAATTTCTGAAGCTGCTTCCGCATAACCTAAATTTTTGTAGGCCATGAGTTTTTTTATGTCTTCTTGTCTACGTCTTTCTGGACATAACTTAGATAATGGAGAGTGATCACCTTTACAATTAATGCAGAAAGGTTCCACCGAACAATCACTTTTAAAATGCGAATCAGAAGAGCAATGACTACAACGTTTTTTAATAGATTTGCATGTTTTCGAACCGTGAGAAAAACGAAAACACGAAAAACATTGCCGCACATTTTGGATATAGGGTTCGCACTCAAATCTCATCTTATTAATATAAATATGTTTCGGTATATTTTGACCGGTGAAAAAAATCTGTACCGATTTCGAGGGAACAAACTTTATTTCTCCTTCCTCTAAAATTCGCCGATTCAAACGATGAATTTTTTTGATATGGAAAAAACCACTATCTATATCTTCAAATAGTTCCTCATTGGATATATCGGAGTCAACACCTTTTATGACTGCCGATCTTGTAAGGTAATAGAGAGGGATATATGCTTTTAAACCCGCTTCTCTTATCCGCCTGTCATCAACTAATGAATTCGCTATGTGTTTATCTTCACACAAAATTAAAACAGAAGCCCTACCTATTCGCTTAATTTCCGTGATTTTGTTACAATAACCTAAATTTTTTAATATCTTAGCTATACGAAGCGTGCTGATTGAAACGTTATTATCAGAGACTTGCACTACAACTTTAAAATCGGAATAATCGTCACAATTATCGTAATGCAAGACGGGGAATGATTTACCGGTCGAGATATGACCATTTAAATCATCGCGTATCGAATCCTTATCAGTATTACGTTGTACTGCGTGTAGATGGGAAGAATAGACGCCATTATTATCTGAACGACTGTACGTACCTTTATCACCGTTTATGTTACCTGTACCGTTATAATTATCCTTGTTTATTGAGACTGGGAGAGGAGTCCCACCTCCTCCCTCTTCGTCGTCCATTTAATCTGATACTACCGCTCGCAGGCGGCGGGTTTAAACATCAATATATCTGGTTGCGCGTAAACGATTATCCGATAACGACGCGATAAAATAAAATTAAAACGAACGTGTATAGAAATAACGAGTCAAACAAATGTATATAGAAATAACCGTAAACAATAAAGATAGTAAACGCGACAGACACGATATAATCTTAACATACACCGGACTTACTGGTTAATGATTACATGCGTATTCTTTTATTAAGACCATAGTTTTATAAAAACACCAGTGGGTATTTACATAGTTATGTTGTAAGTCATTAAGTTATTTTTATTTTTTTATTTTATTTTATGTTATATTATTTTCTTTTAATAACAGTTGTTCCTTTATGTAAGTTTATAAGTCACAAGCTTATACAATAGTATTTATACTATGATATAAGTTTATATCGAGATTTATTATAATTTAATGTAATATTTTATAAATCACAAACTCGTTATATGCTTTCTCGGTGGAATAAGGGACTATGTATTTTTCATCCCTTTTCCATCACATATTATGTTATTATAATGTGGAGGTCCTCGCATTTGTTCATGGACCTCTATATTTACATGTATATTTTTCTCTTTTTTCAACAGAGGGAGGGGGTTTTTTAGTGGGTAAAAATCCCACACGCTGATTTCATATCCAGCAGCATGTGCTGCTCTCAACAATATACATGATACTTATAAATATATCAGGGTCTTTTGAAGGTTTTTCCCCCTCCCGCTTAAAAAAAAAAATCTAATATGTCAGTGTTATTTTTCATTACCGGTAGATTTTAAAATAATTTTTGCCGACTCCCTAGTAAGTACTTAATAGTCTTCGATGTTATTATCTTGAAACTATCGAAAAACAGAACGCGGGAAAATTTCTTAGCCTTGAAAACGAAGCATTCGAAACTTTTAATAGAAAAATATCCAATTTAGTTTTACTTCCTGGATTATAGTTTTTCTTCTTTTATTTCTAGAATTCACGATAAACTTTTTCTATTCCGTGTTAAAGTTATTTAAACTTTTACACAAAGCAATTCTTGTTATTTATTTATATATAAGTACATACATGCATACATACATATGAATCATATCGTCCCTAGTAGGAACATTGTGGTACGAAAATTCAGTTTTTACGAAGTAGTTAGAGCCATTTATCCCTATAATATTGCAATACATGTACACAATCGTCGGTTAATTCATCTGACCATCTTGGAGGTTCTTTTGTTTCATCGAATTCCCGTTGGAGGAAGATTGTTTCTAAACCATTAGCTCCGATTCATCAACGTCGTATTGTTCGTTCTCGAACGTCGTGATTAGTCATTTTTCCTTTTATTTTTACATACAAAATGGACTAGCATTCAAGGCACTAATTATATGTAACGCAGATGTTATACGGAATTTCTGCGTGTTAATTAAGAATTACGTAATGATGAAAAACATTCTATGTCGCGAGTTGGTTTCGGACCCACAAGCTTCTAGTTGGTAGCCGAGTACTCCAGCAACCAAGCAGTCGCATTTTCACTACGATTGCCTAACCAAAGCAACGTCAAATCCCGGGTAAGAATTTCCTTTAAAATAACCGTCTAGATCCACCGACTTCCTTGAGCCTAGATTCATTGATCCTTTTTATCGATCCGCGAGATAAAATTCCAAATATATCTACATATATATCATCATCATCATCAGTGAGTCGTGTCACTCCATGCAGACGTATCGTGACCATGATCTGTCACACGGCTGACCAGGCTGCGCCAACGAATGCTAATCGCATCTGACCATCGAAGAGGTCCACGACCGCGATCTCTTCTACCAGTCACTACAACTTGAATGAACAGCGCCTCAATATTTTCGGCTCTAACTACGTGACAAAAAAATGGTAGTATTCTGCTGAGAATTATCGATTTTAATCTTTTCGCGTTAACAATGTCGTCCAAAATGGAAGCATTGGTTCTCCTAGCGGTCCATGAGACACGCAGCATTCGTCTCCAACATATCACATTTCTAGTGCGTCTATATGTGTTCTGTCGACACTGTTTACTACGAACATCGAGAAAACAAGAGAGTTCACTATTCGAATTTTAACAGCTTTACTAACTGCGGAGTCGATCCAGATTCTATTGAAACGGCTCATTGCGGCTCGGGTAAGCTGGGTTCTATAGCGTATCTCACTTTTACAGCCGCCGCTATTTTCGATTATAGAGCCTAAATATGTTAATCGGTTTACTACTTCAATTCCGTCAATTTCTCGTAGGGCAGTTATTCTTTGGACAGTTAATGATCATAATTTTAGTTTTTGCCTTGTTGACGAATAGGCAGTATTCCGTACTAATTTTTATTAACCGACTTAAAATATACGACATATATATATATAAGTATACATTAACATATATATATATATATATATACATATATATATATATATATATATATATATATATAATCTGAATAGAATCGTTTGTGCAGATATATCAAAGAAACAGAAACAAGAAGAAATTTGATAAAGTTAGTTTAAAGATGTAAATTAACAAACTCGTTCAGCAATATAATAGTGATGACATAGCTACCTCATAGAACAAACGTATACATTAACACATATATATATATATATATATATATATATATATATATATATATATATATGTGTGTGTGTGTGTGTATATATATATACATATATAATCCTTAAGTTTTCAAATAATCTCAAATATGAGCATTAATTATTTATCGTATCACATACACATATATACATATGTACCATCTTTGCACGTACTTGCGTGATGACGAATTAATTACAAAAACAAATATTTAAAAACAAACAATTACAAATGATATCAAAATATATAATCCAATTATAAAATGTTTCTGTTCGTTTGACTCATACGTCAGAAGGATCTTATACAAGATTATATTGTTTGCTTTTCAAGCTTTCTTTTTTTTCTTATTCAAAAAATTCACTTTCCTCTCCACCTTGAATAATTCTGCATTTTAACTTTCCTAACGACGACAACGCTATCTTTTGACGTTACGTAGCACTTACGATACTAAAGGTTAAAACTAAAATTTCGATTATTACCTAATCCGGTCGCGTTCGTTTAAACGAACCGTGTAATAATAAGAAACGGCTTTTTCGTAAAGGAATAATCTTTTCACGTACGTGGTAAGGAATATTACAAGAGTCCTAAAGGTTTTAGAGGTTTTGTCTGAGGGATTTAAGCTTTTAAAGGCGATACGTCGAGATAGGTAGGGGTAAACACCAGCGACTAACAAGCGAACGAACCTCCGAATTAACGTTGACAATTTGGACGGACATCATTTGTATTCTTCTCGAGCTCCAAGTTTACACTGAAACTTTCTTACTAACCCAATAAATAAATAAGAAAATATATGAAATTTTTGGTATAGGCGAAATTTTAGGCAGAAATATCGCTAACATATTGCTCGCGATACGTCCGTATACACATTTGAAAGTAGCACATGTGTGTTTCTGAGTGTCTGTAAACAAATTCGTCCGCTTAATTGCTTTCGAATTAATTAATTTATCGTATCTCTTACTATACATTTGAAATCTTCATTTCGTACCTTCCAGTTCACGTATCGCGATGGTAATGCGTGCGAGAGCAAATTGACACGAGCGTGTATATAGAATAAATAGTGATGGTATATATATATATATATATATATATATATCTCCGTCCGTTATTTTATTCAAACACCCAGCGCAACAAAACGTGTTTGATAGGTGGGTGTTGGTAGTGCGGTACATGCGAACAGCATGTGGTATATATATCCGTTCGATATTCCGTTGATACACGACACTCGTATCCGAGTTAAGTCGTCTGCACAAGAAAAAGAATAATAAGAGGAGGAAATTAATTATGGATACGAAGGTGTGAGATTAGTATATATATATATATATATATATTAATATATACGTACACATGTATACATATACATATATATTCGTCCGTTAATTCGGATCGCTCACTCGCTCGCCTGTTTTGCTGCTTAACACACCATTTATGCCGCGCCAATAGAAGTTTCACTTCAAAAGAATCAGGGAGCGGTGGTGTGCTTCGTTAATTCCACGAAAAAGAAAATCGCGTATTATATAAGGATATCTGGACATATTTATACCACAGTTGTCCCGATTTTTCTTACACCATATCGTTATAATGTCTTTCAGTTATAATATAACTATATCGGTACATTGCAGTTGAAAATGAACTTGTATAATCGATAAGCGTATTGCGTTATAGAAACTCGAAGGGGAATAATAACGAGAAAATAAATTTTTGAAAAAGGAGACGATTATATAAAACGCGATACGAGAGCGGACGTTTATTGAAAATTTCACTTCGCTTCCGCTATACATTGGATGTTAACATGATGAAAGAAGAACAGAGAAAGGATAAGATGTATTTTAAATTGAGTTATCGAGAAAGAATAAACGTAATCTACACGGAGGCGCAGGCTACGATAAAATCGCGAGACGGACTAACGCGGATTTTTATTTTATAAAATGGACGCGGAGGATTAGACCGTAGTGATTTATATTGCGCTACGTTATAAGATTTACTCCAAATAACTTTTCAGTTATGCACAGTCTTGATGATAGACGAAACGGGAGATGATATGAATTTTGATTAATAGGACCAGTAATCCGTAGTTAACACCTTGTTAGAATGCCGCACTGTTATGAATATTATTTATTAAGGGAGAAAATTGTGAATTATACCGAGAGAACTTCAAAGCAGAGACAGGTCTCTTCGAAAAAAATGGAAGAAGCTCTTTAAATGGTAAATTGAAATCTGAAAGGAAGCACCCACGCGAATGCACTTTATAGAATCATCTGTATAAGCAGGATGGAATTCTGGCTAGTTCGCAAAAATGTGGCATGTAAAGAGATAATAATGAAAAGCGGTATCAGCGTTCTAAAGGTTTCAAATAAAATATATACGCAACACTAGATCATTGTTAGGGAAAGAGTAGAGTAATAACTGGAAGGAGAATAAGGACGCATTAGCCTGTAGAAAAATACTGAATTGGTCGACGATTAAGAAAAAATTTCCAGTTTATAAACAATTCAAGGAATGAGAAAAATAACAAATATGAGATAGCTGAAATAGAATTAATCAAAAATTTATCAGCGGAATATACCAAACGTATAGACACAAAGGAGGTACTTGTGCCTACACTTCTAAAGCTGATATAGAAATAGAGGCAAAGGCTCTAAGGGTCAAACGTAGATATATATTTTGAAGTTTATCAAAGTGTATCTGGTTTGAGCATTGACGAACCGAAAGCTACAGTAAATTCATGGCACTACGGATGAAAGATTTATAGAAACGAAGTAAAACAAGAGGATCGTCCTCAAAAGATGTGCGAGAAAGCTATTTTAGACGTTTTATTCGTTTCCAAGATTTTAAGTATACAGCTTCCGTATGAACACGTCAATTGTGTCCAAGATGAAATCCAAATATATGTTAGATGTAGAAAAGCTAACTAATAAATCGCTAACAAGACGGTTTACGTGTTTGTAATAAAATATTAGGTAAATACAGTTGTGAGAGAAACTGGTTAAACTTATGTTATTCAACAGATTGCAGATCCAAGCTGAAGCATTATTTAACGACAGAACATCAGATGAAAGGTCAGAATTAACGGTATAAAGTAGAGTGTCGTCAGTATGAGATAAAACGTCGATATTGTGTCGATTTGGAAACACTCAGGACTAAAACTGGACTTAAAGAGATATTCTGTTTTCGAACGTATTCGTTAAGCGTGTCTTTACACTTTGTTAAATTGTTTTAAGCAAAAAACTACTTTAAATGTCGGTATTATTATTATACTTGTTATAATGTAATAATAAAAATTTTCCTTAATTTGATGAACCATGAATACAGGCCTAAAAGAACAAATTTTGTTAGCCGTAAAGAAAAAATTTATCAGAATCATGCCTGTACCGAAACAAGAGTTTTGAAAAGAAATTCAAAAATTAATTAGCATTTATCGTCGGAACTAGGATGATGATGATGATGATAATTGAAAACACGCTCAAAATTGAAAAAGGGTGTAAATTAATCCTAACCCAATTTATCTGGAAACATATCGTAATTACAAATTTAAACACTAAATACACTTACATACTCAACCTTAACGTCGTTATTTTAGGATATACCTATAATAATAATAATAATAATAATAATAATGATAACGGAGAATAATGATGATTTAATAATCATAATATTTTCTTGTAAGGTTTCGTCCAAATTTTCTGGCTATCTAATATAGCTAAACGTTTATATCTATATCTATATATAAATGTATTTGCTCCGATATATATATATATCCATATGCAAAAAGTATACACTTTTTTACTCGTGTATAAACCTAAAAAAAAAAAAGGATTAACTGCTGATTGAATTAGAACACACTGTTCAGAATTCCAGTACAGCCTATAAACAACTCCGAATAACCTGCTGGCGCATTTACCGCATATTTGCTATAAACATTCCATTTATAAATTGAAAACAACTCTACCCAAAAGGAATGTAATCAATTTACACAAAAGGTTTCCTTTCGAGGGTAATAGCATCAGCAAGCCGTATTGCGGTGATCGTTTAGATGTATCGCAAGTAAAAATACATATATATATATGTATATATATATATATATATATATATATACATACAGGTATATTCTCGTGCATTATCATTGGGTAGTTTCTGTGGAACAGTCGAGAAAATTTACTAAAACTGATAATTCAATTAAAACCAATAAATGAGCGAATCAACGCGATATGTGTATTATTTGATTAGTAGAATTTATTCGATAACAATCGGAATTCGTCGTAAATTTTAATCGTAAAACAAAATTCAAAAATTCACGATAATAAACTGAACAAGTAAATTATTTTGGAACGATGAACAAAAAAATTGAAAATCCGATTAAAGGCAATCGTAATAATAACAATAAAATTATTAATGAACAAATTAAATGAAGAATTTTTTCTGTAATTTTACAATACGATTTATTAACAATCTATATCCGTACGATATCGATTGGGTAATAAAAAGTCCTTAATATACAGTTAAAAATAAATTAGAAAATAATTGGTTCATCGAATATTTTAACGATTAAAACGATTTTGTATATATACATAATCGTCATAGTCGTATTGTCGATTTAAGAGCTTCGTGGCCATTGTGCGTACAAAATAAGCGCTAAGATGCGCGATTTATATTTCATAAAACGAAATTATCTGGAGTTTCGCTGTAGAGTTAGATTCTCATAAAGAATATAGCTTTGGTTTTAGTCGAGTTTATTCTAATTTGTCATTTGTTAGTAAAAATATTTAAGTAGCCGCAGTAAGTAGCTGCAGACATTCCGAGCTGTAGTTTGGTACGGATCATGCTGGGTCTGTGCGAGCTGCAGAATATTGCAGCGCCGCCAGAAGAGTCCAATTTGCGTATTAGGTGGGGTTCAGAAAATCGTTGAGATAGAATGCAAAACAAAACTGGTCCAATTATACTGACTTGCTGAATACTCGCTGAACAAGTTTTGTAGGACGACACAGTGTTACCTATGAAAGTTCTGCCATCAGTAAATGGTAAAACTCATTTAAAAGACCGCTGGGCTAGTTCCTAAAACTGCCGCCGGAAACATATTTTCATAATTAGCGGCACGTGATAAAAATCTTGATAACGAATTTAAGTCGACAGGAACTAACTGTTCGTTTTCGATAAATAGATGTAATTTTCGTTGATTTGGTACATAAAGCAGACATAAAGATAGTATCGTCGAAAAATATGTTCACAGTTAATGTCGCCGAACATAGTAATTACTTGTAGCACTATCGCGAGAGATGGGGTCATCAGGATAAGCGACATATTAAATAGAAGATTGAAAAAGTATCATACATTAAGGTAAAGCTTGATGATAACGTCTATGAGGCGTGGTAAATCGTTTATCATTTGGAAGCTAAAAACCGGGTGAGCTAATTTCTACCAATGTTTATGAACTATTTGTCGAATCCTTCTAGAAGAAACGGTATTTGGTTGTATTTAAAAATGATCATACAAAATGTCGATACGGTTTTCTAATAAAAGAAAAACCAGAAGTCGAAAGTGTGTCTAGAACAGATGTTAAGATCACAAAGGATCAAACAACGTCAAGTTGTTTGAGGATATGTGATAGACAAATTTTACATTATGTTCGTTGATTTATGTTCACATATAAGCGAATAACACGAGCTATGCACGATTAAAAATTGAAAAGTCGCGCTTTGCTTTAAATGAAACATATATATATATACATGCTTTATGTAAAAGTCTTATGTATATACACGTCCTAGAATATATCCATATACATATACAGATTCAAGCTGTCATTACCAAAAAAAAAAAAATCTAAATAAAAAAATCATATAGTCTCTCCGGATTTAAATGAAATATATACAGTTTCCACCTTATGTGTACATAATTATGCAATTTTATTATTAATAATAACTGACGATAGATACTGATGACTACAGTCGAGCGTCTTTAAATAAATACACGAATTGAAATTGATGACTGCTCTCAGTTCGTAATTCATAAATTATTTTTGTATTATAAGTAAATACACAAAAATAAAATAATAATTAAAAAAATCGATTACTTCTCGAAGATAAATATAACTAACGTGTATGCATAGAAAAGAATCAATAGAAAAGGGTAAAAGTAACCCGGATGCAAATCTATGGAATCGGAGAAGAATATGAATAAAATACAGAAAATGGAAAATAAATATAAATAAAACGAAAACAAAAGTAACGTAGAGCAGTAAAAACGCGCTAAATAAAAATATGAACATAAATGTAGGTAATTATTCAATTAAGTTTAGATTGTGGAATGTAGTGATTTTATTTATACTTGATTACTAAAAATAGTTGAAATCACTAAATTTATTTAAAATTAATTATATAAAAACATAAAATATTAATTTAAATAGTTTTAAATTAATATTTTATGGTTTATATAATATAATTAATTTTAATTGTATATAGCTTGACAATGGCGTAAATGCCGAAAAGCTTCGCATAATTAAATAAATTTAGTGATTTCAACTATTTTTAGTAATCAAGTATAAATTATTCAATTGGAGCAAGACACAGAGATAAGTTACCTAGGAAGTGCGATAACAAAGGAGGATAAGTATGATAGATATTAAAATACGAATAGCAAATATGAATTTAATAGAAAAAAATATATTAACAAATAAATACACGTCAGTATAGACGTTCGAGATACAGAAATGTACGTTCGGAATATGTTTTGTGAAAATCGCTGTTTAACAGCGTCGAAAATAAACAAACCTAATTCAACGGAGATGTCTATCTGACGCAGAATAACGGTGAAACCAAAAATAAAGAAATCCCGGAAGATATACGTGAAAGTTACGTAAATCATATAGAAAAGCTGTAAAACAGTTAGGACACTTAACAGGACGTATTTATAAAAAATGTAATAGAAACGATAATGTTAGGGCCAAAAGGTCGAAAGAAAAACTGGTCTATAACGAATAGTGTATATAATCGCTCCAGTGAATATCGAGGACTTCGGACACACCGACATGACGCACGATGGCTGCAGCGACAATACCTTTAGTGAATAATAATAAAAAAAACTCCGCGCCTCCGGTAAGAAGTGAAAAGTCGTTTTGTCTAAAATTAAACTCGCGATTTCGTACAAATTTCACAAAGAAAAGGAACGCACTTTTATGCTTAACTCGGCCTGACGATGATTCAAATGTTTTCGTTCTCAAATCTACGTCGCACATGCATCCTTCGTGATTCGAAATAGCCGTGCGCGCATTAAGAGATATTTCGTAATTTCTGTACGTGTTTTACACGTATGTATGTAAACTACAGCATGCGAGAAAGAGTGAAGGACCTCGACTATATACTGTGAGAATAATATGAGCCTTTGGCTCGCTCGTTTTGCGAGTTGTACTCGATAAAAGAATCACTTAGATAAAACAAAAATTGCGTGTAGTCGAAATAATTTATTGTTTATTAACGTACTCTATATAAATTGGTTAGAGATAAAATCGACTATTAAAGAACGAAAACAAACAATAACGGCTGGCTAACGAAATACATAAAAATGTGGTCGTTAAAAAGGCGTAACGAAGATTTAAAAATTATCGTTAAAATGAAATTACGTTAATTTTTTTTTTTAAAAGACAAATTCGTTACGAATTATATTAATTACTCGAATAATATATAATTAATTTGGAAGTTTCTTGTTTTGTTTACTTTTTTTTTATTTCGGCGTATTATTTCGAAATGAAATTAACCAAGACGAAAATAGTCAAATTGATCGAAACGATATTAGCCTCGATTTGTCTGGCGATTAAATTGACGTCGGTCGATTTTTCGACGCTTATAGACGAATTTCACATTTTCGTAATTTACACTTTAGGCGCCACTTACATCGGTTATTGTTACATCATCTCACTGGTAACGTCGTCCTGTATGAAAGGATACGATCTGCCGGCGGCATTACAACTGTATTACGGTATCGTCGGAGCAATCCTATACACGGTCAGCGAAACTGTTCTGCTCTGGACTGGACGATTTGACGCCCTTAACGCATTCGGTCTATTAACGACCGTAACGTTAGTTCTTTCGCTAATTCTAGACGTAGCCGTATTTCGATAAAATTTGCCTAATAATTCGCCTTTTTATTTTTTTTTGTTTTTCGGCTTTTTACTATAAAAAAAATAAAAATTATCGTTGTTTCATTAGAAATTCAATTTCTTCACCAGCCTCGCGTTTTCAGTCGTAGTAATCGTAGACTGCAATCTATATGTACGTAAGCTGCGCTATTATACACGCGGATATTTGCGTCTGATGAATGTAATCGATCCGTCCAAAAAAGACGCGTGTGTATGTAAATATTTACAAATATTCATTTATTTACACTTTTCCCCTTCTCATACACATATATGTATATATATATATATATATATTTGCTCGAAATGGGTCAACATTTTAATTTGATCGAAACCGGTATTTAGAAGATTAATGGGGGTTGATAATTGGATTAAGATCTGTAGAATTAAAAAGAAAGATGAAAATTAAACTATATTTAGAATTTAAGTAATTTTATTATATACAAAAGAATAATTAAATTTAATTTAAAAATAAAAACGAATGTTATAACAATTAAAATAATTAGCGTGATAATAATAATCGTATATTTAACTCGGTCGTAGTCTATGTGAAGGATATAAAAACAGTCTAAAATTTATCCGATACTTTTATTGATAATATCATCACAATGTAGTCGTCAGTCCACTGGTTTGATAATTTTCTCCACAATTGATGATTTGCTGTTTTCATATCCGGTAGTGTCTTCTATTAGCTGTTGCATATATCATCCTTCGTTTAATTATTATTTTCCATAATGTTTTTTCTTCTTCCGTTTTCTTTCGGGCTTCTTCGTTTGTTGGTTTATCTGTCTATAGTTCAATATTATTTAATGGCAAACCAAGTCTGCATCGTGACAACAAAGCGATTACAATCAGTTCTCCCGCGTGTGTATGATACGCTACTTACATCGTGCAACAAATTATGTATAGGTAAGTGTAAGTCGCCTACCTCCGATACGCAGACGACAGTTAATGATGAATATAATGGCGAAATATTTTTCGGCCAGACGCTTTACATCCAAAAAAAGCGGTAGTCAATTCAATCGATATCCGATTTATTCTTGACTAGATTGTTCCTTTTCTCGTCTGTTAACTTACCATAAAAACTATATAGTTTTATAAGAATTTTAATGAACATGCCAACTTAGAGTCAGCGAGGTAAAAATTTCATTAGGACCACGAGAACTTATTTTTCCCTAGCACCCTATTTATTATTGTTATTATTATTTGGTAGTACGGGCGCCAGCTCGTGTAAACTGGTCATACGTGCTTGGAGATTTACAGGTAGATCATTGACCTAGCATGAAAACAAGTGCACTCGGAGGCCATTGACCAATGATGCACTTCAAACAGTTAGTGCCAAACCTACGTGTATAGTTATTGCGTAATCTCGGTCGGACCTGTTTCTATCTCCACGCAGATTCTCAGCAAACATGGCTGCTTTCTACCTACATAGAATTGGAAAACTGGCCAGCGGTGGATGATTGTAATCAAGGCGCGGAAGATGCTGCTGCTCACACACTGTTCAGCTGCCCTGCAGGGGCTAAACAACGACGTGCTGCTCTACAAGTTAAAGGGGTTGAGTCTCTGACTCAGAACAAGCTTGTTGATACCATGGTACACTCGTAAACTGGATGTTATCACGAGTATGAAAGCGGGGAAGCTGATAGACAGCGCCAAAGAAGGCAGCTCTGCAGTCGTCACGCCCAGAGCATCCAGTAGCTAAAGACAGCAGCACACATTTAGTAGCAGTAGTTCCAATGGTACATACTGCAGGGGTCTTATCAGGTATCTATGATGAATTTTCCATAACGTTAAAGAAAAAAGTGTCCCGTATCAGATTTAAAAGTTCCAGTGAGTGTAGGAATAAACATTGTGGTTATGAACTCGGATTAGGGTTGTGTTAAGGAAAAAGGAAGGTTCTAACTTTAAAAAATTAATTTCACGTTTTTGTTGTACATCTTTAAAGTATTTTATTTCGTGTTTTTTTTTTTCTCTCCTGACAAAAAGGCTCTTCTTTAAATTTCAACGTTTGGACCTTGAACATTTTACATTTCATATCGAGAATCGGACGATATTAACTGGCTATAAAAATAAATTATTCGTAAATTCGACGATCGCCATCGGTATATTCTTCTAAATTCCTCCTGAGAGTAGTTTTAATAATTAATATCGTCGTTTGTCGTTTTATCTTCGATCGTTATTTGACGATGATCGTTTTAAAGAAGAAAACGGCGAAAATAATCCAAGTAATTTTAGCGTCGCTTACTTTGGCCACTAAATTCGGTACGGTCAATTACGAATTAATGACTAACGATCGTTACTTCATCATCGCGTGCGTAGTCTACACAACTTACTTCGGCTATTGCTATCTGATCGCTTTGACGGCCGTATGGTCGCTTAAGGGATTAAATTTAGAAGCGGATTTAATGAAATATTATCACATCTTCGGGGCCGTACTTTACGTACTGGCCGAAGTGTTAGCGTGGACCGGTTATTGGTACTTTACTACGACCGTATTAGGCGTTACGTTTTCACTCCTCATAGCCGCCATGCTGATTTTAGAAGCGTGTAAAGTATTCGACTCGTAATAGAATAAAAACGAGTTAATTACTTCTCAGTTTTTTTTTTTTTTTAGTAATATAATTTAATTATCGTGAAATAATTAATATTCGAACGATACTCTGTTTAAAACTGTCGTGGGAAAAAATTTTAAATCCGAATAAATAAAAAATGTACATTCGATTTTTAGCATATTTCGTTCATTTTGAAAACTCGAATTAATTGTAGTTCGCTTATATATGTTTATTTATTTTTGGTCCCTAATCTTGCATATGTGTGGGGCAAATTTAGTAGTTAATACGTTTACAACGGTGCAATTATTAACTATATCGAGGACTTAAATTAAGTATATAAACAAGTGCGCGAAAATCGTGATATTTGTAACACAAATCGCATTTACATAAAAACGATTAGTGACGAAAAAACAAAATTTATTATTATTATTTAAATTAATTCACCATCATATACAGCAACTAATGGCTACTCGGAGGAAAATAAGTATTAAATTAAATGATACAATTCAGTAGCGTGTAAAACGAGAATGAATATTAGCGTAAAAATATTGTCATCGAGCATTAGAATGAAGATGAAAGACCGTAGTATGACCTCTGTAAGCTGTATTGAGGTCACGCTGTCAGTATATGCTGGACAGATAGTGTTTTGTTGCAGGCCGTACACAATGGAGCTCGTGATCTATTAAAAAGATAAGCTACGAGTTAGTTTAGTGTGGCCCCCATCGGAGTCTGCTGACAACTACATTATCTCTCCGCCGATGTTGTAAGTGTGTCTTCTAAGGTGTTATTTTTTGGCTCGATAGATCGTAGCTTGTTCGATGTTGATACGGATTGCCATTCTTCTTGCCGTAACTGAAATAATGATGATCTCACGAACCTCTTGAGGTCTGCGAATGGAACTGGTAAATTAGACACAATGCAGTTGCTGCTTCCTTTGTTGTCCTATTAGCTAGCTCATTTAGAGCAATTCTAGTATGTGCTTTCCGGAGGAATGTAACGGATCGTTAAGTATTTTTAGTAATTAATTCTACAATTGTTTCCGCTATAGGACGCCTATTGTCGTTAGATATACATTATGAATAGCGTTCAAAGCCGGAACACAGTCTGAGTAGATTATTATTGGCAATCTAGACTCAAGTCCAGTATTTATACTGAAATCGATGGCCGAGTATATTGCATATAGTTCGGCAGAAAATGATTGCGGCAGTGAGACTCGAATATAGGCTTCATTATCTTTGACAACGGAGCAGCCAAATTTTAAGATATCTGCATAGAATGTTAATGATTGTGGAAAAAACAAAAGTTTTCGAAAAAATTGAATAAACCGCGTTTCCGGATTTACAAAATCAGCGAGACAAAAAAAGAAAAAAAAAAGTAATTTATCGTATATTCGATTTAAAATTACTAAATTAAAATCGCTGCCCTTGAAGTATATAATTTTTTTAAGAAAAATAATTTATACGCCTATTAAAAACTTTAATGTTTAGAATAAACAAACGTTAACGCTTATATTCTATGATTGGTGTCAAATGTTACCGATTGGAGCGCTGTAGTATCGATTATAAATTGATTATTTTTTACTTAAAAAATTAATTTCGAACAAATTTTATAATGAATTAGATCGAAAATTATTCTAATTAATTATTAACATTTTAAAATAATTTAAATAAAATTTTCTATCGTATATTAAGTTGATAAGAACTGGCTTTAATTTTGCCTTAATGAGGAACGATATTAGATTAGATTAGATTTCAGATGTATCAGATATTAAGCTGATCAGAACAGATAAAAATAAAAAAAACAGTGAAAAAAAAACTAATTTGCGCGCGAGTGGTCATGCGCATAGGGTACTTATAATAATAATGACGGTGTACAGAATAACATACAAGTAAACGCGTATGAAAAAAAAAATTAAACTAAACTAAACTATCGATAATGTATAAATGTTTATACCGTATAAAGATAGTTTTCGATGCGGCAGAAGTCGACCATTAGTGCTGGTCAATATAATTTGTTTACGTTTCAAAATAATGATTTCCTACTACAAGGTAAAATAAGGCGGAGATATGGTTTAAAAAATGGAAAATTGGAATTAATGAAAACAAATCTGTCAATATCCATTTTACCAACAGAAAAGTTACACCCCCACCCGTCAGGATTAATAGCACCGATCTGTCAGTGCGATCAACGGTCAAGTACTTAGGATTACACCTGGATAGCCGATTAACATGGAAACATCACATACAGAAGAAGAAAAAAGAATTGTACTGGCTGATAGGGAGAAACAGTGTACTAACGACAGATAATAAACGTTTAATATATACGGTGGTTCTAAGGCCTATCTGGACCTATGGGGTGCAACTTTGGGGTTGTGCTAGACCATCAAACCTGAAAATAATACAAACGTCACAAAATAAAATTCTTCGGATGATAACCAAAACACCCTGGTATGTAACAAATCTAACGTTGCATCGAGATTTACGTATAGATTATGTGGCCGAGGTCATAAAAGTTCACGCTAAAAGACACGCAAGAAGACTTGACAGCCACCCGAATACTTTTGCTAGGGGATTGCTTGATACCACCGGTGACATAAGGAGACTAAAACGTCAGAAACCGCGGGTCTCGTTTAGGGTCGTCGTAATCGGGTATGTATCGCTGGATTCTTGTCCCCTCATGCTCAATTCTTTTAAACGTACTGCTAAATGTCCTTGGTGGACAGCTCGCAGTATTATAAATCACACACACAAAAAAAAAAAAAAAAAAAAAAGGTGAAATAAAAGTTTTAATTCATGATAGAAAATTGGATTTTATGTAAGTGTATATATATAATGGAGGATTCGCCCATTAGCAAATCCCTTAGAGTAGTATTAGATTGTACTCAAACCAGATCTGTTTTTAATCTTTAAGATATTTCTTTATTATGCCGATGGATTTGGATGGTGTTGTAGTCACGATATAGGTGTCTATGAACTGCCGATTTAATCTCTTCAGCCACATATCTCACATGTAGATCAGTGTGTGTAATGTCCTGTTTGAGACGTAACCTACGAGCAGCAGCTATCAGCCGTAGTATTTCATTCTGCCTGCGCTGAATTCGTTTTACGCTAAGCACATCCTCACAGTTCTGTCGCAAATAATAGGCTTCGATATTGCTTTATACAATATTAATTTATTATTAATATTCAACTGCGAGCGAGCGCCTATCAGCTAATACAATTGTTACATCTTAAATTCTAGGCATTCTTAGCTTTTATATGTTTCGGCCGGGTTAACGTCTGACCTGAACGAGATATTTAGTAGACTCGCTTTTTATTAACGACTTAGGCTATAAAACATTCAAACACAAAACGCTCCGGATAATCTTAATCCATTAACAACGAAGGCAATATTAAATCTATAGGCTAACAACGGACACCGTCTTACAAATTGGTCATTTTTGGTACACGTGTTACATTCGCGTAAAAACGACTAGTGGCGAACAATTTTTTAACCGGCGCTGGACAGTTTTTGAAAAAAAAATCATTTTTGCGATCGTATTTCGGAATTGAACAAAATCTAAACAAATTACTAAACCCGTTATTTCACGGATATTCAATTTAAAATGACTGAATATATTTATTAAAATGCCTTGCGCACTGTTTTTACTCGTTACATTTTTTTTTTCGCATTCAAAACATAAAAATCGGATCCGGATCAAAAAATTTTCGTCAGTCGTTTCTATGTAAATTTGTGCTCCAAAAATTGCCAACTTTGAAGGTGGGCGTAATGTCTCCGAAACTGTATGAATAGGCTGATAATTATGATCGGACAAGATTTGTAAACTGTAGAAGTTGATATTTCGGTTCTGAATCTTTACTCTATCACTAATATGTTGGAAAAACTGGTGTGTTGTTCTTCATGCGGCACCTTCTCTGACACTCTAATAGTAATAATTGAGAAACGTGTTTTTTAAATACATTAATTGGAATGTTATCGCTGATGTTATTGTTGCTGTTCTAATTTATATTATTATCGTTATTGTTATTTCTGATAATTAATTTAGTGTAGCGATGGGAAAAATCTCGGTACGAAGAGATTAACATCCTGCGGTATAACGGTAATCCGATATATATATATGTAGCGAATTTAGCTGAGGAATAAGTATGTGGGGACTTTTTGGGAACTGCGTAGATTATATATCGTTACTGTATTCATTATCATTTCCTTATATATTGTAAATTACTTGCTCTAAAGTTTGTACGCCACTACTGAAGAAAGTCTAGTAGCCGCAAGCGCACATGTCAATAATCTGTATATAGCGTACATGTTTGCATGTATACGTACATACTTTATATCGCTGGACGTGAAAAATTTTGGCAGCTTTAAATTTAATTATGTTTTTTTTTTCATTTGTTGTACGTCTTGTCCTTGCGTGATGTACGTTCTTCCTTACCTTACATCGATTTTCATATGTCATTTTGGCAAGTAACTATAGAAATACCATTGTCAAACACGTTTTCGTTCTGTAATAGTATGATTTATTATTATTTTTTTTTTAGAAAATCTTTTATTCGCGTTGATTTACCCGTCGAAACGTATCTATTAAATACGCTATAGAGAAATTATATGTAAATATTTCGAAATATAATGAAAAGTGACATCGGTAAGAGTAGTTGAAAACGTAAGAATAGAAGGAGAATTCGATTATTATTTAAAGTAATTCAGATATATTATAATAGTAAAATGATTATATCTAAGGAAATCAGCTGGTTGTAAAACCGGACATATTAAGGACGGAAGTATGAATATTCGAACGTCGACATCGGACGGATAAGAGCAAAATTAAGAAGGAAGAATACGCATCGAGTGTGGAAGTCGATTACTGCGTAAGACGTAGTCTGCATATTGTTACGACAAACTTACGTATCACATTCTGTTCGATCGGTGTACTTAATAAAACTAAGGCATAGAAGCTATATCGAGCTGGATAGGATTTAAACTTATAGGCACCAGAAGAAACTGATCACTATGTTTCACAATATTCTTCATTTTGAAACTCAACTGCTGTATCAACATATTACGTAACTGAACTAAACGATTACACACGTATTCTAAGTATAATAATCGGAGAGAAGAATGAGCAATAAACGACGAGCGTATCCAAGCTGTAAGACAAATTTAAGAGGCTGAAAGAATAAGGATATCTCCGGAAGGACGGTTTGGTAATATTTAAAAAAAAAATCGTCGTCAATTCGGGGATAAAATTAAAGAGAAACGTATTAATAAAAATTTCTTAATAATGTTTAAATAAAACGAATGCAGTACTAACGAAAGAAGGCCATTTCGTCGACCATCAGTGAGAATGTGTAAAAAATTACCTTATACCATGGAACTAAATGAAACGTTCGTAATTGAACAATGGACACCTGCTTAATGAATCTAAATTTGTAACGTTTACGCAGACAATATTGTGAGTATGGAAAAGAAAAGTATTGAGAAAGGAAAGAATAACATTGTGGAATCGGAAGAAATTACGATATACATAACACAGGAATGTAAGAAGTGGCGAATATGCAATTATGGTAAATTTTTCAGAAAATAATGAAAGAAGGATGCGTTATTTACAGAGTTGTTTTTTTTTTTAGCAATCAAGGTTCTACGTATAATAAGAAGGGAGTCTTGAACTCAATCTGTGCAGTGCAACAGTGAGGAGGAAAAAGTGCGAAGGGTGAACGAAGATGGAGGTTTCGAGTTTTATCTAAATTATTGACGATCCTAGACGGGACGTTGACAAGTAGAAAACTGTCATTTTCGAAAATACTTCGAACGAATGATTTATAGAAAAGAATTAAGATCATTGGGTCGCCACCACAAGTAGTGTGAATAAGAACTTTTATCGTGTTAGTTCGTTTAAATGCCTCAGTGCGAATATACGTAATATGTTTCACATAATTAAGTCTGCGATCGAATATCAGCTAGGACTTATGCGAACGTCACGAATGAAACGGGACAACGGAGTATTAATAAACAGTTTCTAATAACTACGTTCCAGTATGAAAATATAACCGATTCACGTTGTTAGGAGAGATCGAAGATCGTATAGTTTATTAAAAATGAAACTAAGTATGTCTCTAGTAGATTATTAATACCTTGTTAGAAATTTGTGTGTGCAGAAAATATAACAGCGTCATCGGCATGTGAAAGAATTTTTAACTATTTGGAAGTTGAAAAAGTGAAATACGTATACAATAAAAATAGACTCACAATACTGAGCCTGGCGGTATGTGATCGCAAGATTGCATCTATTGCTGGGGAGTAAATAGATTAGATATTGCATTAGAAATGGAAATAGGTTCCATTGTGTTATTCAATATAACAGAATTGAACGCTTTGTTAGTGCCCGAACAATATGGTACAAGGTATTTTTTTTATCAACTATATTATAAACGTTTGAAACAATTTTGGTGACAACAACATAGTGTAAGGAACCAAGATTATTACGGAAACCGTACGTACTAGAAGGGAATTATTTTTGTTTTCAAACCGCCGGTTGTTTTCAAGGTTTTTTCAAAGGATTTATGGGTGCAAGACACAAGGGAAATAGGACGATATATACTCACTCGAGGGGGAGTTTGTTTTTTAAACTGGAACGATAAATTTTGTTCAATCATTTGAATAGACTGCAGTCTTTAGAAAATTATTCAAACAATTTAAAAAGATGGTTCAAGTAAGAGGATGTTTTTAGTATGGAGTATGATATTCCATCACAAATGGTAAGGATTGTAGAAGAAAGGAATATAGTTGAAGCTCGGTGAAGTTAATTTAAAAAATAAAAGACGAATTTATCTCACAATGATTGCGCCGATTTTATGGTATTAAATTATACGGATCAATTAATGCAAGTAATCTGAACAGAATACAGCAGCAGTCGAAGATTTCCAACTTAACCCTGCATGCATAATGACTTGAATATTTCATTTGTCCAGCATATTTACATTAGCAAATACGAAAAACTATTTAATAAACTCAAACATAACGGTCAATGTTGCCAGAATGTACTCATTTGGACTTCCGGGCAATTCAGCTAGAAAACTGAGAAGGAAATGGTATCGGGATGCTTTCTAGATTATCTACCAAACGGAATTATCTTGTACGATATATTTCTTTATTTTAATTCAATACTTTAAAAATCATTCTTTAATTATTACTTATATTTACCTCACATATTACTCTCACACTATAATACTTTATTATCTATACTTATTTATTATTTTATCGTATCGTAAATGTCTCGTTGGAGACATTAAATTAATATGCTAAATTTATCGTGATCATTGTATGGTACTTGTTACCGGTACAATGAAAAATATAAATCAAAGGGTAATTGGGGACGATGGGAAATTAGAGTTGGTACAAAGGGTGGGTCCGGAATTATAAGAAAAGCTAGATACAGTTTCATTAATATTACGATCATATGGAAGAGCTATAGAACTTACAAACGGTGTAGAATTATTTTTTTGTTGAGCCCCCATGGAAGATTTCACTTTATTCCAGGCACTGTTTATAGACCTTTTTCAGTGAATAGGAGGTAGTTATTAGTTTCAGCTTTAGCTTTCTTATATTCCACGTAATCATTTATGGTCCTACTTCGATAAAATCGCTTAAAGTATTAAGTCATTTTTTTTTTTTTGTAAGCTGAACAACTTGCATTCCACCAAAAACCGACAGAAGATTTCATATTAATGCGCTGAATAAACTGGTTGTATTTATATTTATACAATTATGCTTAGAAGAGCGTTGTCTTAATGTCATCCAGATTTTCTGATAAACAAGCGAACTGCAGTGTATACATCCGTTGATCAATGTTTTTTGTCGTCATGCGTGGGAGTGGAGTTGTTGATTTTATTATAAGTTTGTTTTTTTTTTCTTATTGGGGCAATCAGCCAAATTAAATTAAGCTGGTATCCATTATCCTTGTTAAAATTTGGATGTTTAAAAAATTCAATTGCTTCTCAAACAATTCCGTAGCTGTATTTATTCATTTTTGACGAGGTTTCAAAATCGTCAAATTGTATTTCATGATCTCGAATGCGGACGAATCTTTGTATGATTATAGTCTGCTTGTGTTCTTTTAATCTTTGATTAACGCTTCTAATGTGGATCTTCTGGTTATGTTGCTGTATTAGTTTTTATTTGAATTTATAAGGATCCTACCTTGACATGGTGGAGGGGATTGTGCACCATGATGATGCATGAAGCTATGCGGCGGTACTGTATTCTACCAGAATGTTCTCATCAGCTGGACAGGTTCATGCAGAGTGGTCAGACAAAGCGGATCCCATAGGTCGCGACGGTATCTCGTGTTTCAGACAGCTTCCTGGCAGTGTCTGTATTCAAAGTACGAGCGACTGAAATATAAATGGAGAAGGAACAAGAAAAACTACGAAAATACAAAAACAGATAAAATCAAAGATATAATTATCACATAGGAATGGAACAAATAAAAATGCTAATACTAATACTATGTGTATTAAAAGGAAGGAGATAAACGGTCTGAGAGTAGATAAAAGAAACAAAGCGGAATAATTGGATTAATGATGAAATATTATAAATTATGGAAGAGAGAATAAAACGGAAAGACAAAGATTATCGAAAAATACATAAAAATACACAACATGAAAATAAAGGTAAAAGAGGCTAAAGAAACATGAATGAAGAAGGGATGCGAAGTAATTGAAAAACACCAACAAAATCACAATTCATTCAACGTACGCGGAAAAATTAAAAAGATGTCTGGTAAGCTTGCTAAAAATTATAAATGATCAGAATAAGATAATAATTGGTATAGAAAATGAACACAATGTATTGAAAAACTTTTTAATGATACACGAAATCCAGACTATACAATTAACTTTTAGATGACGGATACATTCCACAAATCTATCGTGATAGAAGTTGGAGAGATTAAAAACAAACTAAAAGTGAAAAGCCTCTGGACTAGATAGAATATCCGCCGAACTATTAAAGCTACTAGATGAGGATGAAAAAGATATTAAAATATTGACCGATATTCATAATGAAACTGTACATAACAGGACAAATTCCAGAAGACTGGATTCAATCAATATTTTGTAGCTATTCCAAAAAGAAAAAGCGGAATGCTAGCAAATGCAAAGAATACAGATCCATTAGTTTAATAAATAATATAGTGAAATTTTTTTATGAATAATACGCCATAGAATACACAAAAAATGTGAACAAGGCATAAGTGAAACACACTTTGGTTTCCGAAATGGTCTTGAAACTAGGGAAGCTTTAATGACGTTAAATATTGCTATTCATAATACTTGGATGAGAACAAGGATATACATATATCTGCTTTTTAGATTATGAAAAAAGACTTTTGATAAAGTAAAGCATGAAAAATTAATGGAAATATTAGTAGAAAAAGGAATAAATAAGAATGAAATAGAAATAATAAAAAACATATATTGTAATCAAAAAGCACATATCCTAATAGAGGGAGAATTATCACAAAATATAGAGATAAAGAACGGAGTGAGACAGGGTTTCACCTATGCTGTTCAATATGTATCCTGAAAAAATTCCAGGAATTGCTGAATAAGGATGCAGGTGGAATAAGAGTAAATTGTGTAAATACAAACAACTTGAGATAAGCCGATGATACAGTTATTTTAGCAGAGAATGTGCGAGTTTCTAAATAAGAAGTAACAAGTACAAAATATGGACTATCTCTAAATTTAAAGAGAACTAAAGCAATGATAATAACAAGAAAGGAAAAAAGGTAACAATATACCAGAACTAAGAATAAATAGAATGCAAATAGAACAGGTTAACAAATGGCACTCGAAAAATGGAAATTAAATATAGAATAGAATTATCAAGATCTGTAAAGATATTAACGAATGAATCGTTAAGTTAGAACTAAGGAAAAGAATGGTAAAATGTTATGTGCTTTCAGTGTTATTATTATATGGGGGCTGAAACATGGACGATCAACCAGAAATATAGAAAAAGTTAGAGGCATTATGTGGATCTACAGGAGTATAACTAAGTTACGATGAACAGAAAAGGTCGAAAACATAGAATTACTAAGAAAAGAAAGTGTCAGTAGTCCAGAAATAATACAGACCATAAAAAGAAGAAAGTTTCAATACTTTGCCTATGTAGTAAGAGGCGAAAAATATGTTTATGAAAGAAGGAATCAAGGGAAAAAGGGACAAAGGACGAGAACAATGTGGCTGCATGACTTAAAGGACTGGACAGGATATACGACCGAAGAATTGTTTAGGATAGCCCAAGACAGACATAAAAATAAGCGGATATTACTAGAAATCCGATCATGATAATCTCTTAACCTTCGAGCTCAATATTCAACCATGAGTACTCGTTGCGGACTTACACTCCGTATATCCACATACAATTAGGAACACGCATTACAGATTCCTTGTCCTCCATTGTTCATAAATTATATATAATAATACATATTTTAATCCATTTTAATAGTCGTAGGTTACAAACAATCAATTTTTACTTACTAACATGAATAAATAATACTTAATAATACCTAACCACTTTTACCGATTATTACTTTATATTTAATGTATTTACCTACTTAATCTTATGTAAAATAAAATTTCTTATTAATTATGTACAAATAAAAGTTACGTACTTATAAATTATTTTCAATCTGATCTTCATAACATTTGGGGCAGATATGTAAAGTATGTTCTCCACACATGAATTTTCCACATTTTTTGCAATAAATTTTTATTGTTCCGTTTTTCTTCCGATCACAATAAACACAGCGTCCTCTACTAGGAGACGCATTTTGTGTCGCTACTTCAGGTGTAGGTTCTCCAGTCATTTCTCAAATCCTTTCCTTTATCGTTCTTGTTATATTTGTTACCTGTGCTCTTGCCTTAAGATGCGCTTCTATTAGATGGAAAGATAATTGTTGAAGGTATCGCCGCCTTCGTATATGAATTTCTTTGTTATTATCGAAATAGACGACCATATAATTTATACTGGCAATATACAATATAGAATAAAAAATTACCATTGGCCATCTCCTAGTATTACGGGCACAATTATAACTCGCACATAATGTATCCACACAATCACCTTTCCAAGCATTGTAATCCAAGATCATTTCTCAAATATGTAAGCTTGAATTGTCGGAGAAGACAGTGTATGAAGATATTTTTTTAAGCCATATTTATTTGGCTTGCTCGGTATATATTGCAAAAAGTTACACCATTCTCTGAATGCCTCTAATTTTTCATCAATAGTGACAAATTCAGAAGGCGTGTAGGCAGTTTTACATTTATTAACAAATAATTCAAACAAATCTCTAATCGGTGCAAGTTTATCTATTTTTTTCCATTCTGGTCAAGTCATTTTATCATCGAATCTGAGATTTTGAAGCAGGAATAAAAATTTATTTTTGCTCATAGCTAATCGAAAAATTTCAACTCCTGTTCCCTTAGTACTCCACAGTTCATCTACATTCAAACGATTAGACTTCAGTACTCCTGCTAAATACAACAGTCCAATAAGTGCTTGAATTTCAGTGATATCAGCAGGATTAGCATCTCTACCTCTACTATAATTAGTACAAACACTTTTGATATGCTTATTGGTGTGTTCAACTATAATTTCAATCGGGTTCTTTGTCCATGAAATATTGCCATATTTCGAAAATAGATTTTAGATTGCGTGTTGCTGGTTTGGGACCTGGGAAAAGCTTTATGAGATTTTCCGACCTAGTTCTCACATTTTTTCTAAAAGGTTGTTTGTTCCACTCGATACTATTGTCTTTTCGAAGATAATACAAATTTGAAGGCTGTTCGATAACCTCTTCATCTGACACATTCTGCTCTGACTCGCCTGTTATGATCACTTTCTTCTATCACTTCCTCCTCATCATTATCAGACAGATCATCACATTCCATTTCAGCTATTTCACCTTTCTCTTCATGCATACACTCTTCTGCGAGCTTCAATAATTGCGCTTGTTCTCTTTCGTACTCGCCCATTATCAAAAAATAAAAAGCAACAAAATTTAAAAAATAGCGAAATAAAAAGAAAAAATAAAGAAGATGTGTAAACACAAAAACAACTAAACTAAAAAATTGACAAGTTATTTACAAAAAAGGTTAATGCAACTTTTAATACACAAACACACGCTGCGGACTGCTGCTCCGCAAATTGTTATAAACAAAGAACAAAACCAACCAATCACTCACAAAGAAGAAACCAAACTGATCGCTTCAGGCTAGGCAGCTATACGTGAGCAGTCTAACAGTACTATCCTCTCCATTACACACGTGTATAGATACCTGCGGAGTACTAGTCCGCGCGCGTGTACTGCGAGGTTAACTCCATGTGGGAAGAGATAGAAGAAGAAGAGCATCGTACTTGTACCTTCTTTATATAATAAACCGTGTTCGTAGTTTTTATATATTTTTGTTCGATAATGCATTACTAGTTTTATCGTATTTAGACGTTTATGATATGCTTTCTATTTATCGTTTATAAACTATAGGCGTTCACGTTTTATATATATATATATTAAAAAAAAAACAGTATGATCGTATTATATTTAGATGGGGTTTGTAAGTATGTGTGAGTGTGGATTTACTTGATGCATTTGTGTCGTGAGTGGAACAAAAGATTGTATTTCCCCCTTTGCCGAACTCTTTTTTTTTTTTTTATTTAACTAATTTACTTTGAACCGAACAGAAACAAAATAAATTTGAATTTAAACTGTTACTGATATTAATATTATTAGTCAGTTAAACACAAATTATTTAATTCTGTAATTTTCCGCATTTGAAAAACGTTATATACAAATAAGATTTACTCGTAGTTTTAATAACGGAATAACGAATTCTTTTAACTAAAACTAGAACCACCGGTACTTCAAGTTTCACATTTGATCAAAAGATGGCGCTCTAAAAATATATTACACGCGTGTCTATTAAATTTCTCCTTCATTGCTCGTATTACATCATTGATTTGATGTAGGCCTCCACTAATGTTTTACACCATTGTCTTTCTTGTGTTTTCCGAAGCCACTGTTTTCCTGCTATTTCAAAAGTGTCATTCCATCTTCTGTTTGGCCGTCGTTAGTTTCTTCTCCCATCGTATGGTTTCCACATCAGCAGTTCTTTTATCCATCTTCCGTTAAATTGTCTTCCAATATGTCAGACCCATGCCTACTTCTTCATTGCTATCGTTTTGTCAATATCTTCGAACAGGTTTTGTTCTCTGATATTTTAGTTTGTCTTATAGCCTGATGACTAGTAATTTATGTAACTAGCTATATCGGTAAAGTAATTTATTTATTTAACAAATTATATCATGCATCCAATAAATACGATTTTAAATAAGGTGTAATATTGTATAAAAGTTTAGTGCTGAGTAAATTAATCTATTGTTCTACTGTTTTTTATCCTGGATTAATGGTTAATTACTTAAAAAAAAAACTAAATCCGCTAAATTGTATATATATATATATATATATATATATACATGTATTGAAGTTAACTAAAGGTTACAAAACTGTTTGTTATGAATCTAGGAAAAATTTGCTGGCATTTTAGCAATTACTTTATTATATAAAAAACATAAAACACTACACGATTTAAAGCATAAAAAAAAATCGATTTGAATAATTAATCCTAGTTTAAATCAATTTTTTCATCTAAACAAAAATTCCCTATCGATTAGTTAAATTAAAAATAATGTATATAACAGTCTGCTTCAGGAATTCTCAGTTAGCTGGGAACACTTTAATTATAAATTAACGTATAAGTTAAATTTAAGGTTGTCTCTACCTTATTTCTGAGTAACGCATGTATCAACTGAGCACTTAAAAGTTAAGACTTCTTCGCATAAATTCAAAATGAAAAATACTTAGTGTATTTATTAATATAGAGAAAATTTAGCAAACTATGTCGTTAATTCTCGCCTAGATTTTAATATTTTTTAAGTTTAAAAGTTCCATTTATATTTTATTTTATTTTTAAGTAATCACTTCATCCCGGCTCGTGCGATAAATACGCCGAATAAGCCAGATACTAATTTTTTTAAAAGGTAAACTGGCAAACCCAACTGTTGGTTATTTCTCGAATTTATAGAACACGCAGCGACGCGTGTCGGAACATATTGCTGGAAGTAATTCTGTAGTAGGTGACGTTGAAAGTTACAATTCAATAAATATTTATATAAAGCATTAAAAATCATCTAGTCATCTAATAAGGAGTAATATATAAAGCACTAAAAATCATCTAGTCATCTAATGAGTAATGATTATATAATTACTTCGTATTTTCGGTTTATTTATATTTATTTTGAAATTATTTTACAAAACAAAATGCATAATTCCGAGTAAAAAAATTAAAATGTTGCGACGGGAAAGGTTAAAAAATACCTTCTTAAAGTTTCGATTGCGTAGTTTCGTAAATTATCGGTGAGAGAGGGCACAGATGACGCTTCTAAGTTTAGTTGTAATTTCGAATTTCGAGTAATTAATTTTTTTATATAAAATCATCTGCTGCAAGATAAAAAGGCTCAACTCGCTCGATGGCTTACCAAAACCAATTTGGCACAGTAGTAACAACAAGAAGCTGGAAATTCAATACAGAGTGCTGGCAGGTCAAAAAGAAATGTTTCCGAAAACGATTTTACTTTTATATTAACGATGATTACATATATATTTAATACTGTACTTCGAACATCGTACTTCCCAAACCAGTGGAAACTATCGCAAATATTAATGATTCTAAAACCGGGCAAAGATGGTACAAACCTAGGATCATACAGGCCGATCTCGCTACTACCTATGATAGCTAAATTATTTGAAAAGTTAATTATTGTACGACTAAATGAAATAGAGTTAACTATCAGTCGGCTATCCCTCAGCATCAATTTGGTTTCTAGCAAATACACAAAGTAGTAAAAATTATTGAAGACGGGCTGGAGGCTAAAAAATACAATGAAGCAGTGTATTCATTGATATTACTAAGGAATTTGATAAAATTTAGCACGATGGTCTACTACATAAAATCGAGCCAATATTACCTATAAAATACTACTTAATAGTTAAATCATACCTGAGTAATAGACTATTTCAGGTCAAGTACGATTCCGATCGATCCGAAGTATGTCCTATTACGGCTGGCGTTTCACAAGGAAGCGTTTTAGGACCTCTACTATATATATATTATACACAGCAGATCTGCCGACAGAAGATGCAGTACACACAGCAACGTTTGCAGATGATACCTTACTTATTGCATCGGATTCAAATCCTGAAGTTGCTGTCACCGCTCTACAAAACAGCCTAGACAAACTGTATCAGTGGAAATCCAAAAGTGATAAATCCGGAAAAATCCACTCATGTATCATTCACTAATAAAAATGATCACGATAAAAAAGTCTCAATAGGAAATAGCGTGATTAAAAAAAAATTAAGTACCTAGGGATACACCTAGAGAAAAAGCTAACGTGGAGGAGTCATATACAGAAAAAAAGAAAAGAATCGGACCTAAAACTAAAAAAGTTATACTGGCTCATAGGCTACAACTCCGAATTGTCCCTGCAAAATCGGTTACTAGTATAAAAAGTTGTATTAAAATGAGTCTGGAGCTATAGCGCACAAATTTGGGGGTGTGCAAAGAAATCGAATAAATTGGTGATCGAGCGCTTCCAGAACAAGGCGTTACGATTGGTTTATCGAATGCCTTGGTTCGTGTCCAGCGAAATTATACATCGACATTTAAACGTAGATACCGTTGAAGAAAATGTCCGCAAACAAGCTCAGAAGCATTTTAACCGGCTAAGTATTCACCCAAATCAGTTAGCAGCATCACCCGTCCACACGGATTCGACATCTACGCGGCTGAAGAGGACAAACATAAATAATCTAGTATCATAATTTTAGTTTGTAGGTTAAGCATCGTTGGATGCACCTACCACTCGAGATTGTTAATAGATATAGTTTATTGGATAGCCTCTCAACTGGCTAGTTATAAATTATAACATGATTAAAAAAAAAATTAAAATATTAACTGGCTAAATATTTTCGAAACGGATAAAAATGTTTACTAGGGCGCGATTATTCGAACGTAATATTAGGAAGAAAAATAGTTTCATCGTTTTTATTCGAAAATTATTCGAATTATCATGATCGAAGTTACTAAGAAAATGGCGAAATTCCTCGAAATGGTATTAGCGTCCGTTTGCTTGGCTACTAAACTTCCTTTAATCGACTTCGAATTATCGATCGAAGATCGATACGTCGTCACCATTTTCATCGTCTGTCCGGTTTACGTTGGTTTTTGGTACTTCGTAATCGTATTGGCTAGATGCGCGTTGAAAAAACACCATTTGAATTCGGTATCCTCTAAATATTATCACGTTTTCGGAGCTATCGGCTACGTTATCGGCGAAATCTTACTATGGTTCTCTTGGGATTGGGACTTGGTGTTTTTACTGGGTTTTTTCGCCGCTTTAACTTTGGCCGTCTTATTAATATTGGACGGCGTCGATTATAAATCCGAACGTCTGAGTATCGTGTAACGTAATAATCGGAAGTATTTTAATTATTTTTCTACAGTTTTATAATTAATTTCATTTTTATATACTAACTTTTTTCACGAATAATAAGCTATTTCGAAAATTTATTTTTAATTTAACGAAACCGCTATATTTTCGTTCGGCACGTATAGTTTACCTCGTTTACTCGATTTCACACCACTTCGATGTGTAACGAATTTAGTGCAATCGCCAGGTTGAAAATTTTTATTTTAATAGGTAAATATTCGTAAAAAACGATTTTAAAATTAATTATATCCTTTCGAAATTTTACTTATAAATTTAGCCATTGTGTAGCGTGGTAATCAACGTTCGATTTTTTCGGTCGGCTAGGTTAGGTTATGTTTCGGTGAGTTAGAAGTAGAATTAAAGGGAAAAAACGAAGATGGCGCGTTACACGGACGACCGATAATCGAAATTTACAGTTAAAATCTAGTTTTACTAAATTTTGATTTTAGTAAAAAATTGCAGCATCCGTCAAATTTTCATCAACATGTGATTTTTGAAAAAAAAGTGAAAAAAAAGTAATGTAATATTCTACTCGCCCAAAATTAAATCGACAATGTGGCGTGTACACAAACCAATGCTTCCGAAATTTTGGATAGGCGAATGTCTAAGAGCACCTGACATTGTAGCGCGGATGCTCTTATCAAGAAAGAGTTGCTCATTTAGCAAGATAAAAAAAGAATAAATCTCAAAGGAGATCCACTTTGCTAGTATAAGACTAGTGAAGGTTTGAATTCTGTCTGAATTTGCACACATCTATATTTAACCTCTGTCAGACTAGTGAACAATTATTTAATAGCATAAGATAAATATATTTTCTACTAAGAAACACGCGGTTATGTGAGAAAAGACTATTACATTCCGTGAAAAATAATTCACCAATTCTGAAACTTGGTTAGTGAAATGTTTGATACATAGAAAAGTAGTGACTACTAGTAGGAGATATGAATTCGAAACAAACATTAATGAACTGAAAAATGAGAAATTAGTTCTTCGATACAAAATACTGAAGATTTTCCATTTAAATTTATGTTCCAGAAGAAGAATCCTCACATGATGAAGACTGAATCCTCAGTAAGTAAACTTCTTCAACCACTGGAACCTTTTTTTTCAATGATAAACACAATGCCATAATTCTCTTTCTTCAATTTTTCCAACGACGTGTGTAGAACAACAAATTGTAACACCTTACAATTACCAAGCATTACACTGTAAATTTAAATGATATAATTACTCTAATCAAGGAATGCCATCCGTTTTTAAAGGATGGAGTAATTAAAATAAGATTCACCAAAATAATACCCAACAAACCATCATCTACTCACACTGAGAAGAATTGTTGAATTTTTCAAAAAATCACTACGTTCGAAACTTTCCAAATTAATAAAACACGATAGCCAGTAAAATGAAAATAAAGAACAACACCTGTCCAATATAAAATTTACACAAAAACAAAAATAGCCGGTAAATTAAAAATTAAATATGTTAACTAAATTTATTATTAAATTTAATAAATTATTTTTATCGTTTTTTTTTCTATTATTTCCAGTTTTTCTAGTAGTTTTTTCTCTTTTTATAATGTTTTTCCGTATGTAAAATTTTATAATTTCGGTTAATGTTATCGATCTTGTGTTTTAATTCTTTACAATGTTTTCCAAATAATGATTTTTCATCATTGATTATACATGAATTTTAGTGTTCTTTAAATCATATTGCGAATTGTTTGCCGCTTGTTCCCCAACTGTGAATTCTTTTTCGCAGCGTTTAGAATTTAATTTATATACTCGTGAATTTTTAAATATATTTCTATCTTCTATTCTGTCGTTACTAATTGATTTGGATAGTATGCTATTTCATATTTGCTAAATTATATTTGATAAATACTTTAATTGTTTTGTATGTATCATTTCCGACATACAGTTGCTTTCATTCACTTTTATTTTACTGGCTATTGTGTTATTGTGTATGTATAAATTTTATACCGCTGATTGTTGATTTCCTCGTTTACCGCGTTCATTAACTTCGCTAATTAGATATGTAAATTAGTAATTTTATATTTTATATTTTTAATAAATTGTATGTATTTTTATATTTTATTTTCCACCTTCACTCTATAATGGCTGAACAGCCGAAAACGTTTGTAACTTTAAACTTCAGTGATTTTAACTTTTTTTAAAAGTTCAATACACTCCACACTATTCAAAGAAAAGTAATATTATATTCCTGTAAACTGAAAAACACGGGGTATCGTATAACCTTACATTCACAAATATATCACTCCTATAAACGCACATAAACAGATATATAAACGTATGTACACACTCACATATATTACACACAGAAATATAAGACCCGCTTACATATGTAAAAATATATAGGAAAATCCATAAATAAAACAAACCACACACACACACACACATATATATATACATACAACAACAACAACAACAACAACGTATATTTCAACATAATTTACAGTGAGTTGTCACAAACCAAAAATTTTAAATAATAATTACGTAACGCCCAGGATGGCTCGCCGTACATCAGAAATAATAATACAAAGACCCGTAATAAATAAAAGAATTAATTATACTTATAATGACAGCAAAAAATAATTGAAAAAAAACTGTACAGCAAAAAACAAAAAGTTAAGTAATAATAAAACAAAAGAAAAAACACGTTAGACATTAAATAAACAAAGAAGGAATATTAATTTCTAAAATAGGCCCCGCGGAACGTTACAACAGGTTATGTTTGAGCCTCCTATGTTTATATTTACTGTACATAAATTGGAGTTAATCGTAATTACCCATGGTAGAAATTAAACTATTATCGTGGACTAGTCATAGCAGAATTTACGCGTTAAATTTAAGATATGGTCCTTAATATAAGGCATGTTTTAAGATAGTATGCCTGTCAACGATTTTGTGGTATCTAGGGATATACATCTGAGACACCTATTTTGAAATACCTGTAACTTGTTAAAGTTTGTATTTGAAATAAAACTCCAAGCTGGACAACAGTACGTCATTATGGGACGTATAAGTGTTTTATACAGAATTAATTTCTTATTTACATTAGGAAATGATTTTCTGTTGATTAGTGGATATATGGCAGATATACTCCTGCTAGCTTTCAAGGTAGTATGACTGACATGTTCAGAAAAATTTAGTCTGTTATCCAAGACTACCCCGAGGTATCGAACATGTTTTGACCAACTCACAATTGCAGAGTTGACGTTAACTTCAGCTGATAACGTGGGACGCCTGCGGGTGAAAAATATAGCCTCCGTTTTAACACAATTAATATCAATTTGTCATTTTTTATAATAACGCAAGACAAAATTTATTCCTGACTGTAATTTCTTAGTAATTGCTTTAGGTGTATAAGAAGTACAGAGAAGAGCTGTATCGTCTGCATAAAGAGCAGTCTGAATATCAGGTAGGTTTGGGAAATCAGATAAAAACAAAGTAAACAGAAAGGGACCCGGAATACTACCTTGTGGGACCCCCGCTGAACGCGTTTTCATAGTAGACCTTGAATCATTGATGGTAACGTAAAATAGTCTGTTTGCTAAATAGCTGCTAATAACGTTGATTACATAACGAGGAAACTGATATTTTATCATTTTGTAAATAATACCTTTATGTCAAGTAGTAAGCCTTCGCAACATCCAGGAGAACCATACCAGTATGTTTATTACGATTAAAATTATGCGTGATAAACTCGGTGATTCGTGCTACTTGTTGGGTGGTGGAATAACCCGGACGAAAGCCAAACTGTGTGTTAGGAATGATTTTTTGGTTATCTGCATGAAGTCTTAAACGTGATAGTATAAGTTTTTCCACTATTTTGCTTAGATTGCTCAATAAACTAATAGGACGTATGTTACTTGCACACGAGGCATCCTTTCCGGGTTTGGGAAGAGCAATAATTTTGGCTATCTTCCAACTGTTTGGATAATAACCGAATCTAAAGATAGCATTAATTAAATTTGTAAGTTCAATAATATATACATAAATACATAACTTTAAATCCGACGTATTGCTTGCGGGTAAGAAGAAACGACCGTAATCCAAGTAAAATGAATAAAACACACACACACACATATATATATATATATGTATAAATACAGAATTTTAAGTGTGACTCTGTAACAACGTGTACATAAAACAAACACAGATATATATATATATATATATATATATATATATATACATATATATATATATATTATGACGATCTAAGACGATGGGGGTACTGATGAAAAAAATAAAAATAAAAATAAAATAAAAATAAAAATAAAAATAAAATTTCGACAATAATTAACGTAATATAATATCGGTCAATAACCGAGGTATTTCCATCAGGATAGTTTTAGATCATCAAAACTGATAAGTTTCAACATAGAGGCATAATGAATAGAATGATGTTAGCAATAACTACATGTAAGAAGAAACGACAGTTAAATAAGTAAAATAAATAAGCCAAACACACAGATATATATATATGTGTGTGCGACAGTGGCGGCTCGTGCATAAGGGCTGCAGGACTGCAGCCCCACCTACAAAATTACCAGTATAATTTTTTTTTTCATCTTCAAAAATCAATTAAAATTATCCAAAATTTTGAAATTTCGTTTAAAAAAGTAATTTTTTCTCTTTGGATGCTCATTCTAGAACGGCTCTTGTTGGCACGTTTAGGAAACATAAAAAGCGTGGTTCCGCGAGAAAACGATGTTAAATGCGCATGCACAGTGGTTTCTTTTTAATCGCGTTCGGGCTGCATAAAAACCAGCCCAGTACAGCTCTCGTTTACGTGTTTAGGAAACATAAAGTGCGTGGAAACGGAACCAGACGATGGTGAAGGCGCATGCGCAATAGTTCTTTTTTTTGCCCGCGTTTGGGCTGCACAAAAACCAGCCCAGCCGGTAGACTTGTATTTCAAGATTAATATTCCAACTGCAGAATGAAATGTTGACGCGCGCGTTCTTCTATTATTGTTGCTCATTTACTTATGTTTTATTGATTGAATAAATATATTTATTTATAAGGATTTTATTACTTCGATAAAGGCTAACTTTAATTATGGCTGAAAATAGCGATTTTCGTGAAAGTGAATTGAATTCGGTTTCATGTTTGCTGAATAACAAATTTTCGCGGTTATGGTATGCAGAAAAGTGTAACGTTAAGGCTCGTGGGAGGCCGACTCCGCAATTGAATATTGTACAAACGTCATCTAGCCGAGACAATACTTTGAAAGAAAATTTAAAGCGGATATTTATTCAAAATGTGACTGGCTTTACGGTTGTGAAATTAAAAACGCTTTCTTTTGTTTTCCTTGTCTACTTTTTGGCGATGAAATTTCTTGGACTCAAACTGGTGTGGTAGACTTGAAACATTTGAATGAAAAAATCAAGAAACACGAAAATTCAGCACAACATATAAAAAATTCGATAGATTTTTGTATGCTGGGAAAAACGACACAGGTAAGCGAAGCGTATAAATTAAATATCAGAAAGTTCAATGAAAACGTCAAAAAGAATAGGGATATTTTATCAAAAATTATCGACTGCCTGATATTTTGCGGTAAATTTGAACTTCCGCTACGAGGACATAATGAAAAAGCGGATTCCGATAATCCTGGTATTTTTCGAGGACTGTTAAATTTCGCAGGGAAATTGGATGAAAATTTGAAAGTGCATTTTGAAAATTCTACAGTGTTTAAAACTAACTCAAAAGCAATTCAAAATGAATTGTTGGATTGTATGTTAGACATTTGTCGAACTGAAATTTCTAATGAAATTGAACAAGCTCAATTTTTGGCTGTTATGTCCGATGATACGACTGATATCTCTGAGAAAACACAGGAGGTAATTGTTTTCCATTACGAATTCAATGGAACCATATACGAAAGATTCTGGGGATTTTATAACCCTGAGTCACAAGATGCAGAAGGATTATCGAAACAGATTTTGGAGCAGTTGAAAACTGTTTTAAAAGATAATACTGGGAAACTAATTGCTCAAACTTATGATGGCGCCGCAGTTATGAGCGGAGCGCGTGGCGGTGTTCAAAAAATAGTAAAAGAAACTTACGCAAATGCCCATTTCATTCATTGCTATGCTCATCAATTAAATTTAGTAATAAGTAAATCAGTTTCAACTAATAGAGAAGTACGCATCTTTTTTAGTAGCTTGTCAGGAATTTCAGCATTTTTTTCGCGTTCTTCTCAGAGATTAGCTGAGCTTGAAAATTGTATGTCAAGAAGAATTCCACGTGGTTCCGACACAAGATGGAATTTCAATTCAAGAGTCGTAAATACAGTTTTTGAAAACATTGAACAGCTGAAAGAATGTTTCAAAAAATTGCAGAATTCAAATAATACCCAAACGGTTAATGAAGCATCCGGTCTTCTTCGTCTTTTCAATGACAACAACTTTATATTTTGGCTTGGCGTCTTCCATCCTATTATGCCATACGTTGATTTACTGTACGATGCATTTCAAAATCGCAACATTAATTCTTCGAGCGCTTTTTCATCACTGGGAAATTTTTATCGCACAATTTCTTTAATCAGAGAAACGAATTTCGAAAACTTGGTGTCCACAAATACTGATTCTATACCCGTATCTCATAAGAAGAAATGTGATGAAAATCGAAACGCCGCTGTCAAAGAAGTTTGTGACACAATATGTATGCAAGCTAGGGTTAGATTCGAATTTACTGGTCATCTATCTGCAGGAAAGTTGCTGTTACAAGAGAAATTTGAAACGTACTGCAGGCAATTTCCTTCTCAAGAATTTAACGAAACTTGCCAGGCATATCCCATGCTAAATAAAAATCGTTTGCAAACTGAACTTTCTGTTCTATACGAAAGAAATTCAGAATTTTCCCTTGCATCGGGAGTTGCGCAACTCCACCAATTGTTTCGAAACACCGGTATTTACAAAACACTCGGCGAAGTATATGTTTTTTAATGAAAATTTCGTTAACGTCTCCTATGACAACTGCTGAAGTGGAAAGGTGTTTTTCTTCCTTGAAAAGAATTAAAACATATTTACGGAGTACAATGCTGGAAGACAGAGTTTCTGCGCTTGCCATGATAAGTATTGAGAAAACTCTTATCGATACAATTCCTAACTTCCACAGCAAAGTAACCGACCGGTTTGCGAAAATGAAAAACCGTCGTATGGACTTCATATACAAATAAATTTTGAAGTAAGTGCTTTGAAATTACACATTTTTTAAAATTTTCTTAGAATGGCCGATTCTAAATTTTATTTTTGTTTAGAAAATTTAGAATTTTAAGTTTTTATGAAATGGTAGCCTAGCTGTATGTTTTTTATTAAAAAAAAAAATTCAACTGGTAAAACTTTCAGCCCCTCCGCTTCGAAAACGAGCCGCCACTGGTGTGCGTGTATATAAATAATACAGAATTTTAAACGTGACTTTACAACAACGCATAAATAAAACAAACACACACACACATATTTGTATTAGAAGTTACACACGGCTTCGCCTTTGTAATTATTGTTTTTAATACAATATTGATGTCCCTTTCTTTTAACGATATATATATATCCGTCCGTTATTTCGGCCACGCCCCTAACGCAGCAAAACGTGGTTTATATTGCGTATGTTGGTAGTGAAGGTATATTCAAACCGGAAAACTTGTCAAATTTTAAACCATTTGACAGAGATATTGATGTCTCCTATTTTTTTAAACTATAAATTATTGTAATTTCTGTTCTATTTATGATATCAATGTGAATCAAAGCTTAGAACGAATCCAATAATATAGGCTATAAGTTGTGCGAATTTCATAGTTATTGCGTTAATAGTTTTCGATTTAACAGACGGGCAGACAGACAAAAATTTAAAAAATATATTTTCTGTTTATGTGTGATAAAAATAGACCAATGCAATGATTATAATGAAAACATTCGCAAATCACAGACAAGCACTACAGTTTTATATATTAGTATAGAAGTAATATATATATATATATATATATATATATATATATATATATATATATATATATATATATATATATATAAAATACAGAATTTAAAATGCGACATATTATTTGTACGAAAAAACGACGGTTATGTAATTAAAATAAATAAAATAAACACACACATGTATGTGTGTGTGTATATATAAATACAAAATTCTAAATGTGACGTATTTGTGGGACGTTAGAGGAAACGACCGTTATGTAAGTAAGATACGTTTATCAACAACGTCCAGCTTCATCAGTTCTTATTCTTACCGATTCGAAAACCTGTTTAACCGCTCTAAAATCTCTCTCATTTAATCCCCGTGCATCGCCTTATTTATATAAAATCCGAATTTTGGTTTCCTCGCTGTTAGAATCTGGTCTTTCTGTTAGGTTCTCCTGGATTCCTGGACATTCTGATATATTTGGCAATACTGTTGCTGATGCGGAAGCCAAGTCCGCTTCGAATAGCGGTGTGCTTATTCCTATTACACCTTTAACAGATCTTTTGTGTCTCATTAAATTTGCTCATAAAGAATATTGGAATAATATTTGGTCCAATCCTTATTTAGCTCCATATTACAGATCGATTCAACCTCTAATACCCATAAAATCATGGTTTAGTGATATAAAAGTACCAAATAACATACTTCGATGTTTCATTACTACTTTATGTAGATTACGATTTGGAAAAAATCGTCTTCCATCGTCCCTATACCGATGCAATCTTATAAATTCTCCTTTTTGCCCTCATCCTTCCGATGACAACAAAATAGCAGATGCGGATCATGTATTTTTTGAATGTTCTTACTACAGCTCTCAACAATCTTTATTATATAATCAAATTATATCTATCAAAGTACCATTACCAATAAATATGTCTTACTTACTTACTATTAATCGCATTCATGTATATTTAGCTATTTATAATTATATTACATCAACTAATATTAGTGTTTAATATATTCATTTTAATATTTTTATACCAATCTGGGTGAAAAGTCCTGTGCCCATTTATTAAAAAAAAAAAAAAAAAAAAAAATGAATAAAATAAACAGGCATGTATATATATAAATGCAGAATTTTAAATACGATGTATTATTTGCCGATAATAAAAAATGACGGCTAGGTTAGGTAAAAGAAGAAACGACGATTTAAAGTGACCGGCTATTTCCATTTGGTTTTATTTCGAGTATTTCTGTTCAGTTTCAAAATGTTTCGTTACATATTTAGTCGTTAAAATTTGAGATAATTTAATAATTCTTCCGTAACTTCATTCCGTATTCGGTCGGTACGTCTCGAACGACCATTTAACGTTTTAATATTTTAAAACCCCCTGTGAGGAATAGCACGAGAAATGGAACGAACAGATTTGCGAGTGTAGTTCGGGTATAGAATTAAGGGCATATAACGATTTGAAAGGGTATGCCCAATTATATCGTCGGATTCGAGGAAAGTACAGCGGCTTTTAACGTCCATTTTGAAAGTAGACGGTTTATTTTTTCTGAGGTTAAACTCGGACTAAATTATCGAATCCACACGGTCCAAGTTGAAGCCCGCACGGTCTTCATTGTTACAATTATCTTTTTTGATTATTATCATTATTTTTACTGTACACATTCTCTTCTTCCTTTTTAATCTTATTATCAAATCAAATCAAATTAAATTTACTTCAGAAGTGTTTACAATATTTACTAACAATTTAATTATAAAACATATAACAATAATAATATTGGAAAAATATAAAATCAACATTAAAATTGTAATAAGAATCAGGTTATAATAATAATAATATAACAAACGCGGATACATATATCCCCCAAAAAAATTCGCATTTCACGCAATACATACAAACGTGATAAAATTGAGAAGGTAAACGTACTAAATCACGATGCAATTAATTATAGATAAATACTTAAATTCTTCGGATAAATACGCGAACGTCGACTTTACAGCATAATTTATCCGTAGTTCATGCGCGAAATGTTGTGTAACAATGTGATACCCTCGAAATATGAACTCACCAAAATTATGAAAAATGAAAAAATCTATAAACTGAACTAACGTACAATAAAAACAAATAGAAAATAATAAAATAAAATGCAAAAATAAAAAATACAAATATAAATCTCATACATATACAATACATAAATGGGAAAACAGACACTTTAAAGTCGAAGGAACGAGAATAACTTTATAAAAAGTGATATGAGTTGGTCAAATCTCAACACACAGGGTATTTTTTTTTAAAATCATGATTGTACTAATATTAAGTCGGTAGAACAGTAAGATCGCTTCTTGTAGTTCCTTAAATCAACTTTTACAATTTCCGCTAGTTTATTATAGAAAAGCCCATTCATCGAGTTGTATTCGTGAATCGTATTTATCAAAATTTGGAATTATATGCAAAATAGCGAGATAATGGATATTTCAAACATTGTCGTTGACCAGTCGTTCTTAATATGCACGGACTCTCTTGCATAATTATAATGCCTTCTTCATGATCCTAAATTACACCCCCGGGGTAAAGAAATTGGTCATTTGATCATAACTTCTAGTAAACATGTAGTTCTCACATGGATTCCATCGCATATACACAAGGAAATGATCAAGCGGATAGTGCAGCAAGAGAAGGCACATTGCTTCAACAATTACCGCTCCTGCCTACACCAATGCGAGATCTCCAGAGTTACATAAAATCCTCAATGCGTAAATCATGGAACCTCCAGTGGTCTGCACTTCCACTCACCAACAAACTGCGATCAGTTCGAGATACAACTTGCCTCCGGATTCCATCTCAGCAAACGGAAGAGATGATGTTGTACTTGCTCGTCTGCGCCTAGGTCATACTAATATCTCACACAGCTAAAATAATGAAAATTAAATAATAATGAAAACCCAACTCGAGCAAAGGCCACTTCCTTATTTTTTTTTTAAATTTTAATCTACATCCATTTGCTTCCAAATCGTTCTATCTGTAGAGGAAAATAATAAAATGAAATTATTACATCGAAATAATAATAGTCGTAAATTATCATCACTCATCGAGTAAATTCGGTAGAATGAAGCGAAAGCCTGGAAATAGTAATCTACTAATTCTTTATTGCATTTTTCTCTTCTGTTCGCACCCTTCAGTTAATTCATAATTATATTGCCGACGATAAACGCCACATTTATCGAATATATATCCCGCGTCGTTTCAACTATAAATATGTAAATTTATATCATTTAGTACTACCCCGTTTTGCGTTAAGTATTGATGTTAATAAAGCGTTTAATTTCACTCTAAAACAAAAAAAATAACTATAATAATTCAAACAATTTAAAACGACAATAGCGCATTAAAGTTTCTATGACGTTTATATGAATTGAAATTTACTACAGTAAACTTCGCTTAGTAAGGGAATAAATGTAGTGCAGACAAGTTGCGGAAGAATGATATAATAATAATAATAATAAGCTTGTAATAATTAAATCGAAACGAATATCAAATCAATTTCTTACTACACATGAAATAAAACAAAAAATCTTAACTTCTGCTAATGCGCATAGGTTGCGCGAACAGCGGTCTGTATTAATCGATATGCTTGCAACAAACTTAACCGAAATAAAATAAAATCTTCCCACCGCCCATGTTGATATCCATGCCCCAGCTCAATAAATAGTTACAAATGTAAACTTATAAATAGAATTTTTTTTTAAAGATATTCACCACCAGCGTTGACATGGATACCTAATCTGGACGTGATGTTGTGTAAGCAGTCTTTCCGCATCGAACCATACGAATAGAATAGAACTTCATGTTTCGAGTTATTTATGAAATTGCCCACATTCGTCACAGCACAAAACCGTTACTGACAACATTCAAATTGTATATATATATATCAATACTAAGGTTTTTACGACCACTTAAGCGATTGTCCGTTATGATTCTCAAAATTAAAAATATTATTAATCATTTTTAATAATTAAATCGCCGGAAAAAATCAAATATTCGAATTGTATATTTCTTAATTTGCGAGTGAACCTTTTTATTTTCCATTATTTTTAGTCTGACATTGAAATCATCAAGAATTATTAAGTTTTGTTGAAAGAGTTAACCTTTTTGAGCAGTATATAACCCAAAAAGAATAGTATTTATAGTTTTACGTCGATTATGTAATCAGAAACTATAAGTACAATTAACATATTTTATTTTAATTTTTTTTTAATGTAGGATGTAGTGATTTTTTTAATAAAAAAATCAATTGAAAAATTAGTTAAATCACTAACATTTATTTTTTTGTGAAAAACATTTCGGCATTTACGCTATTATCGAGTGAACAAAAGAATTTTTTTTTAAAATCATAATTTTAAAAGTATAAATTAAAAATAATCACTTAAAAATATTTGATGGTGACGGTGAAACTATATTCCGTAAAATTTTATTCTGCTTGTCTGTTCTGTTTATTTTTCGAATCGTTGAAATTGAATATATTAACATCGATATATTTGTTTACTGGTTTTGTTTTTTTATTAATTTTTTTCGATATCGTTTTCTGGATTCTGCAAAAGTTGTATACTGATGGAATTTCAAATTTTCATCTACTATCGAAATGCATGATATCCAAAAGTCAAATATAAAATATAAAAATATACAAACACAATTTTAAAAAAATAATAAAAAATTTTACAAGTAAAATGAAAAATAAGTATTTGAAATATCTTTATAACGACCGTGGTGAACAACACAATCAAGTATCAGTATATAAAACTTACAAAACAATAGCTAAATAATAATTAATTTTGAATATGTAGTTAAACATTGAAAAATACTTATATTATGTAATAAAAATTAATATTGATTTATTGGAGAGTAGTGATTTTATGAATTAACAAAACAAAATAAAATCAAAGTTAATCACTAAAAAATTTTTTATTACACAAATACGTACACGAAGCTTTTCGACCTTGATAATGACTTAATAGTCGAAAAGCTTCGTGTACGTATTTGTGTAATAAAAAATTTTTTATTGATTAACTTTGATTTTATTTTGTTTTGTTAAAAATTAATAGCCAGTAAAATTGCAAATTTTTTTTACAATATACCCTTTAAAATTAATTCTTTATCAAAATTTACAATCGAATTTAATAAATTATGTTTATCCCTTTCTTTTATTATTTCCATTTTTTCAAGTAGTTTTCTTTTTTTAAAATGTTTTTCTGTATGTAAAATTTTGATAATTTTCATTATTATTTATTTTGTGTTCTAATTCTATACAATTTTTTCCAAACAACGATTTTTCATCATTATTTTCATATGAATTTAAATGTTCTTTTAAATCTTGTTATGAATTGTCTTATGTATTCCTTTTCACATTGATTACAATTTAATTTATAGCCACTCCTGACTTTTTAAATATATTTTTATTTTCTATTTTGTTATTACTAATTGATTTTAATAATGTATTATTGTTTCTTATTGCTAAATCAACGTTATATTAAATATTTTAATTTTATGCTACTATGAATAGCAACAAATTTAGTGCGTTATAAGCAATGACTACAGTTTACGCGACTATAAATATAAGGATCGCAAACGACAGTTGAAAAATTACAATTTGTTGAACATTACAAATAATAATAATAATTTCGCATCTTTACAATAGTTTACATTTTGTTAAAAGCAGTTTAAACTTAGCCATAGTTAGTACTAAGTTTTATTTTATTTACTATTTTTTTGTATAACGGACAATTATATAAGAGAAGTAATTACGATTAATTTCATCGGTAATATGTTTAGTATAGTCTGCCGACCGCTTAACTTTATCCCTTTCACGCATAATACAGGTACGAGAAAAATGCATTTCAATTAAATCATCATTAAGTTTATACTGCTGCTCGAAATCCGATTCGTTCTTCGTGTGTCCAAATCGTAAACACTCGAAACAACGAACAAAGGGAATGTAGCCATAAACGCTGCATGTAATACGATACGAAGTAGGAGATGAACAAATGCGCGTAATCTGTCGTCTACTCTTCAGCGCTACTTTTATCGGATTGTGCCCAGTTTTATTGTTGATTGTCATAGATAATGAATATTAATTAACGAAATCGTCGGATCCTTTTTTAATTGTAGTTTTCGTTTTTACATTCAACACGTTGCTTGAAACCTCACGTTACAATGTATCAAATTTACTTTTGTCTTTAACCCTTACAGTTAACCCATTTTTATTAAGTTGTTTAATGAAACCAACATCTACGCCAATTTTTCTGGTATTAATTTCCACTAGATCGGCATTCTAATTTTTTTTTACTCGATTGGGAGGCATCTTCAATGATTAGCGTTTCGTATTCCGGTTCGATTTTCATATAAGTTTTATGAAATTTTAAGCTTCGCTGCATACGAAGGTTTATTATCCGAAATAACGTTTTTAATAATATTTTTAATGTTTCGGAACTTTTTTTAAAATCGTTAAAATCGTTATTTAAATTATTTATTAAGGTGTTTTTCTGGTATTTTTCTTAATGTATCAAGATTTTCAATACTACCTTCTTTAAGGTTTACTTTCACGTTATGTGATTTACTAAGTAATTATTTGGCATCGTTTTGGGCATGCACATTAATACTAAACATATTGAAAGATGTAATTATAAAACAAATTCAATTTAAACAGTTTTAAAACGTAATTTAACTCGTAACAAAATCAATTGCATATATATATATATATATATATATATATATATATATATATATATATATATATATATATATATATGTATGTATAAAGTAACAAAATTTAAGCAAGTACACAAAACTCGCAATTACTTATGAAGAAATCAAAAATTTTTGCTATCGCACAAATTGGAAATTCATTAAAAAAGCGAGCTTGCCTTATTGCGATTAATTTCATACGGATGTAGAAGAATATATTCGAAAAAAAAATAGCAAAAACTTATTTTTTAAAAACGCTATATAATTTCCACCTCTGTTGGGTATACGCGATGAATGAAAAATTTTATCTATATAATGGAAGAATAGTTCGACCTCGTCCCAGTAGAGGTCTCTCTCTCTTCTAGTATGGTTACTTTTATTATCGCTACAGGTACGTGCGACGAATTCGCGAACATCTACTGATTACTCTGATGAACGGTACGTGTGAAAAATAGCGCAACCCGACTTGAACGAATTTTATTATAATACCCTACATTCGAAGATAGTCTCGCGTTGTATAGCTCGAAGTTCCATTCGACGAGAAGTCAGTTTTTTCATTGAAAATATTTCGATATTATAGTTTAAGCGGATAATTCGTATCGTATTAACATATTTTCCGATGTTTTAACCCGGTTTTAGATGTTTACCGCGACAAGTAGATTTGCGTTCTACAACTATAAATAAATTAAGCGAAACATTCCGAGAGATGGAAAATTCACTAACCTCATCTGTGAAATATAGAACGATGAAAATTTTATTTGTACACACGTCAGAGGTGAAATGATAAGCACCGTCATAAAGCGGCAGGAGCTGAAATGAATGATGATAATCTTGAAAAATTGAAACGGGGGGAATAAATAGTGTACGATAAGCGAAAATAACTGATAATTAAATATAATTAATAAAGCGATAAAAATAAAAGAAAAAATTATGTATAAATACGTATTTTTCTTAGATATTGTACACAATTTAACGAGGCTGTTTAACATTATTTCTGATGTCTTCAAAGGAGAAACGTGTGGGCCCTCGACCTTTTGCTCTTTTATCTCGTCGCGTTACAGGTGGTGTCCCGCAGTTGTTCCAGTGTCTAATTTCGAGTCTCCGATTGATGGATGTAAACTTTTACATAAAGTTACGTTGGTTAATCAAGACGCTTCTCTAAAACTTGTTTTCCGCAGCACATAGCTGTATAATGACGGAGACCCGTGTAATGTTTAAGTTCGTACGTTCGGTTGCGTCGATTAAATATCCTTCTGAAATTGTCAAAGTCGTTTCACTTTATAGGTTCAGATCGATTTGATGATTGTAATATGTAACAGTCGGTCATCATTGAGATTTACTAATTCCGCCCATAAGGCACAGTTCACTTTGTTAATTCGTATATTCGATTTTTTATCTATACGACGATTTGACGATATAAATGAAGTCCGAAAATATCGGGCAATTAAAGCGGCCGACAGGGAAAAATGGAACTTCGAGAGAGCTACATTCAGCAGTGGATTGAAAATAGCTGATGAAGAAGAAGTGTTAATCGAGATTATCTAGGTACGTACCACGTATCTGGCGTTGAATCGGCCGCATTGTTGATTCTAACCAGTAAGGCTGTAACTTTACTATGTTGTAAATTGAAGATTAACGAATTTTTTCCTTAAAATTATTTTCCACTTTCGGTGCTAGACGTCAGTTTTGTTCTGCTCTTCCCGCGCAGATTTGAAATAAGATAAATAACGAGTACGAGGATTAGGTATAAAATTTTTCAACCTATTTGATTTTTCCGCGAATTCACTGTTCGACGTTAATTTGAAATGGATTTGCTTAAATTAAGTCCCCGCGTGAAGATGGATATTTGTTAATGAATATTTCATAATATGTTTTGTATTGGAACCGGTTTCAAACGACGGCGGTTTCATTATGTGTTAGCGACGAGCGAGCGTAATTAAATATTATTAAAATAAGTAATTAAAAAGAAAAATATGGAGAAATGCAAGTGCGAGTGGATTTTACGGAAGGTAGCGAGATGATCGTGACGATATAAGGAACACGTGGAATGCTATTTCACTCTTAACGAAAGTCTAAAAGAAAATATGTAGAAATGATTTTTTCTTGCGCGTATAAAATGTGTACCTAACTTTAAAGAAAACAGTTAAGCCGCTGCTTTACTATTTTAGAAATGAAGAAGTATCAGGCGTCAAAAAGCTTCAGTGCTTCGAGTAATTGTTTTACGTTTATCGCGATCTAAGAATATTGTATATATACTCGTAGTAGTTGTGGTAAAACATGAAAAAACCATAAAATGTAATAATAATTTTTTCGTGTTAGCTTTAAAGAAATTTTATCTTACGTAAGATTATTACGCGATAGTTATTGGATAAAACGCTATCTCTCTTGAAAAAAGGTCTTTCTTTACAAGTTCAATAATAAAAAAATTTTGCCTTGTACTAACAGACGGATACTTCTTACGAGCACTGAGATTTAACACGGAACCACGCTAAATTCGTTGCATGCGGCTTGAGAGGCTAGACAATTATATATAAAACGTAAAGTAATGGTTCTTGTAAAAGATTAGTATCTTTGATACATTCGCTGTGTGTCACGAGAAGTCTTTTAAGCGCGATTTGGTAAGAATCTGAATTTGTAGATAATTACAAGGTGAATCGAATTAATTAAAGGTTATCGGTAAATAGGGCTACTCCGCAAAAAGGCTGTGTGCTAATACATCGTAGTTTAAATATAGATTTTTATAAATAATTAAATTCGAAAAAGTATGTATCTGACAGTCTTCGGTATATATACGATAATTTGCACATAAAATAGAAAATGACTTTTGACGGTGTTAAAAAGTAGTAAAAATTATTTAGTAAATCGTAGGCTAACGTTATAATGGTTGAAATAACTTTTCTTCCAGATACCGGTGACCATTGAGGAAAACAAAGATAAAAAAAGGACGGTTTAAAATGTTAAAAAAAAAAATGCTTTCAATTTTGTTTGAACATTTTTTTCCTAACAGCGATTTGGACCCTATTGAAACAGGCGTTAGTAAAAAGAAATGGCTAAAGTTTTTAAGTGGTTTTTTTTTAATCCTCAAATTGAGACTACTTATAAAATCAAACGTTAGACATATATAGATATTTCAGTTAACATGGAAACCAATTATTTCTCTAATTACTACCACTTATCGTTATTAATATTACGACGACGGTGAGGATGATTATTATTCGTTATTTCTCATTATTTTTCTTATTATTACTCTGACGTTAGCGAGTGGTGGTGGTAATATTATTATTATCATCATTATTAATATTTCTATTCTTGACGATATTGTTATTAGAATGAGATTCACCCTCGTTGAAAGAACATTCATTACCCGTAACGAAAAATATACACGAGAAAAGAGTGACGTTGAACACACTGATTAAATTAAAAATAAAATTTTCCAAATAACCTACGTGTAATAATCAACACCTCACACGTGGCATATAACACTTCCGAGTTGATAACGTTCAGAGTCCGTGTCATTCACCGATTTAGTCGTAGATACGTATTACACGAATCTAAACCTTCGATATATCGTCTAGAATGTCATACACCGATTCGCAGTATCCTCATACTTTCCCTTTATAAATCCCCGGCCTTTCTACTCGCTATAACAGATATAGTCGCTAGGATATCGAACTAACTTATGTAGCTCGTTTAGAGTTTATTTTAATTTCGTCGGTTGAAGAAAGTTCGATTGGCATTTGACGGAAAAAAGTCATCGAGACATTTATTTTTATGTGTATTAAGGTAGTCAAACCTTTCGATAACATTAGAAACGAAGACTCAATATATACAACATTCAGAAAATTTATATATATATATTTTAAATCTACGTAGTTAGTTATGTAGAATATTTTGTACTTCGGCCAATATTTAAAATTTAATTCGAATTAAGTGAAAATATAAAAAATTTAATTATTTTCTACGACATTTTCGACTGATGGAAATTAAGCTTCTCACATGACGCCATTGTAAAAAAATTTATTAGGAATACCTTTCAACACGATCGAGCTTGTTTGAAATAAACTAATTTATATTAATACTGAAACTTTTTCAATTAATTATAAACAAACAAAATATAACACAATCGCCAAAAGAGTTTAATCGCGAAGTTTTTCGACAGTTACGTCATTTTCAAACGCGAACAAAAATTATTACATCTTTTTTTTGTTTGTTTATAATTAATTAATAAAATCACTACTCTCCAATATATTCAACTTTTAACCCTTTCAGCCACACATGAAATTTTGACAGAAAGCGATAAATTTTATACAGGCTATTTATTACACAGGGTCGCTTTTTTTAGATAACTCTAGATGATTTTCAATGTTTTTAAATTAGAATTAAGACATTTCATGTTCAAACAGAAAATATATGATTTTGTTAGTAAATTTCATGCGCCATATCGTGGTGACTGAAATGGTTAATATACGAATTTTTTAATAAAGTAAGTATTCGGTAATTTTTTTTGGCGTTTTTAAAATTCGTTCGACGTACGATTTAAATTAAAATTAAACTTGATAAAATTAAAGTTAAAATTAAAATTTATACCCGCTCTCTATATAAGGATTAATCGTTCGCGCCGGCGTTGTTGTAAAAAATATCGCATAAATTTTTCTTAACCCGGCGTTACTCGCATGAAAAAATGTGACACAGTTCCTCGCATGTGAGAATTTATCTCACGTGAGAGAAAATCTCACATGAAGGCAAATTCCTATAATGTGAGGAGTAACATTTCATTTTTTGTCAAAACAATAGAAAAAGTTAATGATTTATATTTGTGTAGCTACTCGGTCCTGGTTGGTGTTGAATTGGATAATCTGATTGGTCATCACTGAGATCCGAATCTGTATTATGATCACTAGCAATTAATTCATCATCATCAGATACAGTTTCGTCTAAAGTCTCCAAAACTTCCTCTATCATGTGTCTGATACGGCGTTGTTCTCTTTCCAGATTGCACATATTTATTTTATACTTGTCGAACACAACTTACAAAATAAAAATAAAATTTTGTTAATACTAAAATATTACAAAAAATAAAACAACGAAATTAAAAAAATATATCCACTTTACTTCATCATGAAAGAAAATCTCACAAAATACAGTCACAAGGATCACCGCTTCGTTAGAATTATTCTCACATTATACTAAAAATCGAATTACACGGTTACTCGCATCGTTAGAAAGATTCTCACATTTACATTTTCTACTCAACAAAAACACATCTACCACTTATCACAATGCACTGACAATAAAACCTGTTAGACAGGATGTTGGAGAAAGTATAGCCGGCAGGTACTAGGAATCCTGACCAATACACTTCAGTGATTCCCAAAATATTGGCACAAAAGTGTTTAGTGTGAGAAAAAATCTCATAATGCGAGTAACGCCGGGTTAAATACGCTTTCCTATTCGATGTGTTTCCTCTTATTCTGCGTCATTTTCTAAATTCTGGCAAACTGCGTCGTTAATAAAGTCGATAATTATTTGTTAATTCGTTCGATATATTTGTTCCCTGTATACGTTCGTCAATATATACGCTAATTTTTACACGAGTTTTAAATATGAATTTTAAGCTGGGCAACATCATCTGGAACACAATATCCTCAAATTAACAATAGCTGCAGCGATAGTCAGTCTTGGTTAGGTCCGGTTATTGTTAGGTAGAGCGAATAATTTTGTATGTTTTAATGTTGTTTTGCTACTGCTAAAAAAAAGAAAAAAAATTGTACAAATGAAGGAAACAAAAGTAAATCTAACTCTAGTTCAGATCTATGCCGTTACGACAAATTCCGAAATAAAAGAATGCGACAAATTTTATCGATATATCGCAAATATTTTAAAAAACTTGAAAGTTAATCCAAAACATCCCTCGATAATATAATAAAGGGTGACTTTAGTAGTCAGGTTAACCGGAGAAGAAACGAGGAAAATAAGATAGCCTTATAATTACGGTACGAGAAATGAAAGAGGATGGAAACTTATTGATTTCCGCATGAAACACGAATTAAAGGTAATAAATACATTTTATTTTTAAAAAGGTTAGGAAGAAGATAGGTTTCACCAAATCAACAATACAAAAATTAAATCGATTTAGATTTTAACGTAATGCAAAATTTTAAGTTATATTCCGACCATAAACCAGTTATGTGTAAAAAATCTATTTATAACTGGCGTCTTCCGATGTAGAAAAAAAACAATTGTTGAAAGTATAAATAAAGACAATAGTAGTGATTATAAGGCAGAACTAAACAAAATTTTAAAAAATACCAACAGTCAAAATATAGCAAATTCAGAACTATTATATAGGAAAATAGAAACTAGCATAAAGGAAGCGACAGAAAATAAAATAAAGTCACTAAGAAAAAAGCAACTTTGACAGAAATTCCATTAGATATAAAGCAATTAATAGACAAAAAAAAAGGTCTAAAAAGAATTAAAAATTAAATGTTATATGTAAGTTGACAAAAAGTAGGCTAAAAATATTTAATAAATCGAAGACGCGTAAGTTTATCCGGTCAGTATTAGAAAGTACAAGAAGCACAAATTTAATAAAGAGGAATCTGGGGAAAATGGGTTAATTTTCTTTTTGATGCTCAGGGTGATACAATATACAATAGGGAAAAGATAAATGAATAGGCTACATTGTATTATACAAAAACCTACAGCTATAAGGATTTAAACTTGATTACTAAAAATAGTTAAAATCACTAAATTTATTTTTAATTATGCGAAGCTTTTCGGCAATTACGCCATTGTCAAGAACTATTTTTAGTAATCAAGTATAAATAAAAATCACTACATTCCACAATCAATAACTATAAGGGTTTAAACTTACACGATGTATGTAGTCCAGAAATGATACAAGAACCGTATATTTTAGAGTCCGAGATCTAATGTGGTGGCAAAGTTATGCCGCTCCAGGTTCTGATAAAATAAAAAATGAGCAAATAAAATTTGGATTGTTGCTTTTAATAAAAAACATGAAAAAAAATTATTTGACATGATTCTAGAAGGACAAAAAGTTCCGCATGGAAAAAGTCGAATGTAATTCTGCGTCATAAAAAAGGAAGTAAAAAGAAGATTAAGAATTTTTAAATTTTCAATTATCAATTGAGCAGACAGGTTTCCGAAAAGGATTCTCCACTATAGATCATGTATTTGTTCTAAATCAGGTCATAGAGAAGTCGATTCAAAAAGAAGTATGTTTGGTTTTTGTAGATTTCTCTAAAGCATTTGATTCCCTGAGACACACATTTATGTTAGGTGCACTTAAAAACCAAGGAGTTCCGCTGATATATCGAAGGATAGTAGCAGATATGTATAGAAAATACTTACAGAGAAGACAGGAGAATATTTTTATATAAGAAAAGGGGTTAAGCAGGGGGTGGGGCATTCATCATCGTTATTATTTATATGTCACTTGAAGAGGTATTTAAAAAACTAAATTGAGAACAAAAAGATATAAAAAATAAACGGAGAAATTCTAAGTAACTTGAGTTTTGCGGATGATGTAGTGACTTACAGGGAATAATTTGCTAGAGATTAAAGACATGTTAACGGAGACGAGGTTGGTAATGAAGCGGGTCTATGTATAAATATGGAGAAAACTGAAATTATTACCAACGTTAATGAAAAAATAGAAATCGAAATAGGCGGACAAAGATTAGATAGACGAAATAATTTATTTAGGACAGAGAATAGAACTTAGAAATACAACGAAAGGTGAGGTTCATAGAAGGATAGCACTTGGAGGAAGCATTGGTCGCTTAAAAGTGTATTTAAAGGATCATTTGGGATGATCAAAAATAAAAGTGACGTATTTAATAGCTGTATTGTTCCATCGTTTTGGCTCACAAACATGGTCAACAACCAAAATGGATGAAATTAAAATAGAGAGTAGTCAAAGCAGTATACTTAGGTCCATTTTAAATATTAAGCGCAGATATAGAATTAGGAACCCGCTTACTAAAGGAAAATTTAAAAATGTAATAAATTTAGTCAATGAATATAAAAAGCGGTATTGGGACATGTTGCCAAGTTGTCGGATAATAGGTGGACATATAGGATAAAAAAAAAAAATTGGTAATTGCCCAGGACCGTAAGGAATGAGCAAGGTTGAGGGAGGCCTTTGCCCAAGATAAGGGCTTTTAGTTTTTTTTTTCAGTTAATTTATTTTATTTAAGTATATATATAATGTTACTGATGCTATAATAATAATCTAATGAACGATATGTAATTAGGTGATATCGGAAGCCGAATATGGAAATCAAAATGTTGGGTTCAATCAGTAATTATCAAAGTATTTCCACTTGCAGAAGTTACACATCCTCTTACATAAATCTCCACAGCCGAAAATTCCCTAATTTAAACACTAGTTTTTTTCTGGTTTGAACGTTCTACAAAAGTTTAAAATAGTGAAAACTGCCCGAAATTCGATGCCGTCATGTTGAAAGTTTTCGATACTTAAAGTTCTTATTGCAACGGTAACACAATGTAGACTCTCGTAGTAGTAGTAGTTGCACGTGTATAAAATTTAAATCTTCCTCTAACGTTATAACGGAGTATATTCTTCGTCTACTTCGCAAGGAATGGCTTTTCCCCCGATTATTATTATTTTTTATTTCGTGTTTTTTTTTTCAATACAATACAGACAATTTATGTTCCTCGGACGTTTCAGCTTCTATTTTTATACTTTTTCCTCTTTTAGCTATGATGTTTGTCTCTTTCTCGATTTTCAATGCTTATATTTATACGCTCCAGTTTTGTTTTACTGACCTACTATTAGCTCGGTAATTTGCTCGCCTCTGTATATTGCACGATGCCGTATTTACGGTATCCGACGAAGTTAAGAAATTGTCGGGCCATTTAACTAATAAACCGACACGTGCGATAATACCGATTAGAACACGAGCTGCACGCAAATTTTGATCCGTCAAAAAAATTTAACTGATGGCAACACGGTGAACGATAATAATCGTTAGATTTATTTCGTCGGAATATTATAAACGAGAAAATTTGGCTCAAATAGACTCTTATTTAAATTTATATTTACACATATATATGTACTATAATGTGAATTTCTGGCGATTATAAACGCGATCGTTTTTAATGCGTCGGTACCGTGTAAGCGTGTAAAAATAATGAGCTCCAGAACACGCTATTAAAGTTGACGAAAACGTAAAATAGCGCGAACAAGAAGAAATAGTACAAGATTAACTTATCGATATGTCAAACGTCATATTTACAACTACACAATAGATATGCTCGCCCGTTTCTTAAACTTAATAGTCCAATTTCGTAGAAAAATAAATACCGATATCACGGATAGTAAAGAGCGCATAAGGAGATAATTTGGACGAATAATACGTCCAAACGGAATGGAAAAATTAATTCCCGAAGGTATGGTAGAAGGCAAAAGAATGCGCGGAAGAACATGAATTAGATATACAGATAGAATAAAATAGCGATTACATTGCTCCAACAAGCTATAATATCAGCGGAAAATATATGACGATCAACATTGAAAGGACTTTTCGTACTTTTGCACCGAACTGTCGAATATGATGATAGTTTGTATATGTAGATTTTATTATTATGTTCACTTGATAATGGCTTAACAGCAGAAAAGGGTTTCGGTAATTTTTGTAAAAAAAACATCTGTGCCTCGGAGCGTAGGGAAGAAGTGAGGCTTAAAGATGTTTTAACAAAATTCGAAACGGAGTTTTTTTTTAATTTTTATGCGGGTGTATATATAAACCCAGTCACACACACATACATATATATATATATATTATATATATAAGAATATACATACCTATGTGTATAAGTCGACGTGCCTAACGAAATAAAACGTGGTTTGATAGGCGTGTGTTGGTAGTGCGGTACATGCGTACAGGATATATATATATATATATATATATATATATATATATATATATATATATAAGATTGCTAAAAAGGTAAATTAAAACGAAGAAATATTTTTATTACATGTCTAGATAAAAATTAATTTTGTTTGTTTGTAAAAAAATGCACATATATATATATATATATATATATATATATATATATATATATATATATATATATATATATATATATAGATAGAACGTAGGTAAACGTTTGAACTTCAGGTTGATGTTTATTTTTTGAAAACATTTCATTTGTATTGTTAATTTTGTCTTGCTCCATCTAAATAAAAACAGGAATATATCTATATATATATATATATGTATATATGTGTATATATGTATGTATATATCCGTCCATTATTTCATTGACACACCTAACACAACAAACGTCGTTTATATATATATATGTGTGTGTGTATTTATACATATACGTGTGCGTGTATATATATATGTCCGTTACTTTGCCTCGCTCGCTCGTTTTGTGGGTTAACTCCCTATAAATACTGCGCCAATAGAAGTTTCACTTCAAAAACTGAGTGATTTTAAGTGCTTTTTTGTCGGTTCTTCAGTGTGATCCCTTAATGAATGATATACTTAGTTTTGCTTTAACATATTATCTATCGCAGTTACAATTATATCGGGGTAATAATAATTTTTGTAAATATATGACGAAATTCTGATTACGATTCTAAAACCGAATTACTCGGCTAAGTTCCGAGGAAGGGCCTCGTGAGAATCGGTTACATTATTCACTAGTTTGTTAGTAATTGTGTGTTTGCGCGTAATACATACGTATATATATATATATATATATATATATATAGTATATCGGAATGAATGATATAATTTTGAACGAATAAATATCGGAAAAGCACTCTCGATTCGAATAATTTCTTTGATCGACTGTCCTTCAAAATTATAAAAACCGTAATCGCTAGACATAGTAAAAATCTATTTGATTTTCTATAATCCGATTATTAGTTTATAATACACTTGGCGCTTAAAATGATTAAATTAATCAAAATGGCCGTATAGAATGCCAATAGATATACATTGTCATCATCGAAAGAGACAGACAAATACACTTCTCACTCGTACGTATGTTTTCATAATCATCATCACCATCCGGTCCGAGAGGCGCAATTTACCGAATAATGTGGACGATTCGGTGATGTTAATGACAAAATTGAAAGAAGTTATTGAAGCATATCATGAAGACGAACTTCGTCGAAGTGATTACAAAAGCGTGTACGGTTCTTTGAATATTAAATGAAGCGAAAACGAATGTTGGAACGGATCGTTAATAATAAATTACTCAACGTCAAAAACTCCGCCATATCTACGTAATGAGCGGTATAAGGGGGATGTTTCGATTTAGAAAGATGAGCTTCACAGCGGGATATATAATATTATAGAAAATCCTGTACTCGGTTAGATGAATGTCGACCGCTGACATTGTTTTTTACCTCTATAGCCGCACGTAAAATTATCATTAATTAACTCTTCAACAGACCGATATTAAGCATCGGATGGACTCAGGGTATAAATAATAAATTTCCTCCAGTAAAATTTATAAGGTATAATTCGCATCATGTAGGCGCTGTTGTAAACAAGGATAAAGTTCACTATATTCTTAGCAAAAAACGAAATTTATAATAGAATTTTTTTTCCGTATTGCGTAGAAATATTAAATTTAAAACTAACTCGTTTAACAAACAGATCGATAAATTACGGCCCGATAACGTATCGAATCAAAACGAACATATTGTAGAGCTCGATAGTATCTGGTAGCAGATTAACATTTAAACCGTTACAAATTTCTGAACGTTGACAATATTGTTTGAGCAATTTATAAAATCGTAATATTTGCTAAATCAATATAGGCAAAAACATAGAACAAATTTCGTATCAGAAACAATATTCAAAAATCTAACGTACGCGAAAATTATGTCACTCGTATAAATAGTCAGCTATACACTGTATAAATTATATATATATATATTATATATGTGTGTGTGTAGATGTATATGTAATGTTTACATCATTTTGTGGAAACAGGTATTTACATCGACTTTATCCTTGACAGAGAAGTCAAGAGGAACCATTTCAACGCCGAAGAAGGTCCAGCAGTATGAGTACAGACGTAAGTTTGTCAAAAACTCAATGATGGCTGCATTTCAGATATCCGCAGGCGCTGCAAGAATACTTGGAATACGGATACCGTACTGCGATCAGGCGGGCGAATCACCTGATTACTCTATTCCAGGGAACATCGTGACTAAAAGAATTCTAGGAGAAAACCAAACCATGCGGTCTGACTGGTAATCCGGGCCATATTGAGTCCGGATGAGATAGTGTGAAATATACGACCAGATAGAAAATGATGAGTGACAAGGACATATCTGCGAAGTGGGCATCAAGATGGCGGAACGTAAAAGGTTTGTTACAAACAGAAAAGGTTAGAAAAGCAAACCATGCGGTCTGACTGATAATCCGGGCCATATTGAGTCCGGATGAGATGGTGTGAAATATGCGACCGGACAGATAATGATGAGTGACAAGGACACATCCGCGAATTGGCATCAAGAAAACAGCTTATAATAAGTATATAATATAATGATACGGAACGTAAAAGGTTTATTACAAACTGAGATGGTTAAAGAAAAATTGTTAAAACAGAATGCTGCCATTTACGATGTATCTGATACACGTTGGTAGAATAGTGGACATTTCGAGGCTTTCTAGTTATAGTGCGTACATGTCGGAATAAAGTCATAACGGAGTAGCTATACTAATATAGAAGAAACACCTCAATTAGTGCTCGCATAGTTAGAGTTGCCATAAAACTAGTTTATCAACCAAAAATATAAATAATCTTAATATTAACACGCGGGAGACAATGTCGAACTACCGTGCACAAAACCCATATACGCGCTAGTAATAATATCATCATCGTCGTCGTCATATTGTTCGTTGCCGAACGTGACTAGCCATCCGACGTTTACACAAAATGAGCCAACATTCAAGGCACTATTTATATGCGACGCAGATGGGCGTGCATATCATACGTAGTGGGGTGCCATTGCCTTCTCGGTGATAATTAAGAATTAAATAATGATGAAAACTTTCTATGCCGTGTGTTGGTTTCGAACCGCCGACCGTCGAGTTATAGTAAGTACACTATAAAAACAGGCTGGCCTACATATGCACATCGTATGGCCGCTAGTAGTAATAATATAGTACACTACTGTATCGTAACAACAAAGCGATTACAATCAGTTCTACCCGGTTTGTGTTCCTATCTACACTAATGCCATATTATGATTGCCTCATACGTTACTTACACTGTAATACAGCAAAAGATGTATAGGTAAGTAGTAGCCTACCTCCGATACGGAGACCGCACTTAACCATGTTGATGATGATTATATTTTCCAATATCATTTCTACGAGCTTACACATTTTGTGTGTGTGTTTGTGTTTATGTGTGTGTGTGTAATTCATATGTACCGCGGTTTGTCATTACGTTTATATTTCAGTTGTTTATCGATTTCGGGTGTAAAATTATTATGATTTTCACGTAGTGTGCCTCGAAATAAATCAGAGGTATTTTATTTTGTTATCGAAAGTAAGATTACTGATTTTTTTCTTCATCCTCTAAATACTGGAATCGTTCTTCGAGTCGACCTTGTGTTGTATTAAAACGTGAAACGGTTCTTTTGTTGGTATTGCAAGCATCGTTTACCTTTGTCGTTCTGGATGACTTCTGTCGATGTGTTCTGACGTCGGTGACCAGCCAATTGAATAGGATAATTCTGTCGGACTGTATGCTTCGTCATTATCGGAAAATAATGCGTACTTATTATTTCGATTTCGATGCCCGAGGTAGGTGTCATTACTGTTATATCGTCCAGTTCTGTATTCCTCTTATTCAATACCAATTTGCTCGTTTCTAACTTCATCGTACCACGCTTATTATATAGAATGAACTCGACCACAGCCTTCCCGCGGGCAGGAATATCGACAACTGCGGTAGTGTGAGACGTAATCGTGTATAAATACACACTAGTTTTATCGATAAAAATGACCGTAATATAAAGTTCTGTATAAATAAAATCTTCTCGTTGTCGCACAGTTTTCAATTCTATCGTCATGATCATTTGCTTCATTATATCCCCAACTTATTTTGTAATTTGAAGAATGTGGAGTAGTGAATTTTTTTGGAAAATAAACAACTAAAAAGAAGTTAAAACGATATAATTTTTCCTTACGAAAAATCACAGCTTTTCAGCTGTTAGGCCATTATCAAGTAAATATTAAAGTAAAAAAATAAAAATATAAATATATATGCGATCACTTGTCTAGGATTCCAGTATAGTATAATTTTACTTAATTTTTATTTCTCCTTCTTTTTCTAAATATTCACTTTTTCTTTCTCTTAAATATTTTCTGTTACTTTATCTCTATATTTTATTATTACTTTATTAAAAATATTATGTAAATCTCCATATGTCGTTTGTAACTACCAGGGTTATTACAGCATGAGGAGACATGTGTCTAGTTTATATTTATGCTAGGACTTCGTTTTCTCCGGCAAAAGTCAGAATTCTACCTATTGATTAAGGGTTGTTTGATAGTATTTTGTGTATCGGCCCCTGAATTTTGTGTTTTAACCTGTGTTGTATGTTTGCCAGTTGTAGATTAAGTGTGTGACTGTTGGTTCCGTTAAATGTCCGCATATAGTTTGTTGGTGGAGGGCTTTTGGTATTCAGATAATTGTGCGATACGGCTGTATGACCCACACGTAGACGGTTTAGAGTACCATATTCTTTTCTGCTTGCGCCATCTGAAGGCCACAAAGGTTCTATGGTTTATGCTACTCAGGAAGGTTGTTTGTGAGATCCAGTCGGTAGTCAATTCCTGTTTACGGTTGTTTACGAGTACGTGCGCTAATGTTGATGGAGGTGGTGAATATTTTTAAAATCTGTCAATCGCCGAAATAATTATGACATTTTTTTATGTAAATCGAGTGTTATTTATTATAATGTGAAATACATATATATATATATATGATAAGAAATCAATAAAATTTTAACGATAATATGAAAAACTAAATCGATTCACGATTTTTTCTAGCGATAATAATTACGTGCAAAAATCAAAATCGATTTAATTTTTTTTTTAATTTCTAATTACGCGCGACTGAATTAATTGTTCTCTAAATAATTTAAACAATTATGTAATTTTACGCGTTCGCTAACGAAAAAATTCTTAAATTAACTGGTCAAGAATTACGTTTGCGACGATGCTTTAATTTACCTGATCGTGGTTTCCCTTGAGCTCACAAAATCAAATTGAACATTCCTTCCCTCAATGATAAATGCACTGCATAATCTGTTCATGGAGATATGGAAAGATAAAATCATTCCTGAAGACTTTCGGCGAGCTGCCATAATTTCGATCTATAAAAACAAAGGAGACAGACGCGACTGTAATAATTATAGGGGAATATCCTTGCTTTCATCGGTCGGTAAGCTATTCGCTAGAATTATGTTGAATCTGATTGCCCCAGTCCTTGAAAGTATGCATCCTGAGACGCAAAATGGCTTTCGCCCAGGTCGCGGGACTATGGACTCTATATTTTCACTAAGACAACTGCAAGAAAAGTGCCGAGAACAGAATTCAGACTTATACGTGGTTTTTATTGATATTAATAAAGCGTTTGACACAGTTCATAGACAGCTTTTAATGAAATGTATGAATAAAGCTTGATGTTCACAAAAGTTCTTAAAATGTTATCGCTGCTTCATGAAGATAATGAAAACACTGTCATTTATGGGGATTGTAAAACCGAACCGTTCACCAGTAGTACTGGTGTGAAACAAGGCTGTGTCTTAGCTCCAACACTGTTTTCGGTGTATATGACGTTTGTGTATCATATCATTTTTAGGATGTTGCGAACCAGGAAGGTGAAATTGTGCTGTCGTTTTGATGGCGGTTTATTTAATACCCGAAGATTTAAAGCTGACACAAAATGTTCTAATGTGGAACTATTCGACTTTCAATATGCAGACGACTGCGCTATAGTGGCACACACCTTGCAAGATTTGCAGGATGCCATGGATGTGTTGGCGGAAACATACAAAAAATTTGGTTTATCTATAAACGCGAACAAAACGAAAATGATCGTACAACTCTCATCCGTGAATCGTATTCAAACTGAAGCTATATAAAAAATAAACAATGTACCGATCGAACGTGTTGAAAGTTTCAAGTACCTCGGTAGCCTGTTAAACGATAAGATCAGCCTAGACGGGGAAATTCAGAGCAGACTGCAAGCAGCCTCAGCACACTGAATGGAAGGGTATTCAGAAACAATCATATACTGACGTCCACCAAGATAATTGTCTATAACTCGATCGTTTTACCAACCCTGCTATATGGCTCAGAAACGTGGGCTCCATATAAGAGACATTTACGAACACTGGAACGTTTCCATCAAAAGTACTTTACGTAGAATCCTTCATATATATTGGCAGGACCGAATATCTAACAGAACCGTGCTGCAACGAGCTAATATATCGTCGATTCACATACTGCTTTATAAGAACAGCTTAAGATGGACAGGGCATGTTGCAAGAATGAGCAACACCAGACTACCAAAACAGATGCTGTTTAGCCAAATGATGTTGGGAAGTAGGCGTATCGGTCGTCCTGCTGGAGATACAGAGACTATATGAAACTCATATTCAGCGACTGCGGAATCCACTCTGATAGCTGGCACGAATTGGCACAAAACCGGTCTGCTTGGAATCGTATGGCAGAAGACGGTCTACTGAATGCAAAACGAAAGGCAGAACTAGCGGCAGAAAAGAAAAAGCAGAAACAGGTGCATGGTAACTGAAACGATGATGTGGTTTACACCTGCCATGAATACGGAAAGCAATGTGCGGCTAGAATTGGACTCATCAGTCACCTAAGAATCCACAAATAACAGTGCCCCCATACTCGATCTCGAGTGGGCCAATGATGATGATGATGATATATATATATATATATATATATATATATATATATATATATATATATATATGATAAGACATCAATCAAATTTTAACGATAATATGAAAAACTAAATCGATTCACGATTTTTCCTAGCGATAATAATTACGTACAAAAATCAAAATCGATTTAATTTTTTTTTAAATTTCTAATTACGCGCGTCTGAATTAATTGTTCTCTAAATAATTTAAACAATTATGTAATTTTACGCGTTCGCTAACGAAAAAATTTTTAAATTAACTGGACAAGAATTACGTTTGCGACGATGCTTTAATTTACCTGATCGTGCTTTCCCTTGAGCTCACAAAATCAAATTGAACATTCCTTCCCTCAATTTCTCCTTAAACATTTTTCTTCCAACCTGTTCCTCGTTCGTACTTCAGCGCAGATAGTTCGCCCGAGTTTCGTTATCTAATCTTCTTGTAAGAACCTTATATTCGAATATATATATATATAATTATCTTTAATCACATTTCAGATTCTGGTGTTCCAATTTATGTTTTTCTTCTCACTGCACAGCGCACCGATCGTTCTTTTCAATCATATGGTTTTTATGCTCGCTGAACCGGACGTAAACTTACAAGGTTGGTTTGAGCATGCGCAATTTTTAATTTCGACTCTGTTTGAAATTATTTTAAGGGCGTTTCGATTTAAATTATTAATTACTATATAAGATAGCATACACATGTCAAACCGGGTTTTATCAACAATAATAATTATAATAAAAACTGCGACTGTAGGTACGTACCTTTGCGACTGTCACGATAGCGTGTGTCGACTTAAACCTATTCCCTGTTTACTTGAAATCATATCTAAATAAATAAATAAACTAAAAACCTTTTGTTTGCTATTATATAATCCCTAATTCGTATTTCTAATTAACTTACATATATATATATATATATATATATATATATATATATATATATATATATATATATAGTGCTTGTAGCGAGCGATTGATATTTTAATTGAAAAATTGTAAAATACATCATAATGCGTATAAAATTTATACATAATGTATTAAATAAATAGTTTTTCTGCCATGTTATATTAAATTTTTAATTAAAAGTACAGTAGCCTATATGTTATCCAATTAAATATATATATATATATATATTAAATTTCTTTCCTACATGATTTAGAATCTGGTATAGTTCTATACATGGTAATTTATAATGAAATTTCCGTTACTCGTCTATTCAATTATCCATCACAGGTCCGGTCCCGAGAGTGACAAATAAAAGGAGTTTTAATGTACTTCGTATTCAAGATACTCGCTACTGTATCGTCTAAGTTTGTTAGAATTATTGGATATCGTGGAATCTCGACGAAATCCTTTTACCAATTTGTTACTTAATTACTCTCTATCGAAATAAAACTGTAACGATGGTCACCGGAAATATAGCGCGTATTGAAAATGTACGAAGATTGTCTCTAATCCGGTCAAAAGTTTTGTACAATTCCTTTACCACAAACACACACACACACACAGTCCTACATACACATACTATACACGTACATTATTCAACGCGTTGTCCGCGAAAAAATTGAAGCCGTCCAACCAGATATCCTGTTTTCTCTTGTTTTTATTTTAGGTATATAGTTATCTACATATTATATATATATATATTTATATACACGAATATGTATGTACTAACCGTATGGCATAAGCAAGTCCAGTTGCAGTAGTTGATTACACGCGTTATACACGGTGGCCATAGAATATTTCTACCAATACATGAGAACACGGCGATAAGCGGACGTGCATTGTCCCCTAGTTTTTCATCAGCGGGGACCATTCGAACGTGACCACTTAGTTTAGTAGTAGCTGTCTCGTGCTGAATGTGAACGGCAGTGATTAATGACGCAAACAAAGCACTTTAGTTTTCAATCCTAAGCTTTAACCGTTAAGAAAAATCTGCAATGCCATTTTGATTTTCATTTTTTTTTTTTTTTTGTTTCTTCAGCTTAGGAAGATTTTTTCAACGAACGATTTACCGTTGTAAGTATTACTCTTGGAATTGTTATTATATAATTTTTATTTATTTCATGGAACAACCCTTGATAAATATATCACTGCACACAAGAATACATATACAATATATACGTATATACGGTTATGCGTGTTTTTATATATGTGTAATATATTAAAAAATCATTTGAAACTATTATATGCCACTCCAATTTGTCTAATTAAACAACGAATAAACTAATTTTAAATATAACAACATAACAAATAAACTAATTTTAAATATAACAACATAACAAAATAAACTAATTTTAAATATAACAACATAACAAAATAAACTAATTTTAAATATAACAACATAACAAAATAAACTAATTTTAAATATAACAACATAACAAAATAAACTAAGTTTAAATATAACAACATAACAAAATAAACTAAGTTTAAATATAACAACATAACAAAATAAACTAATTTTAAATATAACAACATAACAAAATAAACTAATTTTAAATATAACAAAATAACGAATAAACTAATTTTAAATATAACAACATAACAAAATAAACTAAGTTTACATAAAACCAAACAACGAATAAACAGCTAAAATTTATTCATAAAATATCCTTGACTAATGAATTATAGTGAATTTTCACCAGAATTATCTTTATAGATACATATATTTTATTGCACACAAGCATACACATGCAACACATATATATATATATATATATATATATATATATATATATATATATATATATATATATATATAAACAATCGCTTTAAACAATTCTCCGTTCGTTCTGCTACTAATACGGGTAATTTATCGAATACAAAATTACTGTTTCCGAATAATTCTAAACAAAAACGAAAAAAAACGAATTAATGAAAAGGTTTACTCGGAAATGGTAGTAATTGGGAAATTACAGCGAAATAACAAGAAGCATTATGTTTGGCATTATAACCTAACAGCCCCATCGTAAACTACTCAAGATTTCGATCGTATCGCTACAACGCAGTCCAATGTCTTACGTACGCACAACAGCACTTTACAAGTAAAATGATATACAGAAAATAAAAACATTCGTGCAAAATGTAGAAGTTTTTAGAAGAGATCGGGATATTCAAAAATCAAAACTTCCGTAGATATTATACCTTTCGAGACGTAGTTGTTTGCCGACAGATATCTCTTAGTAGAAGTGAAATACACGTACGTAAACCGAGCGCTAGTCAAAGGCGTACATTGATGGATACAAACCGTAATAAATTGAAAAACCGAAATACTCGCTGACCCGCATTTCCAAAGGACCTTTGTACGTAAAATTTATTTTTCATAAGTTGACACCGACGAAATAATTTTTTGAATGGGAAAATCGTACCGAAAGAGGCGGAAAAGTAGGGTTAGCTCAGGACGCGACGACTTTAAAACGGGTCTTGAGCACAGGTTCGCACTATTTACTTTTACATCGACGGCCTATTTATTTATCACTATGTGATCATTCACAAGCGAGCCACAGTTAATTCTACGAACATCTTCGGTAAAAGCACATTCAAATAGGAACAACCGAATCGATTCTACCGTAAAATAAACAAATATCTGACGGTTTTATATTAAAACGTTTGAAATACGAACCAAAATTGCCGTGTCTAGAGATAGAACTTGAGTGGAATAGAAATTGATCTGTAACTGGTTTATGAAGTTAAATCTATTTTCTACGCTATTAACTAACTTCAACCAAGCAAACTATTGCTCCATTTTTTCCGACATGAATCAGAATTCTCGCTGTGAAATATATTATAGTTTGAATACTAAATTGAGATATAAAATATTCTAATACATTATTTTTAACTAAGTTGAGTTTATCGTTATATATGTTAAACATTTTAAACTCAGAAATTGAAGCTAATTTAAAAATACTAAGATCAGTAGAGCTGTCACAGTGGAAACAGTTCTATATAACGAACTAATACTAAGCAAAAGTTTCCTTTAGCCGGGATTTTATTAAACATATTTGAATTTAGTTTATGTACATAATATGCTCGAGCAATAATTAAACATTGATTCTACTACTCCGTTGTAAGTAATAATCCTTTATATTTAACTCCGCCTAAATTAGGCTGAATTTTCATGTAAAATCGTTTATTAGCTTTATCCGGAAGGAATTTTACACGTTTATCAAATTTTAATTTTTCATCCAGAACAATTCCTAGATATTTAAAGGATTTAACCGCAGGTAATCGTTTATTATAAATTAAATTGATTTTCTAAAGTTCGATTTTAAATTTAGAAATCTGTCTGTTACTAATCACAGTAATTTCCGATTCAGAAAATTCGAGAACAAGTTGATCAAAAGTAATTTGAAGTTTCTTACAAATATTTCTGATATTATAAATTTCTAAAGGACTCTTAAGATTAATTACGGCGCACAGGTTATCCGCAAAACTAATAAATTCGACATTATATTCATTTTCAACGGTAAAGATTTCTAAATTATTATGTACATACGAATATAAAACATTCTAAAGAGTCAACCTTAAAATAGAACCTTCAGCTACTTCGCAGGAAATATTTTTCGTATACGGTAAATTTATCGGACGATATTCTAACTTTCCTATTGGTTAAATAATTAATAATAGTATTTATTAAGGATTTGCAGAGTTAAGTTTCAGAATTTCGATAATTTTAGAGTGCTTGCAAATGCACCCTTGACATCAAAAGTTATTACTACGCTTATCGAGTTATTGCCTTTTCTAAAAACAATAACCTTTCTCTAGTCGCGCCTATTTTTGTAACACGACTGGTCGCGACTTTGTGTACCACTTCAGATTTTTTAGTTATTTGTAACTTTAACTCTGCGATTCAGATAAAACAGATGTGTTCAGTATAAAAATATATTATTTAACAAGTTTAGAAGTATCTGTGAACAAAAGACTAGCTCATTTTTATAAAATTTGACATGAAAACACCACATATATTAATATTACAAAAAAAAATAAACATTAAAACAAATATAACATAAAAAAGAAAACATTAATCCATTATGCCTAACTCGAGGTAAAACAATTTGTACACTTTAATACAATTTCTGAATGACTTTTACAAATATGTTTTTTAATTAATCACTTTTTCTCGTAGCATTCGAATTCTTTTTTCGGCCGCAAAGAAAACATGGCTCTCGAATTTTTTAGGCGGTTCTTTTATGCTTTCTTCTTGTACTGATGAATAATTGTTGGATAAAAAAAGCTTAATGTCAGAATGAGGAGATGTAATTTTAAATCTTTCTACGAGATGATCATTAGTTCAAACGATAATATTTTCAAGAACACTCTTCTACATAATGGTTTTCGACGAAGTTTGGCTAACATATAAATTATTGCAGCATTTATTCCTGCTAAATTCAGTAGGTTGGTAAATATTGCTAAGGCCACCGCTTAGTTATTCTGGATACATTGTAACCTGCGCACAACTTGTCAACGGTATCAGCGCCACCTTTTGTTCGGTTATATCGACTATAATTTGTGGCTTTTCAGTTTCCCCATCTATGTCATTACTATCATGCATAGTGGATAATAAATTACATACTTATTTTTTTCGTTGTATAAGAAATTAATGCCTTATCCTTTTGGAATCCAGCTATCGGTGAACCAATTTCTTTGCTTTTGTTTGGTTGAAATTCGGATGGAATTTCTATTTTATTTTTTCTAAGAGTTCCTAGTTATATTTTTGGCTAGTAAATAATCCGCTAGAGGTACGCTTGTATATACCAGTTATCTGTAGTCAAGTTTCTATTTGATTTCTCAATTGGTATCACTAGTCTTTTTACAATATCTGCAAGTGAATTAGAAGCCTCATATGAACCTAATGGCTGTTTTCCAACATAAATCTCGAAATTTCCATAGTAAAATGTCTGTGCATCGTACAATGCAAACATTTTTATCCCGTATTTTGCAGGTCACATAGCAGCTCTTAGCGAATGCACGACTGTACCGTCAGTTGTCCACAATTCTAACACACTGGTAAAGTGTTCCTTTTTCAAAACCAATCAGATATAAAATGCCAATTGGTGCCAGTAGTTCAATTCTTAAGGTAAACTTACAATCCCTATTTCGACTAAAATCTGCTTTTTTACTCTGAATATATTTATTTGTATACAAAATTATCGCGTCTAAAATTCTTACATCAATAATTTTTGAGAATGACTCTATTGTACTGTTTACACTTTTAACGTGTAGGGCCCGGTATTATTTTTATAATATCTTTTTTTTTTTTGGATTGTTTAGAAACTGCATTTTTTTTCAAACAGAAATTTTATATGATTCCTTTCTATTATCATCGGATATTTCTTCCTCTTCTTCACACTCCTGCACTGATTCAGTTTCGTGATTACGGTGGTTCACTTTCTCTTCACTCAGATCATGACCGCTCTCTATTTTGTCATGAACTGAGTGCTGATCTTCTTGCTGATCTAACTCTAGAAGTTAATTTTGTATATCTCCAAGTTTAACTATGACCGACCTAAACAAACATTGCATTTTTCTAGACCAAATTATCAAAAACAATTCTGCAGTATATAAAGAGCTTCGAAACTTCTCACTACGCTCGAAAATACAAAAGACTATTTTATTTGAAGAAAGCAGTGAACACGTAAAATATAGATCAAACATGCTAAAGACAGAAATTTTCTTCGAAACAAAGTTTATTAGTCATCCAAGTGTAAGAAAATAAAATTTATGAACTTACATAGTATTCAGAATAAGGTTCCCGAACATATTTCAATGATGGTTTCAAAAATAAAAAAGTAAATTGAACAAAATACATGAGCGGAGGAATAGATACTAGGTATAAGAAAAATGGTCAATGCTAACGAGATTTATAATGAAAAAAATCACAGCGATGCACTTTGTGCACCAGCGCGACTACTCGAAGGTAAAATCATAAAGTTTTCTAATTGCCATCTCAGAAGAATAGTTGCGTCTAAACGAAAACTTATTTCTATGCAAAATATTTTTACATTTTCATTTAATAATTTTACGTTAATGATCTTTTCATATAATTTATACGGTGTTCATTTTTCAAATTGTTTCTTTTGTATCATTTAAATGAGGAATACGTACATGTGCCAAGATCTGTGGACGTATGTGTGTGGTTAATGTATAATGCGAGTCTATATGTTTTTATGTGTGTACGTATAAGAATATGGGAATATATGTGTGTAATGTACATATATACAAGTACGTATGGATTGTTAGAAAGAGAAGGCGAACACGGATGAATACGTAAATGGTTAGGGTTTTTGAAGGAAGATTTAATAAGTGTATATTACGAGAAAACTTGTTCATATTTATTATGCGTATGTATATATGTGTAAATGTTTATGTATATTGTGTAAATGTTTATGTATATTGTGTAAATGTTTATGTATATTGTGTAAATGTTTATGTATATTCTATGCACGTGTGAATACAGACGTTTGTAGATTCTATGTTTGGACTATGGTAGTATGTGAAAAGGATCGGAACCATGGACCACAGTGTATTATTATTATTATTCAAATTAATGTGCCGACCATTGTATATTTAACGTTTAATTTATAATTATTCCTTGTACTTCCTTTCTCTTATTATTGCTACTATTTCATTGTGATTTGTAACACTTTATATAAACAAATTAAATTTGACTAGATTTGATTATTATTTATTCACCTTCACGATTGTGTCTGTTATTTTACATTATTAAAATTCTGTCCACTTGTTTATTAATTCTAATAATTTGTATCAAACGTACACTCGACTCTTCCTGTATAGTCAGCGCCATTGTATTTTACGAGCATAAATTGCGATTATAATTTATTTATTATATACGATAATATACGTATGTGTATATATCTTCGGATAAGGTATATTATTTAGGCAGTCTATTTATTTATTTATTTATTTATTGAATGAAGCCACACAACAGCTAACAGCCAATTATAGGCTTATAAATAAAATAATACAATAAATAATTTTTTTCCCGAATTTAAAATTAAAAGTAAAAAAAATAAAATACAAAAAAAAAATCGAACACATTCACCAGCCTCACACCCATTAAACACACCAGAAAAACTACATGCATTCACAAGTCTCACACTCATTAAAACATACATCATTCACACCCCATTCACACAGTCTTACTCGAAATAAACGGACGAATAATCTTCAACAAATTAATAAATACAATATAAACCTTAACGTATATATTACATGTACATTAGTAAAGGAACACATATACCAAACACACACCACATAATAACAATCTAAAACCATTAGACAACATTTGGTCTTGGTACAACGTAGGAGACGGTTGATGTTAAATACTCACTATTAACTCTACCGTTGCATACATCATGAAGAAACCTTAATTTGGCTATTTTCCTTCTGTAGTGTAAAGACCTCACATCCATTATATTTCTTAATATATCGTAACTCATATATTTAGGGTAAATATCTGATATACGGTAATATAGATATTTTAAAAATTTACACTGAACTTTGTCAATTAACCTAATGTATTTATTATATATATATATATATATATCGTTCTGTTATGTATTATAATACGAATCTGATTGCCTTTTTTTGTAGTAATTAATTCATTGAACTTGCACTGTCTTTATATAATAAGACGTATTCATAGTTTTTACATGTTTTTCTTCAAATCGTTGTAATGCTGATGGAATACCATATCGGATACGTTTAGCCTTGTATTTTTGGCAGTGTAGCAGAAGGTGTTCTATCGTTAATTTAACATTGCTGCAGGAACAAATCGGTGGTGATTCTCCTCTGATCAAATGACTATGAGTGAGAATCGTATGTCCTAGTAATATACGACGAATGACTATTTCTTCATAACGCGTCAATGAAGGAGGAGATCGCCATAAATTACTATCAGGTTTGAACGAGCGCAAGTTGTTTGTAATCGGTGTTACAGTGTTATACAACATATATTATGCTGCAGATATCTTTTGGATCTATTGGAAGATCGGGAGCAGGCCGTATATAAGCCGCCTCTTTAGCTGCTGCGTCTGCTTAATCGTTCCCGGCAATACATGACTTGGAACCTATATAAATAACGTTTGAGGGGAAAGAGGATGTCGATTATTTCTTTACCAACGGATGCTGATTTTTACGCTTATAATTACTGATGCTGGTGATTGCTGAATGAGAGTCGGTGGCAATGACAGACTGCTTAGCAATAGAATCTTGTACATAAATTACAGCTAGTTTTATAGCATAGCCGAGAGGATTGAAAAATATGGACGTAGTGGAAATCTAATTATTGTTTTTTTCGAAGGATGCTACTGCACATCCTACACCAGAATTTGACTTTGAACCATCTGTGAAAAGCATTTTTATACTAGAAGGGTTATCGCGAAGATCTGTTTGGAGTAACGAAATATTTATAAAATATGCCGCGAAATAAATCAACTGAACGACCGTCGAAGAGTTCAGCTCGTGAGAGATGTAGGGCAAGAAGTCGAAAGTAGTGCTGCTCTTTCTATCGATCGGAACCACGCGGAAGTAGCGTTGCAGGACCAACGCAAAGAAAAGCTACAACTATAGGACGAAGCAGTAAGGGAAGTCGAAAAGGGCGTGCCAGATGACGAATCCAGATTCGGTTGTATTCGTTATCGGATAATTTAAAAATAAGGTTTTATCGCATTGATAATTTTTGTAAATTGCGTATCTAAGCAATGCTTTTTACATTTCATATTTTTATAAATTTGTATAGATTCTTATAATTTACATTTTTTTTTTATATTCACTTGTTAACGACTTTCTTCGATTGTCAAGTCGTTCTCTGTTCCTTCAATAATACATTTTAATTTTTATTGTATTTATATACTCATAGTATAACAATATCGTTTTTTTTTTTTGTAAATCTAGTTTTCAAGTGGGTATGTATACGAATGTGTGTGATGTGTTTGTGACATGAATGAACAAAAGATCGTGTTTTCCCATCCGCATATTACATAGACGTTTTATCTTATTTTATATATATCATAAATATTACTATTATTTCGTTGTACGTAACGTTGGAAATGTCTTAATATTGTGAAATAAATCTCTGAATTCGAATTTGAATTATATGCATCTTTTATAAAATTAACGCATTCGGTCTAGAATCATTTAAATGTGCGTGTAAATATGCACAGACATATATATATACACATGAATATGCGTTGTGTGAATTGTTTATTATAGAGTTGATATTTTTCGATATATTATATTTTAATTTTTATTACATTCGCTCTAACGTATTTAAGTTAATCGTATATTAAGTCGCTGGTTTTAAGAACGTTCATCGGATTAATTATTATTCGAAAATAGTATTATAATGTAGACTGTTTGCGTAGTTCTGGCGGCGAATTGTTCGATTTTAGTTCAGTTTGGGTTTTATTGTTTACATTTTATTCAGAATTCGGTGTACCATAATGATATCTCGTTCGAAGTGGATAGAACGAAGGGATTTATTTATTCGGTGTCTATTGCGAAGTTATATCCGAGGGTTTAATTAATTCGTATAATCGCAATTATTAACGTTAATAGTAATAAAAGCAATATCGTGTCTAGCTTCCTATATAATGATCTATTTTTGCTTTTATTCCGATTAAAATATTGTAATATTATTATTTTTTTTTCAGAATGAATGAATGAAAGATTTTTAATATTATATTTTTTTTACGCGTAAACTGAAAACAATTTTCTTTCATAACTTAAAGTTAAGTATACATAACCCTTAGCAACTCCAAATATGTATAATTACAAAACTTATAATATACTTTTGAAATTATTTAAAGAAAATAATGCAGAAAAATATAAAAAAAAAAACCTACTAAAAAAACAGACACACTGAGAAAATAAAAATTAATAAATCGATAAATTAATAAAACAAAAGGTAAGTATTATATTATCATATCGCGATGATTTGATAGTTTACAACATTGTTTGATTTTGGAGCACATTCGACTTTTATTAAAAAAATTTGACGATTCCAACTTTATAAGCGTATTTATATCGATATTTAATTATAGCCACGTTCGTGGAATTGCGGGATAATTTTTTTTACCAAAAATGAGAAATTACTCGCGACTAGACGAAAATATGTATATTGTATTTTTCTTTTGTTTTAATGCGAGATAAACTTATTCGAGTTGTTTCAGCGAATCTCCAATCTTAAAACGATTTTAAATAATAATAATAGTATGGAAAATTATTTTCTTAGTAAATTCGTTTTTTTTTTCTTCATTTTTACAGATACTTCGTCTGATTATCATCATCATCATCATTATTATGTTGCACGACGAATGCCAAACGTCGTTACCGGCGACTATCGGTGAAAAATTACCCGAATCGTTCAACGTCAAATATTTAGGATATCGAGAAGCCAATGGTCTATGGGGTATTAAGCATACTCGAGAACCGGTCGAAGGTATGGTGACCGCCGTGAAAGAGTTGAAGACCGTTTTAAATACGATGCAACTAACCGTACGAGAAGACGGTTGTAAACTGGAATCGATATTTAATCGAAATATCGAATCGAAATTTTATTCGATCGATTCGATATCGTACGGCGTGCAAGATATCGTTTACAGTCGCGTCTTTTCGATGATAACGGTGAAACAGGTCACCGACTTTCCCGGTCAAAGTCCGTTCCAATGTCACGCTTTCGTCTGCGAAAGCAAATTAATCGCTCGAAAATTGACGCGAGCTTTAGCCGTAGCATTTCATCGTTACAGCGTTAAAGTTAAACACGTGGCTTCGTCGACGCGCGCAGACTTAGTTAATAATAAACGAACGTTCGCGATAGACTTAAGAAGTCCGGACGAATTACAAAACGATCTAAAATCTCAAGACTCGGAAGCTTAATATAAATCGAATGAATAATTTCGATAATAAATAGGGGGGAGGAAACATTGGTAAATTCTCATTTCCGCGTATCGATCCGAATCGATTGAAAATTAATTTATTTATTTACAGAACATAAATTAAAGAAATTACTAGTAAAAATATTATAACGTATCTGATGAAGTATCCGTACGAATGCGCATTTTTAAACGCAAAAATAACGATAATTTTTATGCTAGAGTTGTGTTTTATAAACGAGCTTACTGAAAAGTAAGAACTGAAATAGGAATATACTAAAGGGGAATACAGTTGTAAAAAATTACTAAAATATATAAATTTATTATCCAAAACGCACCTATTCCAGAGACTGTCTCGATGATGAGATATTTTACGGATATCTTTTAGTACGCGAAATCGAAAAAAAAAAATAAAAAAAACGAACCGATGATCCGATGTTTTTACAGCCGGTTTACCGGCTAATAGACGTACTGTTTCCGGATTTTAGGTGGCTGACAAATTTTAAACGAATTTAACAGAGATATCGGTGTCTCCTACCTTTTAAAATTTTAAAATTGTTGTAATTTCTGTCCTATTTGTGATATCGGTGTGAAGTAAAGCTTAGAACGAACTCGATAATATAGGCTATAAGCTGTGTGAATTTCATTATTATTCCTTCAATTGTTTTTGAGTTAAATCGGAACAGAGAGACAAAAATTTTTAAAAATAGATTTTCTGTTTATGCGTGATAAAAATAGCCGCTTGTGTTACTAATTTATACATATATATATTTGATTTGAAAAAAGGTAAAAATTAAATAAATCCAAAATTACGCGGCAATAAAAGCACTGAGCTAAATGTGTACATACATATAAATGCATGTACCATAATTATTGCGGACGAGGATAATACTTGTACAGATTTATTGCATCCGTAGCTAAGTTTTCTTTATTATTTCCAACAGTTTTTTAGAACGTTATTCACTTAAGCGTTGAAATCGCCTAATAAGAATTTTATTAACGTCTCGATCTAAGATTTCCCAGAAATTTTCCGCTTCGATGGATTCTTTCTATTTTCTTTATTTATTGGCGTAGGACAATTTATTAGTGTATAGGTTATATTAACATAGCAGAACGTTAACATTGACAGTCTCTCACTAACCGAGTAAGTCTATTATGGAATCAAGAATTGTCCCGTTATCGATGAAAGAGCTTTATCCATCGAATTTTTCCTTTGCCTTTTAGTGGATAATCAATTAATTCAGCGCCACTAAATGATCGTTCGCATTCTATACAGCCTGATGGAAGTAATAAATATTTGCATAAATCTAAAGAGAATTTTGATCACAAGTTCTGGTTCAGTCTTTTTGTATTTCTATCTTGAAAAGAGCACTAAAGTCGTCACCATCGTCAAACGTTTCTGTCTGCCTTTTTAGTTCCGCGTAGGTCTTGATATTTGCTACTTTCTCGATTGTATGTAGCACGCCCTGGCCTTTCTTTCGGTCTACGCGAGGGTATTTTTCCTTCTATATCGTCTTTTAGTAGTGTATTGTGTCTTAACACATGATCTAGTTATTTTAGCTCTGTTTTCCTGATCGTTTTCAAGAGTGATCTTTTTTTTCTTACATTTTACTTAAAACTTCCGCGTTGGATACTCTATCGACCATTGATACTTGTAATAAGCTCGCCAGCACGATGCTTCAAAAGCTTCAATTTTCTGTTTATCCCTTTTATTAAGCGCCCATATTTCTGTTGCGTAAAGTGCCACTGCTCAGACATATGACTTAACTATACGTTTACGTAGCTGAATGGAGAGCGTTGCCACTTTTTGCCATTACAATCCTTTCAGTTATTATATGTCATATAAACATATATTTATACATATATATATATATATATATATATATATATATATATATATATATATATATATATATAAGAGAAAGAGATAGGGAGAGAAAGAGATCTAAAATATATCCCAAATTATCAAAAAATACTCTAATCGAGAACAAACCAGAATCTCATATAGGGCGTCCTTTGGTCACTGAATAATTTTCAGTTTCTTATGACAAACCTGAGTAATAAGCATGTCGTGTAGTATGGTTTACATGTACCGAGAAACTGAAGGCATACTCCGAGATCACGAACATGAACCACTCTGTTGGCAACATTGTTATCAAGATTGTAATTTAATGTAAGTTTATTCGTACGTTACGCCTAGTCCACACAGTAAGGTTATCGAAGTGGTTTTTTTTTTTTTTTTTTGAAGAGCTAAATGAGTATACTAGCCTATCCTATGAAATCATCAGGTCGTATGCGAATAATAAGAATTTAGAATTTAAACTATTGTCTACATATTTCATAAAAATAATAAATAATTTAAAGAATGTGGAATGTAGGGATTTTTATTAAAATAATAAAAAAAAGTTAAAATCACTAAAATTTTTTCTTTATGAAAAATCGCAAAGCTTTTATCGTCGAGTGAACATTTAAAAAAAATTAAAAATATAATGTGAAAAAATATTAAATTAAGATTACCAATTCGCAAAGAACAAAACGAAGAACAATTTAACATTGACTGTCAGATTGTTTCATTAATACCGTTCTTCATTTTGCTCAGTTTTTGTCAATTGTAATCTTAAATTCATACTTTTTCACATTATATTTTTCATTATTTTAAATATTTCCTCGATGATGGCCTACTAACAGCCTTTGCTTTGTCATTTTTTCAACAGAAAAATTTTACTGATTTTAATTACTTTCGTTTTTTTGCCGTTTAATTATAAATAATAAATAGTTTAACATCGGGTGGTCCGATTAATTAGTAATTAACAATTAAAATCAGTTACTTCGAATGGAAATCTACGACTATAATTTTATAATTATAACGATGATAACGTATTATATCGTTTAAAATAGGACAAATGATTTTACGATTTTCCAGTGAATTAAGAATCAAACTATTTCGATTCCGTAACAATGGGGTAGAAATAAGTAAAAAAGTCTAAAAAAATTCTTTGTTACTATCGCATACTTTTTTTAAAATACTAAAAACGTACGTAATGATGATAGTAGTAGTTAGTAGTAGCGAGAACTTTTTAAAATATCTCCCCAATTGTTGGATTTCATTTGTATATAAAATATCGTTCTAAAACCGAGAGAAACTCGTTCATACTTCAAAATCGTTCCGAAATACCGTCCAAATAAAGTTTTAAAATATTTTCCCCTTAAATATACGTTATTTCTTTCAAACTATACTATACGGTTATATTTTCGATAACGGCAGTGTACTTTATTGTAAGCGAAATAAACATGTTTTTTTTTAATTTTTTATAAAAAGAATTTTTTTTTTTCCAGCGAGAAAATGTATTACTAGATCTGTATTTTTATATATTGATTTTTACATTTTTAAAATGTTCCCTGTAATTCAAATAACTCAAACAGAATTTTCATCAGCATCTCGTTTAGCGTTACACAACGCGAAGTACGCATGTCGTCTAAGTGATTGACTTTTGTGAACTAAAATTACATCCTTTCTTTAAAGTTTAAAGAAAAACAATTTTCGTTTACGAAATGTTCAACGATGAACAATATTTTACCGATGCCTCGAATCAGCTTGCAATTTCACGATAAAAAAAAAGCACACTTTGTAAACTGTGATCATATTCACGTTAAAGCTCGAACTTTGAAACGGTTAAATGTGAAAAATTAGAACTGAACGAAGATTTGAAAATCGGAACGCAAACTCCTTCCCAAGCGACCGAAAGATGAATTTTACCAATACCGTCTAGAGACATTACTTTAGAAACGTCACAATATAGCGCATAATCAGAAAACCATTTTTGTTCAAGATGAACGGGTTTTTTTATATTTTACCGATTGGGGATTTCATTAATTCCTAAACCTATTTCAACGTAGCCCGTTATTAGTTTGATTCGTTCACTTTAGGATGTTTATTGCGAATAAATAAAAATTAATATCCGCGTTCCGCTGGTAACTGAATTATTTATCTTAGACTAACGTGAAACACCACATCGAAAGGAAATATACACTTATTAACCTTCAGCTGTTGTGCGCGGCGGATTTCATCCGTTTTTCCACACTTTGTTAATCGCCGTCCGAAATATATACGAGTGGAAGAGACAAAAAGACGTTGTAATTCCTCAACTAACAGTCTAGAAGTTAGGCGACACGGCCATCTGTTTCATCGGATGTAAATTCGGTACATGATCCAGTTGTGAAATATATTAGATTTTTTGTTCGCGCGGAATATTTCCGATTGTACAACATATTCGACCTCCGAAATCGAATGCTCTGATAAACCTATTTAAAATATTTGGATTCTTAACGAAACCTCATTTGCAGAAAGCCACCACGTGACAATTGCCCGAACATATTCGGGAGTTGTATTCGTGTATCGGTAGAATGCTTCGAATGTGTCAAAATTGCGAGCTCAACTCGAAATACGATGTCCGATTCGTAAAAATTCCAAAGCGTCAACGATTAGCCCCTGCCGACATTACAGCTCGGTCAACTGTGTCAAGAAGAAAACTATGTTGATGAAGATTGAAATGTTAGCTTTATTCCGACAAGTACCTAAATGATAGTTATTATCTCATTTAAAAACACGTGTTTACCTTTTTTTTTTTCTTAATTTAATCTATCGGTATCGTTATCATCATCATTGTAAGTGCCTTCGTGTCGGAGCTAGGCTATCCTATACGTATTTTATTGTACAGTGTAAGTAGCGTACAAGGCAATCGTAATATGACGTTAGCGGAAGATATTGTAATAGCTTTGTCGTCACGACACAATGCAACCTTCCGCGTTTTTATAATGTACCATCTTAGTGGTTTGCCATTGCATTCCACGCTAGTCTTCCGTTATTGACGAAATTACGTATACTAAAGAAATGCAACATAGACAGGCTGATGATAGCACAAGATATCATGAAAAGAAAATTGAAATATATAGGTCATAAACTTCGAGAAGAGGGGCTGTTTATGTTGGTAGCACAAGGAAAAATACTTGGACAAAGATCAAGAGGAAGGAAAAGATTCGAATATATAACATCAAACACTGGATTCAACAAAGTCAGGGAAGTAGTAGCTGCAGCAAGATTCAGGAAAATATGAAAATACCAACATCCTTGATGCGCAACCTCCTTTGAAGGAGACGCAACATGATGATGATGAGGTTAATGAGCAAACATCTCCCGAACGAGTAAATGGATTTAATAATTAATTATTATTATTATTGATATTATTTCATTTTACGTTCGAATGCTAGTTTGTTACTAAGTTAAAGTTATATAACGAACATTTTTTCCCATTCACCCATATTTCAGGCGAGAAAGAAAATTACGAATTTAAATCCGTCTCATTTCGGATAATTTAAGTCGCCGAGCACAGGATACATCTATTAGATTATATAGTACCGTTACTGGATCATCCGCCGAATAATTTCTCGTAGGCTATCCGTTTTCGGATAACGGCGTACGATTTTGTCGGATACATATTAATATAAACGGATATTTTACGACCGATTTATATACATCAAAACGAGACAGATTTTTCTACACGATCGTCGTTTGTAGTGTACATTAAGAATTTCTCGTTAGAAGCCGGAGACATCGGTGTGAGAAACTGAAGATGATGCGCAATTTTCTGGAAAATAAGAATACAAACCAACTGGGCTGAAGTTTTTTGTGTAGGTGCCGAGAAACAGGCAGAAAAATACGAAAAAAGGTAAAACCGGCGGTGAATCGGTGAATGCGGTTAACGTCTTAAATTTCATTATAAAATGGAACGATGCCTTTCTCAGTGACACAGAGAACAAAATGATAAACATTATACTCCCTCATTTCACGTCAATGTGTTATGTATATATATATGGGTGCATGTATGTATTTGCCTAGCTCCACAATTAAGGTTAATTCGATTAAAACAGCGGTTTTATGTTTCGCGTGAAAATGATTACTTTCACTCTTTCACTTATACATACATAAATATATATATATATATATATATGTATAAATATGTACATAATATATATCATGATATATATATATATATCTAATGGAGCTTTTTTGAAGATCCCTTTAGCGGGGTAGTGTCAAAGTTGTTCAAGTTTATTATTTATATAAATATATATATATTACCACACAAATTTTAGAGTTGATAGAATAGCAGTAGTAATAATAACGATAATAATAATTATTATATATATATAAGAAATTATGTATATATATGTGTGTGTGTGTGTGCGTGTTTCCCTATGAAGATGAAGATATTGCAAATGCCTTCGCGAAATTTTTAAAGGGTCGCCTTTATAACAGACGCTGGACAAAGTATCCGACTTGCGTGGTGCACATATTTTTACGTTCAGTCTCGCGTTGGAACTTCAACCGTCAACGTCGTATAACTTCGACATGCATCTGTGGAGTTACCCGCATTTTAAAATACACGTGCCTTAGTACATTATCGGTTTCAAAATTATTCATTGAATTGTATATATATATATCTGCATATTTATATTTATATATATACACATATACATATATATAAATATCTTTTCAAAAAAAAAGCATTTCCCTCCTCATCTTCGATACAGTCCATTAGATAAACTTTAAAAACTCAATATTCCAGTATATATTATGGGGACGATCGGTTATTACTGCATTAATATTCTACAATGGTGTCTTTTCGGTAAGTGTTTGTTGAATTTATTTTATCAAATAGAAAAATAATTTATCTTGCAATTAAATTGTACGAATTTTAAATCTACGGTAATTTCGGCTTAATTTAATGACGACTAATACATACCGAACAATAAACGATGATAATCGATCAATTTAAAGTGGAAATACAACCCGAATCATAAATTACTCCGGGATGAAGACGCCGTATACACACACATACACGCACACTCATATATATATTTATGTATGTGTGTGTGTTGATATTTAAAACGTACAATGAGATACTTTTAGTGTTTTAAGTGATATATTTTTATTTGACATTATGCCAAAAATTCCAAACCACGTAGAATTCGTAAATTTCGTCAGCCTGTTATTAATTTTAAACTTCTCAAAAATTCTTGGAAAATGTGTTAAGTAAATCGAGTTGTGAACATTTAATAATTTTACAATATCCGAAATAACATACCGTGAAGTTCGCCTACATTTATCGTAATGATATAAATTGCGCGTAACTTTAAATTATAAAATCGACTGTCTAGAGCACCGCAAACTTAATTTGAAGAACTGTGTTCAGTTTATTATTTTTAATTTACTTGTGTCCCATTTATAAATAAACTTAGCCCGTCGTACGTTCACGAATTGGGACAAAAACTAAGTAAATCGTACCGGGGGGTTCACAAGTTTCGGCATACAGGCTTTATTTATTCATGCACGCATACATATATATATATATGTGTGTGTGTTTATACACGAATAATCTGTGTAATCTGATCGATGGATTTTAAACTATATCGATGATAAAGTATTAGTGACAAATTAAATATGCTAAAACAGATAGAAAATGATGTGGGTGTTATTTTATTTTTACAAATTGATCATACATAACGAAAAGAGTAATTACACACACACACATAAATATATATTTAAATGTTGAATACATTGGAGAGTAGTGATTTTATAAATTATAAATTAAACAACATATTAATCGCTAAAAGTTTTTTATTGCAAAGCTTTTGGGCAGTTACGTCATTTTCAAGCATGCACAATAAATATTATATATATATATATATATATATATATATATATATATATATGCAGTTACCTATTTGATTACATATTTAATGATATCACAGTAACTGTAACCGTGTCTTTTATTATATATTGCACATAAACGTCTCAAATGAGATATTATTTTACACGAAATTTTTATCAGCAGGTTTTTTGTAAATTCCTTTTTCCTCCATTATTATAATAATATTACTCGCATATCGCATATTTATTTATTTATTATATTACAATAATTAGGATTAGATATGAAAACGAAAATTACCTATTGTCAACACTATTTTCATATAAATATATCATACATAAGATAACAAAAGAACAGAGAGAAAAAGGGCACAAAATTTAGAGATTAATTTTAGATATATACACATAGGTGGCCAGAACTGCGAGGATATTGTTGTCATTCAGGGCCAACCAGCAGGCAACCGTGAGCAGGTAAATATTTAAATGTACATTTTATTAATAAAGGCATACTCTGCTCTACAAATCGCAAGCAAAAATCACATGATTAACGTCGGCTATAGTTTCCGCATGCACAGGACACTATACAGATGGAGAAAGATTGATGGAGCACAAATGGCTAGGAATGCAATTGTGGTTGGTACGAAGTTTTCCCAGGATTAAAATGAAAAGCAGAGCTGGGAGATTTTTTGCGGTGGACGTAAGTGCGAGAATGGGATATTAGGTTGGATAGATCTATAAAAGTTAAGCCGTCTTTTACAGAGACTTCCATCGATGAAGAAGGTGTGCACGAGCGGATGCAACTAAACAGGCAGAAGGTATCCTCAGAATGAGGATGCTTTCCGATGTCGCAAGTTTTGCAAGCCGATACTTCAACCCAAACGAAAGATACAGGAGCATGTTTATCTGTATTATTCATCATCCGCTATCAAACATTGGCTAACTTATTGGTAATAAAACGTCTGTCAGCCATCTTTTGATATAAATTAACGGAACTGATATTAAACCAGTCGGTTAAATTCTGCATCCAAGAATCTTCTTTTCCCTTCTGGTGATCTTCCGCCGTTTATTTTTCCTTCTATCATTAATATCGCAAAACTGTATTGTTTTCATAATTTCCAATTATTTTCCCCCGCGCTTTAATACTTCTATGTTGCGTATTTATTCTATCCAACTGATGTGAAGTATTCTGCAGTTACATCTTGAAAATATTCAGTTTTTTCTCTATTGCTTTAGTTAACGTCCAGCTTTCAACACTGTACAACAATATTGAGAAAACGTAACAGCGAATAGTTGTTAGATTTAAATTTATGTTTCTACTACATAATACGTTCTTTAGTTTAAAAAATTCTTTTTTGACATACGAATTTTGAATTCTATATACTTATGCCCGAATTTTCGTTTAGATCACAACCTAGATATTTAATACTAAGTTGTTTCCATATAGTGTAAGAGATTTATCTGATTTTAATGGAGTCTTGTACACAACTATATATTTTGTTTTTGCGATATTTAATTTCAATCCATGTTTGAAACATGTATTCACTAAATTATTTAGCTATTAAAACTTTATCATCGGCGTACCGTATGTTGTTAATTGATCATTTTACTTTAATACTCCTTCTATATTTATCCGCTATTTTCTTAAATATCTTCCCTAAATATATGTTAAATAATAATGGTGACAAAATACATCCTTGTTTTGTATAGATATTTCTTCTGACATATCTTATCCAATCCTGACGGATGCTTAGTGACACCATTTGGTAATAATCCTCAGATCTTTACTGTCTATGTATGTTCGTTGTAGAATATCGATCATTTCATTATATTTTACTTTGTCGAATGCTTTCTCAAAATCTATAAAGTACATATATATATATATTGGTTTCTGTAAATACACCTATATCTCTGGATTATATTATGTATGCTGAATACTTGCGCCTAAATTTTTACGAAACCCAAACTGGGAATCATCTAACTGATATATATTTTTTTTTGCGTATGTATTATTCTTAAAAAGATTTTCAAAAACTCATTAAACTAATAGTGCTATAGTCTTCACATTTACGAACATTCCTTTTCTTTAGTAATATTATAAAAGTTGATTTTAACCAATCATCCGGTATGTGTCCTGTGTCATATACTTTGTTAAATAACCGACATAAAAATAATCTACCTTTTTCTCCGAGTAATTTAAGTATATGTGCTGGTACTTCGTCTGGTCCTATTGTTTTCCTGTTCTTGTACTTTGGTGGGGGGAAAACGATTATTTTAAAAGTGGATGACGTAAATCCGATTGAATATAGTTGCATTTTGATTGATATCTGTTCGTAGGTTTTATTATTCGGTTATTTAATTTCGATTGAAATGAAATAATCACATTAAGAGTGAAATATTCTAATGCGTGCTTTTTTTTTACTGTTTTTATCAAAGTTTACTTCGGATTTAATAATATCAGTTTAACAGTAAGTAATTAAAATTTGATTTAAGTAATTTAAGGATATGCAATGCAGAAAATATCGACATTAGTAGGTTTCGTGATAACTGATTGAAAATTAGTCGGATTTTGAAAACGGCGATTCTTATTAATATTTTTACTAGAATAAATTATGGATTTGGTAAAACACCGATTAGAAATATATTCAATCTATCGATGGAGTTCTAAAATCTGTTTGATTACATGATATATTTCACAAAGTTCAAAATTCTAAATTATTACAATTCAACTGGTAGTTTATCTGATATCTGCTATCCGTTGTATAACTTATTATTATTTAGAGATAGATATTTTCATTTGCTATTCCCCGTTTATATTGTACTAATAAAGAATTTAAGTAAGTATGATTAAATAAAAAATCGAATAATTAGTAGTTTTTTTTTAGAAACGCTGTTACTAATTATTCTATATATATATATATATATATATATATATATATATATATATATATATATATATATATATGAGACTCCCCACTTGCGGGTGGTAAATGGGTGGATTAGGTATGCATTACAATGTGCATTAATCACATTTTTGGTGATATTTCGCTTAAAAATGGTCCGATTTTGATGAAATTTTTATTTTTGTTCATATTGAATCTCTAAATATCAAACGACCTTGGTAGAACCCATAGATATAAATTTATAATATTATTACTAAATCATGCTTAACCTTTAAATGTTTAAGTTTACAAAATATTAGAAGTTTGCCCACAAATATTGATATGAATGGTCGTTTTTGCCTATAATTCTATTGGGGGTGTCATGAACATGAACAACATTATTATCCGCAAACACGTTTAAATTTGTAATTAATCTCTTCACCAATATATATATAATGTATGTATGTATGTGTCGAATAAAATCATTGACCGTCGTTCAAATAACAATTTGGAAAAATTATACAGCTGTCGATCATGATAAACTAATGAAGACACTACAAGAAACAGAAACAAATAAAAGCGACCGGAGAATAATTCAGAACTTATATCGAAAACAAACAGTAGAAGAGTCACTCATAGAAAATGATGTCGAAGTTAGAAGAGGGTAAGATAAGGTTTCATATTGTCGCCTCTGATTTTTAATTTATATACAGAAAAAGTTTTCAATGTTGCGTTAGCAGAAAGTAAGACTGGGATAAAGGTGAATGAACAACAAACAATGCTACGTAATATTTGCTAAAAACACCGATGATCTACAGAAGATGCTCGATATACTGAACGAAATTTGTAGAAAGTACAGTCTTAAAATAAACGCGAAAAAGCCAAATGGACGGATGTAAGTAAAAATGATATTCGAAATAAACCTATCAAAATTGACGGTGAAAAAATTAAGATGGATAAGACCTTACATGTCTGATAACTGACGACTTGGATGCAGATACAGAAATAAAAACTCGAAAACGATCTTTAACAAAATGAAAAACTTATTACAAAACCCTTAACTTGAAAATTCGACAGAAGCGGGTCTTTTCAATTTTATTTTTTTTTTTTTTTTTTGGGTGTATCACACCGGTCTTTTGACCACAATTGACATTGATAACATACTATCATATTTTTATTAACTCATTTCCCAGTGGATAAGAGTCAACGCCTATGTATATATATTATCCCTACTACTTTAAACAACTATGTATGCACAGTTTATACCACCTCTCCCTAGCCCACATACACGGGTCAGGCGTTAAGAGCACAAGTATTGATAATATTGAATACTTCATGTTTATTTTTTGCTTCCGATAACAATGCAAGCATCATTGGTACCCACTACACACCGTGTATAGCTAGGGAAGAGTAAATTTCAAACAGAGTATTAATTTCGACCGTTAGGTCCACAACCGAAGTGCGCTGCCATATACATGCCATAGTTATGTAGGATCAAGGATATCTAGCGTCCATGTTATTTTTAGTCTTCTACGCGGATTACCAGGTGGCCTATACATGCTCGATATTTCCATGTGTCGGTTATTTTTTAATTCGCTGAAAAACTTCTTGTACCGATTGATATAGTACACACGCACATACTCTACCTCTAAATCATTAGCGTAATGTTGGAAACAAAGTATGAAGCGTTGCCATTGAGCGAACTACTTTGACTAGCTGCTGAATTCGATTTAAATTTGATGTAGCTGATGTACCGTAAACTTCAAGGCCATATTTCCATATAGGCGCCAGCACAGCCAAATACACTGTTCGCTTGCATAGTAGACTAGTTACTGATCTTTTGCCTATTATGTGCAGAAAGTTGTTCATCCTTGACTGTATGTTTTGACACACATACTGAATCTGTGGTTTCCATGTGAGCCGTCGATCAAGAAACAAGCCTAGATATTTAACAGTTGTGATGTGCCAGAGTAACATCGTTGATTTTTACTCACCTTCTATTCAGTGTAAATGTTATTTGACGACTCTTTTCAATATTGATTTTAATCTTCCATTTACCGACCAAAATGATGATCTAATCCAATGGGAAAATATTATTTTACTCATTTTCTTTTTTCTAGGTTAAATAAATTAAGTAGTTAATTAGTATTTACTCTTTATACTATGTAAAAAAAAACTAAAAAATCTTCCATTTAGTGGCCCATGAGCTAATTTAATTTAGATATATTACTATTTGGTGCAGAAATATCAACACTGAACAAAGAACAGTGGAAAAGATTAGAAGCTATTGAGTTGTAGATTCACAGAAGAATGATGCGAATATCATGGATCGAAAAGGTATCAAATGTACAGGTATTTTAATTGAGAAATTCTAAACGCGTGCTACGGGGCATGTGTAAGAAAATAAAATCCAGAGGACAAATTAAAAGTCATGGTCGAAGGGAAGATTAATGGTAAAAGAGGACTAGGTAGGAGGAAAGATGATGATATAAAACAGCACACTGGAGTTCACTCAGTACAACAGTTGTTCCATGCCGCCCAATCAAGATTATTGTTATGTCTACGTCCAGTAATGGATACGGCACTTAATGAAGAATGCTTAAAATATGTATCTATGTCCATAGTTGCCTAGAATAATCGTAACTGTCGATGGGTGTGGCAAGCACGTGCCATTAAAAAAAAATTGCCCGACACTTTTAAAATGAAATCCTTAATACACGATAATTTGAATCAATTGTGCATTTTATCAACTTTCCTTGTAACCGGTTACATGTAGAGTACATCTTAAACGTCCATGTTCAATTATTTGCAGCTTATTAAAAGTAGCTTTAGATAACGAGCTCCCACCTTGACGGGCATTACTATAAGATTAAGGATTCTTAGATTATTTTCTTTCAATTAATACTAGGTAAGATTAACAAAGGAAACGTATATGAAACGGATTGCTTTTAAGACTAGTATTCACGTGCTTAGCGAACGCCAACCCGTCGTCTAAACAAATACCCAGATAGCGTACCTGTATCGCTCCCGAACAAGAGACGATCTGGCAACGTTGGTCTTCTTCAAGTGAAAGCCCCAGTTTTAGTCCGATTCGTATGAATGCTTATCGTAACGATTAATTTCGACATTCTTCCCTAAACTAAGATGTTCGAATATTTTTAATAATACTCGCAATGTGATCCCAAGCAAGAAGTGTAATGCGCAGGAAAATGTAATGAAGAACGAATACAGTTATATAGAGAACAGTAGAGTAAGAGCTATAGTGATTTGAACATTACATGTTGAGAAAGTAGGAGGATCGATTTCGGAGAAGATATAAGAATGATTCAAACGAGTATTGTGCGGACACGGAACAACATCACTTCATGCTGTCTTGTGCGATCGTTGAATTGGCCAGATACCATTTTATTAAGATGGAAAATCTGACCGCTGCTTGTTCCTTGAATTTATTGAACATGCAGCGACTCATATCGGAACATGTTGATGGAAGTAATTCTGCAAGAGACACAAAGACAGCTTCCTTCGCAGCTCGATCTGCTTCTTCATTTCTTCCATATCCTCTATAGGAATTCAAAGTACAGGAGTTTGTAGACTTTCCTTGAATAACCGGTGGACGCATGCGTCTGCAATTTTCTTTCAACTGTTTGATCGAATACAGCGAGTCTATGAAAATTTGCTGCTCATTTTTAGCAGGTGTAATTAGTATAGACTGCAGAATTACAAAGAGTTCGCCTAATAGAACTCTATAGTACGACGGAAGTGGGTGATAGACTATATTAAGAATGTTGTACTACCGACAAAAGTTAGAATGGTTACGTTTATCGACGATATAATTAAACGATTAGAACAAAATAAATGTGAAAACCAGAATATGCAGTCGGTGCTAGAAAGTTATAAAAAAAAAATTGTTAAATGATTGCAACCTAAATATTAACGTGACAATGTAAGTATATATATCGTTTAACCCTTGTGTAATATTAGAATTCAGATAGAAGCTCCCAGAAAAACAAACACAATACCCCAGTGTATACGCTGTCAGCAATATGGTCACACAAAGAACTATTGTTTTAGACCCTACGTATGTGTCAAATGTGGTGGAGGACACGACTCTAGACTCTGGTCAAGAAAACGGGAAATCCCAGCTACATGCGCGCTATAATCATCCATCAAATTATAAAGAGTGTGAGGTATACAACAAAATGCAAGAGCTGAGAAAAAGAGCAATCCAAAAGACAAATAGAAGAATATAAAAATACACTTAGTGGAGTAAATCTACAAGTGGATCCAGTTCATTTACAACAGACTTCTTCAAATAAAAGGACATACGCTCAAACAACTATTGATAATAACACATCTAACAATGATACGAACCTAGGTAATCTCTTAAATTCTTTCCTATCACGATTTGAAGGACTATTCAACCAGTTAATAACCCAAAACAATGCCATCGTCACCATGCTGACTCAAATTATAACTAAACTAGTAAAATGAAACCAACATTCTTGAGAATAGCGCAGTGGAATGCAAACGGGTTGTTAAACCACATTCAAGAAATTATTTACTTTCTCAAAAAAGAAAAAATTGACATACTGCTGATTTCAGAATCGCACCTTACTAATAAAAATTATACTAATATTCCCGGATACAAATGCTATCACACACTACATCCAACGGACGCACCGCGAGGTGGGTCCTCTGTAATTATAAAACAAACCAAAACACTATCAAAATTTTGGCTTCCAATCAATGGAAATCCAAGCAACAATGGTAGTATTAGAGCAATCAATAAATCCACTGACCATTGCTGCAGTGTATTGTCCTCCTCGATCAACATTAGATCATGATCAACTTAAAAATCTCTTCTCCCAACTAAGATCAAAATACATCATAGGTGGAGATTTCAATGCAAAGCATGTTTACTACGGATCACGACTAACAACAACCAGAGGAATGAACCTGTACAAAGCTCTTCACAATACGCAAAGCACTTTTCTTTCTACCGGTGAACCTACTTACTGGCCAACAGACCCCAATCGTATGCCAGATCTGCTACATTTGTTTGTAGTCAAAGGAATATCGCCAAATCATATGAGTATTGAATCAGACCTTGGTAATATATTCAGTGATCACACACCGATAATAGCAACTATAAGCACTGAAATACGAACAAAACAACGATGTAAGCTGCTACACAGTAGAAACACAGATTGGACCTGGTATAGATCACTTCTTCAAGATACAATTAACATATCAACACCATTAAAAACTCAGGAACAGATTGAACATGCTGTACACAAATTTACGGAACAAATTAGCGGTATGGAACTCAACTCCATTACAAACACCTGCACCTGATATGTATTACCCAAAGTACATACGTGATCTAATTGCCGAGAAAAGGAAATTACGAAGACAGTGGCAAACTGTCAGATCTCCTATCATTAAAACACAATTAAATGCAGCAACCAAAAAAGTACACAATATGCTGAATGAACTAAAAAACAATAAATTTACAATGTATGTGGAAAACTTATCCGCCACACAAAGTACAGACTATAATTTGTGGAAAGCTGTCAAAAGTATAAAAAGACCGATGACGCACAATCCGCCAATATTACAAAACGATGGATCATGGGCTAGAAGTGGCAAGGAGAAAGTACGTACTTACAGGATATATTTCAACCCAATGCAGCGACTGCAACTAAAAACTTACAAGACGAAAACAAAGGTTCTAATCTGAATCAATACGGAATAAAAGTGATTTCTCCGGCGGAAGTCGCAAAACATATAAAACTTTTAAATATCAAAAAAATCTCCTGGCTTCGACTTGATCACTCCAAGAATTTTAAAGGAGCTACCTAGGGAGGCAATAATGCTAATTACCCACATATTCAACGCTATATTACGAACATCATATTTCCCTAAACAATGGAAATTTTCCCAGTTCCTAATGGTCTTAAAACCAGGCAAAGATGGAAGTAAATTAGGATCCTACAGACCTATCTCCTTTGTATCGTCTCTAGCTAAGCTACTCGAAAAATTAGTTTATATAAGGATTGATAAAATAATTCAAATTCTAGTAAATAGAAATTTAGTACGTCGAGAAATAAGAAATAGAAAAAATTATAATTTATTCTATTAAAAAGGTAACACTAATATTATTTAGATAATATCTGGTTTGAAATTATATATATATATATATATATAAAACATTTTATTAGTGAAGGTCGTGTGTTGCACGTTTCATAGTAGTTGTATTATATGCATTATATATATCCGTCCGTCGTCAGCCACGCCCCTAACGCAATAACACGTGGTTTGTATTGCGTGTGTTAGTAGTGTGGGTACATTCGAACCGGAAAACGCGTTGAATTTTAAACGATTTGGCGGAGATACGGACTACTTTTTAAAACTTTAAATTGTTGTAATTTCTGTTCTATTTGTGATATCCATGTGAAACAAACCTTAGAACCAATGCGATAATATAGGCTTTAAGTTGTGCGAATTTTATTGATTTGATAGTTTTCGAATTAAATCGGATCAGACAGACAGGCAGACAAACATAAAAAAAATCGATTTTCTATTTACGCGTGATAAAATGAGCCCGATGCAGTGATTATAATGAAAAAACTCGCAAATCACAGCAGACACTACATTTTTATATATTAGTGTCGATATAGATTAGGTAATGAAAGTAAAATAGTATAAATTTTAGATTGGGAAATGTAGTGATTGTTTTATTAATTTAATTACGAAAATTTGTTAAAATCACTAAACGTTTATTTTCTTGAAAAAATCACAAAGCTTTTCGGCAATTACGCCATTATCAAGTGATATTTAAATAAAAATAAATATATTTAAAAAAATATATAAATTTAAGATCACAAATTTACAAGTATAAAATGAAGAATAGCTACTTAAAACAATCTGACAGTGAAAATCTTTGTGATTTTTTCAAGAAAATAAACGTTTTAGTGATTTTAACTAATTTTTGTAATTAAAAAAAAGAAAATAGTATAAACGCAGTTTATAGTAACGATAAAACTTAGTAGTCGCATTGCCACCACGTTAAATTGTAATTATTATTAAAGGATTTCCTCGTTCGCTAAACGTTGCGTTCTAATCGCTGAAACTAAACTGAAAATTTTATCGTTTAGAACGATCGCGCAACATTAGTCCTTACGTACATTTCTCGGTGAAATACTGACAAAAGTTTTGCCAGTTCTCGTTGTTAATAACTTACAACTGTACCACTTGGGAATAATTATCGAAACTTTCGTCATCCGTGGTAATAAGATTTTAATCTCTAACCGTTTCTTTCTCCTAGTGTAATACCTACGCTATTTACATACACACGTACATTCTAAGTAGAAATTTAACGGGAAAATCGAGTATATTCGGCGTCATCTGAATTTTTATTATCTACACGCGGTTACCTATTGTCGGCCATGACTCTTTTTTTTTTGTTATTTGTCAACCGTCTTGTTCTTCGAGAACAATTCTAAGATTCTTATCGTTATCGATTTATATTATTGTCGTAAATTTTATTCATATAAATCTAGGCTAACCGCTGCTCCGGGAATGATCATGATCGTCCTCTGTTATTTTTTTAAAATAATTTAAGTTTTTTTTCCATTTGCTTTAAAAATAAGTTCAGCGCTACGTGAATTTCGTCGCAGTCCTTATTTATAGCGCCTAAGTTCCACGATGACTGCTTGGTCCGTGACAATCGTTTAATAATTTCCATCCTCGATAATTCTAGGCAACTTCAATTTTAATCAGCCTGCGGTTTTGAGTCCTCTTTTATTTTAAGATAGACACCGAGTTTTGCAGCCACGCGATTTATTATTTCTTTTATACATTTGCTCGTGCGCCATTCTTTCGTTTTACGCATAAATCGTACGTGTTAACATTGACCAGAATTACGAGTAAATTTAGATATCGTATGGAATGTTGGATAGTTTTAGGAATAGGAGCTGAATCATTTGTTCGTCGTCCTCGAGGATTTCGCAAAGTTATCTGAAAAATTGTATATCGGAATAGGTTATAAAATATTTGCATTCTACCAGAAAAACGGTTATAAGGGAACACAGCGTACATTAACGGATATAGTGATATGTATTATTTAGTAAATAATAATGAGAAATTTTCGCATGTCAACGCGTAAACGGAATAACTCCTTCTTGCCGGCTAGATTTCGACGAACCGAATTCCGGTATTTAACCGTATTGAACTTAATTTATTGGTAGTAGGAACTTCATTCCGTATTTTCGACAATTTAACCAATTTCGATAAGACCGACGAACTGTTTGGAATCGGGAGGTATCTAGTCGCCTGTTTTGCTGCAACATAGTACGTTTTCCACGATGCTTTTGCGTTAATAACATCCGTTCGAGTGTAATATTGACCGAAGTGAAAGAGATGACTGGAATTATATCTTTTGCGTCGAGATTTTGTGATTTCTTCTGTGGACTTACCAGATACAGGAGAGCGAAGAAAGAGAATCCGTGCAAATGAGTATTTGTTTTAATTTTCATGTAAGTTTTATAACATATAGTTCTGCAGATGGAATTGAAAATCTACTTAGTAGTCAGTAACGTATTATTGCACATCCTGCCATATTTGACCTGCGAATGTAAGTAACCGGTTCGTGTAATTCAACGGGAAATCTTGGAATGAACTTTTTCGGATAGCCTCAGATTTAAACTTTCCAACCGTTTGGAGAGATAAATCAATAAACTCGACCACGGTGGAAGAATGGTGTTGCGTAATATAAATTGATACATAACTATTTCGATGGTGATATAACGTGAACTTTAGATGCCAGTGTTGGAGAACATTTGATAATAATTTGCGAAGCATTTCATAATTGACGATAGTATAAATATGTACGAATTAATCGGATCCGTTAATCTTTTCAGTTACAACGTCCGCACTAGGTAAAACTTTAACGCTGACAATTTTTTCTTTATTTTCCCGTTGACGTCGAATGTAAAAAATAAATTCATCGAAAAATTATCTACACTAGTTTAACTATCGCAATTTATAATTTTACGCCGAAATTCGGTATAATGCGCGACTAAAAGGGGCTTATAATGCACGTATAATATAATACGACATTCGTACGTAACGAATATAAGGTCTGGGATTAATGTAAAAAAAAAAACAAGGGAATACAACAAAAAAAACTGACATCCGGATAAACTGAAGCCCCGATATCACGTAGTTCCGATTGAATTTCGAGGGTTTAGTTTGTCCGATTTCGACGTAGTGGGTTGAATACGAAATGGACGATTTGAAAATAAAATCAAATCTCCGTTCTGTCGTAATCATCATCCATCAGGATGTATTTACGCGATAACCGGATATTTAATCATCGAAACATCGATACGCGAATGTATTTAAAATTCGGGAATTTTAATTTTAAACTGCAACAGAATTTTATTTTAATTTCATTCGCGAAATATATAGATGGCAAGTGGAGAGATGATTTAAATTTTATGACATTTTATTTTTTTTAAATAATCTTTTAACATTAACGCGTCGCTATTAAGTTTTAAGTGGCATCCAGAATTTTATGAGGGGCGTACGTAAATTTTATGTCGGACGTTTTTTATTTATAAAAAGTAGGTTGTAACAAAATCGCGACAAACACTAAAATTTCAGAGACATTTGCGATAAACACACACATACACACTGATGGATCCATAAAGAGTTTCAGTTTTGCTAATCTCAGTAAACTAGTAAAAAAGTAAATAAAAAAATGCGGAGAACGGTTTAAAAAATCGAGTTCGCATCGAATTATCGTAATTCAGGTGAAAAACAAAATTAAACTTTTCCCGGGATTGACAAGTATGTTAAAAATAGTATAAACATATATATATATATATATATGTACGTATGTATACGAAATCGTAATCAATTACGTGATTATAAGTGTACTTTTGATTCGTAATTTAATAATCGACGAAATTTTAAAAAGCTCAAATTCGGAAGCTAATTATATTCAAATTTTCCCTGATGTTAGGTATATGTATTTTTAAATTACAGTACGGTATAGCTTTCAAAGTCGTTTTACCGTTAACAATATATATATATATATATATATATATATATATATATATATATAAAACTAAAAACATAATTACGCCTAAATGAGTGCCATCTGATAACTACCAGACTATAAAAGGACAGCTGCAAGTTGCACGAAACGCGATAGGTACTTTCTCCACATCTACCTCAACATCTGCCCACTCGTACAGCTGCTACGTCAAGTAACCTGATGATGTATACGATAAGAAGCTCTAAAAAGGAAACAAATAAACGATGTCCGTTTAAGTTTGATTAAATTTATCAAACTTAAACGGACATCGTTTATTTGTTTCCTTTTTAGAGCTTCTTATCGTATACATCATCAGGTTACTTGACGTAGCAGCTGTACGAGTGGGCAGATGTTGAGGTAGATGTGGAGAAAGTACCTATCGCGTTTCGTGCAATTTGCAGCTGTCCTTTTATACTCTGGTAGTTATCAGATGGCACTCATTTAGACGTAATTATGTTTTCAGTTTTATATATATATATACATATTTCATTAGACTGGATGAAACACGGGTTATTCATACGGCAGTAGGATACGTTAACACGGTGAAGTATTCAGCTGGAGTTATTACAGCTACCATCAACGCTTTTCCAACACAAATTCAGTCATCGCGAAAAGGCAGAATTAAACCTCTTACAGAAATGAAAAGTACGTAACAGCTCCCACCACGCGCGAGGTTCAGATAATAACAAAATATTAATGCGTTCGTCAATCTCGAATATGCGTATGACGAAATAAAACAACCCGTCTATACAAGGGATTTGCGACAGACATAGTCAAATAATGGCGTCGGGAGATTTGAGGATTAAGAAGAATAAAATATTTATATTGCGTATAGATATATATTATATGCATGTATGCCTGTGTTGTCTGCAATAAATGCGTTACAACAGATACACAATAAAGTCTGGAAAGGTCGAACCTTCCCAGATGTCTGGTCGACATCAATCATCATTCCAATACTAAAGCCAGGCAAAAGTAGACACCTACCAGTTATCGATCCATAGCTTTAACGTGCGTACTATGTAAAATAATGGAAAAAATGATAGCAAATACTAACCCATACCAGTGTGGATTCCGGAAAGGCCGATCAACACTTGATCAACTAGTACATCTGAAATCAGAAATCCGGAATGTATTTAGTAATAAGCAGCATTTATATTCCATTTTCTTCGACCTTGAGAGGGCACAACTTGGACATACGTGATAATCAAAAAATTTGAAGATTGTGGTATAAATGGAAATATGCTATTTTTCATGAAAACCTTCCCGTCGAATAGAACAATGCAGGTCCGGGTACAAAACTCGCTCTCAAATCCCCAATAACTGCAAAACGGCCTCCCGCAGGGGAGTATACTTAGTATATACCCCTTCCTAATAACAATTAATGATATAACGATATGTATTTCACCACCGCTGACGAACAGATTATATGCGGATCATCTTAACGTCTCGTACAAAAACCCGATATCCGGAAACTGCTCAACAAATGCTTCAGATCACACTAAAAAATCTTGGAGTGAACAAACCGGATTCAAATTTTCTACTACGGAACATACTGTGTCGACTTTCATCGTCGGAGCGGGCAGCAACAGACCTTTGTCATTTTTGACTCCAGTTTGCGCTGAGTGGACCATCTACACAAGAGACGTGCGAAGTCCTTAAACATACAAAAGATTTTTAATGGGAAAAAATGCGAACTGCACACGAACACGCTTTTGATGATCTATCGCATAGTTATCCGGTCAAAACTGGACTATGGATGTATACTGTATCGTGCGGCGTCGAAATAAAAAAAATTGATACAATACACCATACTGCAGTACGAAAGGCGTTAGGTGCGTATCCTACCAGTCCATCATCCAGCTTAGTAGCACTGGCAGGGCAAACGCCACTACAAATCCGAAGACAATCACTTAATATAAACTATGAAGCAACCATGCTGACGAAGATAAATCATCCTAATCTAACATTAATAGACCCCTTAGGCACAAGTTTTATGGCAGCAAGGATCCGAGCAGATCTTGCTGACTTGAACCTCGGAATGACTAGATTGCTCCACTTGCCACAGGAAAAGATCCGAGATAGAATGGACTATGTACTACGGAAATGGAATGAAAGATGGATTAGTAAATCCGAAGACAATCACTTAATATAAACTATGAAGCAACCATGCTGACGAAGATAAATCATCCTAATCTAACATTAATAGACCCCTTAGGCACAAGTTTTATGGCAGCAAGGATCCGAGCAGATCTTGCTGACTTGAACCTCGGAATGACTAGATTGCTCCACTTGCCACAGGAAAAGATCCGAGATAGAATGGATTATGTACTACGGAAATGGAATGAAAGATGGATTAGTACCGATGAAGTAAATAAACTGAGGACGGTTAAAAGCAACATATATACACAAGAAAGTCGCATGAAAAAGTAGTGGCCCGGCTCAGAATAGGACATACCCCGCTAACGCATGCGTACATCTTCGGGTATGACGAACCTCCAGAGTGCGAACTCTGTAATGAACCTGTGACTGTACATCACCTGTTACTGAAATGCAAAAAATACTCAAATTGAAGAACGCTGAATGATATACCAAAAGAAGAATTGAAGGACGTTCTCCGGGGCGATATATCTACAATACGTAAACTGTACGCGTATCTTATTTGTACAAATTTAATTATATTTAATTAATGTAAATTAAGTCGTCATAGACGAAAGGCAATAAGTAACTGCTGTTAAATATATAAACATAAAAAAAAATCAAAATAATAACTATATATCGATATTTAAAAATAGAACAAGAAATTTCGCAGTCATAGTCGATTTGGTGGAAATATTCAAAATAAGTAAACGTATATGGTAGTTCGTTTTAATAATAAATAAACGAAATTTACTCCTTCGAAGAATCTGGAATGTAGAATTTTTTAAAAATAAACCTAAAAAAAAATTTAAACAACTAAAATTTTTCAAGGAATGTCAATTGTAATTTTAAATTAATATTCTTTCATTTTATATTTTTATTTTTTAAATATTCACTCGATAACAGCCTAACAGACGAAAAGCTTTGTGATTTTTCGTAAAGAAAAATTTTAGCGATTTTAACTTCTTTTTTGTTGTTTATTTTTGAAATTTACTCCGATGGTTTAATGTTGAAATTGATTGTTATATTCGTAAATATGAATATCCTGCATGGCGCACTATTGAACCATACGATCTGGCTAGCAACCGACGTTCTTACGTCCGGGATCAGAATGTGAAATATGCGACCGGTATTCTTAAGGCACGCGATATAAAATATTATTGGTACGTGGAACGTATGTGGACTATTAGCCAAACTCAAAATCATTAGAAACGAACTTATGAGATACAATATTCCAAAATGGCGGGTTTGCTGGGCCTTATTACAGACAAATTGTACTGTTTACGCTACCAATAGCAGCAATTGAGAAAGTGGGGTTTTTCCGGTACTGATAAAGATAACTGCATTGTAAAAGGACACAAAGCAATCAACAGCCTCGTAATTATTATTAGACTAAAAAATGTTTAACATAAATCTGCTATGGGTGATCAAATGTGCTAAACTCGCTTTCTTCTGGAGAAATTTTATGATGGAGGTAATTTTAATGCCGAGAGAGGCAACTCGAGCGCTGATGGCCAGCGTAATGCAAGGGGCGAGAACCTAATTTAGTTTGCAGTTGATAGTCAACGTCAATTAGGAACATAATATTCCGACGTCATCCTAGATGGTTAGTCACGTGAGTCTCATGACGACCAAATCGATCACATACATGAAAATCATTCTGTAAAAATGTGAAAACGTTACAAAATGCAGAATGCGGTTCAGACCCCAGGCTGATGATGGATTTTCGTCTAAGACTTCACGCTCGAGATAAATGCAAGGTGAGTCACAAAGTGAATGTTGCTTAACCAGACGCCTTCAAATTTGCCGTGAACGTAACAATGTAAGCTCAAATGCGATCTTCACCTGATCAGCAATGGGATTAATTAAAATATCATACATAAAAAGCCTACTACACTTCACAACTGGACAAATCAGTCATAAAATATGGAAACACTGGTTTATGAAACAATAGTTGCCATTGAAGAACGACGTAATCCTCGTGGCAATGCTCATTACGAACAGAAGAAGAAACACCTGACTCTAAAAAAATTAATAAAGTCTTAGAGATAGGAAAAAATTACTTATCATCTATTTGCGAGGAGGTTCGATCACATGCTGATAAAAATGAATTCCTTTTCAAGAAAATACGTCTAGCAGGAAAAGAATTTAAAATGAGGAAACAGACAAAGTTCGCACGTGTTCTGAAGAAATAACTCAGGCACGGAGAGAATTTACGTCACATTACACTACTATGAAGATACCAATGAAACGCTTAATATTATGCTTAGTAACTCCGATGGGAATTTTGTCGAACCAGGACCGGAAATTTTGCTGGAAGTGGTTACAGGTGCTATTGCACACCTGAATCCAGGTCCAGACGGTATTCCCGCTAAAATTTTCAAAGCTGCTGGTGAACAAATTCTACGAGCAATCTAACATGCTTCTGCCAAATATAAAAAATTGATTAAATTTAAAATATACTTCTAAAAACTAATTCTTCGTCATAATTTAAAAAATTTGGTGTTGCTGATTTGTTGATTGTGTTGTTAAAAACATTCACTCTCCTCAGATTATCTTATAAATAACTGCGGTTTTTTTCACTTTTTTTTTTGTATTGTACATCTGAACTGACCTTTTTTTTTTAAGTTTTATTTTACTTTTTGTTTCTTCCATTTTGTATCTTTTGTAAATTGTATATACATATCTCTATATGTTATATTTTACGTCCACTTGATAAAGGTTTAATGGCCGATAACTTTGTGGTCTTTTATAAAATTAATGATTTGAAGTATTTTGTTGTTTATTAATTACGAGAAAATACATTATTCGAAATATAAGACTGGCATTTTTCTCGGCCCGTTATTATTTAACGAATTCAATTTTATCGGTCCGTTGCGAATGGTAGGAAAAAATATTACCTTCTGCTTCGAAAATTCTCATTTTATTCCTGATTCAGTTTTCTTACTTATTGATGTTTTCAACATCACCGTAAACATGGAAACATAAAAATTGCTGAAAGCGAGAAAAAAAAACAAAGTAGGCTGTTGAACAACGATTTTCAAAATTACAAAGAAGAGAATTAGTATTTGACTGCAGATTTCTTTTTATATGAATACACACACAAATATAAATATATATATATATACACGAATGCTTTTGTCGAATATTTTCAGTTTTAATTTCGCATTCGTCGCAGAATTATATATAAAAGGAATACTTTCACCGAAACAGAAGGATACACAAACTCACACAAGATGTGCTCTAGAACCACGTACATTTATTCTATAAACCGATATCGAAATGCCGTGAAAATGATTGTGGTACAAAAATTCCTAATCACACACAACGAACGAGCTGTCAAAGGGTTTGGAAATTTTCACGACTACAGAGAAAATATTCTCGCTGAAACAGAATTTCTCGAAATTGGATGAGAGCAATAGGACGAGAGAAGGAAGATTGAAGTGCACGTTATAAACGTATTGGAATGAAAGAGGATGACGTAAGGTTTGAGAGAGGGTAAGAGATAGACAGAGATTTGTTGCATTACGGGGGCTTTAGCTTTAGCGGTTGTTTTTATTTTCAACCTCCAACTGAAACGATACTTTTTTAAATCCTGGATTGAATAGAAATGCAAATTGCCTCTGCTACGAATAAATGTAATACCTATGTGTATGTATATATATGTGTGTGTGTAGTGATATAGGTGTATGTGTTCTGAAATGAAACCAGCACGTACGTCGAATAAAAACTCTTACTACTTCCACCTGATACCAGGAGTTCTTGTAATTTCCCTCTCTATATTTTTTCCAACTAAATATTATCTTTTCGATTTTTACAAAAATATTTCGAAATAAATACTCTATATTTTATTAGCGAATGACCGAGGCAAAGGCCTGCTACCATAAAGAAAGGATTAATAGTTGACTAGAAAACAAATTAAGACTAGTAGGAATGGCTCTAATTATTTATATGTTCGAGGTATGCAGACAGACAAAGAGGAAGTTAGTTGCAGATATGTTTTCTGGGATGCGGTGATTGTCGAATGAAATGAATTCGGGAAGTTGTGGATGACGTTTATACGTGAAAATCACGACATCATATTTGTCAAAAATGACAGTGAGATCTGAAGTAATGAAGTGTGTAATGAGAACCTGTATCCTGTGTTCAGTTATAGATAGCGAGATCAAGGTTATCACTTTTATGAAAGATGACAAGAAATTAGGTAGGAAGTCTAATGGAAGGGTAGTTCTTAAATCGTAGGGAATGTAAATATTAAACAGAAGTACTTATCCCTGTGCAAGATCGGTGCAAGTGGTTCTGCAAAGGGAACTCTGAATAAATTACAAACGTAAGCTGCTAAATAATGAGGAATATCACGTGTTTTAAAACGGTGAAAGTGAAAATGTCAAAGGATGTGGTAAGATCCAGAATTGTAAAAAACTTTATTCGTGTAATCTTCGTATATATTGAAATTTAAGAAGGCGTGGCAGTCGGCTTTGAATACTAAGGCATATATGACATTTGGAAAAATATTCTTATGTTCCAACCGCCACGATAATCGAGAATGAATGATGGATTCGAGATTTGTTTTTGGTTTTGGTGTTTATAGGAATAGAATAAATAGTAAATGTTAACCAATCATAAAGGGCTATGTTGTAGGAATTAGGAGAAAATTTGACAAATGAATGTCATGGATCGACTAGACAAAGATTTAATTATTTAATGGTGTATTAAATCAAGACCTGAGGGGAGTTGTCCCATTTTTTGTTAATTGAATGTGTTAATCCTGCAAGGGTGATAGACGTGTGAAGAGCCGAGGACAGAATAAAGTACAAGAGACTAGGCTGGATCATTGAAGGAACATACAGCGGAGAGATACGGTTGATAAATTTGTCAAACCATTGTCCGTTGTCAGCGGGTGAGGAATTATAAGAGAAAGCACGTTCCCTAAAATATGTACAGTGCTCCCATATTTTTGTCCTTGGCGTGTATCTGTTAAATGAAGAACAAAATTGTGTCCAGGACTGCTGTTTTGTCTGTTTAATAATCGACGAGTTTGGACGTTCATTTTCCTGAATGTTATGAAGTTGGTTACAAGTTTTGTTTCTTCGGAATTTTCGAAAAGTTTGATTCCTGATATTTTTTTTCGTCCATTATTTAACCGGGTGTTTTCCCCTACGCATGAGGGGTTGTCATAAGAAACAAAGAAAACAGAATCAATAGGAAAAGTTCTTATATTTTTGGAAAGGAGAAATTAAAAAGAAATATATTGGGAGCAGGTAATCAACAGCTGCAGAAGAAATCTCATAACTGAAATGTCTAAACTTGTCGAATTATACTGAATCCTCGTAAGTATGTATATATATATATATAAACAAAATTAAACCGATGAATAGACAATTAAACCTTAAACATTCCAAATATTCACTCATTCGTTAATAAAGTTCAGCAAAATTTTATTATGAATGTAAATTCACGATAACGATTTAATTAACATAACCACATAATCGGTGACTACTATATGAGTAGTCTTCGCATTCTCTCATCGATATTTTAAACATAGTTTACCTCAATTATTTTATTTTAATATTCTTGTAATTTAATAATTTACGCCATGTTACTAGTTAAAATTATTTAAATACTATCATTAGTGAGATTTTACGACTTACTTCGTCATATAATGTAAGTTCATGAAAAAGAAATTCATATATATATACACAACATACACGTCTAAATTTGTTGCGTGTTCGTAGCACGGCTGTTTGGTTTTTTGTTCAAACCTTCGCTGCCTAACGGCCTTGGCTCGCTTGGTTTACTGGGTAGCTCACCATATACAACGCGCCAATAGAAGTTTCATTTCCAAAATCAAAAGAGTAAAAATAACAGTATATGAAATCGCATTAAAAAGGTAACAAAAAAAAAACCCTGCTAACAAAGACGTACGATTTGTTATATTGTACTCATTGATATATATATATATATATATAGAGAGAGAGAGAGAGAGAGAGAGAGAGTGAGAGAGAAGTATTAAATGCAATCGTTGCAGATACAATTGTAGATATAATATCAAAGAGAAATCCTCTAGCGAAGTTAACGCGAAGTATAGTAAATATCTAGATATTTTTTATATCTGAGCGATAATAAGTCGTAGTTATAGTTTACTATTACTCTGATAGAGGTAAACTGTTGCATCTGCTGTAGAAATTTTCGACATACAAATGCGCGGTATCTTGTATGCAGGATAAATGTAATATATCTCGCAGGTTTTTTGTTTAACTTCGGGTCTATTTAGGCGCATTTAATATAATTTGGTAATAGTTATTTTGGATTATTTGAAATTTTTGTATAGGAGGTTTTTGATATATGATTTTAAACAGAACGCGCGTGTACAAGTATAAGAAAGGATTTATTTAAGATTAGTTTAGTATTTATGCTTAAGATTTTTTATGCGGTAGATAGAAAAAATATTTTTGCATTTGCTTAAGTGTAATTTTTCTCAGGACGATATTTTCAGGTAAATTTGGATAAAATGTCCTATACAAATATTTTTAGAACGAAGACATTCCGTCTCGACGAAATGTTCCTTACGAGGAAAATTAAAATTAAAGTTTATTCCACAGTTGGTTCCCGTTCATTTTCTTCATTAATCGTGTAGGAATTCCGTGATAAAGACCATAATCCCAACCCTTGCTATCTTCGGGAATAGTAGATGCATCTTGAGAATAGTATTTGTGCTGCCACAGCGCTCACTGCTCCCTGTCAGTAGATCTTTGTGTTACCTGGAGAAATGATCCCCATCTTCCGTCTAGTAGGGGATAGAGTTAATCAGCCTTCCACTTAGTAAAGGAAGTGGTGCGAATAGGAGATATATACTACCTTTTCTCATCCAGTAATTTATCGCCATCTACAGTTTGTAGCTGTAAATGTGTCTCTCATAGTAACAGAGATGGCAATGTAGTGACGCCGGCAGCAGTACTGTGTTTGGTGCAAACGTATTTTTGCAAGGTTCAAATTTTTCATAGTGTTCAAGAGAATTCATTTTTTTATTACTAATACAAAAAATTTTGAAGCGAATAAGCACGGTAAGTATAGCTCATTTTAAACCATGCATATGACATTATTTATTTCTTTAATTAATAATGTATTAATTACTTGGTGTTTGTTGTAAGTACAGTAGTAGTAATATGGGATATACAATCAGGTAGTAAAATGAGACATTATATTTTAAAAATGGAAAATATATTCCATGGTTTAACCGCTAAAGGTATAAAGTTATTAGCGTAGCAACTGGTTGAAAAGAATAAAGTAAAACACCTATTTATTGGCCAAACAGTAGGTAGAGGTTGGCTAGATCATTTTCTGTTCCGACACAGAAATAAGATATCATTGCGTTTACGAACAAGGATATCACAGCTCGAGCCTTAGAAAAGAATTACTGAATTTTTTGATATTCTTGATAAGGAGTATGAAAAAAAAACACTCCAGACATAATATATAATGTGGATGAGACAGGACTGTCCATCGTGCTGTCCAATGTTCCAAAAGTAGTTGGGTTAAAGGGGAAACGGAAAATCGAATCCTTAATAAGTGCAGTACTAGGAAGCTTAATAACAATTATATACTGTATCAACGGAGCGGGTGGTTTTGTACCTCTATGATAATTTTTCCGAAAAAAAAATGAAAACAAGTTACTAATGGAGAGAGCTCCCATTAATTCTATTTCTGCATATCATCCGTCGCGATGGATAAAAAGCAACCTCTTTACAAAATAGTTCACTCATTTCATCAGCGTTATCAAGCCATCACAAATATCCCCAGTTCTTCTCATATTGGATGGCCACTATAGCCATACTAGGAATTTAAATGTCATAGAATTAGCAATGGAGAATTTTGTCACTATCATATCACTTCCTCCATACTCGTCACATAAGATGCAGCCCCTTGATGAAACCTTCATGGGGCCGCTAAAGCTTTATTACACAAGGAGGTACGACAGTTTCTGCGCAGAGAGCAAAGAGTTCTCAGCCCGTTTGACGTGGCTGCGTTATTCAAAAACGCTTACATAAGGGCTCAAACGGCCGCAGTATCCATAAATGGATTAAAAACTACTGGAATTTACCCTCTTAACAGAAACATTTCAGTGATGCAGATTTCATAGCAGAAGCTGAAGACAAGGATTTGTCAAATGGGTTCTTCCAATGAGTCTTCAACACCATTTACTTCGTCAAATAAGTATTCAACACAATCAACCAATTTCATTGCTCCAGATGATCACACCAACGCCGTCGTTACAAAAGAAAAAAGGCACTCGAGATTGAAAATCAACAACTTCACAATGTTTAACATCATCACCATACAGTTAAACAAAGTAAAATAGTGAGCAGCAGTAGTTCCGAGGGAAATGTAGCTTGTTCTGATCAGTCAGGTGTTTCTGACATGGATCTCCTAGTCGGCCAATCAAGTTCTGATTCAAGTGATGCTGCGTGCATTTTTTGTGAGGACAGATTTTCCATGACAAGCGTCGAGAATTATGGGCCCATTGTATTTAGTGTTCCCTGTGGGCCCACAATGAATGGGCAGGAACAGAAAGAGACATACACATATGTGATTTTTGTAAATGGATGTATATATAATTGCTGATAACCATATTACATAAAAATATGTTAAACATTTTAAGTTTAATCAACATTTTTAATTCGTTTTGATGTATTTTATTGGGTATCTCATATTACTACCCAATTTTTTTTTTTACTTTTTTCATAAAATTGCCTATACTTTTGGAACCGTTAGAGTAAATCAAAAATGGGTTGGATTTTTAAAAAGGGTATAAAATTGATTTAAATACATATTCAATTGTCTAGTTTCTGTTAAGTGGATCTCTTTCAATTAAAAAAAAATAAAATGGATATCTCATATTCGTCCACTTCCTCTATATTTCGTTATTTGATTATTATTACCGTCATAAAATCTACTTTTTAAAATATCATCTTTATGATTTAATAATTATCACTACGTATGGAGGGAACTAGTAGCATACTATTATATAATCTCGTTTACGTTGAAGACTATTTAGAAAATAATTCAACAACTGTTCCTAGTTGCGAACGAGTCGCAATTAAATTTCTTGGAAGATAATATTCTCATCGAAGTTTAATTTTAAACGTCTTGACATTATATTTTCAGCAATTTCGTAACTTAATGAAGTTATATGTTATACGGTGGTATCGTTATTGCACTATCGTAAAAAACGTACAGTGTACCCGTTTCACGGAATACGATTATTTATACGAGTACACATACACACAAATATATATATATATATATATATATATATATGTATACGCAGTTATTTGTTGTTGAAGAAGATTGATTATATGCTATGAGGAGAATTATTTTTATTTCCTTTGTTTCTTTCCTCTTTCCGTTCAGTTTTACCCGACTCTAACGTTATCTCGCATTTAGTTTTCATACATTTATTTTACCATGTCTTTATCTTTCTAAATGTAATACTATAAAATTCCGAATTCGTTATTGTTCTTCGTTTTGTCATGCTTTACATTTTACAGTGAAGCTTATTTTATAGTTCCCCACCCAAAAAAAAAGAAATTAAATAATTCATTTATCCCGGAGTACATTTTTAATAAAAAAATTATTAGTATGTACGTAGATATTTATTTTTATATATAAATCCATATTTTGTGCACCAACGAAATCTGAATTGTCACACCTCATGAATAATTTCCATTATTTTTATTAACGCGATGACAAATAACTCTAATTTTATCCTTTATATTTAAATTTATCAACGAAATGATACTTTACACTATCCTCCTCTCTTCTCTTCCCTTCCTGAGCTTCTATTCTATTTTCTATTCTATTCCCCCATTCAGCCCTCTATTCTACTCGTTATTTTACACTCTTTTCCATTCTCTATTCTATTCCTATTCTATTCTGTAATCTATACTCTATTCTATACACTATTCAATACGCTATTCAATTATGTATTCTATTCTCTATTCGATACTTTATTCTATACATTTATACATTATTTTGTTTTATATTCTGTACTCCATTCTATACACTATTCTATACTACATTATTCTACACACTATTCTATACTACATTATTCTACACACTATTCTATACTACATTATTCTACACTATTCTATACTACATTATTCTACACACTATTCTATACTACATTATTCTACACACTATTCTATACTACATTATTCTACACACTATTCTATACTACATTATTCTACACACTATTCTATACTACATTATTCTACACACTTTCTATACTACATTATTCTACACACTATTCTATACTACATTATTCTACACACTATTCTATACTACATTATTCTACACACTTTCTATACTACATTATTCTACACACTATTCTATACTACATTATTCTACACACTATTCTATACTTTATTCTATATTATATTCTATACACTATTCTATACTCCATTGTATTTTCTATTCTATACTTTATTGTATTTTCTATTCTATACTTTTTGTATTTTCTATTCTATACTTTATTCTATAGTCTGTTCTATACGTTATTGAATACATTATTATATCTGCATTCTATTTTCTATTCCATACTCTACTCTATACACTGTACAATTCACTATTTAATTCTATATTTGATACTCTATTCTATACACTATTCTATACTCAATTCCATACTTGATACATTATTCTTTACTCTATTCTATATTCTATTCTATACTCTATTGTATATTCTATTCTATACATTATTCTATAGTCTGTTCTATACACTATTGGATACACTATTATATCTGTATTCTATTTTCTATTCCATACTCTAACTCTATACGCTGTACAATACACTATTCAATTCTCTATTCTATACTATATTCTATACACTATTCTGTACTCTTTCTGTGCTCTATTCTATACACTATTCCATACTCTATACACTATTCTATACTTTATTTTATGCTCTACTCGATTCACTATTCTATTCACTATTCACTATTCACTATTCACTATTCACTATTCAATTCTATATTCTATTCTCTATTCTATACTACATTCTATACACTGTTCTATACACTATTCTGTACTCTATTCTATATGGTATTCTATACACTATTCTATACTCAATTATAAATTCTATACACTATTCTATACTCAATTATAAATTCTATACACTATTTTATACTCTATTCTATTTTCTACTCTATACGATGTTCTTTATACACCATTCTATGCACTATTTTATAAATTATTCTCTATACTGTTCTCTCTATTCGATACTCAATTCAATATTCTATTTTGTATTTTATTATATTCTATATTCTATTCTATTCTATATTTATTGAATTCTATATCTATTTTGGAGCCTCTAGTATTTTATACTTTCATTATATTTTATTTCATTTTACTTTATTTCATTTGATGACTTTACGTTGTTATATGATATTTTATTTTATTTACTTTATTAAACCAAACCGAATTCAAACGGAATACGATAAAAAATTCATTCGCCTAGTTCAGAACGACAATATTGTGATGACTATCCGCTGATTCCTTAAAATGTGCTTTGTAAAATTTTTCTATTAAAAAAAAAAAAATAGCTACTCGAAATTTCAAAATACTGACCTTTTATCGGTTGATTTTAAAATTCGATCAACAAGTGTGGGCGTATATTTTTACAATTGATAATTTCTACACAACGCATAACGACCCTTTGTGTTTGCGTGAAATAGAAACGTTATAATAATTTCCTCTGTAGAATTTTTTCCAAAAGAAACATTTATATTTTTCTAACAATTTCCATGTGCCTATTTTATAATGTTTATTTTAAATTTATATGTGAACTAAGATGTTTACGTACGTGATATGATATATAGGCAGTATATATAATATATAATATATATATATATATATATTATATATTATATATATATATATATATATATAATATATATAATATATATATATAATATATATATAATATATATATATATATATATGTGCGTGGATGTATGTACATGAAAAGGCGTATATACTTGGAGGAACAGTGGGTAGTAAGGAAAAACGTAAGTAGAACTTAATTGAAGAGGGCACACTGAACGAGGGCTGTTCTGATTTAACGTTAGAATAAATCAGGCGTTTCATTTTGCCCGGATGATTTTTTCTTTGTGCGAAATGCGACGTATTTATAAGGTTGGCATTATTATTATTATTATTATTATTATTATTATTATCATCATCTCTCTTTTAAAAGAGTTGCTTCAACTGAGTAACAATTTATTACGACTTAGGATATGGAGTTCTTTCTGGCGGAATCATTTATTTCGTTTTCTTCGTAATTACTTTAATTCGTTTTTACCTTCGTGCTGTGATGTGTTGCGTTTCTTTTAAATCGTGCGGTTCCGGTTGAAAACAAGTATTACCGTTGGCCGTTTCCTATACGCCGTAATTCGGAAAGAGCTTTTATATCGTTACGTATAAACGTGTATTGTTCACAGGAAAAGTTAACCATATGTTTAAAAGTACGTCTATTATTACCATGTAAGCGTTTTAATTACTAATAAAATCAAGTTGACAGTTGAGTACTCTAGCTATGTAACTACAGCATGCCATATATAAAAAGTGTGAAAGGAGTTTTAGAGAGAATTTCAGAAGGTTAGATAAACAACAAGTGACGATTGAAATACACGTGCGCAAACGTCAGATTCGAACGAAAAAAAATGTGAACAATTCTATAATGTACTTGAAATCACTGCAATACGGAGTATCAAAAGTAACGAGTACAATATTAATTTATCCATAGTAAAATCGGAAAGTGACAAATCGGAGAAGAAGAAATATTAAGTCCTTACGGGTATGGATTACGTAAAGAAAGACGATGGAAATTAATAGGATTTTACCAGAGGCAGAATATGAAAGTTCTGAACTGCGTTCTCAAGAAAAGAACAAACAAAAAAATTAGAACCAGCTCTATAGCTTAGCTGGAAGAAATATTTAGAAATTTGAACCGGAGACAAAATGGTATAACTATTAAATTAAAAATCATGTTAACGGAACTAGAAGAAAACTCAAAAATAGAGGATCTGTGAATAAATTTCGAAAAAAACAAACGTAGAAAAAATAAAAAATGCAATAAATGGAAAGACGTTTAGACGATGTTACATATGTAGGACGCATAATCACAGATAGAACAGCAAAAGATGTAAATCGCAAAATTGCGTTGAAATGGAAAATATGCTTGTCGTTAAAGGAAATATTCGGACGAAATATCGATCGCACGATAAAGGCACAGATCTATAACATGTGTGCACTTCTTACTATAACTTGTGGCGCACAAACCTGATCACGAATAATCAATCAAAGTAAAAAAATACAGATAGCTCAATGATCAGTGGAAAAAATAATGACTGAGGTATGGACAAAGTAAAGAATAAAATATCAGAAGATAAATCGAAAACGGATATGTGAAACGAAATGGAATTTGGCTGGACATGTAATTTAAATGAAAACAAACCGATGGGCCAGGAAATGCACTGAATGGTTTCCACTAGGCAGGAAAAGCTCGAAGAAGAGACCAAAAACGAGATAGAGGTACGACATTGACAAATAGGGCGAAAAAAAAGTTTTGGATGCGTAAAACACAGAATCATCTGAAGTGGAAACAACTAGAAGGAAAATATGTGGACGCATGCAGATTGGAGGAAGTCAATGTTCAAAAAGGGGCTTAATTTTCCTAATATAAAATATACCATTTATCGTATTTAGTACAGTAAATTAGCATGAAGTAACTAGAGTGTGTGCAATATTGTAAATTTATATTTTAAAACGCAGAAATAAAGGGTACTGTAATTGTTATATATATATATATATGTGTGTGTGTGTGTGTGTGAATATGCATTGAACAATGTAAAGTCAAGTAGCTTTAAGATTGGAAAGGGTGTGAGACAAGGGTGTTTATTGTCGCCATGCTATTTAACATATATACAGAATATATTATGCAGTAATTGTTGGATGATTGGAACGACGGTATATTAGTAGGTGGTAAAAGAGTTAATAACTTCAGATATGCTGACGATATTGTTATCATAAGCAGTTCCGAAGGAAATATGATTAAATTCATAGTGAGACTAGAAAACCAAAGAGTATGGATTGTTAATTAACAAAACTAAAACTAAAATCATGATAATAGATAAAAGCATTCAAGCAAAATATGCGGAATTGACGTTGTGGATAATTTTGTGTATCTGGGATCAACGTTGACCAATAGCGGAAGCTGCTTACCAGATATAAAACGCAGATTAACATTAGCGTGCAGTGCTACAATTAGACTAACAAAGATCTGGAAGGATACAGCACTGACATTGAATACAAAATTGAATTAATTGCATAAATAGCTACTTATGCGTGTGAAACATGGTGCCTTACTGCTGAGTCCGTCAACAGAATAGATGGGTTCGAAAGCTGGGCATATAGGAGACTGATGAGTATGTTTTCCAGACGTTGAATAGACGTTTGTCAAGCAGAATAAGGAAAAGATTTCTTGGCTTCTTTGGACATATTACGAGAGATGTGAATTCTCTACAACGTATAATAATCAGTGGAAAAGTGAATGGACGAAGAAAAAAAAGGAATAACGCGCTGGGCTGAATCAGTTAAAATCGTTAATTGGTTTAAACATGCACGAAGCACTGCTGGTTGCTCACAATAGATCAACATGGTGATCAATGTGATCAATAACATATGCGAGCAATATACGTAATAATATATAAATAATGAATTACATTATACAGAAAAGTCAAAACTCATTAATACTGATAGAACTTAATATACTTCTTAACCCTTTCAGTCACAGATGATCACATTTTTATGCAAAATTATACATTTCCGCCGATGAAACAGTTAAAGAACACTACCGGAGGAGGTGAAAATATAACGAAATATTTTGCGTATAATACCACTTTCTAACGTGTATAAATGTTATTAGAACACATCAACTAAATGTCCTTTATCGCAAAAAACAGTCAATTTTTCCGACATTGAATGTATACGTATCGAATTGAGGACACAGTAAATTAATCATTAACATTTGTAATTTTTAGTAAATTATTTTAGTGATAAAATTGAAAAAATAACAAACAACATAATAAAGCTAATAGCAATCAATAATAAATATGAAAGTTCGTTCGTATTGTAAATTGCAATCGACACGACGTATATCTCGAGCGTTCTTTCCGTTTCAAGGTAATTCATAGCTATACAAGAACCTTCACGATCTTCCTTACCTTTTGGGAATTGAATAGCGTGTAGAATAACGAGTGGAATAGAGAGCAGAATGGGGAACAGAATAGAAAATAGAGTGCAGGATCACAGAAGGAAAGAGAAGCGAGGAAAATAGTATAAAGTAATAACCCTTAAGCGGAGGCGCATCATTTTTGTTACACTAACAGAGAGGTGTCGTTTGAGCTATTCGAGCTGCGTCGGGTAATAAAGCTTAATACATCAAACAACGTTATCTACATCACCGAATCCTGCAACAGCTTCATTATCAGGATAATAGTGTTTTAATAATTGACACAACATACGCCTCCACGCTACAACAGAAAATAATAACTCCGATTCATAATTGTAACCATCCAACTCAACGTAACGTTTTTATATTAGATTACAAAAATTTTACATTATCTTTCGTTTTTAAAACCTCTCGTACAAGAAGCAAAAAAAATATATAATAGCTGATTCTCGCGTAAGTGGAAACCACATCTTGTTTTTGAAAAAACCACACATTCACTACGTTCGTTTATAAGCGAACACGGCGGTTATCGACAGTCATTTTATAAAAGCACGTAAACTAAATTCTTCAACAACAAAAATAGTACTTCCAAATGTTTCTCCAACAATAACCGATACAGTCCTAGAGTAATACTTAGTATCAAAATTAAACATCATGTTATTGACGAAGTACGTATAATTTCTGGCTTGACGCCCCACATGGAAATCCAATCAGCTTTCGTATTATTCCATTTCTCGTTTGTCTTTAGTTTCTTCACAGTACACACGAAATGTTAAGCTTCTATCCGGTGACTCTGCCAGATACACCGAGTTTTCCTGATAGTGTAGCATTGTTCCCTTACGTTGTATTTTTAGCTTTCGTCTTGCTTCATTGTTTTTTAGATGAATCTCGCGTACTACTGTTTTTGTAAGATTTGGGATTCGTGAGTTGTGAGCATAATACGCGCTTAAGGTGTTCAGAATTTCTGTCATTGTACTTTCTATCAGTTCAAACTATTTAGCTTGGCACGCAATTGTAAAGTCATCGGCGAAATTAAAGCGACGAGTTTTCTCATCAATTGGTCATAAATGGTGCCAGAACACAGGCCATTAGTGCGATACCTCCACCAGTCCTGTTTCCCATTTAGAGTAACATAAAACATCATGTTGTTCCTCAGCATTGTTTCTGCTATTTTTATAAATACAAAATCTTTGATTACTCTATAAATATTCGTCTTCGTGTGATCTTTTTTATTATAAATACAATCGTTTCTATGAGAAGGTGTTTAGTTCGGAATAGGTTTAGACCCGGCGGCCGACGTGTATATCTTTAAAGATGCGGAATCTCCTCGTGGTGAAAACTGTATAATATGATCTATGAATCAAATGTAAAAAGCACGAAGGTTTATAAAACGGCATTGAACGAATTAAAAAATGTGTCCCGGTATAATTAACGCGGAAACTATACACACAAATTATATGCAGGCTTAATTAAATTAATACTATTAAGTAGAAATAGCCGAAAGGCAATAAGTATCGCTGTAAATAAATTCATTAATTAATATGTACATTTATACGCATATATTTAGAGAGAAGTAGCGATTTTATTAATAACACGTGACAATAATTTATAGAATAAAATTATTTCAACGATCGTCGGAAACTGAAATGACTCTTAAATTATAAAATTACTACTACTACCACAACTACTACTACTACTACTACTATTAGATGAATGTTGTAATTTAAAGAATGTGACGAAGGCGCTATTTAAACCATAAAACGACCTCGGAATTGAATATATTTATCGAAAAATACTCATATGCTTAATGAAAATTTTACGACGCGTAACTCAGCGATTTCGAGAGAATTTTTTTTTTATGGAGTGTAAAAGAGATGATTGGTTCCAGTTGCCGAAGCAAAAGATATAATCGAATAGGACAAGACGTTTAATATCATCAAAGATTGAGCACACATAGAGTTAAGCTTTTTAATTAAATGTTGAAGCTCATCTCTTCAAACTGACGACGCCGTGTTACGAACGAACTAACGTGTATCGAACGCCTTGCCTACTCGAAATATCGTTTTGGGAGTAGAGAAAAATTTTTTCGATTTAATTTCGGAAAGTATCCGAACAAATATTTATTCAACCGTTATAGACGAACGATTACGTTATTATTATTATTATTATTTCATTTGGAGAATGTAAACTCGGGAAACATTTTGCGAATTGAGAAAATATTTATCACCTTCGTCGAAAGAACGAAGTAACCAAGAAATCAAATGTCCGATGAGAAATATTTTCTTTATAGTGAATACTGAGAAAAGTAATGAAATGTAAAAATTAAGGATCTGCCTTATACGTTTAGCCCCTTTATTACGAATAAATACACACACACACACGTATATATACACTCAGGTCAGTGCTACGTAGATATTAATAAATAAATACATATATATATATATATATATATATATATATATATATATCATCGTCATCGTCATATTTTTCGTTGCCGAACGCCGTGACTAGCTATTGTACAGTTTGTTTTTAACGTACAAAATGAGCTAGCATTCAAGGCACTATTTATATGCAATGCAGATGCGCATGCATACGATGTTATACCGAGTGCGGTGCCACTGCCTTCTCCGTGATAATTAAGAATTAAAAAATGCTGGAAAACTTCTTATGTCCCGTGTTGATTTCGAATCCCCGACCGTCAAGTTGATAGTGGAGCACTCTAGCAACTACGCCACCACGATATATATATATATATATATATATATATATATATATATATATATATATATATATATATATAAGCCAGTATTACACAAAATGTATTGATTGATGAATTATGTAACTGAGTTATTTCCAGAGAATGAAACCTGATTTATTGATGGGTTTATCGTTCATTTTAGATGTGCCAGCACCCTTCAAACGGCACATATGAAAGAGTTGTTCAGTGCTGTTCGTTCAAATGAACGATATTACCTTTCAGAATACAATGTAACAAGTAAGAACCTGTTCTTTTGAGAGTCGTGTGCTTATGTGCTATAATGTGGTAATCAACACATTTGGAACAGTTTGTTTGCTCGAGTCATTCGCAGGTGTGCTGTTAATCTGTTATAGTTTGTTGTAACGCGTTTGTTTTGGTTATTTCTCGTTAATCGTTAATGTGTTTTTACTGTTTTTAATTTATTTGCTTCTTGTAGAAAGCATGTGTTTAATTTTTTCGTAAATAGCTGCGCTATTTTTTGCAGTGTTTGAAGTGTTTGAAGTTGAACAGCATTGTAGTACCGAAAATGAAATGAACTATATGGCACATTAAAACGAGCGAGTCGTGTGGCTCATTTTGAACGACACATCTCTACACTGCAGTAGTCGCGCTCGTTTAACGAACATCAGTGGTCGTATGACGTCTATTAAGCGTCATATTGAAAAACACTTTATTTTTATCATGTTTTATGTAGAATATATTTTTTTGTAAATTAATAGGATGCTCCATATTATAAGAAGTTATTTATAAATTAAAAAAAAAATCGAAGTATCAACTATATTACTTATATATATACAAATATATATATATATATATATTTTTAACGGTCGGATTGGTGTTTGCAAATTATATGGATTATAGTTAGTTGCTAGTCTTATATGTTTACCAATTCCATATACAACAGAAGATAACTAGTTTTTATTATTATAACCGCGAAAGGGTGCGTGGTATCGAAATTGAATTGAAGATCTGTTGTCGGCATTGAAACATAAAATGTAAGGTACATGGGATTATTTATTACAAAGGTATTAATGTAATCGTTGAAAAATTAACATGTATGAAAGATGCATAAGATTAGCACAATTTCTATACTGTACCAAATTCAATTATATAACAGCTGAATACAAAATATCGAAGAAAACTACCAATTAGTTCCAAGAATAAAAACACAATACATTTAATGCATTAAGGTATATAACCACAGTTTTAAAGATGAGAAAAATCATGTTTTAAAGCTTTTCTCTTTTGGATAGGTTGTAAGTAGACCGCCTTGGTCAAACGCCCATAAATTTTATGTTTTGTCTGTATTTATCCATTAAGGTTATTGTAATTTTATTTTTATAAATATCTATCCTTAAAGAGAATATATATATATATATATATATATATATATATATATATATATATATATATATATATATATACAGAAAAAAAATGTGTATAGTACATAACTATGGAACTTTTATGGAAGAATTGAGGTTAATAGGAGTCATCATACGACTCGCAGCTTCGTGAAATACTCGTATGTTTCGCTGCATACAACAATACAACACACAATACTTTCGAAAATACCAGTTTAACTGTTTACATCGTTTTAAAAAGACGCCCATGTGTGTATGTATATTATATATCATGTTCACCCGGTTGACATTAATAACGAAAGAGCCATTTTCAAGAGTACGAGGAATATGAACTCCGTTTCAGTGTCGAAAGTCTTCTCGAAACATTTTAGAATGAACGTATCTTCAGAAACTGGAATAACCGCTAAATTAAATTCGACTATAAGGCGCGAAATGTCAACCTGATCTCACGTCAACTGAAAAACCATTATTCTTCCGTGCTTTTCGCAACCCAACCTTAATGACGATTTTAAAATAAAGTCATCCATTGCGCACGATAATAAATGTATACGTTTTGTACACAGTACGAAGAACGAATGTACTCACGACGGATTAGAAAACTTATAAACACTGAACCGTGACCTTCGAAATGAAACAACAGTTTTCCTCACGCGTATGTTACGCACGAACGAGAAACAGAATATCGCTAGACGATATAATAAGGAGTATTACTGAAAAAATTGACCGCAATTCTTTTATTTACAATTTTATCTGTTATATTAAAAAAAATAAAAAAAATTCTACATAAAGTATAGTTAAACCCATATTTGCGACTAATCTTTAATATTACAAAATATGAACGATGCTAAAGAAGCACGAATCTTATTATACGTTGTAATTATTTATTTATTTATTTAATGAAGCCACACAACAGCTAACAGCCAATTATAGTGTAGGCTTATAAATAAAATAATACAATGAATAATTTTTTCTGAATTATAAAATTAAAAGTAAAAAAAATAAAACACAAAAAAAATAAACATTCACCAGCCTCACACCCATTAAACACACCAGAAAAACTACACGCATTCACAAGTCTCACACTCATTAAAACATACATCATTCACACCCCATTCACACAATCTTACTCGAAATAAACGGACGAATAATCTTCAACAAATTAATAAATACAATATAAACCTTAACGCATATACCACATGTACATTAGTAAAGGAACACATATACCAAACACACACCACATAATAACAATCTAGAACCATTAGACAACAGGGAAACTCCTCATCGCAAAATATGTTCGGGAAGCAACTTATTAAAGAAATATCTGTTATCAAAGTATACATCCATACAGGGAAATATGTTCAAAAGAGAATTATACAAGCGGAAAGCTGACGGCAACGGAGAACTTAAACCGAGATTTGTTCGTGCACGCGGCTCACTAAAAAAACGATTCGATCGCCTATTTGATCTTGGTACAACGTAGGAGATGGTTGATGCTAAATACTCACTATTAACTCTACCGTTGCATACATCATGAAGAAACCTTAATTTGGTTATTTTCCTTCTGTAGTGTAAAAACCTCACATCCATTATATTTCTTAATATATCGTAATTCATATATTTAGGGTAAATACCTGATATACGGTAATATAGATATTTTAAAAATTTACACTGAACTTTATTAACCTAATGTATTTATTATAATACAGATCCAAAATAATTGAACACTAAAGGACTACGCACTAATAAAGCGACAGTAGCGTCCATGGATCTCTAAACACGTACGAATTTCTTATAATAAAACCTAGTATTTTATAAGAGCGATTAACAACATCGCTTACATGTATTGAAAATTTTAAATTGTCATCAATATTAACTCCGAGATCCCGCACCACAGATTTTTTAATATTATATATCTGTTGTACCCATTTGCGCGATGAAGTTAGCTTCGAAGATTTTTCGATATGAGCTGAACACTATATCGATACAATCTGTCGACAATTTTCATCTTCATTCTGAAATGTTTGCGAAGTGACAGACTGAATAATTTTCTGATCAGTATTGGAGCTTTTCTTCAGGTTATAAATATGCAAGCACCAAGTTGATTATATGGCGACATTACTGGATTTGAGTTTTTGTAGGGTAACGGTTTTTTTAAATTTAGTATATTGATTGTCAGTATTGATCATTGTGAACTTATGCTGAATGCAGATTGTGCCGGACGAACTGATGTAAAGTTAAAAGCATCGTACTATGTTAAAAAGTTGGACAATTTGATGGATTCTGAGGTGCTAGTACGATGCTCCTACATGTGTGCTGTTGATTGTTGAACGGAGAGCTACAATAGAACTGGAATTTTGTATAATGTGTAAAACGTGTAGGATACTTGTATTTGTTTTTTTTTAATAGATTGCGTGTATACATATATATGCATGTGTTTAGCTCTTTATCGTATTATTACTATTTGTGTTAAGCATATTTGTTTAATAGACATTCACTAAACAATTAGAACCCCGTGTCTCCATATACGGAGACATCAAAAAATGAACTGAATAATTTGACCGAAATACGTAAAAAGTGTCAATTTGTAAAAATATCATAATTTATTGAGCACCGTTAATAAAACATTTTGACAATTTCAGATTTTTTTTAAAGGTTATCTGTAGTTTAAAAAATGACCGAAATCTGGAGACAGTTGAGTTGGTTTTATCTCAATGAAAAAATTAAAATAGAAAACGAATTTATCGACAAAGCGCGAATATTACAATAAATTCGACCAAATAAAAAAATCGTGTTCCTCTGTATCTGTCATACACACATACATACACATAACACGCATACATTATATATGGTCATAATAATAATAATAGAGCCTTTATTTCGTTTACATTATCCAAAAAATATATGCATAAACTAATTATAATTAATGATAATAACGAAAGGCCAAATTAGCAAAGGCCTCTTCCGGTTTTTTTTTTTGCAAAACCTCCCTCACTTTATAATAAACATCAACGTTATATAAAAGTATTAGCTATGAAAAAACTATATAACATTTAAAAACATTATTTATGTTCTGCCTAGAAACAAGGTAAACATATTACACGTTTGTTAAAGTATCCGTCACATCTTGTAAATACCTTTTTTCGATAATTTATTTGCTTCAGAACGTATCTGAAGTTTCTGTAGCATACGCTACAATTGGAACGAATCCCTCGTACTAGCGTACGCTTAAAACGAGAAATCACTAACAATACAAACACGTGCTATAAAGAATTACACTATAACACACCGTAAGTATACATTCCGTTATTAAAAATCTGTAACGGGCTGCTGTTAACTTGTTCTAAGCTCTATTTACCGGTGACGCGATGAATGTGAATCATCAACCCCATATATGTATGCAAACGTTTTTTGTTTTTTTTTACACACGCTTGTCGACAAAATTTTAGACGTCTGTATGTACGCAGATATTGACACTTTGACATTTCCATTAAATTAGGTGTCTAATAAATGAAAAAATAAATCAATAAAAAGTATAAAAATTGAAGATGTACTTTAAAAAAAAAAAATATTTTGGAAAGTCGCGTCGATTATCAATCAAATCAAATCAAATATATTTGCGATATTTCAAACATTTTTCCAATATAAATACTATAATGAACAAATTAAACGAAATAATGCATTTTGTAATCCAATAATAATAATAATAATAATTTTATTTATTTTATTTCATTTAAATTATAAATGCCTGCAAAAATGCGCGAAAAATAGGCTTACAATATAAATAAATAAAAAAAAAGTAAAACGCTTGGAAAATGACGAAACATGGCTCTATACTAGTTAAAAATGATCATACGAGTACTCAATAAGCACATAGAAAAAATACTAGGCACATACTCTACATGCTTTATAGTAACACGTATAACATTTATTTACGTAATCATATAAGCATACGCACGAAACATATACAAACAAGCTCATATATACCACCGTAGATATACATACCTAATATACATAAATATATGCATACACGCAACATCGATACGTAATGTAACATATTCATCTAATGTTTGCTTGAAATTCTATTACTTAACAGAAATTTTATCAACAATCTTTTTTCTTCGCCGTTTATAATTTATTAGATCAATTCTAAGTTGCCTAGGCAGCACGTTGAACGCCACAGCCCTGGCGTAAGCAGATTGTTTACGAATCCGTGTTTTCTTAAAAGGTGGAACTTTGGATTGACATACACACCCCGAGATCTATAAAATTAGGTGTCTAATAAATGAAAAAAATAAATAAATCAAAACTATAAAAATTGGAGATATACTTTAAAAAAATATATATATATATGTTGAAAGTCCATCGAAAAAGAAATATGTCAATACCTTGATTATTGATGCTTGGCAGAGAAGGTGGGATTTCTAATGGTAGTAAAACTTATGTTTTCCTGCCGGATATCTATCGAAGATTAAAAATCAAAAATATGCGAATTAATTTTTACAACTCGCAGGTGCTCTCTGGGCATGGTAGGTTTATTTGTTCAGGTTTAAGCTTGCCACTGCTGACAGGTGCACCGTGTGTTCTAAGAATGCTGTTGATGATACTCATCATTTTATCTTTTTGAGTGTCCTGCCTTTTCTTCACTGCGTGATACTTTCACAAATATAAAAACTCACTTATCTTGAACAGAAGGAATTGAATTTGCAGAGAAAGCCACGCGTTTCAAATTTACAGTTACAAATTAATCAAGGACAATTAGCTAAATTCAAACGTGAATCCAATACTCCCTTAGCTCCTGGTGGCATGGTCCCCTTACTTATAATTAATTTCTAATTTACTTCATTATATTATTAATATGTTCAAATATGTAATGATGTTCATAACTGCTTTAAATTTAAAATATTTTTATCTAGACCGTAATGAGGTATGTTTTTCTTTTAACGATGTATTTATATTCGATAGACTTATCTTTCGAAGAAGTAATTTTCTTTTATTATTATTATTATTATTATTATTTTACCAAAGATTTTTTCTTATAAAGATGTATTTTTTTTTAAGTTTATTTTTTTTTTAATATTCTTCTAAGATTTTTATTTTTGAAATTGTGTATTTTTGGTATGTTTGCCTTTGAAGTTGTATTTTTTTTCTTCTATATATTTATTTTTATTATTTATTACTACCTATGCACTCCACAGACTCCTTTCTTCATGCACACAGGTAGTCGATGCGACTATGTTTTTCATCCCATCACTGCCCTTTAAGTACACAAACAGGGACTATTTCCCACACATGCTTTTATTTACTTTTCAGCTACACACTACTTATATGCACTTCTATAATTATTTAGCTTTAAGCACACTAGTTGTCCTTTATAATAACACCTAGATTTTAAGCAATAAACTAGCCCCACCGGGTAAATCCGAATTGGGGAACAAACTAAAAAAAAATATATATTAAAGTTAGTCCCATTTTTCAATACAAAATTAAACAAATGCAATCTATACAACTCTCGCGCCGTTATAAATTATTGACTATCGGTTACACGGCTATAACTTAGGTGCCGAAAAATTGAATTCTGCATAACTTGAGGGCCACCTCAATGTATTATTCCATATGATAGGAGACTGGTTGATATAACGCTAGATATAAGCGAAGTAAATGTTCGTAAGAAAAATAACGCTTTAAATAATAAAATACATGGTTTAATTTTCTTAACTTTTCCGCAATATACAACGAATCTTCAAGCCAACCTAGAATCCAATTTAATTCCGAGATATTTAATTTCGTTTACTCTTTCGATATGAAATTTTACCTCTAATCTTTTCCAAATATTCAAATCTTCGTACTTAGTTTTACCTTCATTTAAATTAAATCTTCGTACTTAGTTTTACCTTCATTTAAAATTAATCTGTTATTAGTTAACCAATCTAGAACACAATCGCACCAATCACTTATATATATAATAAAAAAAGGTAACGAGTATACTGCCTTGTGGCACACCGGTACTTTGCATTACACTATCACCACATACATTATTTATTTTTACAACGTATCTTCTATGACAGAGATAAGTCTTAAACCAATTATATACGTTTCCCCTAAATCCATAATTGTACAATTTTCTCAGTAAAATTGGATGGTCTACACTATCGAATGCTTTACGTATATCAAAATACACCGAAATAACCGATCTCCCTTCTTCAAGACATCTAGAAATGTAAGATATATGTTCAAATAACATCAGTGCCTTTACCCGGAATAAAACCAAATTGATTGGGACTGAAAATCTTAAATTTTAGTAAGTAATTTAATATAATTTCTTTCATGCATTTCTCAAAAATTTTTTGTGAATGTTGACAAGATACACACAGGTCTATAGTTGGCTACATTAGTTTTGTCGCCGCTTTTATATACCGGAGTTATTATACACCCAGTTTAAATAATATTTACAGATTCGTTAAATAAGTATGTTAAAGGTTTTAAAAATAAATGCATATTTTCTTTGATTACTGTTATAGAGATTCTATCATGACCAAAAGACGGTTTACTAGGTAATGGCTCTTTTAATGTCGTCTGTTGAAAAATTCAAGAAAACAAATGATTTTTACAAAAGAGGGAACACTGATATATCGCTAATATTTACATTCCGCGCGTTTAGATTGCAATAATCTACTATTTCATTCACGCCATCTCGAAAATACTCGTCAAAATAATTTAAAACGAGTCTCTCATTTCCACCAGTACTAACGGTGTTTTTATCCTCAATTACGATTTCTTCGATCTTAAAAGTGGAATTGTGTACTTTTTTTTAGACATCTCCCGATGTGCATTTAGAACCGAAACGTCTGATGGAAATAGTTTAGAAAGATTAATTTTTCCGATTAGTCATATCGATTATGGTAGGATTTATCCAATCGCACTTTTTCCGAATAAAATCATTTACTCTGTTCGTGCGCATAATTCACCAGTTCAGTTATATTTGCAATAAACCACTCACACTTTTCGATCTATAGATGCAGGACTAGAATACATATAATTTAAATTTAACTTATACAAATTTTCACGAAAAATCGTTTTATTAAAATAGAGTTTATGACCGTTAAGTTTTGATTTAACTTTAGATGCGGACCCAAACGAAGCGCTTAATCCAACATGACTGGAGAAAGTAACTCTAACAATAGTCGTAATTTACAAAAGTATATAGTCGGCCTCTTACAAAAATATGATCTAAACACGATGTGTAATTTACCTCATCTCGGAAAAAAATAGCTTGATTTACTGAGACCGTTAAATTAAATTCAAATAGTCATTGCTTATATCGTTTTTAAATAAATCGGTATTTAAATCTCCGGTTACTATCGCTAAGTCAGCCACATCGCACAACATAGAGTATCGAAATCAAACAGAAAATCTGATAAAGACAAATCACAAAATCGATAAATGCCCACCGGGGATAAAGTTTTCCCATTTTCCGATTTAAAATTCGAGTGAATTAAATTTCCTGTGGATATCACGCAATTCATATTACAATAAACTAATCCTTCTTTAATATAAATCACTATTCCTCCAGATCTCCGAGTATCTGTGGGCGATCATACCTAGGAATATTATAACGATACATCCGTATATATATCCGGGTTTCACATAAAATTATAAAGTCGAAATCTTCACTTAGTTGATTAAGATATATCATAAATTCATCGTTATGTTTACGTAAACTTTGGCTATTTAAGGTAAAAGTTTTAATATTATAAGACATTGAGCGATGGAAAAAATAGATAACTTCTTTGAAATATAAATCGCAGTAATAATAAAAAAGAATATTTCTCGAAAACAGAATTAAAACCTGAGAAATAGTAAGACCCGCGTAAAAATCACTGGCCGCAGAATTAACTCCTATTACGTTCGTAACAATTACAAGTTAAAAATTAAAATTACGATAACACCTAAAAGATAACCTCGGAATAAATGGATAATTTACAACCGGAACGTTCTCTGCGCTTCGAACAATCACAAATAATAATTCGTAACAAATACTCACCATATACAAAACAATAATAACTCCAGTATCACAATTTTTGTTACAAGGCGTCTAATATGATTTCCCGTTCATCTTTGCTCTCTCTAGACTTCAGTTATTCCTCTCCGCTTAAGAATCATGTTCCGTACGAATCGTAATAGCCTCTATCCAATGATACAGGTAAAAATCTAAAAAACAAACCCTTGAAATACAAAATAATGATAATAATGGAAAATGAACCTAACCCGATACAATTTAACTTAATTTTATGGGACGCTGCAGGAATACGAAATTACTTTCCTCCGTCGATACTCGTATTTATACTTATATTTATCATTCATTTCAAAGTGTAAAAATTATATAAATATATACGCACGTTATATATATGTAATATATATGTGTATATATATATATATATATATAGATATATATATATATATATATATATATATATATATATATATATATATATATAGTTATATTTGTGTATGTGCAATGAAATAAACTAATATAAAAACAAACCCGTCCAAATTTATCTTACCTTCTATCATCTGCCATCCCACAACAATATCGAAACGATGGCTTCTTCAGGACGAACCGTCGAATTTTCTTCAGGCAATTTTCTCCGACTGTACGTTTATTAAATTTCCGAACGGTCGGTTTTTACATTCGACATCCGCTGGAATTCAAAATGAATTTGCCATTTTGAAAATGCGCGACATTTTTCACGATATATATATATATATATATATATATATATATATATATATATATATATATACGTGCTTGATGTATGCGTGTATGTGTCTGAGGGATGATTCCAGTTGAATAATTCATTATCATCCGCAAACACTCGATGAAACGGCAATAAAGTATAGAAGATGTAAGCCGTCGAACGTGTATCTAAATTTCGGAAACATCGTTTTCGAGAGAAAATTTACCGAAGTCTAAACGACTAATACGAAAATTATAGAATTGTAAATTGTTTTAGTTAGAACTTCGATATATATTTTTTTTTTTTCACTTACGAATCGATATAACCGAAACAGCTAATAAGCAATTGTGATCGCCTACTGGCGATGATAATATCACTAGCAATTAGGAGATGGAGGTGAATTAGCCGATTGACGCAACTGATTTCGACAATATTATCTAGCAAACTAATAACCAGAGGTATAGAATGACTATTCAGTCTATTCAGGTATTGTACGTTGGTATTTCATCTTCGATCACCACTTTCCTATCGACTCCTAATATGATCATTTAAAATGTACCGAAGTAACTAGCTATCGCATCGAAATGGTCGAATAACTTTAATGCTAAGACCGCAGACTGCCCCCCCCCCGTAAATTTAGTCCATAAGTCCGTACAGGTTTCATAGCGCATGGTTGTAAAGTACTAACTTGGCAATTCGGAAAAAGCATTTCCTAATGCAACTTGTTGAAAGTGAGTTTTAATACATTTACTACTGTTCCAACTCCAGCGACGATCTAATCCGAGATATTTGCCTATTGCGTCATGCAGTAGAAATCTATTAAAGTATACACTACCAACTTGCAACTCGGACAAAGCAGAAATTTCTTTGCTGAAAGCTGATACAATTTGTTGAACCTCAGTTTTCCTTATTTACTATTGTTTAGTATATACACTTTCCAGTACAAACGACAGTCTAACCACCTTCTAAGATATTTGCCTCTTCGCAGAATGATAAATGATAAGGATCATTGGAGAAAGTGTAAAGGGTATAGTATAAACATCTTGAATTTCTCTCCGGTCGTAACAACACCTTGGTATATTAAGGCTCTGAATTGCTGATTATACATTACTACAATATTCACCAAACTGACAAAGTTCGAAAACCTATTAACGAATGTTTAAAACAATGTCCCACCTCGAACAACTGTTACACCTAACGGAGTATTTTCCCACATTAAGACACTAAAGTATTCAACTGTTATATAGATAACATACCTACAATTATCATCAAAAATCTTCCTCCGAAAGCTATAATTGTAATAACAGAACATAGCAATACTTAGACTAGGCTATTATCCTGCAAGGTGGAAAAAAATTATAATACGTCCAAAGCCGTTAAGGATTCCCCAATATAAGACTAATTAGTTTACTCAGTTGCCTTAGCAAACTTGACGAAAAAGCTATACTCACTACACTTAGATCTCACTCGGATATACATAAATTTATTACAAATCTTCAATTTGATTTTCAACCCAAAACCATTTCGCAACTCAACATATCAGTGACTATATTACACACAACTTCAATTTTTAAAAATGTTGAAAAAAAAACATTTGATACTACGTGGTACAATAGTATTATTTTTTAAATGAACCTATCTAAATTCTCTCCATATCTTACTAAAGTAATTTATCCTTACTTTAGCAATAGAACATTTAACATCGAAATAAATGGTTATAGGTCTTACATGAGTACCACATCGAAGTGTATCCTATGGCCATTTTTTCCATTTTATTTATACGATACTTCATATCTACCATTCGTAGAACTTTCTCTATAAGTCGACGATACTATTCCTCAACTCGTTTAGACCATCCGCCGTACATAATCTTCTACAAATAGGCATTTCACGTTTACTGCGATAATTTAAAAAATGAAAAATTACTATCAATCCGTAGACCGAAGCGGTATTTTTTACGCACAGACGACTAATACTGCCAACCAAATTTAACAGTTGAAAACGAGCACATTGCCTGATCCGAGAAACTACGACAAATATACACTAAATATAAGCATCGCAGACTAAAACATTATTTGTTGTGATTTATTCCGCATAACACGATATTTCTCGTCGATTCTATTTAAATCGGGAGAATTTTGTACGAATCTCGAGCTCTCTCGAATTCGTTTAATTTTTTTTTTTTTTTTTTATGATCTATAATACTGCGAGCTGTCCACCAAGGACATTTAGCAGTACGTTTAAAAGAATTGAGCATGAGGGGACAAGTATCCAGCGAAACCTACCCGATTACGACGACCCTAAACGAGATACTACGGTTTCTGACGTTTTAGTCTCCTTATGTCACCGGTGGTATCAAGCAATCCTCTAGCAAAAGTATTCGGGTGGCTATCAAGTCTTCTTGCGTGTCTTTTAGCGTGAACTTTTATGACCTCGGCCACATAATCTATACGTAAATCTCGATGCAATGTTAGATTTGTTACATACTAGGGTGCTTTGGTTATCATCCGAAGAATTTTATTTTGTAACGTTTGTATTATTTTCAGGTTTGATGGTCTAGCACAACCCCAAAGTTGCACCCCATAGGTCCGTACAGGCCTTAGAACCACCGTATATATTAAACGTTTATTATCTGTCGTTAGTACACTGTTTCTCCCTATCAGCCGGTACATTTTTTTAACTCGAATATCTAATTCTTTTTTCTTCATCTGTATGTGATGTTTCCATGTTAATCGGCTATCCAGGTGTAATCCTAAGTACTTGACCGTTGATCGCACTGACAGATCGGTGCTATTAATCCTGATGTTAAAATGTCACTAACATAATTCGATTGTTTTGTCAATCATAAATCACGGTCACTAGTTTCAATTCTATCATTTGAAAGAAATCCTCATTTTAAAATATTGATTTTATTTTAAAACAATACTTTTCGTAAGTATCGCAATTCTTGGAGAATGGCAATTTTCTCTTTTTCTTTTCTTCGATCCGTATGTTGGCGAATCAGCAGCAGTAGTGAATAAACTGAACTTTGAAACTGAAATTGGTCTTTGTTCTGGACTTCTTTTTAAGTATACATAACTTATTTCTCGTGTGTCCTTCATTATTTGTACAATGTGTCCTTTCTATTTGTATATCGTTCTCTTTCAAGTTTTCCTTCAATTAGCCTTATGAGACTTATATTACGTCGATATAGCCGGCCTATCCGGTTAACCCTGCTTAGTTTTTACTATTGAATTAAGCTCCTCGATTAGCGTATGTTTGTGAAAACTTTTTCATCCGTAGTTTTTCTGTTCAACTAACTTTTTCCAGTTTAGGCCAACACCAAAAGTTTCCGATTCGTATAACCGTATGCTCCATATAGACGACTTAACGAAGTTCTTCGTATTTGCTAGCCTTATATCTATCGGATTTAGTAAAGATGTCGCCGAAAGCTATTTTCTCTAAACTAATTCTAGTTGATACACTTTCTCGTCGCTTCTTCTATTCTCAGTTATTATGCAAGTTTCTGTAATACTTATTTTAATCTTCATCCGTTACATTTAACATTTAGCGTGCAACTTTGTTTAGATCGTAAGAAAACAAAATACTTATTTGAAAAAATGGAAATAATAAAAAAAAGAGATAGAAATAATTTATTAAATTCGATAATAAATTTTGACGAATCTAATAATTATATTATAAAATTCAATTTTTAAGACCCTTCTCATTTATTTTCGATTTTCTATGCTCGTGATATGTTTACGCGTAAGAATACCATCTGTAGAAAGCTGCTAAACGAATAAAAATACCAGTCATATGCAATCCTCCACTAAATAAAGACGGTGGGACATGGGCAAGAAGTGGCAGGCAAAAGGCCAATGCATTTGCAAAATATCTGAGAGATATATTTAAACCAAATGTAACAATGGTATCTCATGATTTAGAAGATAACACCAAACAGAGTCCGTATTCAAATGGAATAAATATGTTCTCCCCGCCGGCAGAGATTAAAAAACATATAAAACTTCTAAATATTAGAAAATCTCCCGGGTTTGATATGATAACGGCAAGAATGTTAAAAGAACTACCCAGGAAAGCAATCATGATGATTACATATATATTTAACGCAGTACTGCGAATATCGTACTTCCCGAATCAGTGGAAACTGTCGCAAATAGTAATGATACCAAAACCGGGCAAAGATGGCACAAATCTAGCATCATACAGGCCGATTTCGCTACTACCTATGATAGCAAAGTTATTCGAAAAATTAATTATGGTGAGACTTAACGAAATAATTAACTATCAGTCGGCTATCCCTCAACACCAATTTGGCTTCAGAAGCAGGCACTCTACTGAGCAACAAGTGCACAGAGTAGTAGAAATTATTGAAGATGGCCTCGAGGGTAAAAAATACAATGAAGCAGTGTATTCATTGATATTACTAAGGCGTTTGATAAAGTCTGGCACGACGGTCTACTACATAAAATCAAACCTATGTTGCCTGAAAAATACTATCTATTAATCAAATCATATCTTACTAACAGACAATTTTAGATCAAGTACGACACTGATCGATCTGAGGTATACCCTATTATGGCTGGTGTTCCTCAGGGAAGCGTTTTAGGACCTCTCCTGTATACACTGTATACCGCAGATCTGCCAGCAGATGATGCAGTGCACATAGCGACGTTTGCAGATGATATCTTACTGGTTGCTTCGGACGCAAATGCTGAAGTTGCTATCTCTGCTCTCCAAAACAACCTAAATAGAGTATATCAGTGGACCCAAAAGTGGAAACTGAATATAAATCCAGAGAAGTCAATACATGTGTCATTCTCCAATAGAAGAGACCATGATAAAATCGATAGGAAATCGTGTAATACAACGACAAAACGAAGTAAAGTACTTAGGGGTATACCTAGATAAAAAATTATCATGGAAAACTCATATACAAAAGAAACGAAAAGAACTGGATCTAAAATTTAAAAAATTATACTGGCTCATAGGATACAATTCCGAATTATCCTTACAAAATAGACTACTAGTGTACAAAGTTGTATTGAAGCCAATCTGGAGTCTGGGGATGTGCAAAGAAGTCAAATAGATCGATAATTCAGCGGTTCCAGAACAAGGCGTTGCGTTTAATTTACCGAATGCCTTGGTATGTCACCAATGAAGCTATCCACATAGATACCGTTGAGGAGACTATCCATAAGCAAGCTCTGAAGAACTTTAGCCGATTACGGGTTCACCCAAATCAGCTAGCAGCATCGCTTGTGCATACAAATGTGACAACTATGCGGTTGAAGAGAACAAAGATATGTAATTTAGTTTTATAGTTTGTAAGGTTAAAGCATCGCTGGATGCACCTTCTTCACGTGATTGTTAATAGATACTTTTTATTAAATAGCCTCTCAAATGGCTAGTCATAAAATTAGCAATTAATATGAAAAAAAAAAAAAAAGTTTATATTGCTGATTACAAATTACGTTATTACATTCACCGTCAGATTATTCTGTAAACACATTTTTCATTTTGTTAATTTTCATAAATTCTACGTCTAAATTAATATTTTTACATTTTATACTCCTTACTTATTGTTTTTTATCTTTTATTTCGCGTTCACATGATAATTGCCTAATAGCGGAAAAGCTTTGTGATTTTTATAAAACGTTTAAGTTCAACTCATTTGTTGTTTATTTTTACGAAGTTTCACACTTGAAATAAGTAGAACATATTTACTTTTACGAATATATTTTATAATTTAAAATAAATCAGATTCAAAACGAGTATTTACGAAATTACTTAAAATATAGAAATTGTGATTTATTCGCAAATACAACGATGCCATCCAGTAATATAGAAATTACGATAACATTCGGTATTCGTAATAATTGCTGTGTGTTATTTATAATAAAATGGGCAAGTGTAACTAAACATTATTCGTAATCTATACAAATAAGTATGAAATTTACCATATTCCGATGAAATTTGTCTAATTGGAAAATCAGGAAAAAAGTTGCATTAAACTGTAGAAGATTTCGATATAGAAAAAGTTTATTAATTTATAGATTCCTAAATGGTTGAATTGAAATAAACTTTTTTAACCTAACTGTAAGAAATTTTTTTGTCAAAATAAAAGAATTGTTTTAAACCAATATCAAATACAATATTAAAATTAAGTTTTTCATATTTTGGTAAGTTATATTATACACACACACACATATATACATATATATATAATATAACACAAATTATCGAAACAATATAAGAGATAGAATAACGAAATGGTAAGATTAAATATATAAGTGTATGTGTGTTTGCGTGTATGTGTGTTTGCGTGTATGTTGTTTGTTACGATCGTGTTTACTTTCGAAAACTTTTTCAATAATGACATTTTTTTTAACTGTCTCCTGCATTTCCCGTCGCATTATAAGATGCCGATTCTTGATTGCGATGTCCGTCAAGAGTTTGCACTATGTATCCTTCAGACGACGATTTACTCATGTAGATTTAAAAGACATGTATTATTTGTTTGTTAATTTTTAAGATTCGATATAACTTTAAGATATGGGTTTTTGATTTTATCACGTTTATGATCAGAAGAAGAAAAATAAAAAGCCGTTATTTCATTCTACTTTTAAATTGCAAAAAGATTTTCGGCCGTTAGCCCATTATCAAGTGAATATTTAAAATAATAAAAATACAAAATTAAAAAATATTAATTGAGGCTACAATTCACAAACATCGATAAAATGAAAACGGTATTAATAAAACTTTTTGTTGTTAATTTTTTAAAAAATCACTCTACATTACACATTTTTCATATTATTAAGCAACTTTTCACAAATTGTCCGAGTATCACTTCTAACCTTGGTAAATAGTTATTTTAACTTTAATAAATTAAATTTTTCATATTTAGTGTAAATATGATCAAAAAGAAGCGGGGGGAAAAAACCTCGACTAAGATAAGAGAAAAAACCCACAATAAGAATACTTAAACCATAATTCGGATAATTACAGTTTATACCCGTTACTTTTTAGTAAATCACATAATAAAATAATTGTAACTTCACTCGAAATAAGAAAATAATTTTTATAAAAATCTACGCATAATTCTATACTTAGTATATCGCGCAGGGAGATGTATCATAGTAACAGCTAATATTAATTTATTGCGACGGATGAAACAACTATCAAATAAATATTTTGCAAATTTCGTCAATAAATTTATCAATAAACCGTTGCTTCGTTTGCTCCTATAAATATGAATTTTTGTATAACGAGTAACATTTAATATAACTGTAAACACTTTTTATGCGTACTAATAGTGATAGCAGACCATACAGGGCAGGCATAAGTTAATTTCGGACGAATAACAGTTGTGTACAGCAATTTTTTATTTAATCCGGTAAGACCTGATTTTCTATTAAATATTGGAAAAAGTGCGTGCATTGCCTAATGAGCATTTTCTATGGTATATTTAATATGTTCATTAAATGTTAATCTTCTGTCAAGAACTACACACCTAAATAACGAACTTCTTTTGACCGTGGGATTTGTTTGGAGTTAATATTTATTTCAGGCAAAGGTAGTCGGACCGTCTTGTAGCGAAAATAAGGATTTACACGCGTTTAGTCGCAATGTACATGTTGCGTAATTTTTAGAAATAGTATTTACCCCGCTTTTCGCAATCGACTATGAATCGTGTCAACTCTATCTGAAGAGCAGTATATAGATCATCGGAATATAATGCAGTTTACGTATATTGGGAAGATCGTTTAATAGTATTAGAAATAAATATGGTATATAATTATGCTCACTTGTGGTATAGCTATAGTTTGATTTTTAATCATTTCGTTTAATATTCCGTTGTGCCATAATGTATCGAATACTTTTTCAAAGTAAATTAATACCGTTCCAGTATGTTTCTTGAAATTGTCAGTTACATAATCTGAAATTCTCTCTATTTGATGCACTGTTGAATGTTTAGGTCTGAAAATTGGTAACACTGTATATTCGTACGTTTATCAGTAATTAGTAATTAATCATAACTAATAATCGTAACTTAATCGATCTAACGTCTTATGTAATTTACTTACACGATTTCACAAATAATAACAAGCGCGAATTAGTAGATAAATTATACTAATTATTACGCGATAATTTTAAATATGAAAAATATGTACCGCATATTATAATTACGAACGAAATAGTAATTTAAATGTACAGCATAATTTAAATAAATGTCAAATGTACAACATTTAGCCCAGATCTCAATTCCGAGTGGTATACATATGAAAAAAGCTGGTCATCGAACCTATGAAAATTATGTGTCCGGAGATGTAACGTCTGTCTAGTTTAATATTCATCAGACGCGAATAGGTGTTAAAGTCTCCACGCACGGTAAGATAACAAAATAATCCGGCTTCAGATCGTCACAGAAGCGTGACAATACAGTAGGAAAACACCATCTTTAGTATACTGTACTACACTTTTCCACAGCTTATCTCATTAAGGCATCGTATAAGTAATATGGAAAACCATCCTTCACCATAAATCCATCTAGTTGTATACTCCCTTATTCAGCATGAAATTTTTTGCCATTTTCTGTTCTTCAATATTTTTTGAAGTGAAACTTCTATTAGCGCGTTATATATGGGTAGTTAACCCTGTGTCGTCAGGCGCCCCTCAAACAGTCCCAAGTTCAGGCGCGGTGTACTTGGGAGGCTCAATTTCAAAAAAATGCACATAAAAATCTGCTCTAAGTAATTTCGCACAAAAACCTAAATCCCCCACCTTCTTAGGAATTTATTAAGGAATAATGCGAAGATTTTTTTTTTTAAAACCCAATTTTATTTTTAAATGTTCCAAAACCTAAGTACCCACTGAAATTCGATTTATACAGGAAAAGTAACCATTGAGTAAGAATCATTTTAAGTAAAATCATAATAACTAAAAAAAAAAGACATTATAATAATTGTAAAAAATTTGAAACCTATATTTTAAAACCCATACTTTATTTTTAAATGACCCAAAATTATGTATGTACTTTAAATTACACACAAAAAAAAAAAAACATCTAGTGAAATCATAATAATCAAAAAATACATAAAAATAATTGTAAAAAAATGAAACTGGATAATATTTAATATGAATCAAACTCTTGAAGCTCTGTTGAAAGGGTACAGACGCAGGCAGAAAAGCAAGCATTGCAGACCATGTTGGCATGCGACAGACAAATTCCGCGGTTGTATTTTTTGCACGCGTAATTCGTCAATCTTCTTTTTCCCGTTTCCACAGTGCAGGTGGTACATCGGCTTCTTTTTCTCGTGGGTGAAGGTGATTTTTCACGGTTATTCACGGGGAGAAATCTTTTTAACCGGGCTTGCGTGCTAGTGTGAAGGGCAGACCTAATCTGGCTTATTCGCTGCAGCTCTCCAATTGTCAAGCTGTGAGCCAACGTTTTCAAAAATATTCTTGGAGGCATTGGTTCTAGTTGATTGCCTAAGTAAATTACTTGAGAATTTATGCCTCCGATGTTTAGCATGGTAAAAAAAATTACCATAGGCCAACGCTTGATGTTTCGCTGGACGCTGTAAGTCGCGCACATCTGATCTGTGATATCAACACCACCTTTAGTGGAATTGTAATATGTGATCACCTCTGGCTTCTTTTCATCTCCTGTTTTAGGATCAATGGTGTCGTCAGAATGAAAGGAAGATACAAGAATCACGTTTTTCCCTTTACGTGGGATGTAGGAAATTAAAACATTACCATCATTGAATCCAAACAAACTACTGCAGGGTGCTCTTCCTTTGGCATCGACAAAAGTATAAGGTAGCTGTCTTTTATTTTTCCTTACAGTGACTACAAACGACAGTTTTTTTCTTTCAAATTATCAACGAGGTTGAAATCGGAAAACCAGTTATCTGCGGTGATGTTTCTGCCAGATCCAAATATCAGTTGTACCATTCTCATTATCACATCAGTTGGTTTATTACTTACACAGAAAGGGCCTAGGGCGAACATTTTTATACTATATTTTGTTGGCTTTGATGGTATATATTGCCGAAAAAATCATTTTCCGTGAATACTGGGCAGCATTTCATTCATAGTGACGTTTTCACCGAGGCAATACTTCTTTTGACAATTCTGTACGAATTTCACAAAAACATCCCGAATTGGAGAAAGGCGATCTAACGTTTTTCGTTCGTTTCTGGTAGTTCTGTCATCAAAACGGAGGACACGAATCAAAGTCTTGAACCTTTTTATGTTCATAACAAGGCGAAATTTTTCTATACCATCACCCTCCTTCCCCCACTTTCCTATTGAAGGTGAGCGATAATATTTACTGAACTCACACGACGTTGTTTTGATGGTTGCTTTTTATTCCACTTGGTTTTTTTATCGCGTGCTAGATAAAATTCTGTGCATGCGTCCGGTTCGTCTTCATCAGTTGATTCCTCAATACAGTCTTGTTCAATTTCAGAATCGCCTTCACCTTCTTCTATCTCGTCCTCGGAACCGATGTCACTTTCTTCTCCAAGGTCCTCATGTTCTATCGGGTCCTCATTGTCATCTTCGGTCAGCAAATTCCTTATTTCGTTAACGTGTGATGGGTTAGACAAAGCAAACCTTTTACCTTCCATTTTGGCCGGGTTCTGAAAAAGAAACGGAGAAACCATTATACAGCTGAATAAAAAACGAGATCAGACGCGGTGAGCCTATGAAGGACACCTTACTTGTTTGTACAAACTAACCTCAAAATATTACTCTTAGAGATTTATAAAGTAATTATTGCAAATGTAGGATGAACAATAAAATCAATTAATGAAAAAAAGTGAGTTTATACTGACCTTCAAAATATAAACGAGTTCGGGCGCAGTGAGCCTGACAAGCCACAACAGTCACATCTTCACTCCACGAAACTTGCGGATAAACTGAATAGAATATGCCACTTCACTATTGATAGTTAGGAAGGTACATGAGTCTAGGTTCTAGTTTTGAGAGGGGGGAGAAGGGCAACATAAAATTTAATGGCTGTATGGCTGTGCTTGTTAGATCGGCCGCGCCCGATGCAGAGTTAACCGGCAAATCGAGCAAGCGAGCGAGCAATCGGAAATCACGGACGGATATACATGTATACATTATATATATATATATATATATATATATATATATATATATATATATATATTATAGTTATTAATTATTATTATTATTACACATTAACATCATAATTATAAAGATAAAGTAACCTACTGGATAGCTTATGGTTACCTGTAGCGGTTATTTATATATATATTTGACCTTAAATACTTCATGTATCCATTAGAACTATCTCATTTAAGGCTAATAAGCAGTCTATATTATACGTTAATATTAATTCATTATAATTAGAATATTCATATATTATATAATGAGCATCTTCTGTATCATTACTGTAATAGTTACAACATTAACAATCTTTAATTTGTTTAAATAATATGCAATAGAACCATGCCCAGTTAATATCTGGGACATAAAAAGTTAAAATTAAAATTTTTATATTTAAAACGACCTAAAATACGAGGAAAAAACTTTTAATTAATTTACCCTTAGCATTTGTGTCATATGTAGATTTAAATTCAGTGAGAATTAAATTATTCACATATTTGAAATGACTGCTATTCGGATTACCATATTGAGTTAGTTTGTTTTTGAGGATGACGGATCTTTTTTTAATATATAAGTTCATTGGCAGTACACGTGCTAAAACCTGTAGAGAAACATTAGATACAATAATATACGAAGATATTACGTATATTAGAAATTTTCTACAATTAAAATTAATATTACAAATATATTGTTTATTATCCGTCTCTCGTTGACACACCTAACGCAACAAATATATATATTCATTTGCATGTACCGCACTATCATCACCCGTCTTTCAAAACACGATTCCTAGCGGTTGGCGAGTCAACTTATATACATACGTAAGCTTATTCATATGTATATATATATATACATGTATATATGTGTGTGTGTTTATTTACACACACTCGTAAAATTAAAAAGAACTCTGTATCGAATTTGGTTAAAACGCCTTTAAGTTCCACTTGTTCCCTGCGCACCGAGTTGCAAATGTCTTCTTTTTTTTTGTATGAGTCATCGATTCGATTGCCGATCAGACTTTGCTTACATCTAGAAAAGATAAATGGAAATCATAATGGAAAAGTAGATACGATGCAGCAGCAACGGTAGTCAAAAATTCGTAACCTAACTTTCTTCTCGTACGTAATTGAATTATTTTTCAGTTTTCGTTCAGCACCATTTTTCAAAATTCGATCCAGTCTTTCGTATTTATTTATTCAATTTTTCTTTACTTTCATTTTTTTTGGATTTATTAATTTTGTTTTACCTCCGATACGTTTTTCACTACTAAAAATATTTCTTCCGAAAATATTCTTGTTTTGTACACGTGTACGTAATATATATATATATATATATAAATATGTGTGCGTGTGTTACGCTAACGTATAATACACGATGCGAGATATTTTATCGAAATATTTTATCGGACACTGCAGGGAAATAAAACGGTAATGGTTGGAAAGTAAATTCCGTTCTGCGCGGAATTTTTAAATTTTTCGTTATATCTTTGGAATAAAAGTAACATTCGCAATTTTTTTCCATATATATTTTAAAATTACAATCGGGCTTACATAGCCGAAAAGCAATTTATCTATATGGGTCGTGATAGTCAACGATACTTGGCGTTACCTCTCCATCAATCGAACTAATGTGGAAGATCTAACGGTGTGCAACAGTTCAGTCTATGGACATCGCTGCCACTGTCCAGCAATTCAGCTGCAAGTCGATTCGGATGGTATTCTAACCTATGCAGGTAACGTTCTCTATTTGTTTGGATTATCTGGCGCATATCCGGTACATTTAGGCCGCGATACAGGTTGTCGATTGGCATTGTTGCATATTTGCGGCCATTAACAAAACGTGTGACAGTTAACGTGTTGTATAATGTTTCAAATTCGTTAGAAATAATTCGCTACTAATCGAAATTTACCTACAGCACTTAGTTATAAATTCAATAGAATACTAAACCGAAGAACTCTAAGTCGATTTTCTGTATCTCCATTTCGGGAAATTTAGTAAAAAATGTAATTATATAGAAGGACAAGGACGGAATATACCTTAAAAACTGAAAATTAAACTAACGTAAACAAACTTTTACTTCGAGAAGAAGCCTAATTTACAAGACCGTTTTTACGCGAATATTAATATTCATTATTATTCATATTTATTATTACTATTATCCACTACCATCGTTATTCTTCTATTCATGTAAAATTATTTTTCGCCACCACTGACGTACTCCTGTTATATATCTATATATCCATATATCTATATATATATAAATGGAGATATATATATTTAACGGCTAAATCGAATGTAATATTATGAATTTTTTAATAATTACGTGTGAATTATATTTATTTATATATATATGTATATATATATATATATATATATATATATATATATATATATATATATATATATGTTTATATACGTATTAACTTAATTTTAAATAATCTGTTTATTTAATATAGATGTGTATTTAATTTTTTTATACACGAGTAATTGGGATGTAATTGTGTCATTATAACTAACATTACGTTAAAATTAATCTACGATAAGTGACCCGTGTATTATATGTATTATTCTATTTCTGCGCATAATATCTCGTATCTTTAAGTTATAAATCGAAATAAATTGAATTGAATTATTATTATTAACGTTAATCCTTTTGGTATTTCTAGGGTTTACTTGTACGAATATGAAAAAACACGTCGTTACCTGATAAATCCTGTCTTCTTCGGTTTAATCTCTAACACTATCTAAAAAGGATGTAAATTTCTTCACTGAACCGTTACAGTTTCCTTTTAACAAATCAGTTCGTTGGAATTAGGAATAATAACACCGATATACAAGAATATAAAACTCGGTCAATCATAGAAGCCAATTTGTATACCTTTTAAAATTTACGAAAAAAAAAAATGTTTTAAAAAGAAATAATAATTCACTACCCTTTGGGCGACCGAAAGAAGACGGGTGATTTTTTTGTTTTTTGAATAACTCAAAAACTACTCGACCAAAAATTTTTGAATGAAATTTTATTTTAAAATAGGAAAACAAGAGATTGGCTGAAAATCATTTATGGGACGTATAATATGGTTCGGATGAGAGCCATTAGCAACGATACATTCACTCGGTCTTTAAAAAATTTTCGAGCATAGGTCGTCGAATTTTGGAAATTTCTTCAGAAATCCGAGTTTAGTCTTCCACATCTCGTGGACGTGTTTCGTAAAGCTGCTTTTAAGGTATATCCCTAGGGGGAAAAAATCGCGTAATTTCGAATTCTGCACGAAACTCTCTTTGCACAGTGGTGATCGATTCACGCCGAAAATAACGTTCCACGCAAAATGCATAGTCCTCGAACGTTTAGGGTGGTACTCCTAATTATTACATTAAGCCCGTAGTAGTTCTTCGAGAATCCGTTTTGAAGAAAATTAACCAGAATAAAAGTGTAAAAAATCACAGTCCGAACTTACGTCTACTTCAATTCTGTGTTTAAAAACAAAAAAAAAAAAAAAAAAAACTATTTAATATATCCGCGTATGAAAATAGAACACAATCGGATGGTGAACACAGAGTGCCGACGTCCTTCTGGTTAACGGGATAGAATAAGAATGCGAGCTTTTTACGCGGGGCCGGTGTTCTTTTAAATTCACTATCGAATGTACTAAAAGTTGATCTTATTAATTTCAAACGACGATGAAAATATTTCAAAAAAAATACAAGACGAGTAGTAAAATGATATAATACACGGTACGTAAACTATTAACTGGCTAGAATGAATTTAGTATAGGGGCTTATGAAACGGGTAACGATAATGTTATTTTCTTACGAAAGTCTTTTTATCAAATGGATATCACATAGTATCTAAGTGTGTGCATCGATACGAATTAACGTAATAGGAGACTCTTAATCTTCCCCTTTGGCTTTGTCTGCTCTTCAAAGATGACCATGTTTCATTGTCGAATGTAATTGCCTTCCTTCCACCGAACCGGTCTTTATTCATCAATCTAATCCTGTTTTCCTACCGACTAGCCTTCGCTGTACACGGCACGTTAATTTAATTTAATTTAATAATAATGATAATAATTACGGTTGTTTTATAGTAAACACGTTTGTATCATTTAAGAACATTTCGTTAATTTGCTCGTATGTAATTACATGTTAATGATAAGATTGATTCGTTGTGCCCCCCCCAAATTCGTATAAAAACGACAATGTGGTAAATATATTGTGTAAATAAAATACAAATACAGCAGATATAACAGATTGTTCAGAACTCGTCCAATTCTGGAATTCTGAACAAACTGTCGAACAATATTATAATATTAAATTAATTTTTATACCATATATATATATATATATATACTTAGGCTGGGTGCATATTTATACGATGATTTATTTCTGCAATGGTGAAAATATTAAACAGTTTAAACAGTTTAGTTATTAATTGATCTGCTCTATTATCGTTAAAATCTTTATAACGGTGATTACAGCCGGAAAGAGTGTGCTCTTAACAGTATCAGTTTACATGTTACACAGTTGTCGGAGTGTTGTGCGATACTTGTATAAATAATATTTAAATAAGCCGTGAATAAATTGTACTTAAAAAAAAATTATGTGTAAATAATGTATTACCGAATCTTTTTTCAATATCTGGGAAATAGTTTTTAGCTACACCCATTATTTATTTCTTGAGGCTACCATCACAAATTTTGGACTGACATTTTTTGCACCAAAATGCAGATTTACTGTTTTTGCCAACAAAAAGATTACAGACATGATTAAAAAATTCAAGCTTATTTCTGGCCACGCTATTAAGCACACTGCCATCTTAAAATATCTAGGAATTCTGATTGATGATAAGCTCACATTTATGCCTCATCTCAACCATATTCATTCATGATGTACTTTTTAGAAACGTGAGTCGAATGCAATATAATACTTGGGGTCTCCATTATATACAGAGACTTATTTTATATAAGGGATTAATTCAGTCTCTCTATGGTTATGGGGCTGCTACATATGTCACACTGAATGTTCTAAAAAATGTGAATAAACAATAGAGAAAATTTCTTCTTAGTATGTCATTTTTGTATCGAACTGCTCCAGCTGCCTGTGTCATTAGTGGTGTCCTCCCAATAAATCTTTATATTGCAGGCAGAGCAGTCACAAGTGAATTTCGTATACTGAGTGACTTGAATTTGTTAACAACGCTTAAATTTGCGGATAATAACATGCTACAAGCTCTTCAAAATGCAATTCCAATGAACATGTTTAAAAAGCATAGAATGCTAAAGGAAGTGGGATGCTGACATCACAGGAAGGAAAACATACCAATTCTTCCCTAATGTCACTAACACAATAACATTGAAGAAGTTAAATATTAACTTCTACAGCTCTCAGGTCTTCTCTGGCCATGGCAAGTTTACAGCTTATTTATACGGGTTCCATCTAGTTAATGTTCCAGGGTGTACCTGTTGTTCGGGAGATATTATAGATGACCTTGAACATTTTATCTACGAATGTCAGCGACGTAAGTATAATGTAGGAAACATGCAGTCCCTTCATTTAAACGGCAATAATTATTCAGCATTCCTCAAGTTCTCTGAAAGTGTAGCGCGACATAAATTTAATATCATGAGCTAGCTCTTATCTTACAAAAATAAAAAATAAATTAAAAAAAAATAAAAGTAAAAAAAAAATTAATAAAACTAATTCAACTGTGAAACCAATATCTGGAGCAGCTGATCAATCTGATACTGCACTCATTACATGTTTAAAAATTAAGTTTGTAAAGGTAAACAATAAATGTTTGCAACAATTGTAATTATTTATATAAAGATTTTTTCCCCTTTTTTAATATAAAATAATTTATACCCATTATATTCATTCCCGTGTGATTGAAATTTATTTCTATAGTGCTTATCTAATGTACAAACTGTTTAAACGTTAAAAGTTTCATGAATGAAATGTCGTTACCTTACTGAATTCGTGATCTGAATTTATATTATTTTTTATGAAAAATATGTTAACATATTTGTCTATATCTAAAATTAATGGTTTGTTTCCTGCAATGACATTCTGGCTAGTTACAAATTATTAAAAAGGAATATATATTTTATATATATATATATATATATATATATATATATATATATCTGGCGGCTCATGCATAAGGGCTGCAGGGCTGCAACCCCACCTACAAAATTACCAGTATAATTCTTTTTTTCATATTCAAAAATCAATTAAAATTATCCAAAATTTTGAAATTTCGTTTAAAAAAGTAATTTTTTCTCTTTGGATGCTCATTCTAGAACGGCTCTTGTTGGCACGTTTAGGAAACATAAAAAGCGTGGTTCCGCGAGAAAACGATGTTAAAAGCGCATGCACAGTGGTTTCTTTTTAATCGCGTTCGGGCTGCATAAAAACCAGCCCAATACAGCTCTCGTTCCCGTGTTTAGGAAACATAAAGTGTGTGGAAACGGAACTAGACGATGGTAAAGGCGCATGCGCAATAGTTCTTTTTTTCCCCGCGTTCGGGCTGCACAAAAACCAGCCCAGCCGGTAGACTTGTATTTCAAGATTAATATTCCAACTGCAGAATGAAATGTTGACGCGCGCGTTCTTCTATTATTGTTGCTCATTTACTTATGTTTTATTGATTGAATAAATATATTTATTTATAAGGATTTTATTACTTCGATTGTTTTGGTAGAAAGGCTAACTTTAATTATGGCTGGAAATAGCGATTTTCGTGAAAGTGAATTGAATTCGGTTTCATGTTTGCTGAATAACAAATTTTTGCGGTTATGGTGTGCAGAAAAGTGTAACGTTAAGGCTCGTGGGAGGCCGACTCCGCAATTGAATATTGTACAAACGTCATCTAGCCGAGACAATACTTTTGAAAGAAAATTTAAAGCGGATATTTATTCAAAATGTGACTGGCTTTGCGGTTGTGAAATTAAAAACGCTCTCTTTTGTTTTCCTTGTCTACTTTTTGGCGGTGAAATTTCTTGGACTCAAACTGGTGTGGTAGACTTGAAACATTTGAATGAAAAAATCAAGAAACATGAAAATTCAGCACAACATATAAAAAATTCGATAGATTTTGGTATGCTGGGAAAAACGACACAGGTAAGCAAAGCGTATAAATTAAATATCAGAAAGTTCAATGAAAACGTCAAAAAGAATAGGGATATTTTATCAAAAATCGTTTGCAAACTGAACTTTCTGTTCTATACGAAAGAAATTCAGAATTTTCCCTTGCATCGGGAGTTGCGCAACTCCACCAATTGTTTCGAAACACCGGTATTTACAAAACACTCGGCGAAGTATATGTTTTGATGAAAATTTCGTTAACGTCTCCTATGACAACTGCTGAAGTGGAAAGGTGTTTTTCTTCCTTGAAAAGAATTAAAACATATTTACGAAGTACAATGCTGGAAGACAGAGTTTCTGCGCTTGCCATGATAAGTATTGAGAAAACTCTTATCGATACAATTCCTAACTTCCACAGCAAAGTAACTGACCGGTTCGCGAAAATGAAAAACCGTCGCATGGACTTCATATACAAATAAATTTTGAAGTATGTGCTTTGAAATTACACATTTTTTAAAATTTTCTTAGAATGGCCGATTCTAAATTTTATTTTTGTTTAGAAAATTTAGAATTTTAAGTTTTTATGAAATGGTAGCCTAGCTGTATGTTTTTTTATTTTAAAAAAAAATTCAACTAGGTAAAACTTTCAGCCCCTCCGCTTCGAAAACCCACGAGCCGCCACTGATATATATATATATATATATATATATATATATATATATATATATATGTAGATCGGTTATTCGCTTTGATAAAACACGTATGGGGATACAGGCGTGTTATTTAGAATCCAAATTATATCACAGCTTACCGAATTCGTTTCGTTTTGATTTGTTAAACTATAAGTAAAAGAAAATTATGATTATCATTATCGACTTCTAAATGAATAGAAACCAGCGCAAATATACATTTATGTAAATCGGTGAACGTGCGTGTAATGTCGAGTACATTTATGTTAAATTTTAATAACATACGTGTGTCATACTTAGTTAATTACTTTTAACTGTTGATTATTTAAAATGTTTATCGTTATAATTCTAGCGAGTCTAAGCTGTTTATTTTTGTATAGGATAACATAAATATTGTTGTTAGTGTACGATACTTTCTTTCCACTCGATCAGTTTATAGACGTGCAATTTGCAATTAAAAATGATTACTTTCAACGAAGATCTATAGATGAATATTTATATTATTTTTTGAAATATTCGCGTATTTAAACCGGCGCTCGCGCAGTTAGTCGAAATTATTTATTTCAAAATTAAAATTTTCTATTCTCGTTTTTAATTTATTTTTATATAGCGTTCGTACAACGATGAGTAATATGAAATTGAATTGAAATTATTCTTATAGCTTCATATATTTCACCTTACTACGTGTATTTAAAAAAAATAAAATCTCGTTGGACAGACATATGTGTACATTATGTTTAGGTAGGAAGAATTTTCATTTAAGCTATTTTACATCGTTATCATTTCCCGCATGCGAGTTGCACTATATAACGTCTAAAATTAGGTGCGTGTTATGACCTAGCGCATTTATGCTTTTTTTTTTAATTATATTGCGAAATAATTTTTCGAAATAAACCGATTCGATTCGATTTGATTATTAATCAATATTATTTTGTTATTTTAATAATTGTAGTAAATATAACCGCGCGAATAAATTAATAGCTGCGGGTAAACTTTACCCGCAAGTATTCTTCGATTCGACTTTTAATTAGTTTACACGACTACTTTTAAGTTCGAGCAAATACGACCAGGCGTGGTGTAAATAAGAAATTTAATTAAACTTTGACGACGCTAAAGTTCGAAATAACGAAATCGACAAATGTTTCTTTTTAAAAAATAAATCAACAAATCGATAAAATTCTCTCGTTTTGTCGAAAATGTTTTCCATCGTTTAACGTTTACTAAAAAAACTTTCGTTATAATACATCCGGAGAATGTCTATTGACTAATTAATAATCTCGGACGAGATCGTACATTTCGTTTACGCGAAATTCCTAACTTTATTTTTTTTCTTTACATTTTAATTTCAAAATACGCGTGAAAATACTAATTTTAAATAAAAAAACATCGCGTACCACAGGTTTAACCCAAAATTTGAATAGTTCTCGTTATTAATTATTAATTTTGGGGATGCGCGAAGAAATCGAAGAAATCGATAATCCGGCGCTTCCAGAACAAGACACGTTACGTTTAATTTACCGAACGCCATGCAATGCGTCCAACGAAAAATTATCCGTTAGCGAGTAGTTCAGAGAAGCACTTCAGCCGATTGCGCATTCATCCGAATCAGTTGGCATCGTCACCTGTACATACGGATGCGAATGCGACTAAAAAGAACAAATATGAAGGATCTAGCTTTACATAGTCTCTAGCCTTGCCGGATGCACCTTCCACGCGTGACTATTAATAGATACTATTTATTAGATAGCCTCTCCTCAATTGGCTAGGTTTAAATTAGCTTTTTACGTGAAAATAAAAAGATTAATCGATATGTAGGAATTTCTAAACTGGAGCGCACCTTTCTACGTTACCTAATTCTCTTATCGCGTCCTTTTTTACTCGTCTTATTTATAGACTCTCTGTCACTAACCGAAATCCTGCGGTGGTACACACACTCCATACGCTGAATGTAAGTTTTTAATAATATATTTCCTTCCAATCTAATCACCTTCCGGTGTTCCGGCTTTAGTACCAGTATATGGTACGTGAATTAAAAAAAAGCTTGTCGTCAAATCGAAGTATACACGTAATGAGTGATTATTTATTTCGTTGGACCGTAGTCACCATGTGCCATTTACTTTAATTACATCGTTGCGGATATTTGCGGAAATTATCGTATTTTCTCTGCACGACTCTAATATGAATATTCGCGCTTATAATACCGGAAAGTAGCCCTTAACGACTTTAAAGTACCAATATATATATATATATATATATATATATATATATATATAAATATATATATATATATATATATATATATGTAATGAATGGTCTAATTTTGTAGCAATTTTCTCGTTTGAATGCGAACAGTAGTATATACCACGTCGTTAGCGTTTATGATTGATATCCGACCTTTATATTCATATTTAAACGACTGTGACATACATATTTCAGCCTGGTCACGATTTTATCGTTCGAACGTGCCCGTCCGTTAGCCCGGTTTCACCAACGATTTCCTAATTTATTATATACTATATATATATATATATATCATCATCATCATCATCTATTCGTGACCGAGTATGAGTCCTTCGTATTATCCGTGTTTATGTCGCATATGAGAAAGTAATCCAATGCGGTGCGTTGTTTTAAAGTTACGTAATTGACAATGTTACATTTTGTTGTGCGATATTCTTCTTAACTGAGAGCTTTCTTCTTTTACGTTTGATATTGATTGATTTTAGTACTAGATCGGACCATGCTGTACGGTTATGAGCGATGTTTTCCCACTTATCTATTAATGGTTGAATGCCTAAACTTTTTAGGTCTCCGGAGATTACGTCTTTGAATCTTAGCCGTGGTCTACCGAGCGGATGTTTACCATTTGCCAGAACGCCATACATCATTCTTCTAGGTATTCGGTAATCTTCCATCCTGAGTACATGTCCCGTCCAATTTAGGCGTTTACCGACTAGCATTCGATCAACTGTGCGGCAATCTGCTCGGGCCAATACTTCTTCGTCTGTTATTCGATCAGTTCAGTGTATTTTAAGAATTCTACGTAAGAATCTCTAATGACATGTATCTAATTTTTTAATCTGATTTTTCATTATTGGCCATGTTTCACTCGCGTATAGAAGTACTGGAATGACAACTGCTTTATATACAGCTAGTTCAGTATCGGATAATATATTTTTGTTATCGAAAACCCTTCGCTGTAACTTACTATAAGCAGCGTTTGCCTGTTTTAACCTTGATGAGATTTCATCATCCGGCGATGCGGTTTTGTTAACCACGCTACCTAGGTATTTAAACGCTTCAACCGAACGGACTTTGTTTTTCATTTATTTCTATATTGGACACCACGTCGTCGCAAACTTGTATGATTTCAGTTTTATCGAAATTTATACTTAATCCAAAGTCCTTATACACCTTTTATAAAATTTGTATAGCTTCTTTCAGCTCGTCAGCTTCATCTGCAATCATTATACAATCGTCTGCATATTGTAAGCTTGTCAATTTGAAGGTCTGTGTCCTTTTAGTATATATTACGTCGTTAGCGTTTATGATTGATATCCGACCTTTGTAAATCCTCCCGGGTGAGTGTATGTGTGTTTAACTGCGCTAGCGCCATATTATAATTGCTTTGTACGTTACTTACATTGTACAATAAAATATGTATAGGAAAGTAGTCGCCTACCTCCGATACGGAGACGGCACTTAATGATATATATATATATATGTAAAATTGAAATCTGGCTTACACAGCCAATAAGAAATTTGTCTATGTGGGTCGTGACAGGATTGAAGATATCATCCATCAATGATACTTACCTCGCAAATCAATCAAATCGATATGGAAGGTCTAAGGAGTGCAATGGTTCAGTTTATGGATATCGTTACCACTATCTAACAAGTCAACTGCCAGTCGATACGGATGTTATTCTAATCTGTACAGGTAACGTTCACTAGTTCTTTGGATTACCACACGCACGTACGGTACATTTAGGTCGCGATGATGGCGCATTTGTTATAATTCTTAATATTTTAAACTGACATCGTTACATCGTGTTAATAATAGACACAGATCTTGTACCCCAAAAAGTTATACCGTAGGTCCGCACCGGTTTAATAACTACGTTATACAGAAATAATTTCGATTTTAGAGGTAACTCAGAATGTCTGCCCAGAAACCAGTACATCTTTCTCAATTTCATGTTTATTTCTTTAACCTTCGTCTTAATACGCTCTTTCCACGTCATACGACGATCAAATGCCGAAGAGCTTTACTTTCCTGTAGAATTATACCATTAAGATAAACGAGTGACCGTGTATTGCGTCTATTTGTAAATGTGACATGTACCGACTTCGATTGGTTCGACTTAATTCTCCATTTTTTTTTAGGTGATTTAAACCGACCTGTAATTTTTTTGACGCCGCTATCGGATCGTTCTCATTTGCGAACAATGCTGTATCGTCAGCGAACGCTGCAACCACGACGTTGGTTTTAACTGGAAGGTCATATATATATGTACAATAGAATTCGACCCAAAACAGAATCTTGTGGAACGCCAGCCTCAGCAAGATAAAATTCAAATACATCGCCGTCGAGTTTAATCTGGAAGAATCTACCTATTACATATGAGGTCAATAGCATATAATATGAATGTAGCAAAGACCGTTTTATTTTTAAAAGTAATCCCTCATGCCATACACGATCGAAGGCCTGACTAACATCTAGGAATGCTGCAGAACAATAATAATTATTAATGTATTTCTGCACTCTATGAATTTGCTCTACCATAGAATGGCCTGGACGAAACCCAAACTGCTAGTCTGGAATCGTACCTTGCGGCGGTTCAATTAATCGAGACAAACTTCTCAAAGACTTTTGCTAATATGGGTAGAAGGCTAATCGGTCGATATGAAGATGTTTCGCTGGTGGGGTTACCTGGTTTATGGACCATTATTTTCAGAGCCATTTTCCATTGCGCACGATACTAACCCAGTCGAATAACATCGTTGGAAATGCTGGTTAGTAATACTGAAACATTTCGCGGCAAACATTTGAGCATCTTCCCTGTGATTAGATCACACCAAGAACTTTATATACTGGTAAGTGGCCCGTTATAACTTTCATAACTTTGAAAATGGTTTGATTTGGGGAGACATTTGAAAGGGAGCAGCAAACTCGCGTTCTATTTGATTATAGAAAGTCTCTGATCCTGTATCAGGTGGATGTGATTTGAACACATTCTCTAGGTACAACCCAAAAACTTCCGCCTTATCAAGATTGCTGCGTGCCCATTCACCATTAACTTTCCGAAGGAAAGGAATCATTTCCTATGGCCTTTTAAACGATTTAGTGGCCTCCCACAATGAATGCTCATCATTTTAGGAGGTGTGGTGTAATGGATCGATTTTAAATCGTCATTTTTATGCTGTTTTAACAAATTACTTAGTTTTTAACAGCATATTTATCATCCGGATCCATGTCTGCCACACAGTTTTCTAATTTTTCTTTTCCCAGCTTGCAGAGCCTTTTTGGGTACTTAACTATGCTGCTTTTTTTTTACAGTGTCTGATTGAAGTATTCAACTGCTTCATAAATATTATCTTTCGATTTCGGCGAAATATTGACAGTAATATTCTCTTCGATCCAGTATGTGTAATAATACCAGTCGGTTCTATTAGTGTTGAATTTAAAATTGGTATTCTTAATTATTATAAGTTGACTTACCTCTAGTATTACTGGGGAGTGATCTGACGAAGAGACGAATGATGTTTCAACATTTGTATATAATTAGCTAATACCTTTGCTAATAAAGAAGTCGAGCAGGTCTAGGATTTTATTTCAATCTGAGGGCCTATGTGTAGAAAGTACATCGAGTTAGGATATATAATTCCCGTCCTTTAGGAGTTACTAGTCTTGAGTCTAAAAAAGTATGTTTGGCATTATAATCCCCGCCTATAATAAATTTATTTCCTAACGAGCTGAAAAATCGTTAAATTGTGCCTGTGTGAGTGTCTCGACGGGCAATAGATTGATGAGATAGGATTTTTCCATTGTTTTCTAATAGATCGAAATTATCTGAATATGAGGCAACTGAAAACATTTGAATTCATGATTTTTCAAATGACTACGTACTAAAATTGCAGTTCCTCCACGAAGCTTAACGCTTGAATGATCAACTCGATAAAAATTATATCCGTTTAATGTGTAATAATTTTTTGTGGCGTAGTATGTCTCTGAGAGTAACACTGTGTCTAATTTTTTACTATGGACAAACATCTCAAGCTCGAATTGACGTTTAATCAACCTGCTAATATTCCAGTTAGCTATTCGTATAGAACTCATTTTGAACTAATTAATTTTGCCATGATGTACGTCCATCAGTCTACTAAACACCATTTGCATGCGATTAAAAGATGTGGTAAACGTGGTTTCCAACCGCATAAATCACTGCTGTAACGCCGATAGACGATTATTTTCCATAACATTAGTATGATTATAAATTTGTTTAAAATTTTCTCTTCTCCTACTGCTTGCTGCTTTTGCATAAGATATGCCAAAAGGATTACGTGTATGCGTTACTGGTGTCTTAGTATGACCACTCACTACTTTTTGAAGTAAAATCAGATACATTGTTTCCAGCGGGTTACTCGCTGTTTATGTTTTCTTTTGAATACTTCTAAATGATGACTGCCATCGCATAAAGCGCAGGTTGATCAATCTCCTTGTTGTTGTTTTTTTTTACAGCTATTAAGTGCTGTTGTCCGTATTTTACACACCTCGTCATCTTTTTACAGGAGTTGTGGGAGTGGCCATACTGTTGACAATGTATGCACTGCATTAAACCACGCTTATGCAGTGCTTCCACCTTCATTTTCATACTTATGATTAGTGTTATTTTCCCTAACTTCTAAATCTATAAGGAAAAAAAGTTCCTTTGTTTTCCTATTCCGAATGTTAAACAAATCCATAATGATGTGACCTCTATCAGTTAACGCCAGTTTTGGATGTAAGTTTTTTATAACCACTTCTGTTTTATCTGAAATGTGTAGTACTCAGCCTGAAAGGCGTCTAATATTTTTATAAGAATTTAGGAAAATTTCCATTGTTTTGGGGGAAATACGATGTTCATTATGTAATTAGTATTATTGTATTCGTAGATAATTTAACATCCTCAGTGTGATCAAGTCGAAGCCCGGAAATTTTTGATATTCAAAAGTTTTATGTTTTACAACTTCCGCCGGAGAAAGTTCTGCATCGGGTCGGTGTCTTTGTTATCGTGCTGTAAGTTGTTAGTTATATGTGTTGAAATATAAAGAACGTTATTTCATTTTTTAATTTCTTAAATCGTTGTTGCTTTTTCACCATTTCTGTTCCGTTGATTTTTATTTATACCAGATAAGTTTTGTTCTAGATTGAATATCGAAAGTTTGAAGAAACTTTGGCTCATTCGATGGAACCGAATAACTTTCAACTTTTTACTTCGGTAACGGTTACACGATTACATATTTCGACCTAAGTAGTTTTCCCTTCATTACTAACGGTATTTCCCGTCTACGTATTAATAATAACAAATCGCAAAAGTTTTTCCCCTTTTCTGGCTCAGTTATACCGCATCGCTTCGAATTAATTTCACACCAAAGGTGAAACTGCTGCAAGTATCGTTATAGTCCGTAGCTGGAAAATGTATATATATCTATACCTATTTGTTGAAATTTTTTAAAATTATTGCTACAGCTAATCGTAAAATATTACTGTTGATCGTATATATATAATAATAATAATAATAATAATCATAAAGCTTTTATTTCATTTAAATACACCAAAAATACACGCATAAAATAATTAAAATTAATGATAATAATAAAAGCCCAAATTGAAATTGAGCAAAGGCTTCTTCCGTTTTTTTTATTTTTATTGTTTTTTAATTTAAAGATATATACCTAATACCCATTTTCTTCCAAATCGTTCTATCTCTTGCTTTCCGCATCCAATTGATCCCAACATATTTAACAATGTCATCTTTACATCGTCTTTTTTTGGTCTTTGAATTTTCATTTCCTACTCAGCGGAATCCATTCTATACATTTTCTGGTCCAGCTATCTGCTTGTTTCCACATGACACGACAACACCATGTCCATTTGAGTTTTCTTGCTATTTCCATTAGGTCATCTGTCCTTGACTGTGCTCTTAATGTCTTGTTTATTCCATCAGAATTTTTAAACTCCTAACATCTTACTTTCCATCGCTCGCTGCACAATTTGTTTATTTGCTTAATATTATATGACCATGTTTGTGATCAATAAGTAATCGCTGGTATGATACACGTATTAAATACTTGCGCTTTTAATGATGGACTCATTTTCTTATTAAAAATTTCCTTCAAAGCCCAATACTTTTTCCATCCGATTGCTATTCTTCTAGTTATTTCTTTGTACGTTTTGTCTTTAAATGAAATTAGTTGTCCAAGATAGATAACTTCTTCAACCCATTTTAATTTGTTTCAGTTAACTCTTTCAAGCACACTGGTACAAACTTTGTACCATATTTTTAACGACAATAGCTGCATAGTGGTACGATTTATAGATCATCTATATATTCTTTCGTACCGAGCAGCACGTAGGTTCAAAATGTGCCCAGCTGTGATTGTGAAACAAAAAATAACTCACAGAGATATTTTAGACGTCCTTGACGGATCTCACAGAACTGGTTTGAATGAAAATGTGGTGGTTCCAACTTATTATCATTGTTTGTTTCGTTATTTTCGTATGTAGTTGTTAATGTGAATTACCTGGTAAAATTTTTTTGACAAATTTTATATCAATATTTGCAGTTTTTAGTAGCACAATGCTGTTCAGTACTATTATTTATATATGTTTAATTTTATTTTTATTTCCAATTTAGCCGTTAAAATTCCGCCCATTCTTGACGATAACGATATATATGATGTACTTTTTGAAAGTGTACCGTCTGGAAATTCCGAATTCGAATTTGATTTAAGTTCAAGCCGGGTTATGCGCTGAAGTTCGATATATATATATACAGGTAAAATCGGCAATTCAGTTCAAAGAAATCTTAGTGAATCGGTTGTAAAATCATTTACTGATGATCTAAAACTAAAACATCATACAGTATTTTTCGACAATTATTTTAGATCGTATAATTTGATGAATGAATTAAAACAGGAAAACATTTATGCGTGTGGAACTGTGAATAAATCTCGAAAACATCTTCCTACATTTAAAAATGACAAATCAATGATTCAAGCAGAGTCCGAGTGGTTTACTGCTGACGAAGTGATGGCGATAAAATGGAAAGATAAGATATCTGTTCACGTTCTTTCCAATTTCCACTCTACTTTTATATCTAAACAAGTAAACAGAAAACAGCGTGATGGTACCGTTAAAAGAGTGTCATGTCCACAGGCGGTTATTGATTATAAATCACACGTGAATGATGTTGATCATTTCGATCAACTGAAATCCACATATGAAATAGATAGGAAAAGTAAAAAATGGTGGCACAGAATATTTTTTTATTTTGTTGACGCTGCTGTAATTAATTCTTATATTTTACATAAATGTCTCCCAGTGTCCACATTAAGTCTAAAAGATTTTCGTCTTGAAATTGTCATGAACTTAGTAAGTAAACAATTGGTGAACAATCTTAGCGGTATCTTCAATACAGTTCAATTGAAAAAATCAAAACCGTAGATTCCAGTTGCAATACGGCAACAAGCTTCAACACATCAACCAGTGAGATCGACAAGACGAAGATGTGCTGTTTGCAGCACATCAAAGAAGCAGATCAGAACGAAAACTAATTTTTTTAATGGAAAGCTTTCTCCTTCCTGATCCAATATTATCTTTCCTCGAGTATTGTCGTAGCTATTCTTTATTAATCTTATATATTTCTTATGTATTCCTTGATTCTGCAAAGAAGTATAGAGGAAATCGCGATCAACTGAATCGAAGGCTTTCTTAAAGTCAACAAATGCAAAAAATATTTCTATTTCATATTTATCCGCTTTTTCCATTAATTGCTGTATTATTTGTAAATTATCTCTAGTGGAGTAGTTTGCGCGGAAACCTGCCCGTTCTGGAGGCTGTTGATCGTGTAATTGATTTACTAAACGTATGTACAATACTTTAGCAAATATTTTGTAAAAAGTTTGTAGAATACTTATTGGTCTCTGTAGCTATTCGTATCTCTTTACCTCTTTCTTTATTGTAATAATATTATTGTTGTCTCAATTATTCGGGTAATTTTTCTGTAAATAATATCCTATTGAATAAACTTGTAATTTTATTAATTAATACATCTTTCGCAATTAATTCATTTGTAATCCCATCACTCATTGGGGTTTTATCCTTCTTCAATTGATTTATGGAGTTTTCTATTTCAATATTTAAAAATGGAGGGGCGTTTATTTCGTCTCCGCTACCGTTAGCATCTTTCCAAACTCTTCGAATACTTTTCATTGATTCTGCGTATAGATTTGTATAATATTCCGTAGCTACCATAAAAATTTTCTTCCTGTCGTGTTGTATAATGTTCTTCTTGTACATCAATCCTATAATTAGCTTTTCCTGCGACATACTCTATTAAAAGGAAGTCAATTTCATTTTTATAGTCTCCGTTTGGTGACATCCAGGTCCACTTTTTCCCTCTTCTTTTTTTCAAATGTGAATTAACGATTTTAAAATTTTCACATTGGCAAAATTCCAACAGTTTTGAACCTCTAAGATTCCGTTTTCCAGACCCATAAGGACCCATAATTACTTCATCTCCTTTCTGTCTAAATTTAATTTTACTGTTAAAATCTCCTAATATTAGTATTTTTCCAGGAACAATAATTTTAGCTTTTTCTATTATATCCTGCAATTCTTGATAGAAATCATCACTTTCCCCTTCTGACGCATATATTTGTATCACTGTCATTTTTTAGACCGTATGTATAATCTCGAAAATTCTATCCGAAACTCCCTTCACTTTCCTGACTATATCTTTAAAAAACGATTTGATATTATAAATCCAACTCCTCTTTGCCCTTTAATTTCCCCCTTTATAGGCGAAAAGCGTTCCATTTCTTCTTTTTATAATTTCTTCACCTAATCTTCTCACTTCTGCTAATGCGTATAAGTCTACATCTTTATGTTTCAGAGCGTTCTCTAATTCTAAAATTCGATCTTCCGCGTTTAATGTTCTTACATTTAATGTACCTATTTTTATGATTTCTTTGATTTTTATATTTCATTTAATATACGGAAAGTTATAAAAATCGCGTGAAAGCTCTAAGTACGTAGATCGGAAAGTATCATAACTATACAGGGCGTACAATCGTTCTAAAGTAGGTAAAAAGCCATCCGAACGCGAAGGTACGCGATTTTGCGTAATTAAAGAAAGAGAAAATTTGATAGAACTTTTCAACATTTGATTTACGATTAAAAATCGAATTTTTCACCGATTTGAAAACTTTCGGTATCGTTTTATAGCTAATACGTAGGCGCTTAAATTACGTAATAACTACTTTAGCGATATTTCGACTTTTCGATACCGTAATAAACGCTTAAACTTGCAACTCGCGTCTGTTAATTTTTACACGTTCGAGCTTATAAAAGTTGGAATTTTGATTTTACGATTTTCTTTGAAATAACTCGAAACGTCGGAAAATATGTTTAAAAAAAAAGAGCGAAATTTCGTTCGGATCGGACGACCGATTCTAGAGTTATAAACGATACCGGCTACCTAAAAATGAGCGTTAAAAAATTTCGCAACCCACAAGGGCCCCGTCTACGGCGATTTGTTTGGAAAGTTGGGGGCGTCGTACGACTTTCGACTAAAAGAGGAAAAAGTTGCCGAATATAATTGCGACCAAAAAGCTTTGAACAGAATTTTGAGTTAGGCCTTTGTTGTTTTTTTACGACCGTTTTACGTAAAAATTTCGTTTTTTTCGTCGGGAATTTTCGCGACTTTCGCCCGAATAAAAGTTAAACTTTTACATTTAATTTTCCTCGTACGATTTCCTTCGAAATAACTTAAAACGTAGAGAAATATGTTTCGAAAAAAGGAGATAAATTTCATTCGGATCGGATTGACGGTTGTAAAGTTATAAACGATAGAACAACTCCTTACAGAGTAATAGACGATTTCACAAATCAAGAGGGCCCCCATATAAACCGATTTGTTTGGAAAGTTGGGGGCATCGTACGACTATTAACCAAAAGAAGTAAAAGATAGCTTATATGGTCTAGTAAAAATCGTTGGAGCCGATTTTCGATTTAGGTCCCGGTTTTTTTTTAAAGTTAGGTGAAAGTGATACATTTTACATACTCGAAATTGCGCAACTTTAAGCTCGCGTGAAAGCTCGAATTTCGACTTTGACGTACTTGCCGTAAGAATAAGTTTTATAGGGAATTTATTCGGCTTTCGATCGATACCAAATTCGACCGGTTTAACACGAAACAAAAGTAAGAAAAAGCCGATTTTCGCGAAATTGCCCTCGGTGGCCAATCTTACTGGGCAATGATTTTGTATTTTGACTTTTTGTAAATTCTTAACTATATAACGTGGTGGCTATTTTTTTAGTTGCTATTGCGATTTATTATTTGTTCTAGTCTTAATATTTCTAGTTATTATTCGTATCTCCTTATTAATTATTTTTAAAATTTGTACGTTTTTCATTGTCGAGTTTATTTCGTCATTTTTCCATGGTCGGTTAAGTCTGTCCTTCACTATTAGTTTATCATATTTAATTATCGCGTATTTTCCTTCTTTTCTGCTTTTTTTCATCTCACTTATTAGTATTTTCTTTCTTTCTAACATTTCTTTTGGAAAATCTTCTGTAATAAATAGATTTCTATCCTTTCATTTTCTACTGTTTTCTAATATTTTTCTTCTCAATTAAGGTTATAAGTAAGTTTGCTGTCGTATTATGAAATCGTTCGCAGATAAAAGTTCCCGTTCTTTCTATACACGCCACTCGTATTTTCTTTTTTTTAATTAAGTTAATTTTTTTTAAATAAAGCGATTTATTTTAAAACTTATTTAACTGACAATCAGACTAGCATATCATCCTCACGTTAGCATCTTCGTTCCTATAAAAATGATTTCGGTGTATTATTAAAGTTTGAGGACCCCGTCTAAAAAAACGAACGTACGATTACACACAGATTATTTATTTAACTTTTTAAAAATACTCGCGTAAATGATAATTTACGACTTTTGTTATATTAAAATTAACTACATATAAACATATATATATATATATATATATATATATATATATATATATATATATATATATATAAATAAATTCTTCTTTGGTAGTTTAATCCGAATGAAGAAGGTCGCAAGAAGTTCCATTCAACGACCGTCAAATTCTACAACTAGTCCACTGATAGCAATGTTCGCCGTTAGTAATATACTAACTGACGCGGTTAAAATTGGCGAAATGTCGAGTAAACGACCTAACAGAAATATTATACAAGTGTGTATATATATATATACACGAAATTCGATAAAAATAAAGACATAAACACACACGCATACATCGTCCAGTGTAAATACGTACCGGGCTTATATCGATATAAAATAAAGAGATAGATTTATAGAAGCTTTTATTATGATACGCGCGTAGATAACTATAATAATAGTCAGAAACTATAGGGAGCCATTTAGGAAATAGTGAAATAAAAGTATTTTTATAAGAATGCTGAAGAATTAAAAGATTAATGGACATCGGTTGCAATTCGGGAGATAATAAAAAGCTTCGCGGTAAAGTATATATGCGGTAAGATCAACGACTTTTTACGAAAAGTTTATCCAGGATAAAGTTAAATCCCATTCGGTAAGTTTATACGCGTCAACTTCTCCGCGGTTTACGTTTCTTAGTCTATCACCTTTTTCTCAATCATTTTTCCACAACTTAATGAATGTGTGTGTGTGTTATACTATACACAGATACATATACATGTAAACATATGATAAATTTTATATATATATATAATATACATATATAACATATACATATATATTGTAATGTATGTAACGTACATGCATATGTCATGTATAATATGTATATATGAGACTTTGGTCGACGACCTTACCGTGATTTATTTACCGCAGGTTATCTTCTTTTTCCTGACAACGCCAAATTATATTATTGAACGTGACGCATCGTACGCGATGCGTTTTTCACCTTCTATCACTTGTTATCATCACTATGGAGCTCTCTCTCTCTCTGTGTCTTCGTTCCGAATAATAAAAAAAAAAAAAAAAACGGTCCGTTATAAATAACGGTTCCTACGAGAAACGAACAGTTATATGTATTATCATCTAGGAAACGATCCTTTAATTATGTCGTTATTTTAATAAAAAAATCTTTATGGATTAATTTTCGTCACCTGGTCTCCGTATTGTTACGTATCGATTTCTTCAACCTCTCTGTCGGATTATCGTCAGCTCTGCTAAGGAATCTGCTGAATAATTCTGCGCATCTAGGACCAATCTTATTCGCCGATTTATCGCGATCGGTCGTTTTATTTGGTCGATATATCTGAACGTGCTCTTCCACGTTTTCTAACACATTTTGACCTATATATCCTGCAGCTTAGTTTACTTTATTAATGAAACGGCTACCATCACAAATTCTTGTAATTGTTAACAATACTAGTAAATCATGTTAGTCATTCTCGATGCTGATATGAATCACGAGAAAGTCAACACACAGGTTTGTTTTATTTATTTATATTATTTACATATATATATTTATATAAACTTCTGCAATTAATTTTAACTTATTTCCTAGCACGAAAATGCTGGTCACTATGTTCAACAACTAACAACAGAACACATCGGTGATGAATATGTTTTCATAGCTACTTTGTAAACTCTAAATCACGTAAATATATATGCGGTAAATCGTACATTAATGTGTACGTATACGTGTCTTGAATTTAATCTCCTGATAAATAAACATTTTCTAGAAATTTTTAATTTGTTAAATATAATAAATAACGTTTTTCGACTCGAAGGTTGATAATTAACTGATATACAAAACGCTATATATTCAACTCTATATATACATATATATATATATATATATATATATATATATATTTGATAGAGTGCTCGACTGTCAACTTGAAGGTCGAGTGTTCGACACGCGATATAGAAAGTTTTCATCATTATTTATTTCTTAATTATCACAGAGAAGGTAGTGGCACTCTACTGTGCGTTTAGTGTGCAATGTTATTTTCGGCGTGAATCTATCGCGACAGTGAAAAGAGAGTTTCGAAAAGAATTCAAACTTACGCCATGTTTTCTGTGGGGATGCCATAAGAGCAAACACGCCCACGAAATCTGGTAGAACTGAAAACTCGGATTTCTAATAAATTTACAAAATTTAGCGACCTATGCTCGAAAAGTCTTCAAAAATGTTTTCTAAAGACCGAATGAATGTATACGATATTGTGTTCCACAAATGATTGTAAGCTAATCTTTCAATTTCCTATTTTTAAATAAAATTTTCAAAAATTTTAATATAGTAGTTTTTGAGTTATTCAAAAAAACAACAAAACCATCCGTCTTCTCTGAATCAACCTATATATATATATATATATATATATAGATATATGTGTCCGTATAATTCCTTTGCGTATACTTAAATAAACGAGATTAGCTTTCAGCCGTCCATTTATTCGTGTATCTCATTCAGTATCCTATCTCATTGCTCGAAGGAATCATCTTATTTTCCACCTTTCTGAACGAGTTATTATTTCACATTTCTTCACACTTTTTCACATTACCTATTAGTCTGTTCGTCTCGAATAAAAAGAATAAATGGCCATTTTGATTATCTCGAATTTGATTATTTCGCGTTGTGCGCCGTTGACTATGCGAATATTTGATCGTGTACTTCCTTCGTATATTTCATTGTGTACTTCTTTCACTATTTGACATGTAATTTTACCAAATTAATGCGTACGTTGGCTTTATCGAAATCTGTGATAAAATAGAATTTTTACGTTTTGCTTTAACTATTTTTCATTTTTATTATTTAAATGTAACATTATTACGGTTTGTGTCCCATTGCATATTTTGATGTCGGAGATAAACAATTAATAACTATCGAAGAACTTTATAAACTAATAAATAACTGAGCACACGCACACTATTTTATATATATATATATACAGCTCACGCGGGGTTCCAGGAAATGAACTACCAGATAGAGCAGCAAAGGAGGCTGCTACATTGTTGCCGATTATGTCCCAATTTCAGTATGTCAAATCAAGACTTTTTACTCCGTGGCAAAAAAAGTGACTGTCGATCTCCGCGTTAAAAAATCTTCACCAAATCAAGAATTCCGTTTTACCTTGGAAGACTTCACATCCAAACGTTATCTTCATCAGATTCCGCCTGGGTCATACAAGACTCAACCATTCATACCTGATCAATAGAACTTTGGCTCCTCAGTACACCGTGTGCGTACCGTTACGCTTTTTCGTCTCTCATATTCTCATTGACTTTCCTTGGTACTTCCTCACCCAGATTGTCTCTCAACTTCTTCTTCTCTTCAAAGATGAGTACTTCTCTCTAACTAACCCAGTCATATTCTTACATGTGTCTCGTCACTACTCCTTGATTTAACTTCCTCACCGTCGTACCTCAAGCCTTACTTTCTACACGTATACTAGCCGCCCCCACGAACTTGATGAAAAACTTAATTTAGAATTTAAAACGTCATTTCAAAATACACTCAATATATACGTAGCGAAGAGAAATTGAAATGTCGAAACAGCGTCCTGCTACGACACGATACGTATATCATAGAATTGTATATCAGCCTGCTACTAAACACAACTACCATCTGTTACTCGTTATCTTTCCAATTTTTTTAGCGCTAATTATTATTTAAGCGCGTATGTTATGGAGAGATGTTTTATATATAAAAATTTTAGAAATAAAAAAAAATTTCTTATAACCCAACTGCAGCGCCGAAATCTAGACCATCCAGGAACACACTTAAACACAGGCACATACTACATATCACCGAAATCGGTCCAGCTGTTCAGAAGTTTAGTCACATAGACATATAAACATACAGAAGATATATATATATATATATATATATGTGTGTGTGTGTGTGTGTGCGTGTTATGTATAAAGATTACTTATTTGTTTATTTGTAAATGTACGGCACGTATTGACAATTGTCAATGTAAACGTTGAAAAAGGAATAAAATAAATATACGAGAAAATTAAAAGAAACCAGTAAATTATGAAAAAAATAGAATGTTAAATAATCTGAAAAAAAAGTTATAATAAAAATTATTATTATTAATAAATACATACAATTTTGCTTCAGTGCATTCGTGTGGACACACATTAGATAATGGTGACACTGAAACTGCAGCTAGTATTCTAACTCTATTTCTTCTTGTGAATATGATGAAGCCGTCAAGAACTTGAAGCCTAAATTTTCTACTGGTCCTGACAATTTATATTTAAATTGTGTTCTGATTTATTAGAAAAGCCTTTAGTGTATCTGTTTAATCTAATATTAAAACAGTGCATTTGGCCTAATTCTCTTAAAACATCTAAAATAATACCGGTATATAAATCGGGTGATCGTCAGCTGATCGCCAATTATCGACCTATCTCTATACTCTGTACACCTGCTAAATTATTAGAATCTATAATATACGTTAGGTTGAACAGTTATTTACTGACTAAAATTATACCTGAGCAACACGGATTTATGAAGCACAAGTCCACTGTGACAAATCTAGTTACATACACTCATCAGATTTCTAGATTCATGGATTGTGGTTTACAAGTTGATAGTATTTACACTGATTTTAGTAAAGCATTTGACACAGTTAGTCATTCACATCTACTGAATAAACTAAAGTTGCTTGGACTGTCAAAAGATTTTATAATATTATTAGAATCCTACTTATGTAACCGTAAGAGCTATGTTGTGTATAATGGCTACCATTCTAATACATATTCACCTACTTCAGGGGTTCCACAAGGTTCGAATTTTGGGTCCCCTTCTATTTCTAATTTTATCAATGATATTGGAAAGAACCTTTGCTCAAAATTTCTTTTATTTGCTGATGATCTCAAAATTTATGCTCCTATATCTTCACTAGCTGACTGTGAATCTTTACAAAAATAGATCTAGATAAGCTGGTTCTGTGGAGCAAAGAAAATCATTTACCTTTCAATTATGATAAATGCGTCCACATGAGTTTCTGTAGAAATAGGTACTCGTTCACTTACACGATGAATGGTAAGCAGATAATTAAAAAATCTGTGATGCAGGATTTCGGAGTTAATATTGATGACAATTTAAAATGTTCAATACATGTAAGCGACGTTGTTAATCGCTCTTATAAAATGCTAGGTTTTATTATAAGAAATTCATACGTGTTTAGAGATCCATGGACGCTATTGTCGCTTTATAATGCATTAGTGCGTAGTCCTTTAGAATACTGTTCAATTATTTGGGATCCGTATTATAATAAATACATTAGGTTAATTGACAAAGTTCATTTTAAATTTTTAAAATATCTATATTACCGTATATTAAGTATTTACCCTAAATATATGAATTACGATATATTAAGAAATATAATGGATGTGAGGTCTTTACACTACAGAAGGAAAATAACCAAATTAAGGTTTCTTCATGATGTATGCAACGGTAGAGTTAATAGTGAGTATTTAACATCAACCATCTCCTACGTTGTACCAAGATCAAATAGGCGATCGAATCGTTTTTTTAGTGAACCGCGTGCACGAACAAACCTCGGTTTAAGTTCTCCGTTGCCGTCAGCTTTCCGCTTATATAATTCTCTTTTGAACATATTTCCCTGTATGGATATGCATACTTTGATAACAGATATTTCTTTAATAAGTTGCTTCCCGAACATATTTTGCGATGAGAACAGGACTTTCGCTGTTGTCTAATGGTTCTAGATTGTTATTATGTGGTGTGTGTTTGGTATATGTGTTCCTTTACTAATGTACATGTAGTATATACGTTAAGGTTTATATTTTATTTATTAATTTGTTGAAAATTATTCGTCCGTTTATTTCGAGTAAGATTGTGTGAATGGGTGTGAATGATGTATGTTTTAATGAGTGTGAGACTTGTGAATGCGTGTGGTTTTTTTGGTGTGTTTAATGGGTGTGAGGCTGGTGAATGTGTTCAATGTATTTTTTTTTTGTATATTATTTTTTTTTTCTTTTAATTTTATAATTCAGAAAAAATTATTAATTGTATTATTTTATTTATAAGTCTACACTATAATTGGCTGTTAGCTGTTGCGTGGCTTCATTAAATAAATAAATAAATAAATAAATACATGTAATTTAGGCCAAATAATATCCTTCAAAGATCCAATAAGAAAAGAAGTAAATCACCGATTAGCGATGGGGTGGAAAAAATTCTGGGCATTACAAGAAATATTTAAACGAAATATTAATCGCACAAGAAAAGCACAGATTTACAATAAATGCGTCCTTCCTGCCATGACATAGGTGAGCAAACATGGTCACTGACAGTTAGACAAACTAGAAACATATTAATAGCTCGAACAGCTATGGAAAGGAAAATGATCGGGATAACAAGGATGGACAAAATCAGTAATAAAGTATTACGGGATAAGTCAAAAACAGAAGATGCTCTCCGCGAAATACTGGAAATGAAGTGGAATTGGACTGGACATGTAGTTCGAATGGACACAAGCAGATGGGCCGAGAAATGTACTGAATGGTTACCAATTAATAGAAAAAGATTGAGGCGAAGACCAAAAATGAGATGAAGGGACGATATTGTCAAATACGCAAGTGCAGCCTGGATGCGTAAAGCACTTAACCGGATGGACTGGAAACAGCTAAAAGAAAAATATGTAAACGTCCAATAAATTGGAAGAGGCCAATGCTCGTTCACGGGATTAATTTCCCTAACACAGTTAAACATGTTAATATTAGTTTAGCTTTAAGGAAAGCTATACATAATGATATTAGTCTAATATTAAGAAAAGTTATACATATTAGTATTAGTTTAGCATTAAGAAAGTTATACGTATTAATACTAGTTTAGCATTAAGAAAATAATATTTGTAAATTTTAATTTAAAATGGGAAATACAGGCTATTTCGTAATATATATATATCACGATCACGATGCGCTTATATCAATCCACTGGTGGGTGTAAGCGTTCTTCTTTTCTTTCCATCTGTAGCTATCACAGGCCTCGTTTATCTATTTCACACCGGCTGATTTCAGTATATCATCCTACCACCTTGTATCCGGCCGACTGCGATGCGTCCTTCTCTTGGAAGCCATTCTGTTATTCGCTTCGTCCACCTGTCTTCGTTTCTTCTTGCTGCATGACCTGCCCAATTTCATTTTAACTGCGCTGCACGTCCGACTACATTCGTCAATTTAGTCTGCTGTGTGTTGGTTTTCTGGTCCGATATCTTGATGCCCAATATTAATCGTTCGTGGTTTCTTTGTGTCACTGTAAGTTTCTTAACGGTATACTTCGTTAGGCTCCATATGGTAAGCACTGGAAGGATGCTCTGTTCGTATACTATATTTTTTAAACTATTAGGTGTATCTTTATTTTTGAGGACGGTACTCAACTTTCCAAAAGCTACCCACGAGAGATGTGTTCGTCTTTTAATTTGTTTACGCACTGCTTCCTTCTCTGTCGTAATAATTTGACCTAGGTATATATATATATATATTCACCCACCTGTTCCAGTATCTGGTCATCCAGTTTTATTTGTAACTTTTGAGGTCTACTTGTCATGACCTTCGTTTTATTATTTATGGTTAATCTTGGTTTTTTTTAAACAGTTATGGTCAGTTATCCTGATTACTAATCAACACAACCTCGTCAGCAAAAACACAAGTGACTGATTTTTTTCCCATCAATATTCATATCTTTAGACTCCGAAGATCAGTTTTTGAACATACGTTCTAAGACTGGTATAAATAACTTCGGAGATATTGCGTCGTCTCCTTGTTTGGCGCCTTTAACGGTATTTTGCTTGTTTTTCCCAGCAGCTGTACTTGTAGCATTGGGGAATTGTAAATATTTTTTATTATGTCGATGTATTCATTATCTATAACATTTTCTTCAAGCGCTCTCAACACTGTTTCCACAATATCAAACGCTTTATGATAATCGATGAACGCCGTGTGCAAGTCCATGTTGTATTCTTTTCACTTACAGATTAAAATCCTCATAGTGTGAATGTGATCATGAGTGCTGAAACTGGATCTAAAGGCCGCCTGCTCGCACATGAGCTATTCAAGGCACTATTTATATGCAACACAGATGCGCGCGCATATGATATTATACGACCACTGCCTTCTCCGTGATAATTAAGAATTAAGTAGTGATGAAAACTTTCTATGCCGCGTGTTGGTTTCGAACCGCCGACCATCGAGTTGACAGTCGAGCACTCTAGCAACTACGCCACCGCGACATTAATATATATATATATTATAAATAAACAACAAAAAAGAATTTAAAATCACTAATAAAAACTTTCTTTATGAAAAATCACAAAAAACCTTTCGAGAGCCGCATTGCATTCGAAGTTATTTATTTATATTTATTTATTATTCTTATTTTTCTTAATTTTCCGAATTAGTATAATTATTATTATTAAATTTCGTAACTACATTAAATGTTTAATTCTTCAATCGGCTAGATTTTTTTTTTATTAATTAAATTAAAGAAACTCGCGACTAGATTTTATGATATACATTTTCCTTTTTTTTATAACGTTGAAATATAAATATAAAACGACTTTATAACGACAAATTTTGCAATTAAGATGAACGCGCGCGAGTATCTAAAAGCTGAATAATAACGAACGAAAGTTTCCGTCGATACTACGATGCGACTATTTCGACTTACTTATCGAACGAAAGGTTAGGTAACTTTCAAAAAACTATAGCGATAATAAAATTGATTAAATCCGACACAACTACCGGCTATTTGGTAATCGTTGTCATTACAGGAATCAAACCATTTCAGATGAAACGTATAATATATATATATATATATATATATATATATATATAAATTTAGATAACGAATTCGGTCATTTAAAATATCGGCAACCTTGTTTCGTTCATAAAACTTTTAACGTTTAAACAGTTTATACATTTATTAAGCATTATAGAAATAAATTTCGATCACGCTGGAATGAATATAAATAGCTAAAAGATTTTTCCCAGATATTGAAAAAAGATTCCGCAATACGTATCATTTACGTCTAATTTTTTTAACGTAAAATTTATTACGGGCCGCAGCTTATTTAAAGTTTATTTATAGAAGTGTATAACATCGCGTACTCTCCGACAACTGTGTAACATGTGTAACTTATAAAAGATTATTGAATATCATCTACCATTACATAAGTAACAAGTAGGTAATGCGTCCGCAGGAAAAGAAACCAATATGGGCTGTCCACAGGGTATTCTGAAACATACTTTTTAATGGAGCCTTGAAATTATAAAAATGTAAAACTCTCTGCATATGCAGATGATCTCATTTTTATAATTTCTGGAAGCTCAAAAGTGGAACTAGAAAATATAGCGAATGATACCTTAATAAAATTAGGAAATTGGTTAGATAGTGTCAAACTAAAATTGTCAATTGAAAAAAGTTTTGTCACACTTTTCACAAATTCATTTAAATTGTCGAGAAACAACATTAAAGTAAGATTCAAGAACTCTATTCTTAAGGTAGTTGAATACTTTAAATACTTAGATATTATCATAGATAAACTTTCAACTACCATCTTGATAACATAATATTGAAAATGGATACCAAATACTGCAAAATGTTACGAGCCTGTCAAAATACATGGGGCTTCAGTTACAAGTACAGAATTGTATTATACAAATCACTGATTGAAAACACTGTAGCATAGTGCTCCACCGTCCTACTAAACCGGCTAAAAGTTAAAACACTAAAGAAGAAACTTTTTGGTATGCAAAGAAAATATCTAATAAACGCCTGCAGGGGATATAAAACAATTTCACACAGCTCATCTGTAGTTATTGCTAATGTACTTCCTGTCGATCTTCTTATGCTCAGAAGGGCAGTCATGTTTGCCATAAAAAACGTGGACTTCTTTCCATATCTCAATGAGCAGTTAATAGAAAAAACAAACGCCATAATCTCAAAATTCAACCTAAATTCTCGCAGTGAAACCAGAACTCAATATATCTATACCCTGACGACACTACTTAGAAATTTGGCAAAAAAGATGGGTGGCCGACATACCCACAGCCTAATCACCAATATATTAAATAGACACAATATTAAAATTACTCCTGATTTCTACACTACCCAATTATTAACGGGGCATGGAAAATTTGGGTCTTATTTATTTCTTCTTAAGTTAAGTAATGATGACAAGTGTGAATGCGGCGCAGTAGAAACAGCGAACCATGTACTATTTGTATGCCCCACTATGGACCATTTAAGATTTTACAATAAAAATAATTTTAAAGACAAATACATTCGCATTTAATGTAATGCATAAGAAATTCCATGGTCACTGAAGTTTTTGCGTTGTGAATCCGTGATAAAACGTTTACAGTAATATGTAAAACGAGTGTATTTCTGCACGCGTACATGTATGTACGGGGGTGTTTGTGTGGAATTTATGCATATAATGTTTAAGTTCTGTATATGTGTATGTATGTGTCATTATGGATAATTCGTACATTTATGCATCTAGTATACCTAAGTTATAATTTTAATTATTAACTAGTATAAGAAGTTATAAGGAAATACATGTATACTATGACTGTGAGTGAAACTGACGCACAGCCCGCGCAAATGCGAGTGTAAAAGTGGTTACTATATTATTGTTAACTATAGAGTATTGTAAAGGGGAGCAATACACCGATTAAGCCTAAGCGGTGGTGCAGTGTATTGCTCCTCTGTAAATGCAACAAGTTGTACATTATTAATTTGCACAATAAAGTATGAATAAATAAAAAAAAAACATGTGTAACTTTACCGGTACTATTAATCACAATCTTTCCGGCTGTAATCATCGTAATAAAGATTTCAGCGATGATAAAGTAAATTAGTAACTAAACTTTTTAAAATACTTAATACCTTCACCGTTGAAGAAATAAATCATCGTAGAATAAACGTGCACCTAGCCTAAGTATATATATATATATACATACATATATATATATATATATATATATATGTATATATATATATAACAAAACAAAATAAAATCAAAGTTAATCACTAAAAAAATTTAATTTTTTATTACACAAATACGTACACGAAGCTTTTCAACTATTAAATCATTATCAAGCTATTGTTAAAAATGTTATAAATAAACCAAAGATATTACTAAAAAACTTTTATAAATATCAATACATTGAATAGCCAGAAATAACAAATTTTTTACAATAACATGTAGTTATAAAACCGATTTTAAAATTAATTCTTCATCAAAATTAATCATATTATTTAATAAATTATTACTAGTTCTATGTTTTATAATTTGTAGTTTTTCTAATAATTTTCTTTTTTTAAATTTATATTCTATATGTAAAATTTTTATATTATCTGTAATGTTTTCTATAAAATGTTTTTCTTCTCTACAGTGCTTACCATAAAGTGACTCGTCATCATTTTCATTTTTGTATGAATTAAAGTTCTCTCTTAGTCTATTATTTATTTGACGTCCTCTTTCACCTATATAAAACTTATTACATGTTGAGCAGTTTATTCTATATACTCCAGATTTTTGTAATACCCTATAATCTTCTATTTTATTGTTGCAAATTGATTTAAATAATGTTTTATTATTATTTATTGCTATCATAATATTGTACTTTTTAAAGATTTTTAAAAATTTGTATGTGTATTTTCCTATATATTTAATTGATCCTAAATATTTATCTTTTTCTTTTTTATGTTGTGAAGAACTATTATTTGGTTTGTTCCATAATTGATCTATTATATTCGGATTGTATTTATTTGCTATGGCAATTTGTTTAATAATATTATTTTTTTTATTAAGTTTGTTTTTGTTGCAGTTTAAAATAATTTTGGCTCTATTACAATAATTTCTTAAACTAGCTACTTTATGTGATTTTGCATGAAAAGAATCGTTTGGAATTATTACATCTGTTAGTGTTTGTTTTCTGTATATATCAATATCTAAAATATTATTGTTTATATTAATATTTTAATCTAAAAATTTATATTTTTATTACCTATTTCTACTGTAAATTTAATGTTTTTATTAAAGTTGTTTAATTCTATTATAAATTTATTTAATTCATAAGTTTCCAACTTGTTATTCCAAATAATTAATATATCATCTACATATCTTCCCCAAAATTTAATATTATTTTTAAATATATTATTTTCTTTAGATATTATGTTCTCTAGTTTATTCATATATATTTCTGCTAAAATAGGTGATAAAGGTGAACCCATCATTAATCCTTTTTCTTGTTTGTAGTATTTATCATTAAATTTAAAATAGTTTTGATTTAATACAATTTTTAATAAATTTATAAATTGATTTTTAAGCCTACTGTTGTACATTTTATTATCTTCTATATATCTTATTACTTCATCTATTGGTATATTGTTATACATATTAACTATATCTAGTGATATAAGAATATCATTATTACTAATTTTTATTACTTTCAACTTATCAATTAATTCTACATTATTTTTAACATTAAATTGTGTTTCAAATTCATAATTATCCTGTAAAAATTTCTTAATTATTTTAGAAACTTTATAAAATGGTGCATTTATACAACTAACTAATGGTCTTATTGAATTGTTAATTTTGTGTAGTTTAATTAAACCTGAAAGAACTGGTGCTTTTGGATTCATTTCGATGAAATTGAAGTTCTTGAAATAATTATTTAAGGTATCAATTGTTGTATTACTTTCTTCTGTAGTACTTCCATTGTTTTTATTTCTTTTTTGATATGTTCATTAAATCTATTGGTTGGATTATTAATTTTCTTGAATTTATTGTTATCAATGAATGTTTTCATTTTTTCCAAATAATCATTTTTCTTTATTACTACTATAGTATTACCTTTATCTGCTTTACTAAGCATTAAATTATTGTGCTTTAGTTTTTCTTTTAATTTACTTAAGGCTTGATTTGTATTTTTTTGTTGATTTTTCTTATTGCTATTTTGTTTCATTTGTATTAATATATTACTAACTTCTATCCTTAAATTATTTTGGACATTTGGATTAACTTTTTGAATAATATTTTCACAATCTACTGCCATCTTTTCCATTTCATCTTGCTTGAAATATGTATACAAAGTAATTTTTAATCTTACAACATTGTAAAACAGTTTGTTCAGAGTTCGATAAACTTATGACTAGACTTCTCATATTATTTATTATTTATATCCTATCCGGAATTTTCGTAGCTCTGTCCTTATCTACCTCCACAATCAACTACCGCACTCAATAGGTAAATAGCGTTAACGTAACAGATCGAATACTTGTATACTTTTTCCTGCGTATTCTTCTTGTTATTATTAGAAATATTTATTTTAGATTTTACTTTTAATTATTATATTTTATTTCCCGACATACCTCCTTACTCTAAATTCGTTATTATATATATATATACATATTTCCAACAGTGGACTGTCATCGGTCTACCGTACGATTGTGAAGGGTATTTATGCTCATACGTATCGAGTGTACGTAATTCGATATTACCTGGAAAATTCAGACTAGAGAATTTTTTCTTCGATTTATTTAGACGACTTATTTTATATTCCTTCGGCGTATCGAAGTTGTTGTTCTCGTTGTAAGAAATTTTCAGTCGGATCTTCTAATTTTACGCCTTTCTGAGCAGATTTTTCACACTATTCCGTCGAAATGTCTTCGCGCTAATTCGAATTGTTTTATTTCGTCGACATTCCGCGTCTTTCACTCTAGTTACTTGCGAAAAATTTCCATGATGCCCAAAAGAAAATAATCATTTTTTAACTTTATCCACTTTTTTTATTCGTTAATTTTTTATTTAATATTTCTCAGTTTTCCTAATGGAAATCCTTTAATTTTCATTATAGTTTTTCCTTGCTGATTCTAATGAAAACATAGTTTGTTATCGCCGTTCATTACAAACTAGTATTACTGTCGAACGTAAATTACCGATTGCTCGCGAACACGAATATTCTCCGTCGTTTACTTTCGTGATCCGTATAGATACGTTCGCGATGGATGCTCGTGCCTTTTGTCGTTTAAGCTACGTGACGGTCGAATTTTTTTTTTTTTGACGTGTACGTACCCACAGGCATTCCATGCCGAAGGGGCACGCGAAGCAAACACACGGAATGTCTTATAGTCTCGCGGATGTAGTAGTCGGCGAGCCATTTCTTGGGTTTTTGGCTCTTTTTTTGTTGTAGTTGTTTTATAAGTTTCTATTTAAAAACCGGTTTTTCTATTTTCGTTTGTAATTTCAAAATTTCTTTCGCATTTCTTGACAGGCTGTTTTAAATGTTTAGAGAAATTTCTAAATTATCATCGGCCGGCCATGAATATAATATCATCCGAGAGTGACCTTGTTAATTGATAAAACTGTACGCTCTTGACAAGGCGGCGTCGATTACCTTCAACATTAACGGCAAAGTTCGATATTTAGACGTCGTGCTGAATTCTCGTTCATCCTTTAATAATAATAATATATCAATTACGTAATCGATAACGCTCATTTAGCGAATACTGTCGACAATGTTTAATCACGGATCGAATTAACCTACGCATTGTTTGGCTATCAGTTTTAAACGCTAAAATAATTACAACATACTAAATCGTCGCGGGTATACAAAAATTATCGATACGCGCTCGGAATTAAACATCTAATACCTGTTATATAAGTAAATTATCGAAAAAGTTTAGATTAATTTCATAGATGATTACGATACTAATAAACGAAATAAAATCATAAGTTTAATCACTATAACAGCTTTGCAATAATAAACTTTTACAGTGATTAAACTTATGATTTTGTTTATAATTCATAAAATCACTACTCTCCGATATATTCAACGATTACGATAGTACGGGCGTTATTATATACCTAGGTACAAAAACATCTCTTAGAATTAAGCGTAGGTTACCGATTTAATTCCGCGTTTCAATTATTTATTTTGTATAGTTAATATGCGGCATATGTGTACATGTGTATGTGCATATTTATATATCTATATATGCGCATACATAATTTTGTTAAACTTTTTTTTATCGTATTTTATTTAAAAGATATCCGATTTCGGTATTAATTGTTTATTTCTTCTTATAATATTATTATTTTTAAAATATATTCCGCCTATCTGAAAGAGATTTCGAAGCTCGGGTTTTTTTTTTCTTTAATTACGACTCGTTGACGTTAATAGCGTTTTCGAGAATTGCAAATTCCGTAGCGTTTCGAATCTATTTCCGGGGTAATTATCGACGATTTTAAAATTATACAAAATATTTCTCCGAAACTTTCGGCATATTGCACACGTTTTATTATGCAACGGTATTTGTGATGAAATTCACCATCTCCGCTATATATACACGGTACGCGAAATTTTAACCCTTTCAATGGGCGATGTCCACTATATGGTACGTGAAATTTTAACGTCGAGAAAATTTTTCATTTTTCGCATGATGCAAAATGTGCCAATTTTAAAATTATTCATATAAATACGTTGAAAATTATCTACAGATCGCTTGAGAAGCCTGTATTGTATATACAATAATTTTACGCCGAAATTTTATAATGTATTACTGAAAAAGGGTTAATGATTCCAAAAAAAAAAAAAAAAATGAATCGCTCCAATGAAAAAATAATTGTTACGGCTCACGAACAAGAAATCGACCGGACTTGAAATATTTTTGTGTATGGGGAGTTAACCCGTAAAACGAGCGAGCGAGCCGAAGGCTTATAGACACAGAAATAGGCCTATGCTCTGAGTGTAGTCGGGCATCTCCTTCCCGCATACTGTACTCATATACGTGTAATTCAGTTTACATACATACACATATACACATATAGGGATTATGACAAACATGCGGAAGTGTGTGTATATGCATCGGAATATCTATAATCTATCTTTTTTTCTCTCTCTTTATATACATACATATATATATGTCCTCCCTGCGCTAGGAGGCAGAGTTTTTTTATTCAATCGTAGTAGAACATCGAAATTTGTTATTTTATCCGTTCAAGGATTTTTAAATATCTTAGAGTATGCCCACATTTCAAGGCTTCTAACTTTTCGCATAATACCACTGATATCGTCCAGGATTCGACGCCTTATAGCGGAATGCTAAAAACGTAACATCGTAGTAGGCGTATCCGAAATCGTCAAATTCCGGTTTACCGAAACTTTATACATTTTCTCAAAAGCTCTTGTTCAATTCCGGTTCTTATCTCTGTGGATATATCCCATTTGTCATTAATACGAGAGAGAGATATATAGATATAGATATATAGATGGAATACTTTATTTACGTCTAAGAACAGAACTACTGGGAAATACGACTACTAAAAAAACAGATATTTACATCTCGGAAAAAATATTGATTTATAAAAAATACGTTCACAGATTAGTTCCGAATTAAAGCGAAAAATCGAGTATTCGATAGGTGTGTGTGGTTCGAACATTGACATGTGTGGGTTGTCAAACGTGTTTTAAAACTAAAATGGAAGAGTGAAAAATAGAAAGTAGTCAGATTGGGATTTATAGGTCTGTGTTAGGTTTTCAACGAAAAGCTTTGGAAATACATTTATCTTAAATTTTTCCAATGCATGTAAGAGGAAAAAGTGTTGACTGATAACAGACGAGTACTTACGGGATAAAAAGTTCATCTATTAGGAATAAAAGAGACGAGATTGAGGGATTTGCTCGAAATACGAACTTTTAGTTTAGTTTTATATATATATATATGTATGTATATATAAATTTATATACCGTGCTGTATACTGCTACAGAGGCTAGAAGCACTAAATTAAACTAACACATTAAGTGTTAAATTTAAAGTAACTAATGAAATTATTACAACAGGTGTAGTATATTTGTCTGATTGAGGAAAGTTAGGAGATTATTAAGGTTAGCAGTGGAAAATAATTCATTGATCGTGATAGGAAAATTTAGAACGGAGAATGCTGTAGGTAGGACAATAAAGGGGAAGATGAGATAAGGAAAGTTGGATATTACAAGATGAACACACGGGAAGGTTAGTCCCATTGAATATGTAACAATGAGTTAATTTGGAATGACCGGTCCGCACTCTTGTCAGTACTACTTCTTCTCTGCGTGATGACGTACTAAGGTGGATAGGTCAGATCGGCTGAATTGCAGTAATTCTGAAAACCTAGTCTTGGTTTGGTTGATAGCGTAATTTTCGAGTAGATTAAGTATGTCACTCGATGGCACCGGTAGAAACTGAACTGGTGTCAATAATGAGGCACGTACGACGGACTGATTTGCTTCCTCGTTTTGGCCAATACAGCTGTGTCCAAATATCCAGATTATGTGGACTTTTATTGTTTCTTCCCCGAGATAAGGAAATGAACTTTTAGTTTTAGTTACGGTTAGCTTTGTTATATACGAAATATCTAATACAAGGTTTCATTATTATTATTATTATCATTCTGACTCGATAGCCTTACATTAAGCACGATAATTCATTTACGTCTTTCTTATGCTTTTCATTTCGTTTCGGTGTGTGGCTGCATTTTCGGACTACACACACCGACCAAGTCGTATAATTTGGTTTGCTTGCATAATTTCCTTTTCGGACAAATGCGACCGTCTAATTTCACAAATTACAAGCTCGCACTACGTATAATATGTATTAAATATTTGAGTGTGTATGTGCGTGTTGGCGCGTGCTTACAAATACGTTCCTATATAAATAGCATTCGTTTGGCCTTATCTGTGTAATGTTCATCAGCTTTTCCTTTAATAAGGTTTTCCTTAGATCCACGCAGTAGGAGACCTTTTTAATTTAGGTTTAGCAAGGGGTTATTATAATTTTCAGCACGTGAAAGTACGTGAAGTGAGAATATTTAGCGATAAAAAAAAGACTAGTTTTACCCGGAAACATTTGAATACTGTTCTTTTTCAATAGTAGTACCCAGGAATACATATTTATATACATATATATATAATATATATATATATATATATATATGTATGTATATATATGTATGTATGTATTTATATATGTATATATTATAACGCAAATTATGAACACTTCATTCGAGTGTTGTCCAAAAGGTAACCTTTAATATAAATGTGTGTGCGTTCTTGACTGTCCTTCTCTAAAGAAGAAAGGATAACGTTAATAACGTAGGTAATAAAGAAGAGATTATGAACCAGTAAATGATAAGCTGTAACTCAATTCAACTTCGCGTCGACAACTATAATCTATAACCTCATTAGCCCGTAGTGACTGTTATTTAAAGCATTACTTATTTACTATCCAAAAAAATAAGCACATATATATATATATATATATATATATATATATATATATATATATATATATATATATATATATATACATAAATATAAACCAAATTGATTAATGGAAAATTGCCTTTACGTCTTCAAAGCTATTTTTTTCGACAACCTTCCTAGAAGCTTTTCCTCTTAAATAAAAGCAGGACCGCAATTTGAAGCTAAAAACACGTTTTAATATTTTTTGCAATTCGATAAGACTACACCAACCAAAATCTGCATTATGTAAAAGTGCAATCGTAGTTTGTGTTATTTGAACGTAGTATCCGCGGTTGAAAAATTATTGTTTATAAAAAGCTGTATTAAGCTGTCTATGTACGAATTTCAATTATTAAGTCAGTATATTCTTCTAAAATTAATCTAATATTTTTGCCGGTAACATAGATTCCAAAAGGTTTTTCTAGATTTTAGCCTTTCTGTGATTGCCCATAGAGCATGCGTGCTTTTGTCATCATTTCTGCTACTTTCCTACGTATTTTTTGGTGGAGCAATACCACTGGCTCTGTACAGATCTCCAATCGCTGTTGGTTTTAGGCAACCAGTATTCTGCAAGCGTTGTTTAACGCCGAATCCAATTTTCTGCGTGGATTGATCTGTTCCAGACTATGCTAGCATAATACTGTGCTGCAAATGATAAGGCCAGCGCTGAAGTTCTTCTGCAATAGCACCCCATTTCGTAGAAACGAGTTTTGGGGCTTAAATTTTTTCCTCGAGTGTTTCCCAGCGTGTTCTGGTAACTCCGAGATAGTTTGGAGTTTGACTGTGCTGTACATCCGTTCTCCGGCTGACATTCAGTTTACATTTTTATATGGAAGTCACGTACTTCCGCCAGGAACTCCACGCCGTTTTTACACGAGCCAGTAAAGTACCGCAAGGAACTATGGCGACAACTGGACGTGCTTGGTAACGAGGCATATTGCCGCACGACACGATCAACTGTAAAAAACGGAAAACCCGAAATAAGTTACGAACAAGATCTGTACAAAGGAAAATTTAACAAAAATTGTGACTAATTTAACGAATGTGAGGAAGAACAAGACCATAAACACTAGTTCAGATGTCCACTACTTAACAATCGACAACTTGTGGTCTCCACAGAGAACTGACTAAGCGATGAAACTAATTGATTTATTAAATTTTAGGAAAGGAAAATATAAATCTTGATGGATATGATATGACGACCGCTATGCATTCGCGTCGTTCGTCCGGATTAATATTTCTTTATTAACAATTTAGTTTATTGAGTTTTTCCAATCATAATCGGCATTGTACGTTGTTGTATATTTTTTTTCTATAATGTTAATTTACCTAAACTTTAGTGTTTGGTTTTACTCCCCCCTCTTATTAGCTGTTTCGACGGAAGTGATCTTAAATATTATGCGACGTTAAAAAACCGAGAAAAGGTTTGTTAGCTATCGCGGTGTTACAGATCATTTGCCGTTATAATTAATCAACCAATCAATAAATTGGAAAAAAAGAGCTATTTGCGAAACTATCGTTAGGAAATAATAGGATAAAAGAAGGAGGAATAGACGAGATTTATATATACAGGAATGTGGAAAGGAATGAAAAAATATTCAGCGAGAAAGGATGCTCCGAAGACAATTCGAAACGATATAAGGATGTGGAAAATTTTACGTCGGGAATAGATTTTTGTTTCGAATATTTTTAGTCGAAATATAATATTTTTGAAAGAAGTTCTTAAATCGGAGGAAGATTCTGCGTCCTCGTACGGGTAACGGAAGGTGTATTGAATGTGTAATGCGATATGGAACAAGTGAAACTTCTTTATTTCAAAATAAATTAAAAAAAAATAATCTGTCCCTCGGAGCACAGGGAAGAAGTGAAACTTAAAGATGTTTAAACTATTTTTTTTTTTATATTTACGTGCGTGTGTATATATAAACGAACACACACATATATATATATATATATATGTGTATGTATAAGAATAAGCCTATCTATATTTACAAACCGACGCGCATAACGCAACAAAACGTGGTTTGCTGACGAGAATTGGTAAACCAATATGGGATATAGTGTTGTGAGTCCAATATTCTGCTACATACTTAATGGTGTCTCGAAATTATGCTACAATAAAAATGTAAAACTCTGTGCATACGCAGATGATCACATTTTTATAATTTCTGGTAACTCGAAAATAGAACTAGAAAATATAGCAAATGATACTTTAATCAAATTAGAAAATTAGTTAGATAGTGTTAAACTAAAATTGTCAATCGAAAAAAGTTTTGTCACATTTTTCACCAGAATTCATTTGAATCGAAGAGAAACAACATTGAAGTAAGATTTAAGAATTCAATTCTTAAAGTAGTTACTCGAAATACTTAGGTATTATCATGGATAACAAATTAACTTTTAAATTCCATATTGATAACGTAATATTGAAAATGGATACTATAAAAAATACAGTAAAATGTTACGGAGCCTGTCAAAATACACGCGGCTTCAGTTTTACAGAATAGTATTATACAAATCACTTATTGAAAACACCTTAGCATCCACCGGTCCTATTAAACAAACTAAGAATTAAAACACTAAAGAAAAAAACAATTTTCGGTATGCACAGAAAACGTCTAATAAACGCTTGCAGGGGATATGAAACAATTTCATCATCTGCAGTTATTGTTTATGTACTTACTCTCGACTTTCTTACAGTAGCACAGTCATGCCATTAAAAACGTGGACTTCTTTCCATATCTTAATGATCAGTTAACAGAAGAAACAAACGCCATAATCTCAAAATTCGATCTAAATTCCCACAATGAAACCATAAATCAATATATCTTTACTTTGAAAACTATAAAACGATACAACTTAGAAATTTGACAAAAAAAAAAAAAAAGATGGGAAGAAGATATTACAGGGCGATATACAAAGAGCTTAATCCCCAATATATCACATAGACACGAAATCAAAATTCCGATTTCTACACTACCCGATTATTAATGTGGAATGGAAAATTTTGGCATCTATTTCTGCTTCATTTAATTTAAGGATGGCAATTGTGAATGTGGCGCAGTATAAACTGCGAGCCATGTACTCTTTTTATATGCCGCATTACGGACCATTTAAGATAAATTTTAACTTACAACACGAATACACTGCGACAATTTCAATTATTTGCTTTTAACGTACTGCACAAAAAATTCCAGCAGGAGCACTTTGCGAAGCAGTGATAAAACTTTTCAGTAATATGTAAAATAAGTATATTTCTACACGCGCGTACGTGTATGTATGTATATTTGTGCGAAATTTCTATGCGTATAATGCTTAAGTTGTGTGTATACATATGTGCGTCATTATGGATAATTCCCGTATTTATACATCTAGTACACCTAAATTATAATTTAAATATTACCTCGTATAAGAAGTTATAATTGCGTACGTGTATATTTACGATGACTGGGAGTGAAACTGGCGCGCAGCCCGTTTAAATGTGAGTTTAAAAGTGGTTACTATTATATACTATAGAGTATTGTAAAGGGTAGCAGTACACTGATTAAGCCTAAACTGGCGCTGCAGTGCACCTGTGTAAATGTAACAAGGTGTAAAACATTAATTTGAATAATAAAGTGTTCATAAAAAACAAATATATATATATATATATATATATATATATGTATCGGTCCGTTACTTCGTTGACACACCTAACGTGTAATTATCGATCCTAGACTAGACACACGAACCTATCAACTTCTTGGAAGTTGTCTACATATTGTAAGTTGTCTACATATTGTAAGTTGTCTACATATTGTAAGTTGTCTACATATTGTAGGTTATCAGATTTATTTCGGTCGATGACCATCACCTTGGTCTTTGTTTATTATTAGTCCTGCTGTTTTGCTGACAGTTTCCACTCTCTGGAAGTCGGATGCAAACCGATATTTCGTAATGAATTGGAATTTATTCTCAGACGAAAAGCTTTGTGATTTTTCATAAAGTTTAGTGATTTTAACTACATTGTTAAAATTTCGTATGTATCATCATTATAGTGTGGACATCGTGATTGAAAAGGTTTCAAAATTAAGTAAGTCATCTGGAGATAACGAATAGCGATGTGAAAAAGAAATATTATCTGAAACGATAAGGGAACATGGATTCGGTGAAAGAAGATAGATCGAATTGCAAATCGATACGGAAGTAATTAATCCGAACTTATTTTCGGCTCCGTTTTATCGAATCTATTTGTTAAACGACGAAATAATAGAATTATAGAACCAGCTGCCGTGAATATTTACAAACTTTTTAGATATACGCGATTAACTACGGATTTGTAAGTCATCAGCGGTCAATCTGAGAGTATCTATTTAAATTTCGTTACATTTTCCTTCTGTCTAAGACCTATTCGACATCACTTAACGAATTTAGAGCTGTTTGTCGTTAAAAAAACAACACAAAGGAGAATAGAGACGAGGCGATTACAATGTAGCCATTAAACGAATTTCCGCAAAAGTCGACAACCGAAATAAAAAAATCCGTAATTTTTGATTTCTCTATAAGAACATTTTTTATTGTTTTTTTTTTTTTTTTTTTTTAAAACAGACGTAGGATTATTTCCATTACGAATTTCCGAAGATGTGTAATATAAATTGATATAAAAGCCAAGTCCGTCAGCGGATAAAATAGGTTGAGAGACGTTTGTATAAATTGAGCAAATCCAAAAAAACCACTACAACGATGAATCACGATAGTCGAAGATGAATAAACGGAATAAACGAATATAAAACGAACTACGGAAAAAAAAAAGACGAGTATTTTTCAAACCGAATCTGTTAAAGACGTGAAATTCGAAAGCCGTAATAAAAGATTTGAGAACTAGCGCACGAGGAAAGTTAATTTGTTACAGTTTCAAAGACGCAAAGTAAACTTTTCTCTTTTTTTTTTTTTTTTTGTCAACATCTTACAGTACTTATACGTCTTTTTACAATCATCCAAAACTGCAGAACCGATAAAAAAAACTGTACTCAGCGATACCGTCTGCAGGTTCTGGTCCATCGAATAAGTAACGGTGCGAGAGAAAATTATATAACAAACGGCTATCAACGTACTCATTGCGCTTCGATGATTTTCTTAGAAATAAATCTTTTTCCTACTTCGGAATCTAAGTTGTTTGATATAGCTTCTTTCGAATCCGGTCACTCCTCCATTTAAGTCTTTTTATTATATATATATATATATATATTTTTTTCTAATATTATCGAAGATTATCTCTGATTTTTTTTTTATACATATTCATTCTCACCGATATTGAAAGCCTTGTTCTCGATCTTTTTCACATATATACAGGCGCGATCTTAATCTTTTTTCAAAGTCCTTCGCGTTTTTCCTTTATCCAGCCTACGATTCGAGTTCTTCTAATTTTCCCTTTTATTACAGAGATAATTTAGTATTTATATATTTATTAATTTATTGTAACGGAGTCCATAAAACGACAATTATAGTTTTAAAATTTAGAAAAAAACAAACCTAAGACTTACGTCCGATTTACGTAATCCTCGATTTAACAAACAAAATTTTAATTTTTACTTACGTACCGTGTGTACATCGACAAAAGAACAAGCAAGCCAAACACCGATCGCATAATACCGATAAAAAAATGTAACGTACAGGAGCAGCAACATCGTATACATATGGAACATTTAATAAATTTAAAAATATAATTACGCACTACGGAACACCTAAAAAGAATCAAAAGTCACGTCTTTATCCTAAAAGAAAAATATGTTCGGGAAGTAACTTATTGAAGAAATACCCGTTGTCGAAGCATATATTCACGAAACAAACCCGACGGAAGAACTCAAACCTTGAAAAAAAAAACCATTCGGAGTTTATTTGGTCTACCGTATAGTTTGAATGTTAATGTTGAATACTCACTTCTCACATTATCGCTTAATCGCGAAGAAACCTTAATTTTTTTTTTTTTTTGGCAAAAAACTATCCGTTTCATACCGCGATATATCGTAGCTCGTACACATATATTTAGGGTATACCTGATACACGGTTAAGGTGACCCAGAGAAGATGGACGGTTTTTTTTGAATAACGCAAAAACTACTCGAGCAACATTTTGAATGAAATTTTATTTAAAAATAGGAAAACGAGAGAATAAAATCATTTGTGGAACGCGATAACGTTCGGACAAGCACGATTTGCAGTTTTTACGACATTTTTGAATACTTTTTCGAGCAGAAGTCGCTGAACTTTTGAAATTTCTTCAGAAATCCGAGTTGTCACGTCTTCCACATCTCGTGGAGGTGTTTAACGCGGTTCTTAATCCCCACAAAAAAAAAATCGCCTAACTTTGAATTCTTTTCGAAACATTCCTAGCAATGTCGTGATCGCGTCACGCCGAAAAGGAAAACGAATTTCCCGAGTGCGCATTAAACGTAGAGAACGCGGTTTGCGCTATAGTAGCCTTACCAACTGCGCTATTCAAAAAAAAAAACCAGACCGTCATTTCTGGGTCACCCTATAGATATTTAAAAAAATTTACACTGAATTTTGTCAACTAACCTAATGTATTTATAATAATACGGATCCCAAACAATCGAACGCTATTATTGTTCTATTATTTTGATCATTTATTTTTCACCGGTTTTCCGATTTGAACTTCTTCTCTGTTAGACCACCCCCCCATTTAGAAGTCCTTCGATCAGTTCTGAAATTTTTTTCGTCATAACGAGCTACTCCGTACATAAATTTTCATTAATCTCTTTCTTGCGTGTAATTTAACATCGAATAATTCTGCTTCATTTTCCTGAAACCTTCTTTACGGACTGATTATTTTTATTTCAACGTCGTTCATCTGCTCGCTATCGCGCTTCGTAATTATTTCAAATCTCCTACTCGTTCTAATATTTCATCGTTCGATGTAGCTGTATTTTCCGATCGTTGTTTGCAGCTGCTAATAGTTTCGTGTTGGTTTTTTTTTATTTATTTTTAAATTTATTCGTCCCCGAGAATTTTTCCGATATTCGTTATTTTACCTATTATTCATTTTCCGTTATTGAACCAATTTCTTCAATTTATTTTTACTCATATATATATATAACATCTCAATCTAATATGACCAAGACCAGTGGCGGGCATTTATTGAAAAAAGTATAAAAATATGAATTATCGTCATAACATCCCTTGGGGGGGGACGTAAATACACGTTTTATCCTATTAAACGAGCAATTATCCGAGAAACGAATTTAACGATTTCGACGAAATTGTTTATATACTTGCAATTTATTTAGTAATTAAAAATGGTCTTAAAAAAAAATCTTCTAAACAAATTACACTCATACTTTTGAAAATATTTAACTATATATGGATGACAGGTTCCTTCTCACCTTCATGGAGCACTGCTGTAGTTATACCATTACTAAAACAGGGTAAAAATCCACTCTAAGCGGGCAGTTATAGACTTCCTTTGACATCAGTCTTTTGTAAACTTTTGAAAAAGATAATTAATTAATAATAGACCACAATGGATACTTCACTCGCATTCACTACTTTCTAACGACCCGTTCAACTAATGATCACCCTACTTGCAGAAGATGCTTTCGCAAGACGTAAACTTCTTCTGTCAATATTTTTCGATACAGCATTCGATACTGTCTAGAAACGTACGACAATGAAACAAGTGGACAACTGCTATATTCGGGGAATCTGTATTCATTAACAACTTCAGTCATCGTTTTTTTGTGGTAAAAATTGACAATATCTAACGACATAAGTCTTATAAACAGAGTGCCTCAACGCCCTGTGCTCGAACAAACATTATGTAATATTGTCATTAACTCCGTTGCCAACGAGATTAAATCTCAATTTCGTGCGGCACTCTTTGCGAATGATCTTGTAATATTCGTGTCGTGCGAAAATACAGGTATCGGAAAGTTATCTTTGCAAAATACCACTAATACTTTACTTAAATGGTCAGAAAATCACGTTTTTTACAGTTTTCAGATTCGAAAACAAAATTCATTCACCTATGCAGATAGTAAAGCTGTAATCATAAACTTAATATTAATAATTGCACGTATAAATAATATTACCTCGGGTTATAGAAAATACATACAAAACATCTTATACTGCTCACGTAGATTAAATTTACAACGCAAACTATCGCATTCTTATAGCGCAGATAAAGACTCATTATTAAAAATTTACAGAAATACGTTCCAAAATGTGATTACGAATGTCTATTCGTCTGTTAAACTAACACAGTTACGTTCCTTACATTTAATAGATTACAAAGCAGGAGCTTTCCCTATAACGCCAATTACCCAAATGTACTACGAAGTAAATGAGTTACCTCTAGATCTACATCGTCACTATGCCATCTTAACATTTTACATACACATAACTGAAAGCAACTAACATTACAAATAGCTGACATCATGAAAGATTCAACATTACCGTATGTGAATACGAATCTTTCACACGAAGTAAAATCAGCGTTACTTGCTATTCAGCTTTCTGGTCTCCCGCTATTGCACCTATTAATCCATTCCTGTTTCCTCCCCGGAAGACAAACCTAATCATTCCTAATATTGATCTTACAGTATACAGCTCCGAAAACAAAAAAATATCTCAAGCAGTAAATTCCTTTCGCAATACAGCACCTTTTCAATATATACTTTAGGAATGGATCAAAAATAAAAATCGCCGTGGTTGTGCTGTTGTGTATAATTTTGATATACCTAGTTTCGTCGTACTATAGTGTCTTATCATGTGAACTCTTTGCAATTCCGCGCGCTATGCTAATTGCATTTTCCAAAAATAAGCAGTAAATTTTCATTCTGTATACGATCAAAGGGCTGAAAGTAAATTCCAGATACATGCATCCCTATGGAAATTAATTCGAGACTCGTGTACTTTAAATTCCTGGACACAGGGATACGGAATGAATAAAGAAGCAGATCGAGCTGCGGAAGCAGCCTCCTTCACGTCTCCTCCTGCAGAATTACTTCAGGCAACATGTCCCGATATGCGTCGCTGCATGTCAATCCAAAGAACAAGCAACAGTCAGATTTTCTGGTTTACCTCGAAAAAGCGATATCTGACATATTCAGCATGTTCATCGCTCAAGACAGGATGAAGCGATGTTGTTCCGTTTCCGTACAGGTCACACTCGTTCGACTCATCCTTATATCCTATCCAAAATACTCAACCTGTAATGTTCAAATAACTCATTCACTTCACTGTTCTCTATATAACTCTATTCGCTCTACACATTCCTAATACACTTGATGAAATATTTTTACTTAAAGATGAAAATACTCTTATAACTTTTCTCGTTTGCGCTAAATTATCTTCACATCTCTAATAATTGACTCAGTGCTTTTAGCCTTCGTATTTAGTACATGGTAAGGAAAAATGTTCTGAATGGAAGTTACAAATATTAAAATTATGACTCCCAATCCCGAGTACAAGCCATTAGAATTGCCTGTCGTCGGAGTGTACGATAAAAATTCCAATTCGATCGTATTAACTGTTTGAACAAGCTTAGAAATTTATTTTTTACTGCGTATGCGTTAGTGAATTTAATTAAAATTTTATATTTCGGGTATGGTTCCGTTTTCAATGCGTAGGATGTTCCGGAAATATTTTTAATCTACGAAATAATAATTTTAAGGGAGAAAACCCCATCGAAAATTACGCATTTCATTTCCGGGAACACATTAAGGATGGTCTTTTTTTAATATCTGTCTAAATTGAAATTTTTAAACAACATTTCGCAAAAAAACAAATACCTAACAAAAAAATCTATTGTCCAGGTACTATATATTTATTTATTTTATATATATATATATATATATATATATATATATATGCGCCCTTGGAGGTACTTGTACATTGTGCTTGTAAGGGACTGGAGCTCTAACCGAGAAGGGACGCGTCCGCAGGTTGCGGATAATGGAATGGCCTACAGATATGTAGGTTAGCTGCGAATAACCAATAAGCAGCCTCGGAAAAAGAACGACAATGAAAGAGGGTGTATGCAGCAAGGACTGGTGTAACTTGCCCACAACAAAACCATAACTTACTCGAAGACATCATTGTGACGAGATAAGCACATACTCTGAAAGTTGGCAGCAGCTCTTACAGGCTGCAGGTGAAATAATATTCAGGCGTGATGAACATATTTCTGAAATGGCTGTATAACTGCGATGAGGAAAGCAAAGGAAACCTACCGTATTAATTATACCCAATAGTTCTTCATTTGTTCCTATTACGAATACACAAAACAATACCACGGCCCCGAGTCTCCGGCGTTCCTTAAATGTAACAGGGGTGCGAAGAATACCCGGATGTGTATCACAGGTGGAACATAGGAGAAAGGATATATCTGAGGAAATAACTATCGGGGGAATATGGAATTTCAGATCACTAATGAAGATAGGAAACTTAGATAACATTAAAACAGAGATGAGAAGATCGAACACTGACATACTCGATCTAAGTGAGACAAGGTCGAGAACACAGTGTATGTCGGATGAATTTTTAGTTGTGTCTACAGAAGGAGAGGGTGCCAAAGGAGCGACAATAATTTTGAATGAAGGGTGGTCCAACAGGATCGTAAGTATTGTACCAGAAAAGAACTAGAAATAAGGGATGACTAAAATTACAATTATCCAAGTATATATACCAACCAGCAACGCGGAAGATGTAGAAATAGAGGAGATGTATGGAAAATTAAAAGAATTACTAGAAACTACAAATAAAGAAGAAATACTGATTATATTAGGGGAACTGGAATGCGATTGTTGGTGAAGTAGAAGAAAGAAAAGAAGTAGGAAAATTTTGCTTTGGTATTAGGAACGAAAGAGGGGAACGACTGATAGAGTTCTGTGAGCAATATAAATTAATAGTAACGAACACGCTATTTCAACATCGAAAGCGTAGACGATATACATGAACACAGAAAGATACTAATTGGACTATATTATTGTCAAGCAGAACTTCCGGAGCCATGTGTACAAGAGTAAGGCATATCCAGGAGCAGATTGCGACAATGATCGTAATCTAGTGATTATGAAATGCAAATTAAATGCAAGGAAAACAAGAAATATAAGATACATAAAGGCTATTATGATAGAGAGTTATTACAAAATAATGAGAAAGCTAGGAAATTTAAAGCAAAAGGGGAACAGGAAATTGGAATTGCATTAAACCAAGAAGTGAATAATAACATTGTAAGTAAGTGGAATGTGTTAAAAAACTCATTGGATAAAGCAGCAATTACAGAGGTAAAAAGAGAACACCGTGTCAAATTAAACGGAAAGCATAGATAACGGAAGATATTTTACCAGACATTGAAGAAAGAAGGTTAAGCAAAAATAAAATTAAAAATATATAAAGAATTAAGAAATCGAAACCATCGCAAATGCATGGTAAAGAAACGTGGTTAAATGATGTTTGCAAGGAAAGAGAGACTCTGATGAAGGGCGAGAAAATAGAGCTTACGGGTTGATACGACAGTTTTTTAAGAAAATAAATATAATTAGGAAGTTATATATTAGAGACAAAAATGACAGGAAACGGAAAAAGCGGGAATAAGAAATCGATGGATAGAATATTTAAAACAGTTATATCAAGATGATGAACAACAAGAGGAGGAAAGCCCAGCACAGACAAATGAATTGCTTCATATAATTACTTCTGAATTTGAAACAGCGCTAAAAAAAAACATAGAGAAGAAAGACAGTAGGAACGGACGAAGTACCGGTAGAACTAATAGACAATTCAGGTGAGAAAGTACAAGCGGAAATGAAGGAATTATTCAATGAAATATTACGGGAAGGAATAGTGCCCACAGACTTTAAAAAAGTTAGACTGGTGATGTGATACCTAAGAAATCAAATGCGGATAAATGTGAGAATGCAGAATTAATAATTTAACGTCACATACTTCAAAAACGCATTGTGTTAAATCGGATACAGAGGAAGATTGAGGAAAACCTTGATTTTGACCAATTTGGTTTTCGAAAACAAAGAGAATCAAGAGAAGCATTACTAGCTATACGGTTGATGATAGAGAAACAACTAGAAACTAACGAACGAACAGTACTAGCTTTTTTAGACCTAGAAAAATCGTTCGAGAGAGTCAGCTGGAAAAAATTGTTTCATATCCTAGAAGAAACGGAAGTACAGCACGCAGAAACCAGTATAATTAAAGCGATGTATAGGAACCAAATAGCGGAATTTAGAATTAAGAAGAGTATAGGTGAAGTAAAAATACACAAGAGAGTTCGACAGAGTTATGTCATGGTCACCTTTCTTGTTTAATATTTATATATAAGAAAGCTGATAAATCGTATAAAGTAAGAATTAGAAGAACGAAATATTGACGTACAAACACACGTAGTAACAATAACAAAGATCAGGTTTGCGGGTGATATTTTGGCGGAATCGGAAGCAGATCTGCAAGAATATACGTCGTAAAAAGACATTTAGAAAATTACAATACGAAAATAAATGAAGATAAAACGAAAATTCTGATATGTGAAAGAGCGCACTTGTAACAAAGACAACATATTATACTGAATAGCAAAATCGTAAATAAAAAGAGTCGATATATCTAGGAAGTTTGAAAACAGAGAATGGAAAAACCACAGCGGAGATAAAACGTAGGATCAGTCTGGCAAAAAGTGCTTTCATGTAGAAATATGCGATGCTAATCAGTAAAAGTCGGGATATGAATTTTAAGAAAAGGTTAACCAAGTCGTACGTATGAAGCGTAATGCTGTACGGATGCGAAACCTGGACGATAAATGCGAATGATAAGAAAAAACTCGAGGGTGCGGAAATGCGTTTCTGGAGGAAAATGTTAAAATTAAAATGGGTGGAAAAATTCAGAAACGAAGTTGTTTTGAAAAAAGTAGCGGAAACTCGTAGTTTATTGAAATCAAGAAAAGAAGAGTTGTGTAATGATGGGGCACATAATAAGGAATGACGAAATGATAACGAAAATCATAGAAGGGAAAACAAGGAATAGCGGATACCGAGGAACAGTTATATATCGCAAATGGTAAAAGACATGAAATGTACAACGTACAATCAATTAAAAACAATAGAATGGAATAGAGGACCAAATGGAGAAAACGAACCTATGGGTTCATTGATTGATTGATTGATATATGGATATTTACTTTATATATCGCAAATGGTAAAAGACATGAAATGTACAACGTACAACCGATTAAAAACAATAGAATGGAATAGAGGACCAAATGGAGAAAACGAACCTATGGGTTCATTGATTGATTGATTGATTGATATATGCATATTTACTACGCATAGTCGGATTAATCTTGACCGGTGAAGTTCTAACCTAAATTTTCCTTTATCTCTTATTGTATCAATTCGTTTTTATAGAACTCTGTAGTAATGCTCCTGCGTTCTTAGCGTTATATCTATTTGATAGTGTTCGATCCATTTATCACTTTCCTGACACGTAAATTAATTTGGAGCGATTTTTCTTCGTTTTATTAAATTTTTTTCTTATTTCGTTTTTTTTTTTTTTTTTTATCTGTTTATTTTCAAAGGTCATTATTTATCGGGCGTTGCTCCGAAAGTCAGTTTTTTATTTATAGTTTTCTTTTTCTAATTATTTTAATATCGTTATTTTTTTCCTAAATGAACACTTTCCTTTTTCGATAATATTTATTATTATTCTCTCTAATATTTATTTATTTTTTATCACAGTTATTACTTTTTCTAATATTTAAAATTTTTAATAATGGTTATTCATATTTCGATACTTAATTATTTTTTTTAAATATTAATTTAATATTTTTACGACGTATAAATTTATATAACATTTATTTACGTTTTCTTTTGTAATATTTGACTTTTTCATAGCGGTTATTTAATTGATTTTGATAATAGTTATTTGATTTTTCGACGATATATATTTATTTTCTTATAAAGGTTTAATATTTTTGTAATATTTATTTATGGATTTTTTGTTATATATTTAATTTCTATTTCATAATAAATTTACGCTTTTCAGTTTTGCGCGTGCTAATAAATCTGTCCGTTTGCTTATTGTTCTACGAATAAATTAAATCCAATCGTAAGGCTAATGATTTTAATTTCATTATATATGAAAAAAAAAAACACTAATAATAATAGTTCATATATTTGTTTAAATATATGAGCATTTACTTCCCCGCGTTATACTGTTTTTCGAATATTTCTCTTCTAGATTCACTAACAACCAAAATTAAATAAAGAATAAAAATAAAAATTCGAATAATTAAAAATTCGCCTAAATAGGCTCCATTTTCAATTTCTCGTCAATGCAAAAAGTGCGGAAGAACATGCTTATTTAACCTATACATGAATATGTGGATATGTTCTCGTATGTAGATAACATTTGACGGTAAAGTGGGTAACAAGAAAAACTTCTTTCATATTTATACGGTTGTCGAGGAGAATGTAATTTTGAAAGTGCACTTAGATATAACTAATACACGTGGGTGGATCATAAGTTATATATGTATATATATATATATCTTCTTCTTTATACCGTTTTTAATCCACTGCAGGATGTATGCCTCTTTCATTTCTTTCCATGTATATATATATATATATATATATATATATATATATATATATATATATATTTAGTGATGGGCAGGTCGACTAATAACTAATCCAGTTTTATTTTTAATAACCGACTTATTCGGTTTTTCTGAAATAACCGAATAAATTATTCGTTTTCTGAAAATATTTTTTAAAACGTGTTTTGTTAATTTCAACAACTGATTAAATATTATTCTACTTTTTTTATATACGATGTTTCGCGTATACTTATCAATCCCGTAAAGATGTTATTTTGTCCAATAAGTAAATAAAATGTTTTATTTTATTTGTACATCATATGTTAAGAAGTGTGCGTGATGCGTATTAAAATAAAAAAAACTGACTACTTTTAAATCGGATCGAATTTAGTTTGCATTTCTACTAATAGCTGTTAGTAGTATTCAGTCATTTTGGTTCGATTGAAATGAAGTAATCGCATTTCAAATGAAATATTCTATTAGAGATTGAATGCAGACCATTTAACAAGACCGTCTTGGAACACTAACCTGAAAAATGGAAAAAACGGTATGCTGCCGCGCATGTAATTCGTCTATTTGATTTTATTTTTATCTATTTCTTAGATAAATAAACGATATTTATTTTATGAACGTTAACCGTTACACTCCTGTTCATTTTTTTATTCGCTAAAACAAAGCCTCGTCGACGCGGCCATTTTGTTCTGTTCGTAGCCGGTATTCCAAGTTCTTGGATAGGTACTCGAGCGATCGTGTACACGATTAATTATAGATGTTTTCGGTCTTTTTCTAGGCTCCTTTTGACCTCCATTACATTTTTGGTAAAGTTATTACATCTTCAATAAACGGTTTTATTTTACGTTTTTTCTCATTTCCTCTATTCCTTCGAGGATTTTTTTATTCGTTTTAATTTTTTTTTTTTTTTAGACGTCTATTTTGCGTTAGATCATTGAGTTAACGCTGTTAAGCATCAATTATCACAACCGTAATTGAGCGCAGTCGAAACGTATGTTTTTTAGCAAAATTCCTTCGGATGTCTATACTAACGTTACTATAATAACTACTATGATTATTCGTAAATAAATATTATCGAAACGGGCTAGAAATTAAACGGCGACCCTCGCATTATAATGTACTGAAACAAGACAGATAACGGACCAACTTGTAAGGTCGTATATATGACCGTTAGACATATATAATAGCCTCTCAGGTAAACCGTAACGATGATGGTTAAACGTAACTTTGTTATTCATCTAATTCGCCGCAACTATCCGTCGTTGCTGTCGGGTCGAAAAGGCCAATTTATATTTCGACGGAAATTATCTCATATTTCGAATTTTCCCTCGTGAAAACGTTACAACTGTTACATTCTGTTGTAAGCTGTCGTAAGACTTAAATTTCTCTAATATAGCTCTCGCTTCTTTGTTTAGGATGTGGAACTTTGACCGCCGAACAAAGCGAGGTCTTGTAGTCCTGAAATAGTCTAAGTGTTTGCCCCCATTATAACCGTTTTCGAGCAGCCAGTTAAACACATAAAAAGCGATATATTCAAGTTTCCTATATTATAACGTTTTAAGAGTAATACGTCAGTTCTTCTTCATGACTGCGCGTTGACTTCGTAGCATAGATATTTATATTTTCGGCAGCCCGCATCAGCTTTTCAATACTTTCAAGCCCGTTGCTTTATATTTTGTAACCGTGTCGTTTTCTTTCTTCCGGGTCCTCTCCGACCTTCTATTCTTCCTTGAATTATTAGCTTTAACATGCTTCCTCTAATTATATGACAAAAATAACTTCTTTTTCGTTTCTTTATTTCTTCTGATAGATATCTGTCTGTATCTGTTCGGTACTTCGTCGTTACTTAATTTCCGTATCCAGGGTATACGTAACATTTTACGGTGGAACCACATTTCACACGCTGCTAGATATTTGAAAGACTGAGCTGCGTGTATGTTGCAGCATCTGCGTCATATAATAGAACGTCGTGAACGTAACACTTTAGTATTCTTTGTTTGATTCTTATATCGATTGCTCGATTAGTTAATCAAGTGCTTAATCATTGAAAAGCTATTTTTGCATATATTCTGTCTCCGAGTCTACCCTGTTTGTTATAATGCTGCCCAGGTATTGTACCTGCTCAACCTTTGTCGTTAATTAAATTAATACACGTCAGCGCATTGAAATAATTAAAAAAAATATAAGATTAATAAAAATATTCGCAATAGTAGAATAGGTAGAAAATTACACGGTCGATCTGCTACTACACTAACGATATAATAACGTAATATTTGATCGACGAAATAGATATGGTCAACGAAATTCCCCGATAATAGAACATAAATCGTAATAATAATAATGATATAGGAGAAAAAATATATCGGCGTTTCAAAGAAGTTCAGCTGTAGTATTGTCGGGGAATCTGGTACAGATATCGGAAGAAATAAAGTGCGTAAACCTTTCATCTTTCCATTACGATCACAATATCGAAACGAGGCGATTGTTAAAAATTTCGTCAAATATTTAATATTAAACTCGGGTTTTCCTACCTACACGTCATGGTCATACATGATAGCCATGTCGGTAACATTTGTATAAAACGTATAAAAATAATAAATATTTTCTAGTCTTTAAAATTATTTTAAATGAAAAACACTTTCGCTCTAATATGTATGTGTAATGCCGTATCTGCGTTTCTCCGTACTGGTACAGTCGTATCGTTATTTCGGTTTTAACCATAATTATCGTATAATAATAATATACTAGTCGAAGATATTAATTTTTAAAAGCATTCGATATTTTAATAATCGCTTAATATCGTCAAAGCAGTAATAAACGAACGGGCATTTGGTGGATAGCGTACAATTCCGTTATATAGCATACCCGCGGTATACCGACGGGTCCTACGAATTTTGCTTATTACATATATATATACATATATATATATATATATATATATATATATATAATAATTTTGTTCGAATTTAATACGTATTCTTTTACTATATGTTTTATTATATGTTTTTTTTTACATATTTAATTTCGTGTCAATAAAAGCGAGTCTCAAGTTTTAATTAATACATAAGACGATTTCGTAAGTTAGCTGCTCTCCACACTTTTAGTTTTGGGTATCTTTCCTCTTTACAAGATGGCGGTCACGACCAAATCTCTGTAGACATAAAATTAAATAGTACCTTATAGAGAAGGAATCAAAACTGATAGTAAATTAATTAAACTAAGTACTTCCTAAATTGGCTTTCCATGTCGGAATAAATAAACTAAATGATTAAATTACATTCTAAATTGATGATATATAAATAATAATAATTATAATTTAGTTAAAATTGGCCGACTCCGTTAAATTACATTATACTATTTAGGACTCATATATATATTTATTCGTATCATTTATACTTTTGCACGTCTTAGATGTACGCGTTATAATTTTGTAATTGTTTTTATTTACACGTTTATCTGTACAAATCAAATTCGCTTCGTCTTCTGACCACTATACCTGAAAGACGAAATGAAGTGGTTTTATCTCGCCTACGTATAGGTCACTACCATGTTAACACACGCTTATTTGCTGCAACAAGTGAGCCCTCTTCTCTGCCATTTTTGTAACACTTAATTAACTATCCTACATATATTAATCATCTGTCCTTTATATACAAATATTCGTTCCTAAACATGCCTAGATCTCTTCCGCTAATCCTTCAAAACGTACCTTCTTCAGAAAAAAGACTCCTGTCATTCCTTAAATCATGCAATCTATATAATCTAAAATCTCCTTTCTCCGTGCGTCTGACCCTTGTTGCAGTACATAGCGCAAACGATGATAATAATGAAATATACTCTATTTTTCATATAAATTAAGAATGTTTAATAAATTCCCTTAAACGACAACAAGGTCGGATATTAACACATTTTTGTATATCCGTTACTCTAGTATAATGACGGGCTCTACATAAATGAAAACTTTCGGTGATAGTGAATATACGTATATACATCGACCGAGACAAATAAATTATATAATCAATCGTATTAATAAATTTCACATACCGCAACACGGAATCTCATACGGAAGGCAATATTCGATATCGACAAACTTAAAATTTCAAAAAATAATTAATTTTCATTTATTTTATAACCTTAAGTATTCGATAAATAAATAATCCGCTAGTTAATCTCGAATAAATTCTCGATCAATTCGGGTAAGATCACCGCAGAATGTTACTTATAATTCTTAATAAAATTGACGTTAATATTTGGTAATTTAATTGAACGATACATTTATACTTAACACTTTGAGTCCCGTGACAGTCATACCTCCGGTCAATTTGATTTTCGTTAAATTAAAATTTTACTATTTCTCCGAGAAACGCAATGAAACCTCAAAAAACCCGATAAATTAACCGACACATCGTGTTTATTATAAAGTCGTCATGGGCAACTCTCGTTATTATTTAGTATCATTATGTTAATCATTCGAAATTATTTTACATTAATTAGATACCAAAAATAAATTTTATATAAAAGTGTCAGTCATAAATGACCCAGAATTTTTTTTTACCTCTGTTATTTCAAAATATAATTTAACAACTTGAACTGTATAGATATATATATATTATGACTGACTCAATTAATCTTTTATTGTAACCATACTCGTCAGTCATAATTGACCGACACGTATTCGTTACCATGGAGGTTCGAAATGTGACTGAGGTTCAAAGTGCTAAATAATTTACAATAAATTCGGCTCCGCGTAACGAGATAAATAATAACACGAAATACATTATAATTTAATTCATAATAAATTCGACCACGCACGATCGAACTAATTAAAACTTTATAAATCGGCGTGCTCAAAACTATCAATAACTGGCGATCACGAAGACCGCATAAAATTAAAATTAAATTAATTATAGTCAATTAATCGATTCTTAATTTTATATATATATATATGTATGTATTTATATTTTCATTCATGTATTGGATTTGCGAAGCTGGCGTTTGGAAATAAGATATATATTAGGGCAATGAAAGCGTATTATAGCACTATTAAATAAAAAAAAATGTGAACAAGTTGCAAACGTTCGTAATGTGGCGCCGGAGGAGAATCGAGAATATAAGGAGGACGGACAAAATAAAAAATCAAGACGCATCGAATAAACTAAAAAAAAGGATAGGATGTGGAGAACGCGGTTAACCTGGATGATTGGAAACATGGAGGAATACACTGAGATGCTTTCCAGGGCAAAACCAAATAGGGCGTAGAAGAACCATAAAATTCATTCATATTAACCTTACTACGAGACGAAGGTAGCTGTAAGGAGTTAAAAAAAAATAATCGCAAAATCGGGAAGATTGGTACAATACCATCATGGAAAAAACCCAGTCTTAGGACTGAACTGAAATAATAGAGAATACAGAGAAATAATTGTCGGATTCCGGCGTCGTAAGAACTTGGAATTACAGTGCGATCTACGGAAGTTTTTTTCAAATTTAAACGAAACAACTGAAAAAAACGCACTCATACCGACTCCTCATCCGGATAACCTACGTTCGCTTATTTTAAATCTATACGTCACAAAATGTGACTTTAAATGGCAATACCAAAAACGAAAAAACGGAAGCAACATATCTTTGAATATGATCAGCATTTAACATGGAAAAAAATGACCGAAGAGACAGGAATAAACGCGGCAAAAATAAATTATCTACTCGATAGAAAATCTGCGCTATTCATAGATAACAAGCTGAATATTAAAGCCAGCCTCGTGTTGTACGGATGCCCATTATGGGATTGTGCAAGAATGATCGTTAACCGTGATATATCGCAAACGTGAATATACTACGATCTTGATATAAAATTCATTAGACGACTAATATCGATCGGCGCTAAAACTTATTATCGCAGACTCGAATGACGCCCAGCGAATAGTCGCTATTAACGTTATAAGTATCAACGATCACCAATTAATTAAAACAAAATACCATCCTGTAAGTCGAGAAATTCACGCTGCCGTTTATAGATCCAACCTAGAGGTAACCTTCTGCTGGATTCCGAATTATTCAGACATCACCTACAACAACATAGAAGCAGCGAAACAGGCATCAACTATCAGCTCCATCGGTTGCTGGTCCTGCAATGGATGTTATTAGTCATATAAAGCATCGATTCGGGGATACGTGAAAGAAAGTATAGACAGATTACGGAGTAATCAGACACAACTCCCTAGAAAACGTCGATACAACCATCGCGCCGTGAAGAAGTAGTTCTTACCCGGCTCCGCATCGGGCATACTACACACAAATATATCCTCGATCGAAGGGACACCCCATCGTGCTGTTATTAACTGTTGTCCATATTCTCTATGAGTGTCCTATCCTCCAATCTTGTTACATAACCCGACGTTCTTCATTCTCATCCGCTATTTCTGATAATCCTAACACGATCGATCACACCTTCCAATTTCTGAAACGTACTAAATTCTTTCCCCTAATATATCACAAGCGGTGTCTCTGGCCACAGCAGCAGTACATGGCACTTAATAAATTGTACAAAAAAAAAATTGCGGTCAACTAGAAATTTGACGACTTAAACGGAATAAGATATCGGGCGTAGGATTATTATAAAGCTAATAGATAAATACGTCACTTTATTTGGTCGAAACCGATTATCATTGGATAATCAGCTGTGCATGTTAATCGCATAATGACATGAAACATGCCGAATATAAGCTAGACGCATTATTAACTTATAAATATATATATATATATACATATATAATATATATATATATATATATATATATATATATATATAAATTCGGCGGTAAAATAGGCACCTCGTTAGTAAAAAGGCGAGGAACGTTAATTCCCCGACTAAACGTTCGTCGAATTACGTACTTTATAATTCCATTTTCAATTTGCATAAGTTCGCACGATTATACGAAACTTTCGAGATGAATGTAGGTATCATTCGGAAGAACGCCTTGAATAGCAAAATATTTTCCAAGCCTTTCGAAGTTGAATTTAATACGCTTAATGGAACGATTTAATCCAGTTCGTAATTTTACCTGGAAAGAATGGCCTAGTAACCGGAAAACGAATATTATAACGAAATAGTCTCCGGCGTTATAGGAGTAAAATTTTTGGATACGAAGAAACGAGGGAATCTACTTAGCGATAAGAACGCATGAACACTTTTTTTAATACTACTTAATTATATTATTTTATATATACATATATATATATATATAATATATATATATATATATATATATATATATATATATATATTCAGGATTTCACAATGTGGAATGATCGTGTATTCTTCCCAACTGCATCATTATTTGATCGATTTGTGAAGTTTAGTTCTCTTCAGCCATGTAAACTATCATTTATCACCCGCGATAGTTTTGCACACGCGACAAATATCACGGATCTTTTTTTTTATTCCGGCGTTAGTGATAATCCTGATGCTCTGGGTCGTCTGGTTTTTTTTTTTAAGATCTTCTTTTTCGTAAGTACCTTTCGTGTGTATATGGTACGTATTTACTTAAATAATTATCCATTTATTTATTGTGTGTGTGAGAGAGAATTTGTACGAATGTATACCCGGCCGATAAGGACGAAAACAGTTCGATACTTATATATATGTTTATACTATCGACCTATATAAAAAGATAAACACACACATACATACATATATAAATATATATATATATTTATTAAGAAAGCTTGTACGTAATTACGAGGTTTTTTTTAATAAGACGATTTGTAATTTTTTTAAGGACGAGTTGTTTTATCTCTTCGCGCACAGCCGGAAGCGAAAGAAAATTTTTGTTAATTTTTAAAGATGAACTTTACACCGTGGATTGCCGATTCGAATTATTCTTACACGTTACAAAAGCCTTCGATACCGGTATAATTAACCAAATGGAAAAATCTAATTTAACTATATAATAAATATTTTACAGCGTTGTAATTTTCATATCAATCCCGGTACAATGATGTCAAATCCTTTAAATAACGGCATTCTAGAGGTTCTGAATTAAGCCCAGCCTTATTCAATATAGCTATAAACTGTATGACCGAAATTTTCCAGTTCAAAAATGACCGTACGCTATTTATATCCCAGGACAAACTGCGCTACGAGAAACAACGTCTAATGCTTCTTTAATTCAAAAAAAAATCGTGTAAACCACTCAAAAATCGTAGGCACTTTTATCGAATTTGAGCTTGTCATCTTACATTGAAACTGGATGACAGATCCCGAAACTTAATTATGTATCTCGAACTAGTGTTTGATGACAAGCTGAAATAGATGCACCGTATTAATTTTGTAATCCCGCATGATAAGACTTAATTTAGTGAAAAAATTATCTCATATACGAATCTTCGTCAAGTCGAACACTCGTAAGATCCGAATGAATCTATGCATCTACATTCCTCAATTAAAAAGCACACTTCGTTGTTCACCTAACCGTATTCATAACACGGTCTTAGGATTAACGTTCGGAGCAAATCCGCCGCGATAATTAAACTCTATCGTGAAGCAGGTGAACTGCCGCTTGATCTACACGGGTCTTAAAATGTTTGTCCGTTTACACCGGATGTCAGATAAAGAATCAACGTATTATCCATCAGAAAATCCAGTCAAGTTTACTTAATTTCAATTCACATCCAGCAATTTACGAATCTATACCGTAAAAATCATCCAATAGCTAGACAGCCACGTCGCTGACAGAAGCTAAGTTTAAAAAACCAACTTGGAGAAAATAAACACGCCAAAGGATAATGTCACGAATACAATACATACATATACGCAATACGAAAGATAGAAGAAAAAATTAAACAGCCAAATGACAACAATGCTTAATCGATTAGATAACCCGGAGAAACGATCGGAAACGCGAAAAGTTAATCATACAATGGTGTGGCATCTGGACAGAAAATTGACGAAACGAAGATAACTAACTCGATGGCACGACGATGTAATAAAAAAGTCGGTGGAAGAAAGTGGCATAGCTTACGTGAACTTATTTAGGCTAATCCGTATATTTCGTGCATAGTACGTTAGATATAACTCTCCTAAAAGTAGAACAGTTGGAACTTGGACCTTATTAATCTAGGAAATCCGCACGTACTATATATCGAATATAAGTACAATATTCAGAATGTGGGAAATATATGGAAAAAGCCCGACAGACGATGTAGCACTTTATAGAAGATTGTCTCATTTCCTGTGTAAAATAAAAAATTAAAAATAAAAAGGACGATATCCGCAGTCCGAGTTACGAAGACGACTGAGAGTTAAATATTTCATTTACGAGGCGTATATAAGAAAAAGACGATAAATCAACGCCTCGTCAAATTGCGGAAATATCGAACGATGATAAATTATTGATACTATTTTGTTAAACTCGCCATTTCAGAAGTTACTTCATCTTCGAGGTATTAAAATTCCAAAATTGTAAACAATATAATCGCTACAACTAAATTGTTCATAAACTGCAAAACATTTAGTACGTATGTTTTATTATTATAGTTTTTATTACTTAATATTATTTTAATAACCGGACGATTATCTGAAAAGCTTCGAGTTTAATCGAATAAGCGATTTCTATACGGTGACCCAGAGAAAACGGACGGTTTTGTTTCTTGAACAGCGCACTTGGTAAGACTGCTACAACGCAAACCGCCTACTCCACACGTTTAGTGTACACGCGAGAGATTTAATTTTGTCCTGTTACAATTATCCATCCTATATAACGGCAAGAAGAAAGTTCCGCGGAACGTTATTTTAGGCGTGAATTGATCACGGCCAAGAAAAATAATTCGAAATTACGCCGGTTCATTTTACGAGCATACCTTACGAGCCAAGACTAGAAAAATCGGATTTCTGAATAAATTTCAAAAATTCCGCGACCTATAAAAAAATCTTCGAAAATTTCATAAAGGCTGAATAAACATATTTTTTGCAAATGGCGGTCAGCTGAAATTGTGTTCGACAAATGATCGTAAGCTAATTTCCGGTTTTTAAATAAAATTTTATTCAAACATTTCGGCCGAATAGTTTTCATGTGAACAACAACAAAACCATCCGTCTTATGCGGGCCACCCTATACTTATAATTTAAGAAATTTAAGAAATTTATACGTGTAAATAATAAAAAATAGGTCTTGGTATCGTGAAACTGGACTATAGAAAGGACGTATATTATTTTCAATTTAAAGAGCGAATATGATCAATTTTTCGTTCAACGCTGTTTCAAAAGATATTAATTACGTATAAATATATATATATATATATATATATATATATATATATATATATATATATATATAAGTAAAAATTTTCCGAATATGTACAGCTGCGCTTTATCGTACTCGTCAATAGAGAGATTATCATGTCGTCAACTCAGTTTTCAACTTTGTTCAGATTTATGTCAGCCGTCAGAAGAAACTGACAACTTTCTGAAATATTTACTAAACCGATTTTAACCTCCTCGTTCGATATATTACATATTCATAATTCGAACACTATGTGAAAATTTATCCGCATTGACGTAATTAAGGACTCGGATGACATTTTTGGTAGATAAAGACGGCTCGTTAGTACCAACGATTCATCTGCTCCTTAAAACAGTTTAAATCCGTTAAAGAATTACCAAAACACGTTCGCGGCTATATAAAATATCCGTAATAAACGCAATTTACCGTAAAAATTGAACAATAACGGTTATTTGCTTCTGGTCGATTTAATTACCGTTATATCATTATTGACAAATTTTTCAATAAATAAATATTATATATATATATATATATATATATATATATATATAACGACTAAAGTAAAATATATTAAAATTATTATAATATAACCAAACCGGATTTGTAGTAGATAAACTATTATTATAAAATAGTTAAAATTAATTTTAGTTAGTCAATGGAAAAAAAAAACACTAAATTAGTTTGACCAAATAATTTTAGCCAGTAAAAATAAATTACAGCCAGTAAATAATGAAGAAAAAGGTATAAAAAGGGATGATTGTTCATTTTCAAGAGAGTTCTAGTTTTTCAGTGACAAAATTCAGTCGTTAGTTTCTTAATCAAGCCGGTTAGAATTAAATGAGAATGATTGGTTGAAACAATTACGAATCCGGTCAGGTTAGTTTTTTTATTATTTTCAAGTAAATTAAATTATTATTTTTTATAATTAATTAATTAATAAATATATAATAGTTTTTTAATATAAATAAAAATTTTTCTTTATAAATATTTTATTTTTTTATAATAATAATAATAATAATAATAATAATAGTATATACGAGGTATCTTATAATATATATAGGTTTATTCGAAAGTAATTTATTTTGTTGCGATCGATTTTTTATTCGTTGCGATACTTGTTGCATTCGAAATATAAATAAACCTAATTGGTTATTTCCCAACTTGTTTTCGTGGAAATTTTCGCAAATTTCTTCCATAGTAACAGTGCAAATATCTGTCGATAATCGTGATTAATAATAATATAAATATTAATAATTTCCTTATTCCGATGAACGTTTCATTTACACAGGTATTGTCCACTACATCGCCAGTTTAAATCACTGTACAACTCCTCTTTACGGTAACTGTATGACGTATAATAACTTTTCGTTTTGCACGCAATCTGTATTTATGAATAATAAGCAGCGGTGAAGACTTGTTATTATCGAAACTCGGAAGGAGGATAGACCTTCAATGCCGATCCTACTTTTTGACGATTATTTAAAAAAAAATTACAATTGTACGATTTGCGAACAATCAGGATCGATGTTGAAGTTTTCGAGAGTATTCAATCAGTGTATTCTATTGAATGTTACACAGTCTGTCAACAAGTTCTTTGCTAATATATTTAGGTTTCCTTATATCTTGCCACTTACGGATCTCTTCTTTGACGGAAATTATTTTCAAGTCCTTTGAAATGGCATATAAACCAGAGCGCGTTAAAAATCCTACGTAATATTTTTGCTTGTGCTCTTTCCATAAGAGGCTATATTACAGTCGGATGCAGTGTAGCGCAATGCTATATGTCCAAATTGACTTTAATTATTAAATTATAAAGCGGAAGTTTATTTTCTAGCGAAATAACTAAATTTCTTCCAACCACGTCCATATTTCTCAGTTTCACTCTGATCTGTGTACGTTTGAAGTTCACGTGTTTATCATGAGTCAATCTCTGGTCAAGATGTAGACCGAGGTATTTCGCACTACTTACCGTTGGAATAATTATTGGCTTTTTGTTGAGGTATTATCGGACCGGACGTTCCGGGTTTCCGATGTAAATAATACATTGAGGCACTTATTTTCGTTAAATTTTATTCCCCACGGTGTGAACCAATTTGCAATGTGGGTTTTCTCGAATGTGTAATAATAAAACATCAGTTTCGCCCCCACTTATAGAATGTGTACATACGAGCACTTTTAATTCTTACATAATGGTAATACTGTAATTTAGCTTTTTATTAGATGCGTAAATGCGAGCATTTTTCTATATATAATACATACATATATACAAACATACATTGCGCTAGTTGCACGTGTGAACAATTAAACGCACCTAAGCACCACTGCACAAAAAGTTTACGCACGTATGTATGCATTCATTAATGCGCGTGAGCGGAAATATATTCAACATATATATATATATATATATATATATATCTGTTTCGCATAGGGCTGATTAAAAAAGTGGAATTTCTCGTGCAGCACAACAAAAGCAATCAATTTAAATGGTTCGGCAGCACATTCGTCTTCTAAGTTAAATTTATTTTTATTGTATACTTCTATGCACGGCCTTTTCGTAGAAACGGAGACGGGTTAGTCGTTGGCTTGCCGTTCGTTACTGCGTAAGTTCATTATCGGTGGTAAATGGCTATGTTTTTTCAATATTTTTCTACTTCACTTTTTCGATTATATCGTCCAGGCAACATTTGTTCTTGTGACCACCCAGTAATTTCCGTTCGCCCAGCGATGAGTCAGTCGGAGTTTATCTTAAACCGGGGGCAATTTCGGTCGTGATGAATACAAACGAAGTCGTCGGCAATTTATCGTTGTAATGGGGGTTCCGACATTCTGATTAAAACAAAGCTACGCGAGAACTCTTACGGGCGTTGACGCGACACAAATTCTGCTCAGTGCTCTGAATGTTAACATAAAGAAATTCAACCAAAACAGTAGATGCTTTTTTAAGGTAGCCAAATGTTTCGTCATCTAATAAATATTAATTAAATAAAATCAAACCAAATCAAATTTTATTTATATTCATTTCAATAATAAATATGACGAAACTGATTAAAATTCGCATTAGAATACAAATGAAACCAGTTATGAAATGCGCGAGTACCGGCTAAATTTATAAATTATAAAATACAGTGTTACCCGAAACAGAAAAACGTAAAGTAAAGCGAACGTAAAATATTAATCTTGTATATAAAAAAAAATTGATGATCAAAATATTAATGAAAACAATTAAAGATTACAAAAATATTAAATACGAATTTCCTATAAATAAACGATAAATTAGTAATAACGGTATAATAACGATTAAACGAAAAGTGAAACAGTATGCTATTCCGTACGATGAAATTTCAAATAACAAAAATAAGGTAAAACATAAAAAATAGAGAAACAAGCAATCGAAAACTTTAAATTAATTAGTTAATTAATAACGATGGCCATTAGAGATAAATATTTCAACAGCCAGCGCTGGTGCTGCTGCAGTCCCTATTTAAAACGTAAGAAACCAAAGCTTTACGAGGACGACGCTTATAATTCATCAAATATTGTTTAATGTAATCAGGAATTAAATTATAATCCAACAGTATAAATTGCTTACGTACGATAATGTGTCTTAGTTCGCTAACGTTGCTTTCTCGGTGCCAGTCGTAGTAGTTTTCCCACTTCAGTTTTCACAATCCCAATTGTGTTTTAAAGTCTGGAATATACAGTTGATATAACTGTCGTACGTTTGGAATTGTTTTGTCGGAATTTTTATTGGTTATGTTCATTAGCAGTCATATTTGCAATAAATCAAGCGATTATTAATAATAATAATAAAATCAAATTTTATTTCACTTTTATTTTCCAATTTTTACATACTTATTATTGCTTATGAAGTTATTTAAGTAGAATACATACATATATATATATATATATATTTATAAACTATTCGCTCGTATAATAGCAAAAGACAGTATCAAAGTGCACTGAATTTAATCAGTGAAGAGACCAAGCAGGCTTTAGATGCGGTTTTAGTACAGACGGCCACCTATTGGCAATTAGAACATTAATACAGAGATGCGAGGAATATAATATAAAACTTTACATGGCATATATAGATTTCGAAAAGTCATCTGATTCACTAGAGACATGGCCAGTAATAGATGCATCCTATAGTAGTGGAATAGAAAAAGAATATATACAACTAATCGAGAATATCTACCAATCCGCAACGTAGCAGATAATACTGCGGGGTAAAAAGAAAATGGCAACGAGAAGAGGGGTACAACAAGGAGATACACTGTCGTCTAAACTGTTTATTGCTGTATTAGGATCTAGATTCAGAAAAATAAATTACAACTCTATAGGTATAAAGATTGATGGAGAATATGTCAGTCGTCTTAGATTTGTAGATGATTTAGTGATACTAAGCACTAGTGCTGAAGAAGTACAAGGAATGATAATGGAATTAAATATATATAGAACTAAAAAAAAAGGCTTAAGAACAAAGTTACAAAAAACAAAAGTAACGTCAAATACGAACGAGGGAATAAAAATTGATCGTATAGATATAGAAACAGTAAACGAATACAGATACCGGGAACAAAGAATTACGACAGGCAGAAATATATGTTAATGCTAACAGAAATAAATCACAGAATATCACTATCATGTTGGAAAACTAAACAACGTATTTAGCAAACATGGACGTTTACAAAAACAAAATTGAGGAAGATTAGGAGGACACAAGTAGCGCAAGAAAGACTACTATTAAACATAAAACTATCTGACCGAAAACCGAATGAATGGATAAATGAGAAACTTGGACTCCATGATGTTGTGATTGAAATAAAGTGGAGATGGGCCGGGCATATATAACAGGTTATTAAAACGGATGTTGGAATAGTGGCTAATTGACCAGAAAAGAAACAGGTATAGACTGCTAAATAGTTTGGGTGATGACTAACGAGTCGTAAAGCAATTTGGAAACAATTTGAGAAAGCCTAACAGTGGACTGATATAGGATGGAAAAAACATATACATACATATATTTATATTGACTGAAATAAATAATTTATATAATTAATAAGCTAGGAAGATAACCACGGCTATATATATATATTAAAATTAAATATAAAATTGAATAGTAAAATAAATAAATTCTATATACAATAAAAATAAATATTTATTAAGTTGGTTCCGTCGGAAAAAATAATAAAATATCAAATAAAATTAAATTAGTTAACAGGCTATAATCGATGCGTTTAAATAAATTTACACTAAATTGGTCGGCACGACGGAATTAAATAAATCCCGAATAAATTGTCGTTCATTAAATTATAAATATTGAATAAATCAGGAATCCACGACGTGTATAATAAATAATAAATTAATTAAGTTATATATAGCTATCGTCGACATAATAAAATAGCGCGCGAGAATTTATTTTATAAATAATCGGGTCGAATATTATAAAAACTAATCTGTCGAAAGCCTACCTCGTCTTTTATATTTATAAAAGTAAGAATTATGTTCCAATAGCAAAAATTATCGCGGGAAAATAAAAATATAAATAATCCTAATATCATTATCGCCTGGAATGGCAAACCACCACACGCACAACACCATATGCCGGCTAATAATAATTTAGTACGCTATTGTGTCCCGACGACGAAGCGATTACAGTTCTCCCGGGTGCGTATGTCTTACTACGCTACTAACGTCATATAATGATTGTTTCGTACGCTACTTACAATATGTATAGGTAAGTAGTCGCCTACCTCCGTTACGGAGACGACACTCAATGATGATTATAATAGACGAATAAAATGATAACCCGTATCCGGGAAAAACGTAGTCGAATTTGCCAACATGTCTAACGTATTACCTTGTAAGATGCAAATGAGTTTTAAAACTACCGCGATATATTAGATTCGCACGCGGATATACCGAAAAGAAGAGAGTTTTAAACTTTAGTAATGAGTATTAAACACTAGTTGTTTATGTAACCATGTGTGTGTATATGTATTGCCTGGAAACGAGAAAGTTTGCTAAAGCACCAAACCAACGTATTAAACTTGTTTGGTTTTTTTTCCAGCGGTTCTACCTACGATATTTTATTTTTATTTCTGCGGCTACTCGAACGGTAAACGCTTTCATGGGGTTGTTATATATTTCGGAATCTCATTTGGAGGACGCGCACAGTTTACGAGTTGTTTACATTCCTCGCAGGAAAGTTTAACGAGTGAAACTTTCGTCGCGGGGTATCCATAACAAATGAGAAGCTTTATCTCACCGATCGTCACCGGGCGGATTATATATTACTCTAACAACCAAATTTCGGAATTCCTCTATATTCAATCTTTTCTTTTAAAAGTTCGAACTAAAACCCGACAGATTTGAAACGACACCAGCTGATATACATATATATGCGTACACACTAAACATACGTATAATATATACATATATATATGTACATATCCGAACGCCACATACCTTCTGAAGTATAGGTAATATGTAAGCCTCGATCTTCTATCACAAATTTAGGTAAAAAAAAATTCTATTGTACTTCTACAATTTTTCATAATTTTTTACTTAATAAGCACGGTTAAATTAATCGTAATAAATAGTTACAAAAAAATATTATATATATATATATATATCGTTTCCTTCTTCTTTCAGTGCATATAACAAATGTTCAGGATCAAATTCGCTGTTATGGTTTTGTCCATTGCTTCACTGAAGAGTTCTGTGGAAAACCATCTTCTTAAATTCTCCAGCCAAAATATTCTTCTTCGACCCGAACCCCACACACAAGTTGTTTTTATTGCAATCTCGGATCAACGCGTGAACGCTTATTAATACCGTAAATTAATTATATTATTACATACGTGTATTCAGGATTTCACAATTCTGAATTCTTCCGAATTATATTATTTGATTGATTTGTGAAGTTACTCTTCAGTCGCCTAAACTATCATTTAACACGATACTTCTACGCGTTAACATCCGACAAATATCAGATTTTGAATCCGAGGTTAGCGATAGCGTGGTTTTTTTTTTTAATGTTTTTTCTTTTGTGTAATTGCCTTTTGTACATATATACACGCTCATATGGGCAACATATACGTACGTATTTATTTAAATAACTATTCGTTTATTTATTTACATCGGGTGTGTGAGAGTGCTTGTTTGTGTGAATTTGTACCGACAACCCGGCTATAACAATCGCTGAACGAAAGCGAAATTACTGTCACAAGTAAGTAGCGTCTACGTTCGATAAAGAGATTAAAATAAATATCTCGGACAAATAACAATAAAAAATGTTTTATACTAGAAGAAATTCGTAATAGAAGGAGCACAGTTGAAGGATTAAAAAAAAGTATAAAATGCACATCAAGAAGGCGCGTAACTTGTAAACTCCGAACAATTTCGCAGCAATAATGATAGTTGGATCGGAAGAGAATAGGGCTACCAGTAATAAAACCTCATCTTGAAGAGCTTGCAAAACAGCCTAGTAATGTTAGAAAATATTCCTTACATTCTGTCTGCTAATGACATTGAAAATCCAGCTGACTGTTTAACACAAAGAAAAAAAATGGTCGTTGGGCATTCGAATCTAACCCAGGTCGTGACCAGTGTGGTTTTTTTATTGTTATTACTTGTTTCGTTGTTGTTCGCGATCGTTTATAGTTTGTTTGTTGAATTTTGTTACACGTTCGACTAATTTTATTCATTTTTATTACGAATTTTTAAATTTTTAAATTTTTTGTCGTTATCTGAGCCGACCGCAGGTACAAAATCCTGGGTAAGCACTGAAACGTGGCTTTCGATGTATTACGCGAAAATCTTTTGAAAACATTTATTTCGTCAATGCCAACTGGTAAACGTGAGTATTGGAACAAGAAAATAAGAAACGATATAAAACCCTAGAAGACAGTTACTCCTCTTCGTTAGTCAGAGCGTGTAAGATGGTGCGAAAAAAGCACTCGGAAAATCGCTATAACCCCGAATGGAAAAGTTCCAGAGAACTAATAAGTCGTTTAGGTATTAATTGGAAACATGCGTACCGAATTGTGCACACTCGAAAGACGTACACGGCGATCGTATTTTACGGTGACGGCAGATTGTCCGAGAGGAATAGTTCAATTGGTAAAACTGAACTTTCCACACCGTCCTAATTCATAAATATACCTATATGGTTAATCGTTATTTCTCGGGAACGAACTATACTAATCCTGACTCTATCGGCGATACTTAACGCGTTATGAAATATTCGAAAAATTTTAATTCAAATCAAATTTGGCGTTCAGAGTTTTCGGCATTTGGCCAATTTTCAATAACGTTTTCCGTTTTTATGAGCGTTTTAAAGAGATCGGTCGAATCCTATTTAAATTTACCGACGAGATTTATTCTCAAATTGAGAACACACTTATGGCCTCCTAACGACTCGGCAATTTAAAAGCAAATAACTAAAGTTACCGTACCGGGAACTAATATCATCGGTTACATATATATATATATATAAGATGAGTATATAAGTATTGCACGAATGTACGTATCACGAGGCAAAATTAATATTTTGAGGACGCTGCTTTAATCCTTTACTTATTTAAATAATTTTTCAGTAGTTCCGTCCTCATTATGTATTCTCTTCGAGAGTTAACGAGTATTCATTCCCGTTTTGTTCGTACAAAAGCAAAAAAAAATACTCTTGCCAGCGGGTGACTTTGGCTGCATTTCAAAACTCAAAATTAACCAAAATGTAAAGCAGTAAAAAAAAAAAGCGAATAAAATGTATATATATAATATTGTAGTTAAGTAGATATATATGTGCGCTCATATAAACGTGTATATATAGATGAGATGTAAAATGAAATACAGATGGTTAAATTTTTGCCTTTATTAAAGTATATTTCTTTAAACTCTTATTAAATGTGACGACTTCATTAACCGTATATCGGCGATGTAAATTAAATTTAGAAAGTTTTCTATCCTAATAAAATTTTACTCCGCTATAGCTAGGAACGAAGTTGAGGTAATTAAACTGTTGTTGTTTAAGTCAATTCGGATATTTCCATCATAACTTTATTCCCCGAGTACCGTAACTGGGAACTCAATTATAAATAATCATAATCAAAATAAAAATTTTAAAAATAAAAAATAAAACTAAATACACACTACATAAAATTTCTCCAATAACTTAAAAATGTTATTCGTTCTTTTATTAAACCCGATGGAACTTTTATACGAATCCCGACTCAACTCATTCTTCTCAGGACACTAACAATGTGTACGCGTATACATATAAGTGAGAAATACTCAAAATTACATAGTCAAAATACATTCAGACAACACTCTCTAGTATATTTGCAATTATATATATATACATGTATATATGTATATGTATATATATATATGTCGTGTGTACAAATATTTATGTATATATATATTTTTTTTTCACAATAAAATCATGTGTAAACATCAGTCCAATTGATATTCTCGTGTAAATTTACATATATTACTATACACACTCACACACTATACACATAGTGAAAATTGTTTAACAGGAAATAGAGGGGACAGAAATATTTTTTCGTGTTAAACGATTTAAGAAAAAAGGGCGCACCATTTTTAACGAAATTATATTTGTCAGAGCACATTTTACATACAATAGATATAAACGTGTATATGCACGTGTTTAATAAAAATCAATAAAACAACAATGCTATTATAACAACAACTGAATAAAATTTAATGCATATATAATTTTCAATTTAAAAAACAAACATAAAAAATTCGTCTAAATTTATCTTCGGGGGAAAACCACGTCCTGATTATTGATAGAATTTAACGTCGCGAGTGGACTTCACCACTCATCATCAGAAACGAACTAAACCGCAGATCCCCTTGAATTAGCTCCTTTTATAGGCACTTCTTAATCGGAACTTTTTATTTCCACGGCACCTAATAATTCTGCATTGTGAAATTCTTCTCTAATCAATATTTGCTTAGCCAATTGAGTTGGATCTTTTAATTTTCCTCTATTACTTACTAATACCGGTTTCCAATCGTCAGGAAGTCGAAATCCATCTTCCCGGTTGAAATTATCACGCCTCTCTATTTCAATAGCCTCTCGGACTATTCGCTTCTCATATTTTTGCTCCTTTACCGGTATCTTCCTCAGCTCGAAGTCTATAGAACTGCCACCTCTAACTAAATGTTCTGCCACTGCTGATTGACCCATACGTTTATATTTACAATCTGCAACATAGACGTTCCAGTTTATCCAATGTAGTATTTTCCACGAGAACGAGGAATTTTATACACACACCTGCAGTGTGACATCGGGAATTTTATCCTTATTATTTAACAAGTTATTTACCTTCTTCTATATGTATCAAATACCGTTCTTATGTTGTGTTTTTTCGCAACTGGAAATATTACCTGCTGTTCCTATAATATATGGTATCTCTTTATGCTTGCAACATATTCATCTTTGTTTTCCTCCTGTTTTTTCCCCGATGTAGTATTGAATTCGTTAATAAATCTGTCCGATTCTTTTATGCCATACCCATTGTTAACCGTAGTCTTCTTAAAATTAACCCGTTCATTCTTAATATTGCTGCTGTTACATAAATGCTGTGCTTTCACTGTTCGAAAAACACCCGATTTTTGACTTGGGTTATGGTATGAATTATTATGTATATATAATCCGGTAATTTTTAAATTTACGCAAAAGAAAACTAACCAATTTATTAAGAAAATTAAACATGAAAGCCTTATATTAAGGACCATATCTTAAACTTAATCTGCGATGATTGCTTAGTCCACGATAATAGTTTAATTTCTACCATCGGTAATTACGATTAACTCCAATGTATGTATAGTAAATATAAACATAGGAGGCTCAAATATAACCTGTTGTAACGTTATATGGCGATTATTTTAGTAATTAATATTCCTTCTTTATTTATTTAATGTCTAACGTGTTTTTTCTTTTGTTTTATTATTACTATCTTAATTTTTTGTTTTTTGCTGTACAGTTTTTTTTCAATTATTTTTTGCTGTCATTATAAGTATAAGTATAATTAGTTCTTTTATTTATTACGGGTCTTTGTATTATTTCTGATATACGGTGAGTCATCCTGGGCGTTACGTAATTATTATTTAAAATTTTTGGTTTGTGTATACTCACTGTAAATTATGCTGAAATATACGTTGTTGTTGTTATAATCCGGTATGTGTACTTTTACGATATACGCCCATCTATATCTGTTTTTTACTTAAACAACTAAAAAAAGGTAAAACACCATTTTTCTCTTTTTCCATGGTAAACTTGATATTAGGATGAAAATTATTCATTTGAAATTCTTCTAATTTCTTATGTTGCCATATTTGTCATCCACATACCTAAACCAACATTTGGGATTCCAGCTATTAAGCAGAAATTTATCAATTTCTTCCATATATATGTTAATTGTTACATCCGAAACGAGGGTATTGACGGAAAATCTAAAAAAAAAAAAAAACTTCCGAAAGCTTCGAAATGTAGGGACGGCGTCGTACGATGAAGATCTCGTGGACCCGGAAGAAGAGGAGTTCGGAAGGTTTTAGAAATTGTAAATGAAAAAATAAAGAAAATTAGGGGGAACAATACAACGAAGGCGAGAAAGGCTTTTAGCATACGTACTTATAACGCCTCTATTACCGTCATAATCGAGGAAAATTTGGGAGGAAAAAGAAAAAGAGGAAGCCGTAGGACAACACGGATGAAATTAAAAAAAAAATGCGTACGACGCATGATGAAGAACGAAGCAGGTAACAGGCAGGAATGGAAGAACTTGGTTGGCTAGCTACAAGACATGAGCGAGGCTCTTAGTAAAACACGGTTAGTATCGTGATATTACCGGGTCTAAGTCTAGGTCGCGCGGCACTTTATTGCTCGAATCTACGGAGTCTCATTTTTTTAATTGGATACGACTTTTCCGTCGAGATTTCTTTTTAAGCAACTTGACTGAACTATACGATTTGCCATCGCGAACTCCCGGATATGATATTTTTCGTTTACGTTTATGTATTAATCGGTTAAACATATTTTTTCTTTTGTTCATCAGGCATAGAATGTTCGACGCTATGGTCGGATCGAAATTACGTGGGAAATAGTTTAATGAACGCTAACAATATCGAAGTCGAATCAAACCGAAACGTATCTTTCGTATGTAAAACTCGCTACTTATTGGACAATTGTTTAGGTCAATTGCCGTCGTTACTACAAGGGAGTGAAATCGGTATACCTACTACCAAAAAAGACGTGGATATTGTCTGCAGGTAAGTTAAATTCGATATCGCGCCGGCGAATTTTCAGACTAACCGAGCCGAAGTAGTTTCTATACTGAAAGTATCGGTTTATACTACGCTTCCGAAGACTTAGAGGGATATTCTTCTTCTAGCCAGATGACATAATCCGATTTTCAAAACTAAGCCGGGAATTAATTGTCAGTTCGCACCTATGAACTAGGTTACCCCACCAACCCTAAACAAGAAGTAAAGATTATTTGATAGACGTATATAAGTAATGGGCTTTTTTGATATGTTATATGTACGATTTTAATTCCCCCCTTTTACGTGCAACTTTTTAAGAAACAATAAGTACACATTATCGTTGACATGTGGAATACGTTCAAAAAAAAAAAAAAAACGTATTTTTTTCAAAAAGTGAACAGTCGAGTATCGTAAATTTTATTTAAATACCAAATCATGTTGGAATACATATTATGATTAACGTATATTTCCTTAATTTGAAATGACAGACTCGCTAATAATAGTTTCGTTCGTAATTTTTATAATTCCCTAATTTATTACTAGTCGCGGGCAGTTTTAAGAAATATCTAAGACGTTTTGTCGTAGCAGAAATAGAGAAAATTTTAAAGCATTTAATTATATACTGTAAGCATGTACTTGCAGAAGGATAGTTTTAGATCAGTGGCGCAACCATGGCTCCCCAGAGGGCAAATATAAAATATATATCAAGATGTAAGCTCCAAACAATTTGACAGCTAAAATGATTTGAAACGAAGATAATATTTTATAGAGCTCGCGTTATCACTAATAAAACCTCATCATGAGGAGCGTGCAAAACAACCTAGATTGCAAAAAGCACTGTTAGGAAATATTCCTTACATCTGTCAGCGAATGACGTTGAAAATCCAGCTGACTCTGCAACTCAAAGAAAAAAAATGGCCGTTGTTTTCGTGCCGTTCGGCATGATCCAGGTCGCGACCAATGTTTTTTTTTTTTTTTTATGTTATTATTTCGTTGTTTATCGTTTTGCCTGTCGAATTTTGTTACACATTCGGCCGTGTACATTTTATTCATTTTCATTAGTAATTTTTTTAGGTTTTTTTGGGGGGCGGGGGGGTGATATTTGAGCCCACCGCAGATACAAATCCTGGTTGCGACACTCTTTTATATTGTAATGTAACTGAAATAATGAAATAAGAAATAGAAAAATTTAAAAAGATAACGTTAATTTTGATATATTATCCGTTTAAAATTACAGATATTAAAGAATGTCAGTAAAAGATTGTTGAGTTTATAAACTTAATCGTATTGCCACTTTATTCGTAACATAAATTTTTGTACGTTTTTAAATAGATATACTCTTACGAAAAAAACCACACTAGGAGTAGCGATGAACTGCTTCAATCGCGAGAGCTCGATATGTCTGAGTGCTAATCGGATGTGAGAACGTTATTATTATTTCGCGACAGATTATAGCGCAATCTAATTTTCCCAACGTTTGCAACTAGCGAGAATACACATTCAGTTCCGAACGTATAAATTTGAATCGATTAATTATCTACCCGCAGAACTGAACGCGACTTCGTGTTTGATGACTGACGACCCCGCCATAATTGCAATCGAAATTTTTATTTATATCTCGTTATAAAACAATCTTCCGCGTAGTAATCATAAAATCTCCACGAACGTACCTAACTATACAATCAAGGTCGGAAACAAATTTCCTATCGTCGTTTCGTCAATTTAACAAATTCACTTCCGCCACCTCGTTATTCAATTTCATAATCCGCCTCCGCAAAAACTTGAAATCCTCCGTCAAAGTCCTCACGCCGCTCCCACGTAGTCGGTCGTTATACCGCTATTAAAATTTTAGAATATAAAAACGCTGTCCGACCGACGGCACGAAATCTGAAGATAGGTCTGTCCTCTCGTACGTCCGGCAACTATTTAAAATGTATATCGTATTCGAATTTAATCTCAAACCGATGAAAACCGCAATATCCTTATTAACGGTATTTAGTTTTTCATATGTATACTTTTCTAACGCCAGTTCTCGCTACGATTGAAATTAACTGAGAAACTTTCAACGATTTCTGATGAAGTAAATCACTGAATATTGAAATTTTCGATTTTTTCCCCCCGGCAAACTAACAAATAGATAAACGCGATAGATAAGCTTATACAAAAGTTTCGATGTCACAATTTTCAGACATTTGCCATCTTGTTAACTATATGTTTCGAATATATATATATATATATATATATATATATATATATATATATATATATATATATATATATAATATCACTAAGCCCAATAAAAATTTACGAGGTAGTGTCGAAGTTTTCGTGAAAAGTTATAGAGTTCTTATCGGCTACCGAAATTATAGTCACAGGCTCTCCGCATAACGAAAATATTGAGAGAAATTGAAAATTTCTTATTACCAACGAACGCACATATATATCTATATATATATATATATGTGTGTGTGTGTGTGTGTATAAAAGTCTGCCTGCAAAATAAAAGCGGGTCAACAGACGCCATATTTCTCTTATTCGACTATTTTTATTTATTTTTTACTTTTAAACAGATATAAATAAAATATATTAAAATGAAAAAATATTGCATGGATATACATATATATTATTACGATGACATTGTTTATTTCTATCGTTCATTACGCATTATGCGTATTATGGATTAAATGTGTTCGATAGATTGGACGATTAAAATAGTATATTTTCCACTAAGAAATTAAGTACTGAAGACATCATTTTGAAAACAAATTTCGCTCGGGTAGAAAGGAATGTAACTACATTTTTTGTAGTATTAAAAATATAAGTAAATTTTACTTATATCGAATTAAAAACTATTATAAATAAACGAATGATGAAAAATAGAAAAATGGAATTTTAAATTGTCAAATATTATTTTTCAAAAATTCAACTACATATTGTATATACATATATGCAATAATATATAAAAATACCCGAAAAAAGGCAATGACAAATCGTCCGTTATTAGCTCGGATAGAAGTCTGATCTAACGTACATATCGTCTGACATATGAGAATCGTTCGAAAAACATATCGTACCCATTTTCGAATGGATAGGTCTTTTACGTAAATATAAATTATTCGGATATACATTAGGGGCGTATATGTTTTTTGGTCGTTATACGACCCGATTTCTTGTAAATAATGTTTCATATCTTATATATATATATATATTTTAGATATATATATATATAAGTATAAACTAGCGCATTCGAACAAATATGTAATCTGTAATTTAGCTGTTAATTTTTTTTTTTTAATGCGTATTCTTTTATAGCTTACCCAACGTGATGCTATACGTACGAAGTAACTATGAGTGCGGACAACTTCTCTAGCAATATCGCAATGTCTGGAAACAGATATAAATTCTCACGATGAAGAAGGGGCAATACATTATACGGAGGACCGTTACAAAATGAGCGCAATAATTTTAAGGTACAGTAACACACGCGTTACAAACATTGTGTACCGGGAGCACCTCACCGCAATATTGAAAACAAAAAGGAAAACTTTAAACACTGCAGGAAATAAATGAGGTTTATTAATTACTAACGATACACGGTTTATTTTATTTTTTTGTTTTTTTGACTTCCGTACAGTTTATAATATCTGCATATTATGGAATGAATAAAAAAGGGCTATTTATAAATTAGGCAGATTAAGAAGTAATGTAGGGATCTGTAAAATTAAATAATGATACCATAATGTAAAATATAGGAGTATAGGGCCGTATATACTTTAGCATTTTGAAGATCTAAGAGAAATTCAATATCTATAGGAAATGGAACTTTAAGGCTGTAAAGGTCTTGATAAAATACAACACGAAAATTACTATGATGCGAACACTCTAGGTTAACGTGGTCTGCATCGGCCACTAAATGGGTTATCCGTAGGATGAGAGCAATTAGGAGAACTAATAAGTTTCATCTTGTGTAACGAAGCAGGAAGGCACTACAGCCGAGTCTCAGTCGACAAATGATAGTAATAAAACCCCAAAATTTGATCGTTTCAACTTTAATATTGTAGAACCATGGATTAGAAGGTATGTATCGGGTTTCATGGATTTATAATGTCTTGCAGTAAATGGATCGAACCGCAGATTTTCCAGTATTCATTTAATGTACGCTAGGAGATCTATAGGAGTATAAAACAAAAAAGTCCCTAATGTAACCGTTGACTAAATGATCAGCTAGATTATTGCCATTATGGACGGGGATCCAAACAAATTTAACTATCACACCGAGCGAGTTTAATCGGCATATGTAATTAGAAATTTTATAAATAATTGACGGTAAACGAGAGTTGAGCTGTGAGCGCTGTAATGCTAGCAAACAAACTTTTAGAATCGGAGAGGATCAGCATATTTGTAGATGGGCGATTTATAGATACATATCGAAGAGATTGAAGAATAGCTGTAGCTTCTGCAGGAAAAAAAGAGCATATTCTATTAAGGGCAAATTTTTTTGAAATGTTGAGAGCGGGGATGCAGTTTCGACTGAAAAAGAGCACTTCGAGCCATCCGTGAAAATTAGAAGAGAGTTAGGACAGTTTCTAATAATCAAAGAGTAAAAATTATAATCGGCGGTTACTGGAAGAACATTGTTCTTAATTGAGGAAAACAGTTGTATGTTGATATTAAGCCTAACGGTATTATACTCGAAAGGAATCGTGTAGAACGGAGACGGGTAGGATGGAAGAAGAATATCACTGTATCTGGAAAGATGACCAGAAGAATGACATAACAAAGGACGTCGAAGTATAGAGAAACGCCAGTTGTGAAAAATGTCTAAGTATAGAATATACAGAGAGGGCCTATATGAGTGAATGCTTTTAGAAGGAATTTATCTGAAATAAACAATCTTCGTAATGATAGAGGGGGAACTTCCCCCCCCATCTCGAGAGCAGGTACAGCGGTAGCACAAAGTGCTCCTAAACATCTGCGTAAGCACTCGTTTCAAATTTTATCTAGCCAAAGGCAGTGATTAGAAGCATTCCCGAAAATAAAACTACCATAGTCGAGAATAGAACGTATGAAATTTTCATACAAAAGTAGTAAAGTTAAGAGGCACCACCCCAGTGCTTTTATAAGATTTATTCTTTTAAAAGCCTTGGTATAAACTTTTTCCGTATGCAGTCTCCACTTTAACCTGCGATCAAGAATAAATCCTAAGTACTGATGGTAATGAACAAAGGTTAATTGTTGTTATACTTAAGTCCGTGTGAGTCGGTATTGATGGTCCTATATGATAATATTATCGAAGCACATTTATTATGCGAAACAATAAAATCTAATTTAGACAAAACTTGGACTATGGATGTAAGCGATGTATTAAGAGTTTGGATAGCATTATCTAGATTATCGTGCATGACGTAAACTATTATATCGTCTGCGAAAGATAAAATTTTAACTGTATCTGGAAGGGTAAACAATACTATGTTAAATAAAAAATAGGGCTGAGAACGGACCCTTGGGGAATACCTAAGTACACCATGCGAGTTGTTGGTTTCATATTGAAATGAAAGTAAGTAATCTGTCTTTTGGTGAAGAGGTTACACAACGCTTCTTTATACACGTTAATATTGAAACTAAAGTTTAATCTTAAATTAATACTATGTTAAAAATACAAAAGTGGGTATAACATAGGCGTCGAATGTACTTAGTTAAACTAATACTAATAAATTCAATATAATTCGTTACGGCATTATGTTACGCTTAAGTCGTGTGTGTTCATATTCGCAATACACGAAATGAAATTGCCTGGAATCGAAACTGACAATCGAGATGTGACGAGCTCGTTGTTTCGGTACGAGCATTTCTTGAAAAAGTCAGCCGATAGTTTTAGAATAAAATCTCTGTTGTAGACCCGCTCAGTAGCTTCGTGCATACTGTTAATTCTGGCATAGCGAGGTGCATTGAGAATGCATCTGAGGCATCTATTTGGAATAACTGGTAATTTATTAAAGGCGGCTTTGCACTGAACATAGAATAAACTGTTCAGATTTCAGTAAGGCGTTTCAATATTTCCTCTTTGTTTTTTTTTTTAAGGTGCCACCACAACTTAGGTTAGGTGCACCGAAGCTATTTTAATTAAATGGATATATATTTGTTACTTTTAGAAACTGAATGATTTTTTCAAGTTCCACTGGATTATCATGTGAATTTAAATACTTCCATCAGGATGGTGTTTCTGAAGTGGCCTACACTTTGTTAGCATGTGTTCGACTGTTAGAGGCTCCCGTCCACAGTAGCAGCATATCGGTTGATTTCTATTATGTAATTATGGTTTAATGCAGTATATCCAATTCTGAGCCGAGTTAGTACAACATCATCACGTCGCGATGGAATGATTGTTCTCCCTGGAGCTGTGTTCAATTTGACGTTTTGGAGTGTGTTGTTTGTAGGAATACGCTCTTCCAACGTAAGTTCTATGCCTCATGAAATTGGTTTTTGATATAATGTATTTCGTCTTGTATTAGATTTCCCTTCGTTTGTAAAGCAAATGATACGTGTTAGATTTAAGATTAGTTAATAGTCATTTTTAACCGCAGTGCTTGCTCTAATTCAAACGTTAATCCAACATCAGTACTGTTTTCTAGTTTTCTAGTTTTTTAGTGTGGTCGACTGTCAGTAAATTTTAATATTTACCTGGAAGGCCCTCCACCTTCCCCGAGCCAGTGTTCCTCAACGCCGGGACAAGTCACGTTAAGTTTATACCAGCGACCCATTCCTTCCAGAGACCGTCAAGACGGCTTCCAGCCCGATGTATTCAGTGGCGCGACTGAGGTATCGCGGCAGCCGTCACCGTCTAACTCTCTACCTACCGGCATGTTCCCCGGGTCCGAAGTCCGGGCCGGTAAAAACGATTACAATCGTTTAGTGAAACTCGAGAGACCGAGCTACTGTCCCCCAACGAGAAGCGCAAGCGCGACTCGTCAGGTACTAGACGAGTTCATCTCGGATATCGAGTTTGCGGCCCCATAGGGCTGTACAGCGCAAACCTCGTTTCCGCTTTCTAGCGCTATTCTATAAAGAATGCGCACAAGCTGTTGGCCGGTGGACCAGGTAGATTTCTGACGGAAGAAATCTGTCCAGCTCTCGGCCGGCACGCCCATAATTTGACGATACCGACCGAATGCATTTTCTCTGGCCGAAGTTGCTCGACGGCAAGTTCCTCTAGGCACATCTGTTAGTGCGTTTAACAAGTGGGCGACCGTGCACGCACCGGCACCGCACACGCACTGCCGAGGCGTTTCCCGCAAGGAGAAACGTTGCTCGTAGCACGCGAACGGGCCGTGCCGCGTACCGAAACATGTCAGCGCCCGCGAGGGCACAAACCATTCGCATGTTTTCCGGTCGACCACCTCAGACAGTAGGGACTTGGCGGCACCGTGTGGTCGACTGTCAGTAAACTTTTGATAGTTTACCCTATTTTATTTTCTCGAGTGTTTTGTAGTGCGTTCTAAATGTAAATGTTCGGTCTAAGGTAACTCCTAGATATTTTGGAGTTCAATTATGTCGTATCTTGCATTCGTTTCTGTAGACATTTGGTTCACATCTTGCCTTAGCATTGTTTAGATGGAAAGCACACACTTACAATTTTCCTGGGTTGGAGTTTAAATCATTCTCTTTATAGTAATCATGTAAATTCTCTACTGCTCGTCGTAGATGCTCTTAAACTTCTGCACGGGTCTTGTCTCGAGCTGCAACTTGTAGGCCGTCTGCGAATATAAACCTCCTTGTTCCCATTGTTTTCAGCTGATCGTTAGTGTAGACATTGAAAAGTTTTGGGGCCAATTACACTGTGGTATTTGAAAAGGATAAGGAAAACTCAGACGTGTCGACAGAATTATGCTGAATACAAGCTTATCATATCATAAAAAGAGTGAGCGGATACGCGAACAAACACGTTTAGATGATAGAGCGGAGCTATAACAAAATGAAGTTGGACTGATGACTCGAAGAGAAGACAGCACAATGATATATCAAAGGTAGCTGGGGAAACTTGGTTGAGGAAAGTGTTGGACACGAGTGAGTGGAAAACGTTGGGGAACGCATTCATCCAGGAGTTAATGTATAACATAGATTAGGTTAATCCGTTTCAATAAAATTGAATATACTGTAAAATACATACATAGTACACAGCTCGTTATATATATATATATATATATATATATATATATATATATATATATATATATATATATATATATATATATATATAACTTCTCAATCATAATCCGTCTCCGTATAAAATTACCAGTACAATAAATATTCTGGGCACGATTTTTGTAAACGGAAAATAGATTTAGAAAAAATTGTCTAATTCGTAATAATTTTTCGTTAAAAGTATTTATTATTAAGAACAGAACGAAAATAATAATAATAATGATAATAATTCGTCTAGATAACTAATAGCGGTTTGAAAAAGAACGTTCATTAGGCGAAAATCTTTTAATACGACTATTGTTTTTCTATCGGGGCTGGTGTTTATATTGTCTCCCCTTTTTTAAAAATAAACAAAATGAAAAATAAAAATACGCTCTAATGAAAAGCTATATTTATTTTAAATTTGAGGAAGAATTCTGACCCCGCCCTTTACAAAAATCCGGAAGTTTAAGAATAGAAAAGGAAAAAAAAAAACGGAATTTCCTATAAAACAGACGGAGAGAAATACATTAATTGTCGAAAAGATTTTAAAAAGGCATTAATGAATCGTTCGCGAAAAAAAAAAAGTAAAAATTCCGCTCTATTAAAGACTTTGAAGAAATTTCGCTAATTAAGGTAAAACGCGGAGCGACGCTACATCATTTCAGTTCGTATTTTTAATTCGAGATTATTCAATTTTTTCTGCAGTATATAGAGTACCTTCTAATTTTCAACGAGTAGCTGGAATCTAACTAGCCGTCGTTAGTCAGGCAAATGTCATCGAACAGCGTTAATGATGGTGGAGAGAAAGATGACTAAACTGATCGAAATACCAAAACAATATATTATGCGGAAATTAGTAAAGGGTGGAATTTTACGGCCAAATGACCGAGTCGGCAATAGAGTAACGTAAAATAATACAGGGTGTTTCGTAATTGACGTTAGTGAAATTTTTGTCAAAATAACTATAATACCGAACAGCAAACGTATACGAACAAACAAACCGGTTTAGATAGGGTAGGTGCAATGTACGCAACAATGTAAATAAAGTTATTTGATTGTTTTCGTCGTTATATCGTTTGCATAAAGCAGCGTTCTGTAAAATCATAATGACGTTTTGCCAAGTAGAAAGACTTTTTATGATAAAACGGTATTCTGTCTGGGAAAGAGCAGACACTAGAGCAACAGGAAGAGGTGCACATACACACACACACAGATGAAACAAAACACGTCCATCCGACGACTGGCCAAACAACAACGTTTCACTAACGTCAATTAAGAAACATCCTGTATATTGGACTTTTTCGTTAAAAGTCAATATAGGTTTTTCAGGCAGTTAAGAAAGTCTTAAGCAAAATGAAGATAGAATTAAAAAGAAATTGAATATGGACGAACATTTAGGAGAAAAAATGAAAAACTTCGAAAGTTTTATTAAAGAAAAACCAAAGAAGAAAACTCGCGAAAGAAAAACAATAAATAAATCAATAACACTTTGATTTATTATTTAATGAAAGATGCGATTTATTTTTAATCTAGAAGCCATTGGCTACAAAAAATTCGAGTAGCGTCCGTAAATCGTCCTTTTTTCCCAATGAAGAGTATTTAATTGGCCCATTATTAAACCTTTTTTTTATATATATATTATAATTACTTTATCCGTATTTAGTTTAATATTAGAGTCCAGTAATTATTATAACGTCGTTAAATTTTATCACCGTATTATTAGGACCTTCCATCTTGTTATAAAATTAGTTTCATACGCTAAGGATGATCCAGAGAAGACGGGCGATCTTGTTGATTTTCGAATAACTCGAAAACTACACGACTAAAATTTTTCAATGAAATTTTATTTAAAAACAGAAAAATGAGAGATTAGCTCACAATCATCTATGGAACGCAATATCGTTCGGATGACCGCCATTTGTAACGATACGCATTCATTCAGTGTTTTTATCACATTTTCGAGCATAGGCCGCCGAACTTTTAAAATTACTTCAGAAATCCGAATTTTCGGGTCTTCCAGATCTCGTGGACGTGTTTTAAGGTATTCCCGTAAAAAACAAATTCGAATTCATTTAGAAACTGTGCGCTGTCGTGATCGATTTACGCCCGAAAATAATGTTCCACTACATAAAACGCGCGCTCCTTCTCGTTATAAGATGTCATGATAACTGAAAAAAAAAACGGAATCTTTCTCGTGTACACTAAACCTGGAGCATGCGGTTTGCGTTGTAGCAGTATTACCAACTGCACTATTTAGAAAACAAAACCATCCGTCTTCTCTGGGTCATACTATATTAGTATCTTTTACTAATTTTATAAGCCTACTCTTGACTACGCCTCAGTTATAGTATGCTTACCTTTACTCTTTCGTCCACCGTGTATGTTGAGTTTATGCTTCGCTTGATATGCTTCCATAATTCTTCTACAGATCTCATTTCACTAGTGTGTTCGTTTGTAAGTTATTTTTTAATTCCAACTCAAATTTTTTAAGCACATCGCTGTTCTTTAGGAAATTAGTGCTACATGTTTTTTGTATTTTAACTGTTTCGTTTGGATGTTATTTTACGACTGGAAGCCTACATTTCGATCGCAATAGTATGCGATTTGTGCCTCCATATGATTCACTCATTGTTCGTGTATTTAATCAGTCAGCTCTATGTTTTTGTCATATTATAATGTAGTCGAGTTGATGCAGATGATCTCATCTTGGATGTATCCAAGTTCCTTTATACATATCATTCATCTGGAAAACGGTATTAGTAATATTTAAGCTATTTTATGACCAAAACTGAAGTAAACGCTCACGATTACTATTTTCTTTACCTAATCCATGTGCACCAATCGTTCTTACAACTATTTCCACCCCGGCCATTAAAGTCTTCGAGTATTATAAGCCGCTCATTTAGTGGAATTTTATTAATCACTTGCTCTAAATCAGAGTAAAACCTATCCTTAATTGCATAACTATTTTGCAATGTTGGCGCATATGCACTGACTATGGATACAATAGAACTTGATGAAAACTTTATTTTCCTTGCCATAAGTCTATCATGCATTATAGCTCCTCTATAATATAGGCATTATTTTATTATTTATTGCAAAACCTACTCCATGTAGTCGTTTATCTACTGCTTTAGCACCTTTCTAGTAAATTACGTAACCTGTACTTTGTTCACTTATTATTCCTTCTTCTGGAAGTCTTGTTTCCGATAATGCTGCTATATAAATGTTATATTTCTTCAATTCTTGGGTAATTAGTGCTGATCTCTGTATTGGTCTTTGTTTCTTATCCTGCAACGTTCTATCATTCCATTCACCTATATTCCGTGTGTTTATTTTAAATTGATTTAAAGTACCATATTTTTTACCGCATTGCACAGGTTTCCGCCAGCTTCAGCATGCTAGCCAGATTTACATGGTAAGAGCTGGAGATTTGAAGGTGTTAAGAGAGACATAAAAAATAAATGCTTGCAAATTTTAAACTCACTTCAGTGATGTGCAGGGTGTCAGTAAGTGAGATATACAGGCATTAGGAGAGGAGTTAAAAATATCTATTTATAAATGCATGCAAATTTTGAGAATTGCAGGTGTCAATACTCAATATTACTTAGAAGATGTGCAGGTGCCAAAATGTGAGATTCGCAGGCGTTAGGAGAGGCGTCAAAAATAAACGCCTGCAATTTTAAACTTACATTATATTACAATAGAGGTCTGAATGTGTCGGAAGGTAAGATTTGCAGGCATTGAAAATATTTATTCATAAACGCCTGCAAATTTAGATGTGCAATTGTCCAAAGGTGTTTAGGTGTTGGATGAGGAGATTTGCAGGCGTTAAAAATATTTCGTTTATAATTATTTTTTAAATTGTATTAATCGGTAAGATCATATCTTTAAATTAATAATAACCGGAACATTCATCAAATAGCATATTTTGAATTTACTTAATGGTTGCGCTGTTAATTTTGGCATAGCGAGGTGCATTGAGAATGCATCTGAGGCGTCTATTTTGAATGACTAGAGGCGGCTTTACACCGAACATTCGGAATGGGTCTCACATAAATCTTGAAGAAGAAAATCTAAGCTTATCGAAGAATGCTAAAAATATGATACCTACATCACGTGACAAATAGAGAAGTGCGGAATAAAACGTCAAATCAAGCCGAGGTGCTTTACACCGTCCGAACGAGAAAGTTAAAATACCATAATGAATAGACATCCAGAAAAATATCACTTGTTCCATGCTTGTACAATTTTTTTTTTTTATTTTTTTTCACAAGTACAACTGGCCAGCCATCCAGCAATTGGATAACTTGTGACGCGTTAGTATCCAGCGATAGACCCCACTTTGAAATTAGCCGGGATAAAACGGTCGACTAGATTTTAGCCTATGAACATCCAGACTAGTATCAAATAGATTGATCGCCAGTACGTTTGTGTGCATTCCCAAACGGCTTACATATTGATTAACAGCACGTTTGATCTCGTCTTTCACGTATGGGATATTTAATTCTCGATGTAACGTATCATTCGATGCGTACCAAGGTGGGGAAACGATGAGTCTTATGGTCTTGTTCTGAAATCGTTGTATTCTATTAACGTGTATATCTTTTGCGCAACCCGATAACATTAAACCGTACGTCCAAACAGGCTCTATAATTATTTTATGAACTATAAATTTGTTTTTTAATGATAAACTTGAGCACCTGCCAAGAAGCCATTTTAATTCGTATAATTTTATATCTCTTTTTTAATGAATGCATAAGTATTTTACATATTTTTCTTGGCTAATAATCACCCCATTTACTTTTAACGGTTGATACGTAAAATTTCGCAACGCAAAATTGACCCGCGTGCATTTATTTTCGTTTACCCTGATACGCCAACGTCTCAGCAAGTTTTCAACATTCAACAGAGTTTTTTGTAGTTCATTAGAAGTTTCCTTACCAACACCTAATAATGCTGTATCTTCGGAAAACGTAGCTGTTATCACGTTATTATCGACTAAATCGGAAGCACCGGATCTAAGACACTTCTTTAAGGCACACCAGCAGTTACAGGGTAGAAATCGTAGTATTGATTTCGGATTTTTGGATGTGCGATCTTCAAGGTTGGATTTTAGAAGGAGATAGTGATGCTGTTAAATAATAAACATTTGCTGCCGAGCTTCAGAAGCTTAATAATCATGAAATGGATTAAATAATACTTCTTGAATTTTCGGGTATTTATAACAATTTTTATAACCACACATCTATAAACACACATATTATATATATATATATATATATATATATATATATATATATATATATATATATATATTAAAATATAAGTTTACCAAAATATAAATATGGGTAAATACTGCTATTTGAAAGAACAGTAATGTACATAACATTTATAATTATTCGTAAAAATTTTTTCAACTAATAAATATTTGTCCGTGAAAATGAACAACGAAGTGATGCATAAATTGGATCAGATTTATGAAGAAATAAATCAAATTAAGTCAGTGTGTAATAATACTTATGAAAAAACTGCGAATATTCATTAAAAATGTGCGTTTTCAAAAACTTAACAATTTGAAGGATGATTAGAGATCGATAATTTATATTTCATATAAGACAGATCGATTATTATAATTATCATACCGATAATTCTTAAAAAACAAAACCGCGCTTTTATAAAATTCACGGATTTTTTTACGACGTCGATTATATACATCATAAATGGGCTTCTTGCATTATGACAGAAGAAGTGGCAGCTGACGTCACAAACAAACAAACTGCGGCAAATCAAACATTCGATCGATCATTGGATAAGTTCGTTTCCGAGCCGCAGAGATGATGTGGTCATCACTAGATTGCGCTTAGACAATACGCGTCTCACTCCTGCGTATCTTATTAATAAAACTTTGGCCCCAGTGTGTTCCGACTGTAACATTATCCTCTCCACTTCCCATATTCCTGTTGATTATCGTTTCGAGTTTCTCTTAATCTTCCTCCTTCGCTTCATCTCCTCTTCGAAGATGACCATGTTTCATTGTCGAATCTAATTACTTTCCACCACCGTTCCGGTCTCTATTCTTCAATCTAATCCACTTTTTCTATCGTGCTCTTGCCTTGGCTGCTATACATGGCACGTTAATTTAATAATAATAATAATATATGTGGAACAAAAGTTTAAGGAAAAATCATACTATTCTGGATATATATATATATATATATATATATATATATATATATATATATATATATATATATATATGTATATATGTATTATATATAGATTTCTTAAAGGATATCAAATCTGAATTTGAAACTACGATAACGACTATAAGCATACCAAGTAATATTGTAATTAGGATCTTTGGAAGCGTATAACGAATTGCATACATCGAGTTCGTTGCTAAAATTGTTTTTTTGACGAACAGGAAATTGTATAAAATAGACACAACGAATGGAACGCCACCTGTAAGAATTCGTTTCGTCTGGAGATACGGTACGTTTAAAAAATTTGATGGATTGTATTTCTTGGACACATAGACGTCGCCAACGCATAACTACTAGTTCAGGAGTTAAGTGGAACATATACTCTGACAAACTAACAGAAATACACGAGTTCAGTCGGCAAAAATATTTATCACTACTACTCACGCATACGTGACTACAATTGCTCATTGATGTTATTTGTCAAGGACGTCATGCGAAAGGCATGAGAGAATTCACCGCTCCAATTTATATTCGTTGAAAAATATTTGAACAAAATAAATAGCAACACTTAGTATATCCCAAAGTTAAATTCTCCAGTAATGTAATATGGATATTTTGACGCCGAAAATGAATCGTCCGTAATGCATATTAAAATCATTTTTTATTATTAGGAGAATTAAAATTTAAATTAGTCGTTGCGTTATAATTTCCACGTCGGGTAACGTCATTACGATAGTTTGAGTAAATTTCGTTTTCCGTTTTATTATAACAAAAGCTTTTTATAAAACTAGTTGCTGTAATCCTTTTCTAATGATTACTAAACAAATAGAAACATTCTAATTTGAAATTGTACATTTCCAATTTATAAAAACAGATAAATTTTTCTGATATCAGTTTAATCCGATTTGTGAGATATTTGGATATCAAATTTATCTGAATATATGCATCGCTAATTATAGTGTAAATTCTATGTACGCCGTATCATTTATATATTCAGTGTTCTTATTTCGTGTAACACGTTCCGACACATTAAACCAACCGCTATAATATATTTTCGTTAACACACGGATATATCCAGTCATTAGTACTGTTTCACTCAATCTTGGAATAGTAGAAGTGATTATCTAAGCGTGTAATGACTATAACGAGTAACGCGAGGTTGTAAACTAGGTCCGAATTCATGCGAATAAGACATAGTAAAGTAAAGAAAATAATAAATAAGGGACTTTTAGTAGAGAGAGTACCTAACTAATAATCGAGTAAAGAATGCAGAGAGTTCTTTTTTATTTACTTTATAATGTCCAATTATTTTTGTTCTCTTGCGCACTAAACTCCTGAGGGTACTTTTTCGCAGTACATACTTAAAATGTCTAACTTCGACTGTATTGTTTTCATTGACAGTTGTGACAGCTCGATACGCATGAGGAATGAGGCTAACAACGGTTAGAAGAAATTTCAACCACATTCTTTCCGCATTTCAACCATCCTGTTTCTGTCAGTTTCAAAATCACCGCCCCTTTTCCTTCAATACCTGAAAGTAATTTTCGTTACTTTGTTTTGCATTTTTTCACTACTCTGTTCTCACATAATCTAATCTTTATATAAATTCGCACACACCCTTACATGTATATATCATCATCATCATTTTATTACGCCTCTTTCAGTAGGTTGCACGTTAATAACCATTAGCCGTCTCATATTGTATATATATAACGATTTTTTTTTTTTTTTTTAAATTGTAAGCTAAAACTAATTTATTCTGACGAAAAAAAGTTAGTTAGAAAGAAATTTGTGTTTACTTAAGACGAAAATTTAATTTCAGAACTGACATTGTAAATAGCTTTTCTGCGGAGGGTCTCAAACCCACCTGGACTGTAGTAATTTTCCTAAGTTACCATCGACACGATGTAAAATTGCCAGGTGTACGTCACGTGATGTAATCGATACGAAATTCGACTATTACTTCCACTACACAAACAGAGGCGACGCGGTTCATTTCCGATCTCGGCTATAATAATATTCGTATACAAAATAAAACTTACCTAGGAATAATTTACAGTTTATTAACAATTTCACTCTATTTTCATAATCATCATCTTGTAGCTTCTTCTTGTCAGCAGATGGCACACATCAACATTGATCTATATATTTCCGTTTTTCTAGCTGATTCGATAATTCCTGTCATTTTCCTTGTATCGAAGTTGGTTGTCGTCATCTACAGCCGTTTTCTTCCTCGCGTCTTCTTTCCTCGTATTTTTCCTTGAACTGCCATTGTAAATAATCCTTATCTTATTTTGCGCGCTATGTTTCTTCCTCTTTTCAATATCTTCTACGATGTTCGTCTTTTCCATTCTACTCCGTTGTAGTACTTCTTTGTTCGTCATCTTCGCCGTCCACGGTATTCGCCAGATTCTTCTTAACGTCCACATTTCAAAAGCACTTAAATAATACTCTCTGCGTTTATAGACCACTTTTCATATGCATATTTTAGGACGGACATGTCGTACCACTAATTTACTTTAGTCTTTATATTCATTTTTAATTTTCTGTTTTTTAGTACAGCCTCTAGGTTCCTAAACGTTTGCTTTGCCTTTCCGATACGACTTTTAATTTCATTTATATCTCGACCGTCTCTTAATTTCAGACTTATCGAACCGCCTGAAATATTTCGGACACTCGACAGTATACTATGTACGAACGTGTAAACGAACACAAAACACACGCGCGCACACAAAAAAAACGGTAACAAAAGCTTTATATTTTTATATTTAATACAGCCGAAAGTGCGTGTAAATTATACAAGAACAAAGTTTTATCCACAGCTTCGTATCGCGAGCTATATTTTGTCTCAGATTGAATAGAGATTTTTTTAAGAGCAGCACCCACCACGTCCTTATATAGTATCTTGTGAGCAGCTCGCATCAATCTTCTAGGGTGCCATATATCATTCTTTTTGGAATGCGTTCTGCATTCACAGGTTGTACTCTGTGCACATCGAACGCTTCTTAATAAACAGTTGATCCACAGAAGAAGTTGACGCTCTTATAGGCACTTCCGCGTTCGATATGCTGTCCGTCCATTTTATCCAAAGATGACATTGGTCTAGCCTCTCGATTTGTTGGAAAGTCACGTTCGCCGTACCTAATGTATATCCTTATACATATATATATATATATATATATATATATATATATATATATATAGATACGTACATACATATACATCTATACGCTTGTTCTCCTACATCTCCGAATACGCTATTTTAATATAAATATATTTTTAATTTCGTAATTTTAATTTTATACTACAAGCCAATATCGTGGAAGCAGTTTTTAATCTGTATTTTATGTTTGGAATGAGGAAACATCTTCCTCCAGAAATCTATCAAACAATGCCAGACAAGATAGTCTTGCTTCGTATAATTTACCAGTTCCATTCGCAGACCTCAAGAGGTTTATGAGATCATCATTATTTCAGCTATGGCAAGAAGAATGGCAATCCGTATCAACATCGAACAAGCTACCATCTATCCAAGTAAAAATAAAAAATAACACCTCGGAAGACACACTTACAACATCGGAGAGATAATGTAGTTGTCAGCAGACTCCGATGGGGGCCACACTAAACTAACTCGTAGCTTATCTTCTTCATAGATCAGAAGCTCCATTGCGTACGGCCTGAAACATTGCACTGTCTGTTCAACATATACTGACATTCCTCAATATAGCCTACAGAGATCATACTACGGTTTTTCATCTTCATTACAGCTACTGCTCGATGACCACGTTTCTACGTTATCCAGACTCATCCTCTTCCTACACGATACCGGATTATATCATTTAATTTAATACTTTTATTTTCCTCTGTGCCTCTGGCCATTAGTTGCCGTATATGGCACATTAATTTAAATAATAATCGTAATAATAATAGTCTTGGTCGGTATGAAGATGTTGTCAATTCGGTAGACCTCGGTCACGTTCCAAATTTATCTGAATATTTATCATGTTTCTATCCTAATACTACACAATTACACTCTCCGATCCAAACGCATCTCCGCGGTTATCAACTCTTACTATTTCAATGGACAGTTTCCTCCTGATCGTGATGGTTTATTATTATTTTTGATTTTTGAAAACTGTGGACCACGTAAATAAACATTAATCGTGAAATTTTTCGTTTTCCTCTCTAGTATTCTTTCATCTTCAAGCTGTGCTGTATTTTTCTTTCCTCCGTCCGATATGCGCGTTCTTGTTCTTCACAATGTCCAAAGAAACCTTTAAATGTGTCAATCTTTTTGGTGAAATTTGTTTATGCCCTGGTTTTTTATCTTAATTTCCGATAAATCTTTTTTTTGGTTCCTATAAACTAGGTAAATTTGGATTTTCTTCGATGTATTCGAATATAATCTTAACTTGTCTACGTGACTCTATTCTTTTTAGATGTCCATAAAAGCTTATTCTCTTTTTTCTCATAATCTTCTCAATTTTATCACATATTTCTCTGTATAACACGCGTTGTCGGTTTTTATGTTTAGTCCCAGAATTTTCCTCATGATTTTTCGTTCCTTTATCTCTATCAGCTCGATGTCTTTCTACGTGTTAATATTCGGACATTCTGCAGCAATTTTCCTCCGTAGCAATGTTCATATTTAATCAATTTCTGACAGAAACGTTTATAATGCGTGATGATCCGAAAGAATTGATAGATTATAATTTATTTTTATATATATATATATATGTATCGTTCGTAAATATGTATGTTACAGAGGTTTTAAAACTGGTATGAAATGCGTCGACAATTATGCCGAAGAATGTCTGACCAGACAGCAACGTCAAAATTTGGAGAACAACGTAATCGGTGCCCGTTATACGTTCAGATTTCTTTGTGACGACCCTCAATTTCAAGCTGGTAAATATTAAGATTGAGTTATTCTCATCTATAATGTTCACGTTACTTTAGTAAAAGTGTGGGTGAAACCTGCGCGCGCGTGTGTGTGTGTGTGTGGATATTATATACTAGAGGTTACCAGAGGCTTAGCCTGTGTAATAATTTTTGTTAATACAATATCGCTGTCTCTTTCTTTTAACAATATATATATATATATATATATCCGTCCGTTATTTCGTCCATGCTCCTAACGTATCAAAACGTAATTTAAACGACGGGTGTTGGTAAGTGAGGTACATTCAAACGTGAAAATTGGTTTGAAAAGCAGTGGTTGTTAGTAGAGGTACATCCGAAAACCACTTAAATTTTAAATAAATTGGCAGCTATATCGCTTTCCTACTGTTTATTAAAATTTTAAATTATTTCAATTTGTGTTCTATTTGCGATATCAATGTGAAACAAAGCTTAGAACGAATCCGATAATATCGGATATAAGTTTTGCGAATTTCATCATCATTGCTTTAATAATTTTTGCGGTTAAATCAAAACAGACAGACATATAAAAATTTTAAAAATAGATTACCCAAAGCGGTCATTGTAATTAAAATATTCGCAAAACACAGACGCATACTACAGTTGTATATATTATATAGATATACATAAATGGCAATGCATTATTGTCTAAGATATTTTACTTTCTCAACCCATGTTAGATTTGCTGAATGAATTTCTTTTCACGCATCGTCGATTAATAATTCGGTTTTGTCACAGTTTACACTCGGTCCGGTTTTCTTTGCATTTCTTCTAAATCGTGATGAATTATCTGTGATCATTCCGTTGTGAAAGATACGATGCAATGCGCATAAATAAAACAACTCTGCGCAGGAAGGAAAAGAAAATGGTAAATGCGACAAAATTCGATCCAATAAAGACAGATTAAGATCACAATCTAAAACGACGATTTAACACAAGTAACGAAAAAAACTGAAATGCATATTACGTGGACTATCGTAAAGACACAATCAGATAGTTGGGCTAAAAATTATAAATAATGAATGCTGGCCGGACAGACAGAATAGACGATAGCTAGATGGATATCGGTAAATATCTGAGAATTGTTTACACACGGAACAGATAGAATTCGATAAACTATGTATAAAGTTAAGTATTCTTATTTTTTCACAATTTACATTTACACAAAACAATCCTCTGAAAATGAAACGATCAATTGTGGTATAAATAATAAAGCTTCAGCAAGAAAAAACATTCTAAGTATATCGGTCAGTAATAATACGAACAACATAAACTATATCTTCATAAAATAATTAGTACTTATAACTATTTTATTACATCATCAATTTTTATGCTGCTCTGGATATTTCTGGTGGTTGTGCAACCATGCAACCTTTATGTACGAGCCGCCACTGATTGTTACATGTACGTACATGTGCACACGTGTGAATTTGTTTATATATGCAACTGCAGGTGGATATGTGTTTCATACTTGCGTACCAATGTACGTATTTTAATAAATATAGCGCAATATGCAACATTCTGCGTAATATTCAATATAAATTTGATTCGATTCGACTATATTTATGATGTACATAAAAATATAATTTCCCTTATTTGGTGAAAATTTCATCAGTAAAAAACTGTTCGTAACTTTACATTTTCGATAAAATCGCAATTTACGTAATGAACCCTCGTAACGTATTAAATATTATTGGTTCGAACGTGTAAACTGGTCATTATGAAATCTAATAGACGACGCGGTTAATATGATAAATATGAAAAAAAAAAATATTTAAAATTAAAATATCAAATAATTTTATATTAATACGAGCGGCTTAAAGCAAATAAAATTTCTCTATAAAATAGTTTGGTTTAAAACTCGTAATTTTCAAGTCATTCTTTATGTTACGCGCCCTAAAAACAACCTTTCGCAGACATTTATCAAATAGCGTGACTCCGATTCGATTAATACGAATTAATTTGCGTGATCGAAATGTTCAGAGACAAACCTTTACGAATGCATAAAGAAATACAGACACAATCCCACATCTGATGGATATAACATCCGTCGATTTAGTAAAGGTCTTCATGACTTACGTTGCCCTAACGGATGATGCTAAATCATGACTCAACATTATTTGTTTTAAATTTTGCATGATCGATACGATTAATAAGAAAAATATTATTGTTCTTCTTCTGTCGAATTGGCCAACTATGGACCACGTACTAAAATATCCTCATGATGTTTATTTCTTCCTCTTCCTTTCACTCCAATAATTCTTCATTGTTTCTTTTCCTTCCTTTCATCTGTCTATTTGGAATCGGTTTTCTTCTTCGATTTTTCTTCAGAACTTCGGAATGTGCTAATTGCACGTCTGAACCTATTTCTATCCATAACGTCATCTTCTGTAACGTTAATTTTCTCAAGGTCTTCCTTAACTTCTAAGAACTACGCGATTTCCTATCAAAGTACTGGAAAATTCTTTTTGTTAGGATGTTTGTACTACATTCTCCACAAATGACCATAATAGCTTAATCTTCTTTTTTCAATACCCGTATATTTCTTTATTACTTCTTTTTTTCCAGAATTTTGCGTACTATTTTTCCTTCCTTCATTTTGACGTGTTCCAGTTCTTTACTCACATTCATTTCTAAACACTGCGACACATACAGACATTCCGGTTTAATCACTACAATGTCTTAACTTAGATGTTATGGATATTTATATCTTTTGTCAGCTGAAATTCTAATTCATCTAACGTATTGTATAGTGTTTCTCCGTCTAAGAATCGTATGCTTTTTTAAAATCGACCAATGTTATAAAAAACGTCTTATATCTGATTTTCCTATACTTCATAATTAGCTTTAGATTCCGTGTTTGTTCAATACACGATCTTCCTTAAATCCTGCTAGATATTCGCCTAGATTTTCTTCTACCTGATTTTCTAGTCTGTTTTGTAGATCTTTTGAAAGTACTTTATACATTACTGATAAAAGTGATATTCCCCTATAATTGTTGCAATTAGTTCTACCTCCTTTTTTATAAAGTGGATAGATTATGGCAGTTTTCCATTCACTTAGTATTTCTTCCGATTCGCATATCCGTTCAATTAAATTCTGAAGTTTGATAGTCGCATCATCCGTTGCATATTTCCATATTTCAGCAATAATTCCATCTGGAGCTCTATTATTTTTCAATTTTTTAATTATTTCTCGGATTTCTCCTACTCCCGGAGGATTAGATCTTTCAAATTTCTGTTCCGAATTGATTTTTTCCAGGTCGTTCTGTTGACTGTTTGCAGTTTAATAACTGCTCAAAATACGCCGATAATATGTCACAATTGTCTTCATCATTAAACTCTAACAATCCAACATCATTCTTAAAACACAGACTTTGTGGTTCCTATTTCTGTAGTTTGGATTTGAAGGTTGTGTAAAAGTTTCTAGTATTATTCCTTTGAAAGTTTTCGTCTATTTGGACTACTTGTTCTCATTCGTATTGTCTTTTTGTCGCTCTAATAATTTTGGATGTTTCTGATCTTTGATTCTTAAACGCTATGTAATCTTCGTTTTTTCGGGTCCGGATCAAATTTTAATATATTTTTCCGAATTTTTTCGTACTATTTGTGGTATGAACCTTATTTCCATTGTGATTAGATAATGATCTGTTTCTATATTAGCTCCTTTCCTAACCCTAATGTTCATAATCACTTTCTAACTGTTATAGGATATAGTCACGTGATCAATTTGTAATTCACCAAGTACCTGATTATGTGATCTCCATGGTTTCTGTTTTTTGGGATGTCTTTTGAAATTATTTGACATTAATTTCAGATTAAAGTTCTGTTTCAATTAATCTAAGTCCATTCCTATTTGTCCGTTTGTGCACCGGATAATCCCCCACTATTTTCCTATATTTCTTCTCCTTATCAATCTCTCCGTTAAAGTCGCCTACTATCTTAATGTTTTTATCCGTGATTTTTTCCATTTTATTTTCTAAGTCGTCCTAAAATTTTTCTACTTTCTCTGGATTTTTCCTATTATCTTCATTGATTGGCGCGTGACAATTAATCATCGTATATACTTTATTAGCACATCGTATAGTTAACAAGGATAACCGTTCGCTCGGATAATAAAATTTCGTGACTGCATTTAATATATTTTTGTTTACAACAAAAACAGTTCCCAAATGCGGAATTCCCTTTTTTATTAGATTCCAACCTTTTCTTCCCTTGAAAATTCTGTATTCTCCCGAATCCATTACATCTTCATCAGTAAATCGTGTTTCCCGCAAGGCCTACTTGGATTTTCACTTCATCCAATGGTTTGGTCAGCTGTTTTAACTTACTCGTCTTCCGCATTGAATTAACATTTAATGCCCCGAAAAAATATTTCCTTTTTGTCTTTAATTTTGTCGCGGATTTCCAGAATATGATCGCCCAGTGACGTCACCAATAGTGACGGAGGATTTACTTACTAGTTTACCTCCGTGAGTAGCTCCTTTTGGATAGTTTTCCATCATGCAGATATGAAAAGTTACGATTTGGAATTTGCATAAGCCAATTCAAAATTGAAACTGAGGTTGTAAGTCTCACGGTTCAAATCCAGCCGCTCCTACCTGGAGAACAGACGCTTTTGGATTTGGGATTTAATAACGGCCATACTTGCTTTGACACGATGTCTTTACCAGCTTTATGGAGCATTTTTTAAGAATAGATTTCCCAAGTCTATCCCACTGCACCCTGATACAACGCCGCTCATGGTTCGCGGTTGCTTATTCGTCAATTACTTATTTGCAGTTAACCTCCATATCTGGAGGCCTTTCCACTATCCACCACCCGTGGACGCGCCCTGTCCCCTGAGCTCGGGGCACCTCGGTTACACATATCTGTGTACCCCAAGGCGGTATTATTATTATTTCATGTACCGACTATAAAATATATATACAGTAATAATACAAAATAATATCCAAGGTTTATACTTAGTTTTATACCTGTTTCACGGAGCTGGTTTAGCGTTTCTCAGTCAAAGTGTCCGCTATATCGAACATGAAATTTTAACGTTAACGAAATTTTATATGTTCCCGTTAATGTGGAATATTTTAAATTTAAAAATATTTATATAAACACGTTGAAAAAAGTATCTGGATTAATATAAGAACTGTATTGTATAATAAAAACCTTGTATAAAATAGATATTCGATAATGTGTAACTACTGTGAAAATTATTTGCTTTTGTCTCGCAGATTACCTGAAATACACGCCATGTTTAAAAGGTATCCGAAAAAATTGGGATGTCTGCGCTAAGCATTTCGTATCTCTAGTCCGAGAAGAACTTTCTAAAAGAAATTCAACTAAGAGTTCCCGACTACTGGAAGTGTGCTGGTAAGCTAGAATCCTATATTACATTTAATTTATTTTTGAGAAAACTAAAAAATGTCTCTATTAAATATATATATATATATATATATGCACTCGTAGACGATATTAACTTGCAACTTTGCTCCAAACTATATATATTTAATAACTTGAGTGCCACGTTACTTTTATGAAAAGTTCAACTGAGCGCCATGATATTCATTTTTGAATCACCACAAAAGTTTAATTGAGTGTCATCAGATTCCATTCTGGATCTCGCATAAAACTGATGACATCTTAATATAGGTGCATTATATTGGGATTTTAATCGCATATTTGAATTCACCAACGTTTTTACTCGAAAACCATATTTTTAGCACATGTAAATTACCTTTCATTGCCGAGATATTTAATTTTTTATACTATGATTACCTTAGATATCTTTACATTTATGAGAAATTTTTAAGAATTATATAAATAATTATACAATTTTTAAAATGTTGCTGTGAAAATATGGATATTGCGATAAGAATATAGTGTAATGTGTATTACTGTTTGTGTTTTGACTTTTAACAACATCATTGTCTTATAGTAATATTGATTTTGAAGTTGCTATTTATAAAAATCCGCTTTGCAAAGAAAATTCATTTTATTATTCAAAATGTCGGGACATATATTAGATAATAGTATAATAAATGAAATGCTTAATTCGGATTAGGAATTATCTGAAAATGATATAAATTTAGAAGATTCTGATATAGATCCTGATTTTATTGAGAGCAGGAAGTTTCAGGTAATTATGCAATGTGTATGTTTTTAATTTATAATATTTTTATCAACTTTAATTAGCGATTAATATATTCTATGCGACCGAAAAAGCTAGTTAACTTTCTGTTTATGTTGAAAATTAAACTAAACTGTACTATTGCATTTCAATTTTCATAATTTTGAGATGCTAAAACTGCGCTATTTTTAAAAAATTTGTACAATCGGATGATTCTGAAGAAGATGATATTACGCGAAATTTGAATATAATAGTTTCTTCAAATATAATACCAGTTTAGAACATGACATACTGATAATAATCTTATAAATAATTATATGTTTAAACCAAATTTCAATGATGTTTGTTTAAATACGGACCTTTTTGATTCAATGTTACCATCCGATTGATTTTTTCAAGTTAATAGTAGATGACCGTATTGTTAACAAATTAGAGGTTGAATCTAATAGGTACGAGCAGAAAAAAATTAAGCTTATTTAAAGTGTCTACAAGCATCCGACTCATGAAATGAAGAAATACTACTCATGAGGAAATGCGTAATTGTTTTGAACTGGTGCTAAATGCCTGAAGTTAGTTTGTACTGGAGTAGCAGTCAATTATTTTCTACAAATTTCGGCAAAATAATAAGTCGCAACAGATTTAAACTACTGACAACCATGATTCATTATGTAGATAATGAAACAGCTAATAAAAAAATAGATTGCACAAATTAGGTACACTAATTGACGATGTAATGAAAAATTCATCTAACTGTGTGATTCCTACGCTTCGCATAGATGAATCAATAATATCGTTCACCGGAAGACTTCTGTTTAAACTATTTTTAAAGAACAAGCGTCATAAATATGGTATAAAACTGTTTAAATTGTGCACAACGCGACATTATACCGTTACTGTACATATCGGTCGGGAAGCTGTTGCCGATGATAATGTAGTTAAAAGAATCGTTTTAGAATTAATGTCGGTCGAACTTTAATAACAGACAACTGGTACACAAATGTAGAACTGGCCGAAGAACTTGGTAAAAGAAGCACCTATTTAACAGGCACATTGCGAACAGATAAAAAATCTAATCCCAAAGAAGTTATTAACAAGAAGTTGTGAAAAAGAAGAAATATTTTCGTTACTTCTTCTTCTACTATTCGGGTAAATCATCATGTATGGATTCCACTATCTGATTTAAGGAGTACTGATCTCTTGACGCTTTGATTAGTTCCGCTGCACTCTGAATTCCAGTCCATATTTTAATATTGTCAAGCCAAGAGATCCATCTTCTTCCCGGTTTTCTTCTACCATTGATCGTTCCCGTTAATATTGTTTGTAAAAGGTGGTATTTCAATCCTTGCATTAAGTGTCCCAAAAACGCAGTTTTTCGTCTTTTTATTATAAGTTTTAACACTTCTTCGTTCTTAGTTTTACTTGTCCACGGAATTTTCCATATCCTTCTATAACACCACATTTCGAACGATAAGATGCGCTTCTTCATATTTTCTTTTATCGTCCAAGTTTCGCACCCATATAAAAAATTTAAGCGAAAAATCTAAATATTCAAGTCTTGATAATCGATTTTTTTTCAGATCCAAAAGGATATCCGTTTCATTTACTCGTTGCTCGTGAATTAAATGAAATTGATAACGCTCGCGTAAATTACTCGTAAGAAATTAATTACATCAAATACACTAGTTATATTTTCTTAGTAGTTTCCTCCAACGCTAATAAAAAGCAGGAATAGGTTTAAACGAGGTGTATCGTCATGCGGACTGCAGTATAATTGGTGGGGGCAAATAGTATTATTTCCCTCTTTTCGAACGTGGACCAGACGGATAATCGTTTGTCATTCTTTTCATAAAGTTCGCGTCTTAATCGAGACGTAATTTCATTTTTGAGACGTCGTGCTTAAGAATAGCGTTTTTCGTGGAGGAATGCTTAAGCTCCCCTCTTTATAAACTATTAAATTTACGGGCAGTCATCGAAGATCTTTGGAAACTTGTAATTTCATTATATAGCGTGACGAAATAATAATAATTCGTACACGGTCTGCGGCGGAAATTGTAATTAAGAAAAATTAAACCGTACCATAGGGACTATGCCATTGTAGAAAATATATTTTATTTATACGATAACCGTGTCTTTTGTACATTTCGTTTAGGTTCCAACCGATGAGAGGTGTCCAGGGAAATGAAGTATGGGATGGGGCTGCTAAACTTGGGTCATCGCAAGATATTCTCATTACGAGAATTCCTTCGTCCTTTTTAATTGCGTCCGCTCGTGCAGATTTTCTTCATCGATGGAAGTCTGTAAAATACGACTTCTTTTATAAATCTATCCGACCTGTAATGTACAACATCCATTTTTGCACTTACGCCCTCACCTCCCAGAGCCCGGCTTTTCTTTTCCATCCTAGTCAAGACTTTGTTCCAGCTACAATTGCCTTCCTAGCGATTTGTACACCATCAATCTTACTCTATCTGTATACTGTCCTGTGCCTGCTGGAACTATATATGTTTGTTATTTATGCTTGCAACTTGTATAGCAGAGGTAGAGCTTTCATTAAAAAAAAAAAAAAAAACAGTTAAATATTTACCAATCCTTCTCGGTTGCCTAATTATTAACCCTAAATAACGACAATATCCATGCAGCTCTGCCCACCTATGTGTATATATCTAACATTAAGCTATATAAGTGGTTTGTTTTTACATTCTTTTTGTTATCTTACGTATCATATATTTATATGAAAATAGTGTTGACAACGGGTAATTTTGGTATTCGTACACACCTAAGTCCAATTATTACAATATAATAATAATAATAAAATTAAATTTAGAACGGATCAAATAGCCGCAGTATTATACGTAAAAAGAAATCTAAAATTCGCTTTCATAAATGAATTAAAAACTTCTCAATAATAATAATAATAATTATAATCGCTATTATTATAAAATCGAAATGAGAAATTTTTTAAAACAAAATGTGAAGATGAAGAGTAAGAAAAAGTCGATAAATTTTTTTCGGAAGAGGAGTAGCATTTTGAAAAAAAGCAGAGATCAGTTTCACCTTTAATTTGGAATTTTGCGTTACCCTCGTTAGAAATTTCGACCTACAGACGGCTACTTTTAAAATTTCCTCCTTAACAGATTCTCGTACTTTCACCCCATTACAGCTGAGTGTTTCCCGTTTAGGAATGCTTGAAAGTTACACCGAATATTTCGTAATTAATCTTTGAACTCAGGAGGTTACTATTTTCACCAAAATATCTTAAATTCTCGCTGAACTATATACATACATCAAATCACACACACATACATACAAATTATACGCTAATATACGTATATATACTATATATATATATATATATATATATATATATATATATAATATACAGAATTCGTTTGACCGTTCAAGCACATTCAAATCGTCGGTTGCTGTTTAAAAAATTTCAATTAATTATTAACGTCGTTTGAATAGAAATTAACCAATGTTGGCGTAGAAAGAAACCAAACGGAAAACTATTAATTGCGAATAATGTCGAAAAAAAGAAAATGGATGATTAATGATTTTTATTCTCTTTGCATTTTTCAAATAATTAATTGGAATTTACAGTCGGTATTCGTCGTGGAAAAAATGATGATAACAATAATTATAATAATCATTGAAAAATAATAAATATAATAAAATAAACGTTTTAGTTTTCGCTGTATTAATTAATGTCTTATTTTTTACCGGAACGTTTAATTGAGTCCACAATTTCAAGCGTACGGCCAATCAGATTTCCTACTAGCCGCCGTGTAAATTTTATCGTCAAATTCCTACCTTCGTGCTTTACTGTCAATAAGTATTGAAAAGTTTGATGCGACGAGATATCTCACTCTACGTCCGGCTTTAAAAGTTTAACGATTTTAATCGTTACAGTTTTTCACTAGCACAATTACATGTTCCGGTACACTAATTTTCACCGGCATAATACATTTACCACTTGACAAAATAGAAGTAATATTATATTCGTGACGTTTCTATGTTATCATTAGTATTTTAAATATTTCTTCTCGTGTTCCGCGTCTGCGGCAACAAAGCCATATTCGACTACAAGGTTACAACATATTCCTCATCCTCTTTGTCAGCTATATGATGTAAGTCAGTCAACGGATCCTCTAAAGTCGACATCTTACCAGTTTCGGCAATTTTTCCATTTCATCTAACTTCTTCTATTAATCTTCTCTTCAACGTTCTGATTCAGAACTGTCCGCTCATCGTTTCTTCTACCATTTAACTCAAAATCATCAAATCTTTTTTCGTCTTTTCAATCTGTCTGGCATCGCTTCCAACTTCTCGGCTTGTTTTTTGCTAAAAATACTTTGCAGCGGTGTTTTCCGCAAAGTGATCCTGTCCGTTTTGTTCTTCAACGTCCGATAGGTGCAAATCTTCAACTAATTATTCGACCGTTGTAGTTCCTTCTTCTTCGTATACGTGTTTAATTTTTGAGGTCTCGTTTGTTTCCCGATGATGTTGACAGATAGTTCTTCAACAACTGTCTTCTTTATAATTGGTTTATTTTGAATAATATTATTACGTTTATTCTCTACTTATTCTTATTATTATGTATTTTTAATTTACCCGCTACAAATATTTCATCGGACATCATTTCATAATAACATTTTTAATTCTCTATTTTTTAAATCTATTATCCCTTAATATACCTGAGGCAGATGCAGTCACCTCAATCAAATATATAGCAAATAAATTATTTTGTGATCTGCGGAATGCAATTCCTCCAACGAATCATCTTAGATCCATTCGCTCCTCTCCTCTTCCTTGGAAATATTCGACGCAAAGCAGAAAGGATCAGGTAGTACTTTCCCGTATTCGTATTGGCCACACTGCACTGACTCATGGTTATATTCTAAGTAGAACAGATCCACCTCTGTGCGCTCATTGCGCCCGAACCCCCTTAACACTCCGGCACTTGTTCTTTGTTCTTTGACTGTCCGCAATATTCCGTATACCGTCCCCAAAACTTCAATGGTAGTTCATTCAAAACAGTTCTATCTGATGATCCAACTGCTGTAGAAGCAGCACTTCAGTTCCTTCGAGCTATAGGCATGATCAATCTAATCTAACATTCATTTTTCCATACGCTGGCCATAGCAGCAGTACATAGTACCCGTCCAAAAAAAAAAAAAAAAAAATTGATCTTAATATTACATCTATCTATACTATAGCCCTGGAAAGAACTGTTTCACTTATTTTCAACCATTTTTAATTCATCATCGTTGATAGGATATCATAAAAAGCGTTTAGTAACAATAAAAACGATCAACAATACCGGTAATTTCCGTGCTTTTTTTACAGTCTATACTCTGCTCCACATTTTACACGTAATGGACGTGTACAGTCAGCTTTAATATTCCCCCTACATATGACAGTTCTACTATTGAGAGGACTAGACAATTGTATTTGTTATGCGGTTCTACCTTAATTACAGAGTGTTTTTAGATTAAATATTTCCTCGCGGTTTTCTTAAAACTTACTCAACAAAAAACACTAGAGTCCTACTAACCTTGCCTAAAAGAAAGTCTTAAATAACTTAACTCATCTACTCGAAAGTGCAACCGTCGAAGATTTTTTTTTGTGCTCCGCGTTTTACAGTCAGCTTTATTACAGTTCAACTATTGAGGAATAAACGATTTTTTTGTTAGACGGTTCTACCTTAATCATAAAGTGTTTTTAAATTTAAATATTTCCTCGCAGTTTTCGAGTTTATACTAAGTCCAGAGGTTTCGTTCTATTCAGTCGATGGTAAGTTATTCATTAGGGAGATGGCCGTGTGATTGTTTTTCTACACGTTTGAAACATGATAATTGCGATTTCCTCTTTGACGGAGTTGAAATTAAGATCTTCGTGAAGTTCTAGATTAGTTACCTAAATATTTCGGAGGATTTTGTTTTGCATTCGCTGTAGAATAGCAATATTGTTTTTTGTTGTTTTTCTTTGCACACAAACCCATAATTGACAGCCGTATAATTTACTCCATGTTAGCCCGTTAATCTCAGTTTTTTTTTATTTCTTTTATTTACAGACGCTCGATTACTAAGATCATTTGAGTCTAAGGGTAGGGTTATATGGCATTAATTAATCCGGTGTCTGCGAGAAATTTTAATAATATATCTATTTTTTGAGGGTCATCCTGTAGTACTTCTCCTAGTGAACTGCTTGATATATTGTAAAGGTTTCGATTGTTTGCATATTCTGCGCATTCCAGTAGTATGTGGTTTATTATTATTGGAGTATTATATGTTGGGCATTTTGGAGCAGGTGTATTGTTCAGTAGATATTGCGATGTAAGTAGGGTGTGACCTAATCTAATTATAGCTACTTCGTCGCGCCTTTTATTTTATTCTGTAGTATTGTCCTAAGATTGGTTTCATTTGGAAAAAAATGTGTGTGAGCGCACTGTGTCTCCCAGTATTCCTCATATAAAGCGTTGACTTTTTTGTGTTATGATTGAGTAGAGATCATTTGTGAGTGCGGATATTATCATTTTTATGTTTTTTGATTTTGTTCTGGTGACGTTATCGACTATTTCATTTCCTGTGATTCCCGAGTGCGCTGGAGTCCGAAGGAACACTATTTGATTTTTTTTTCTGTATGAGTTTATGGATGATGAATTTTATGTTCAAAATATCTTCGTATTTTTAATCAGTTTCTGAATCTGTTGTAGAGCGGATATTGAGTCGGAGCATATTATAAAGTTATTTTCGTGTTTCTCTTTGTCTTTACTTTTTAACGCTTTGTATATACCTATTAATTCACCTGTGTACACAGATGTCTCAATAGGTAAGTGGTATCTGCCCTTTATAAGATAAGCAGAAGTGATTTGGTTTAGCGTCTTAAAGGCGTCGATGTATATTTGAGTGTAGTTTCCGTAGTTTCCACAGACAAGTTCGTTAAATTTAGTTTTCAGGATGTGCGGTGATGTTGAATTTTTACTATATTTGTTTAGGTCCATATTTATCGTTACATTTAGTTTTCAAGATGTGCGGTGATGTTGAATTTTTACTATATTTGTTTAGGTCTATATTCATCGTTACAGTAACTTTGGTCCATGGGGGTTAATTTAGTTACTTTTTGTAATTTTGGGTAAGGTGTATCGAAGTATATCTAAGAGGTTATTGAATACGGACGGTTGTAGGTTTAGAAGTATTAGGTTTATTTCGATACAAGTGGTGTAATTTATTTTCTGTTATGTTATTGTGGACTGATTGGGATGGACTGGTCAGTAGTTTGATATAATATTTTAGCATGAGTGTTTTTATCTTCTATATTTTAGCGGCAGAGTATTGGCGTCAACATGTAGAGCTGATGTGGAATGCTTTCAATGCTGTTATTATAGCTGTATTTTGTATTACATTTATTCAATGTGTGTTGTGATTCGCACTATCATACTGTATACTGCCGTAAACGAGTCTGCTTAGCATATATGATTTGTAGAGCTGGATTAGGGTCTTTCTATCGGATCCCCAGGATGAATGATTTAGCAACTTTAACATGTTTAGCTTTTGATTACAGTTTGCTTTTAGATTATTTATGTGTTTTTTCCAGTTTAATCTCCTGTCTAATGTTAGTCGTTGGAAATAATTTATTATAATGTTTATTAGGAAGGAATTAACTTGTTTAGTTTTCAGAATTCCTATAATGGAAGACCACTTAGAGTTATCAAACGCTCCTTTTATATATGGTATGATATAACAACCACAGAATTTCCAACATCAAGCGTCTCCTTAACATCTGAAACTAAGGTAAAAATGGCTCCCTCAGAGGAAAGACCTGTCCTAAAACCAAACTGATTTTTATGAAATATTTGTTTATTTGTGATTTCTTCCATAAGTAGGTTGTTAATTATCTTTTCATATACTTAACAACCTACTTATGGAAGAAATCACAAATAAACAAATATTTCATAAAAATCAGTTTGGTTTTAGGACAGGTCTTTCCTCTGAGAGAGCCATTTTTACCTTAGTTTCGGATGTCAAGGAGACGCTTGATGTTGGAAATTCTGTAGTTGTTATATCATACGATATAAAAGGAGCGTTTGATAACTGTAAGTGGTCTTCCATTGTAGGAATTCTGAAAACTAAACAAGTTAATTCCTTCCTAATAAACATTATAATAAATTATTTCCAAAATAGATGGGTTAAATTAGAAATTAATAATGTCGCATCTAGCAGAATGTTGAAATGTGGTGTTCCGCAGAGGTCTGTACTTGGACCTACCTCGTGGAACTTACTTTATTCCAAGATTCACTATGAGGTAAATTCAGTACAGATATAAACACTAAATGTGAGTTGATATCATATGCGGATGATGTTTGCGTCATGTTTCCAATAAATAAACAATATAATTACAAACAAATAGAAATCGTATGTCAGTATCTTGAAAAAATTATTAGTGAAATGGGTCTAGAGTTTTCTTTGCCCCCAGTGTAATTTTATTATTTTCGATAAGCAAACTATTGTTAAATTAGCTGTTTGAGGTTGGTGGCTGGTCAGCGAGTCTCTCATAAGAGAATTCTGAAGTACCTTGGTGTATTAATCGATTATAAATTAACTTTCATTCAGCATATTGTACACAATAAATGTTTAAAAATTTATAATTTATTGAAAAAATTGCAACCTAATGTTAAAAGTTTGAAATTTAAAGAGCGAATTATCCTATATAAAGGTCTTGTACAATCATTGTTACAAGTGTGTATATAAACAAGGCAGTTTTAAATAGAGTCAATAAGCAACGACGAAAATTCTTACTCAATACACGCTGTCTTTATAGAACTGCTCCAACCTCTGCCGCTAATGTAATAAGTAATATTTTACCAATGGACCTGTTCATAATCAATTAATTCTGAATACAGAATTGTTCATAATACCTCCCTTCTCAAAAACTCTATTTATCTCGGTATCGGTCTGGCATCGGTTATGGGTGACACACCTCCATCTAAAATATTTAATAAATTATATGTGGCAAGAGAGATGGAATAACTGTGCCACTGGGTCGAAAGACATTTGAATTTTTCCCAGATGTCGGTTGTAGAAATAATCTTAAGCAAATTAACATTAATTTTTATACTACTCAAGTGCTTTCTGGTCACGTTTGGTGAATACCTATATAGGTTTCACCTTATAGATGACCCTGGATGTGCAGCTTGTAGTGACACCAGTCTTGATGATATAAGGCACTTTATGTTTTATTGTACAAAGTTCAATGATCTACGAATTAAATATGGCATTCAGGAATTTACTTCTCTAGAAATTAATAAGATCAACTCAAATCTTTTATTAGCTTACACGGATGCTGCAATGCGACGTAAGTACGTAATTCCCGACAAGTAAACTAATCCAACCGTCATACCATAGAGTCCGTATGATTTTATTATTTTTTTTTTCACTCTATGTACTTGTGCGTATCGTGACTATTAATTTCGTATTATTCTATATTATCGTTGTTATCATTTTAATTCTGTTTATGATTAATTGTAATTCTTTGTATAGTGACTGGGACTATGTTTTTACATCCCGGTTACTTCTTCGTTTAAGACACATACCGCAGTATCTTTACATGCACATTGTAACATAATTTATCAATTAAAAATAAAAAAAAAAAACACAAAAAAAAACTACCACCATCTTACTGAGGTAAATGATTACTTACTTGGACGAAGTTTTCGCTTGTTGCCTTCTACTATAATAGGTATAACGTGTCTGTATTTTCAATCGGTATCGATTCGATTTGTAAGAAAGGAATACCTAAATTATGTTTTGTACTAAATGTAATTTGTTTAATTTTAGTAATAGCAAAGGTAGGAATGTCACCCAATTATTTATTTCATTTATAATATTTTGGAGCAAAAGTTCTATATATTTTGTTTCAATGTGCGAGTAGCATATCGAAAGATCATCGGCGTAGATACAATATTTAACTTTGGAGAATATGTGTTGTTTAATATTTGCAACAGCTATTATAAATAAAGTTGGACTTATCCATTGAGGAGTACCATTTTCTTATATTTTAATTTGCGATACGTAATTATTCAGTTTGACCGGAATATGTAAAAAGTTTGTAATAAAGATGGGTGTAGGTTTCCTGCGAATCTCAATTAATGTAAGTTTAATAATATTTCATGTTTCCACACTTTGTCGAACGTTTTTTTCCAAATCACATATGACTAGGGTTGTAGTTTTGTTTTGAATTAAGTCTGTCCCGCGACATTTCATAAAAATAGTCGGCCAAGACATTAGCTATTTCCAGTTTATTATCCGTAAGCTAGAATTTACCTTTATTGCTGTTATTGATTGGATTGTATGTTTATTTGAGATTTTCCTAATTTGTTCCCATAGTTTACCTGATGCTGTTGAAGAGTAGATTGTTTTAACAAAAATAAGTTTTTTTAGATTCGCGTATGCTCATTCGTACTGATGCCCTAGCTTTTTTGAACTTTATTAAATTTTCTATGATAGGTTGACGTTTATATTTCGCAATTTATTTTTATTTTTGATTAATGATTGACATTCTTCCGACCACCTCGAGGGTCTGTGTTTTTGCACTCCCATACCGTGCTGTGGGCATTAAATTCGCCGGTTACTATGAAAGGTTTAGATAATTAACTGAATAAATTTAATAAAACACGCAATGAGATGTTAACATTTTTATCTAAGTATGTTGAACAAACAGTTAATTTTTGTCCAGAGATGTAGACCGAGGCGGCTATAGCTTCCGGATTTCTACTCAATGATTGTTGTTCAGAATAGAATTTATTTGATATCGCTAATAGAACACCTCTGCTAGCAGCAGACCCTCCTATGTAGTCTTCTCTGTAAATTTTATATGTTTTTAGACTAATTATATATGTAGGTTTTAATTTAGTCTCTTGCAATCATAAAACGATTGGGTCGTTTAATGTAATTTAGTATTTGTAATTCTGGCTATTTATTTTTGTAGCTGTTTCAATTTCAGGATAGTATTTTATTCATTTCGATTAATAAAGTTTGTTATTAAGTTTACTTGGGTATTGAATCATTATTTACGTTAAGGTTGAGTTTTTCTATATATCCCAATGTATTTGAGCGATTATAGCCCGAGTTAGAAGGTGACGCCTTCGCTAGTAATAAAATAAATTTCGTTTACAAGGAAATTATTAAATAAATAAATGAATAAAGATGTTTCATCGGCAATAATAATAATAATAATAATAATAATAGAAAAAATAGCCAAGAGTATTACATCAATGAAATCGATAGCGATGACCGTAATGAAAACTTTCCAAAAAAGAACAAAATTTCCAATTTTACGCCTGTCCGAATTTTTACAGCGTTCGAATTATGACGTTCCTTTCCAAATTGATTTTGAAAAACTTATAGAAAATTCTCTCTCTGACTAAAAATGTGCGCGGGAAAGGAGGAAGGTACATGGGTAATATAAATAGACAAACAGTAGTAAAATAGTTTCTATTAATATTTATATATATTAAACAAAAACCTTTTGTAACGTTATACGGCGCTTATTTTACAATTTATTAATTCTTCTATATTTACTTTTATGCCACGTGTCATCCTTTTTTATTATTATTGTAGCTTTTTCTTTCTCGGCGTTAAAGTTTTTTATAATTCGTTTTTACTGTAATATGTTCCTTTCACATATTACGCGTCTTTATATTAAAAGTCTGTTGTACGGTAAGCCATGCTGGGCGTTATGTAATTATTATTTAAAATTTTTGCTTTTTATCTGATGCACTTTAATCTTCGTACAACTAATTCAATAAGGTCACCCTCCCGAGTTATGCATTTGTATGTTGGTGTCGGGTAAATATATGTTTTGGAAAAAACCCTCCGGCTGATTGTAAAAGTCTTCTAGTTTACGTTACGGATCTTATTTAAGGGTGTAGAATTTACGAATTTACGCGCAACGGTAACCATTGAGACCCAGACAGACATAACTATACTTGCAAGAGTCGAAAACAATCCGAAATTGCGAATTAAGATGAAGGCACGCTATATCGAACGAGATAACCGTTCGTGGGATACAATTAAGATTAGACTTGTTAATAGCGTATGAAATGTGAATTCAATTGGAACGGTTTTATTATCTAATTTAAATACGTGCGCAACGGGCGTAATATGATAAAGGTCGTCAAAGATGTTAAAAGAAGACAAAAATACCGCGTGCGCACTAAATAAAAGGAGACGGATGATTTATTTTTCAAAAGAAAATACCAGACGGAGAAGAAACTCTCCTAAAGAAGAAGTAGACGAAGATTGGTGATGACGACCAGTTTTATCAAAAGGAAAATGACAGAAATAATCAAATCATCTCTGAAATGGGAAAATACAAATAAGGTTGGTTCTATCTTCCAAGAAAAAACCAGACTACACGACGATGAAGGTGATGATTATATATATATATATATATATATATATATATATATATATATATATATATATATATATGTATGTATGTGTGTTTATTATTATTATTAAATATAAACATCATAATTATAAAGATAAAGTAACGTACTGGATATCTAATGGTTACATGTAGTGGTTATTTATATATATATATATATATTTGATCTGAAATACTTCATATATAAATGTTGTAAAATATTCCAAGAGAACTGTCTCATTGAAAATGAGCAGTCAATATTATATGTTAATTTTAATTCATTATATTTAGAACATACATAAATTATATGATGAACATCTTCTGTATCATTACTGTAACAGTTACAACATATATTATTATTAATAATATTTAAGTTGTTTAAATAGTATGCAATAGTAGAGTCATGTCCAGTTAATAACTGAGACATGTAAAAGTTAATATTAAAAGTTTCATCTTTAAAACGAGCTAAGATATCAGGAAAAAACTTTTAATTAATTTACCCTTAGCTTCCGTATCATATCTAGATTTAAATATTATTCATATATTTAAAATTAGCGCTATTCAGTTTAAGTTAGTATGTTTTCGAAGATAAATGATGTTTTTATAATATATATTAGTCCAACGGCGATACACGTTCTAAAACCTGTAGAGAAATATTAGACACAGTAATGAACGAAGATGTTATATCTATTAGAAATTTTCTACAATTAAAATTAACATTACGAATATATTGTTCATTTGAACTAGGGTAATATGTACTAGCGCAATGTGAATATAGTGAATGCATTAGTCCTTTATATAAAATTAAATTAGCTTTGTAATTATAAAGCCCCCATCATTTTGCCCCAAGTGATTTAAAAATATAATAATGTTTATTAACTTTATTTATATACGTTATGTGCTTAGAGAAAGTTAATTTATTGTCTATAACAAAAAAACCTAGATATTTAATTGAAGGGATAAAGTTGAAATTATTAAGCTTAATATTATTAAATATCATTTTCTCATACGTACAATAAGGACGTGTGACAAACATTATATGCGATTTGTTAATTTCAAATTTTAAGTTTCAAGAATCGACTATTAAACAAGATTTTTAACTACCGTGTTGCATCTGTCAAAAAAATTTACTTTTCCGGACATAAATATATATATATATATAATACATATACACATACACAATATATACGCATGTGTGTATATATTAATACATACTTTTATATACGGGATAAATCTCCAATGAATGTTAATGCGGCTGAAAAGATTAAAAATAGATGCTCTAGAATTACCAACTCATTTAACGCTGCATTGCCATCTATCCATACGCTTCTGAGGCGTGCATCGTTACTAAACTATATATTTTTATGCTAGATGTTGCAGTACCGTTTTCATTGTTTATATATGCCTTCTGTAAACAGTCTGTGTTAAATGTGCAACGGAAGCAGTTTTTTTGTTCGCGTTCGTTCAGTAAGTAATATTATTTGTTGTAAAAGTTACCACGCCTCAGAAGCGTATTTTTGGCATTCGCTGTAAATATTCACACGCCTGATGAGCGTGTTGTTGGCATTGTAAATTAATTTTTAATACCGCGGTATAGTTTTTTTTCTACGTGTCTGAGGCGTGTTGTTAGAAATTATACGGTATTTTTGAATTACCTATGTTTTAAATTCTTCTCTTTATCATAGTAGCATTAAATTGAAATATTTGTAGTATTTTTCTTAAATTTTGATTATTTATGTCGTGAATGTACAAGTGTAAACACGAATGGTGATAGAACAAATTTTGTTTTCTGCAGGATTACATTAATTATTAAATAAAACGAGTGTTTTAAACGATGATGAAATTCTGTATGATTAATTGGAAAGTGACGAATGCGATGATTCCGATGCTGACGCTGATTATGAACCTGCTTTGGAATTGAACCAAATCGAAGAAAACATTATCAAAAATGTTCGGAACTTCTCCAATAGAAAAAGAAAATTAAACGATAGTTCAAATAATCAGGTGTCAGCTTCACAAATATTAAAGGACGAACATAATTTATTACCGATCCTACAGTGTTGGGAAAGAATAGTGAATATTTGTGGTAAACCTCAAAATAACACTGCAGTTAAGATACCTGAAAACAAAAATATTGTTCACATTAGGGCTCGTACAAAAAATAAAGCATTAAATGTTTTAGAACCCCTTAATTGCTAGCATTTTTTCATGATGAAATAATTAAAATAATATTTTAAAATGTACAAACGAGGAGATACTGAAGAAGAGAACAAAATACAAACACGACAATGCAACTTTGAAAGATATTGAAGAAGATGAATCGCGTTTTTAGCTTGAACAGTATTTGCTGGATTAATGAAGAACAATCATCTTTCGGTAGAACGATTGTTTGATACCACCTTGTGTGGAAGTAGATACCGATCATCGTTTTCGAGGTCGCGGTTTAATTTCATAAAAGCATCACTACGGTTTGATATTCGTGAGACAAGGGAAACAAGATTAGCTGGGATATTTTCATGAGTAACTGTAGGACAAGTTACGATCCCAGTGCTTATTTAACTATCGATGAGCAGTTGGTAGGATTGCAGGTGTCCATTTCGAATGTACTTACCAAGTAAACCAAATAAATACAGTTTAAAAATTATGATGGTATGTGATCGAGCGACACAATATATTATGTGTAATGCAATTCCATATCAAGGAAAAGGAACTACTCCTGATAACGTTCCTGCAGCGGATTATTTTGTACAAACACTTGTAGCAGATTTCAAACATTCAAATCGTAATATAACTACCGATATACAAGTGTTTCTTTAGCAAAGACCCTTTTAAACGATTTTGGTTTAACAATGATCAGTACTGTAAAAAAAAAAATAAACCAGAGTTTCCCGAAATATGTACTGATTTAAAATATAAAAATCGTACAGTTGGATCATCACTTTTTCTCTTTAGCTCAGATGTAACTGCAGTATCATATAAAGCTAAAACGAATAAAATGGTTACGCTTTCGTTAACGTTACACGATGATAATGCAATCAATGCTTCAAATGGTAAGCCAGAAATCATATTAAATTATAATGCGACTAAAGGAGCTGTTGATGATCAACCGTTCCAAGGTATTAATTGTGGACGGGCAACGAGAAGGTGGCCATTGGCATTTTTTTATAATACGCTGAATATAACTATGGTCAATAGTTACGTTGTATACTTACATAATTTTGTTAAGAAAAATTCTGCTATCCAATGAATAGATTCGATTTTATATTGAGCCTTGTTGACGAAATTCTGAACCCATGGTTACAAAAACGGTTAAAATCACAAATACCGAATGAATTGAAGATAATGATTCAAAAATGTTTAAAAATTCCGGTAATAGACACTTCGTCGGTACGGAAAAGTGAACCATCGAACAGGCAATCTTATTGTCATTAGAGTAAGAAACGAATGTCAAAAATGAAATGCTTCAATTGTCAAAAATCAGTCTGCAGTGATCATCATTATAAAGTTTGCATACGATGTCGTGAAGAACACTTTAATATTAATAACGATAATTAATAAATAATAAAACCGTGAATTTTTATTACTGGATTAGTTAGAAATATTATTTTTGCATATAACTACTGCATTATGTTCATAATCCTTGGAGAATTTTAATTAGATATGTATTCTATTCGTAGTTATTATTAAAATTATGGAAAAATTACTTTTATCACGGGTTTAGAAACATATTTTTAAGTAATTTTTACATTTTTTACACGCGTTCTTTACAAATTAATATTTATATAAAGAACACTTCTTACATAAATTTATATTATTTTCGTCTTAACACACGAAATACAGGAATTTTTACACTTATTTCATAGAATAATTATTTTAAAAACAAAATCCGAATGATGCTATGTAGATTTCGGAATTACAAAATTCATAAAAATACTCCAATCTGCTAGAATTTAAATTCTAATACCATGTACGTCTCCTCAGAGACACATGGTTTGCAATGAACGATAAAAATCAATATTGGCAATGCAGGGTTAAGTAAGAATCGTTCTGCCTGCAAGGTATATCTTAATTATAAGGGAGGAAGAAAATTTTCTACCTCTAATACAAAAGTAGGAGTTGATACGAAAGCACTCAAACAAGTATTTTGAACGACTGTCAACTTCTTCAGATGGGAGATACACACCCCATTGAAAAAAACCGTCATATTCTAAACAGGAACAAATGGAAGCAGTATAAATGGATCAAGCCCCTCCACACTAACAGAAGTTAGAGATTTCCAAATTTTGGAAGCTCGAAGAGATTTTCCAGGTGTGCATCTTAAGTTAATTTTTGGGCAAATATAATCCCCAAGAAATATTTCTGAGGTAAAAGTTAGTGGTTCGCAATTTGGTGTAATGAAGAGGTGATCCGGATTTAAATGTTTGAGGGAGACAAACCATGCAGGTTGACTTTGACAAAGATAAGTCGTAGTTGTGCATGAAAGAATTAATGAAATCTAAGGTCTGTTGTAAAGCATACAGACATCTCATGTTTTCCTCTGTTATATGTACAATAATATCATCCGCATATACTTTATCAGGTCAAAGAGGGGAGAAATATACAAACAGTAAACGGTTTAGCACGGAGCCCTGAGGAAGACACTAGTGTACGCTGTTCTGAGTTAATAACTAACTCATTCAGCCATGCTCCTTGGTTTTTTAAGATAAAAATTTGACATTTTGTATATGAACAATGGTGAAACTAAAAGATAGCACTTTTTCCGAATGTTGTAGCTCCCTAACTTCAAAAGTTACAGAATGTACATAATTATGGACATAATTGCAAAATATGCATAATATTAAATTCGTATATAAACACATTATTTTTTTATTAAAAACAACTTTTAAAAGCGTATATTTATAAAAAAATCACTTTGCAATATTTATAAAAATAAAATTAAAAATTTTCGAGTATATATTATATGTATTAATTTCTGAACTACATAAATATTTTTACAAATTTTGAAATAGACAAATACTAAATAAATTAAATAATTAAAATGCAGTCAATAAACATAATTTATAAATGTATCGTGTACCGGAACTTACGAGATTAATTAATTGAGGTAAGTAACAAATAAAAAATGTACAACTATTACATTGTAAAGGAAAAAAGAAAAAAAACTCAAACAAACAAAGCAAGCATAATATTAGATAATGTTGAAATTAACAATTAAATGAAAATAATTAATTTAATTGTGTTTCTCCATCATCGGAAATTTCTAAATCCGAAATATCATCGGATAATTTTTTTTTCCCTTGATATACGTTCCATTTGCTATTAAGAATCATAACACAATTTACGGTAAAATTTTAAAACATACTTGCTTTAGCAATATCTTTAATTTTAAAATTGTTTTAAAAATATTATTTATCAATTTGCGTAACATAACAACAAACCTAAGTGTTATGCATACTTTACAACCTTTAAGTCGTATAATTATGAATGTCGTAGTTTACGAATTTTGTTTAAAAGCCATATAAATAATATTTTGTTTTTTAATATAAAAACATTATGAACTTTGTACTTAGTGAAAAGTAATTTCTTCTATTAAAAACTATAATAAAACTTTTTCAAATTGTATGTGAAGATGACACTAAAAACTACGCATCTGTTATGAAGTTTGTTTTTTGCATTATGTGGAAACATTTGTAATATATTATCGATAACTAGAAGTTTACAAAATTCTGTACAAGAGTTCTCAAAAGTTATAACGCTCAATATTTTTCATACGGCTAAATAGAAAATGGTGTACATAATTATGTACACTATGCCGGAAGAACGGGTTAGAGTAATTTAAAGGATGAAAAACAAGAGCACGACTAATCAACAGATTATGAAGGAAAACCGTAAGGGGTTTTGGGATAACGATCTGAATATTTCGATGAAAAAGAATCAGAATGTGGATATTATCATAAGCTGACTAAATATCTAGGAAGCAAGCAGTAAGATAAGCTCTGTCGATAAAGGAATCATATACGTCAGTCGTAAGGTGGGCTAGGCAATCCACTGTAGAGTATCCTGGACGGAAACCATACATCTATTTTGGAAATTTGCAATTAGACTCTATCCGCCATCTTAAACGATTATTTAGTATCTCCATGATCTTTCTTAGATAAGAGCACATGGCAATTGGTCTGTACGATTTTATAGCTTATCTGTTTTTTTATAGCTATTTCAAGGAATTTGCGCCAATCTTCAGGGATAATGTTATTAGTCCATAGGGTGGGTTATGTATATTACATAATAACGGAAAGAGCGAAATTAGAACATTGTTTAATGGCAAAGTACTGGATTAAATTTAGTGCGTTTGCTTTACTACATACGGCAGTTGATAGTTCTTATACACTAATTTCTGCTGTTAACATCTGAAATGTTGAGAGGAACAAGCAGGATCTAGTTCTTTTGCATATATTTTCTATATGTACGATGGACAAATTTTATCAATAAACTGATAAAAGCTTGAATGGGTCCATCTTTCAATTTGTAATTACGGAAAGATTTACATTTTTTCCAAATATCACGGGCAGTTGTATTTCGATTGAGGGATATGCAGAAATTGCGCCATGCTAGTCGCTCAGTGGTCTTAAGGAATCATCTCAGGCTTTTTCCGAAGCAAAGATAATTTTAGTCACCGTTTTATTTTGACGAAAACTTCTGAAATACTTATTTCTCCTAATGACATAATCTGTACATTCAGGATTACAGCAAGGGTGAGATAATTTTGACCTTAAAAACCCGCCTTGTAGATACAGCAGCTAACATTGCTTTATTTGGAGTCAAGACATAGGCATCGTACTGTTCGGAAGAATCGATATAACGATCGAAGTTGGCTAGAAATTCATCGAGTACTTTGGAAAACACATCCCATTTACACCTTTATGAATATTCCAAGTTCTAGTAGAAAAGGATGGAAAGACCGAGATGAGCATTGTAAATTATTAGGATAGGCCAATGGGTACCATCAAAAATTCCTGACATACCATTCAATGTCGCTTTAATGACAAATATGTGAATGCGAATGTAAGATCAATAGTTGAAGAACATTTTAGAGCCGGAGAGAGTGTGGTATGCTGATATTCAGAAAACGAAGGTTGAAAATGCTCCACAATTGAAAAATATCCGTCCCAATTGGATTAGTAGTTAGCACTCTCCAGGCTAGGTGATGGTCATTGAAGTCTTCGCTTAAAATAATTTCTGTATACAGTCAAAAAGCTTGTTGAAAGCATCAGGATAGAAATAACGGAAATATCTTTATTAATAGAATGAATTTTTAAAGACACCAGGTTACATATTTTCCCATAAAAAAAATTAAGAGGGAAGTAATTAATTATAAGCCATATACTACTTCCGATAAGGATAGCTGCCCCACCACACCGGTCATACCTATCATCACGATAACACAAATATCCGGAAAAATTACTGGTGGACCCAGATTTGAGCCATGTTTCAAAGAGTAATATAATATCGACCTGAATTCTGCTGAATGAAACTCTCGAGAGATAGAGCATTACTTAGGATACTACGCGAGTTTCGTACATACATTATTTAATTATAAAACGAACGTTTGAAAAAATGACCCTATTGGCAGAATTCTGAAATTTCAAATTAACAGTTCACCAATTTTAGCAATATTTCGTTATTTTTAAAAAAATTAAATTAACCTTGTAATAACGACGACAGTTATTATTATATTTTCAATTTCTTAAAAGCGTCTGTAGATAAGACTTTTTCAGTCGGTGATCATGTAATATTTTTGTTTTATTTTATTTTCTATATTTCGTTTCAAAATACGAAAGCAATCGAACGTTTATTTTACCGTCACATCTTAAAGACGGCGCCGTGTATCGAACGTAATCTTTTAAATATAGACTTTCTTGTATGTATGTGTTTACGTGTGTGTGTTCTTTTAGTAATCGTTCTTAATGCGTTTTATCCGAAGATCTCTGGCAAGTCTACTGCTAAAGACTAAAGACGTTAGACAAGCCATTAATCTAAATCGGCAACTCATTTTTAAGCCGACCTAAAACCCGCTTTAAAAAACCGTCGAAACGTCATCTGCGAATCATATTTCTTTAAAACCTTTTAAAGGTTACTACGTCGCAATATCGAAATTGTAATATATTGATATTTTATGTGTCTATATATAGCGTGTACACCGATTGAATTTACGAGTCCTTCCATCTTACGATAGTATCCTAAGGGTAAATTTTAATTCTATATATTTCATCGTCAGAAATTGTACGTATTTTAACCGTAGGTTGAAAAAAGGCATAAGTATGGTTGCGTTAAAAAGTCAGCCCTGGCGGAACATCAAACGGTTACGGGGAATGAGATAAGACTTGAGGATAAAAAAGTTCTAGCCAAAGTAGATCGGTTAGGTGAAAGAATTGTTAGCGAAGCCTTAGAAATAGAAAAATTCGAGAAACAGAGAAGATGATCTCCGACTTGATTAGACGTGAAGAACGGTGATTGGTCAATTGACAACCAATCAGATGTAGTATTATGAATATAGCTATTAGTAGCTTGTTATGGCAGAGTTAGTTTAGTTTAATGATGGGCACGACATGTTGTTTGAAACGTAAACACGGGTTTATTAATTATTGTTTTACTTTTATTAATAAATCGTACTTTTTCTTTTTGAAGAGAAACTTCTATTAGCGCGGTATATATGGGGAGTTAACCCGCAAAACGAGCAAGCGAGCGAGCCTAATTAACCGAATACATATATCCTGTACCGTACTACCAACACCCACCTATCAAACCACGTTTTGCTGCGTTAGGTGTGTCAACGAAATAAGGAACCCATGTATATATATATATATATATATATATATATATATCCGTTCGCATGTACCACATTACCAACATCCGTGTTTTAAACCACGTTTTGTAATGTTACGCGTGTTAACTTATATTCTTTTATATATATATAATATATGTGTGTATGTGTTTATATATATATATATATACCCGCGTAAAAATGTTGAAAAAAACTCAGTATCGAATTTAGTTAAAACGACTTTAAGTTTCACTTGTTTTTTGCACATAGTTGTTCCGAAATTATTATATCTGCTAATTACTAATAATTTAATTCTTACAGCGGTACAGGGCTTGTGAAAAAGTTCTCTACAATTAGAAAAAGTCGATTTAATAAAAGGAAATAGACAGTGAAAAACCGGGGAATGTAGAAAATAAACATAGCATTTTCGTTTACGAAAGAAGTAACGTCAAAGTAACACGAAAAAGCTGTTAATGAAGAACGGACAAGATAGTCCCTTTTATGTACATCAGTGAGTGAATGAGAGCAATAATAAATGTAGGAGCATCTTTTAGAGCGCCGAAGGTTAAATAAATTCTCTGACCTCTGGAATAAATAAATGGTATGTCAGGTTTAAGTCGTAATAGCGATTATTTCTATTCTACAGAGAATTCTTTAACGGGCGAATAGAAAAAATCGCATTCGCGTATTGCGTACATTTATGCCGCGGAAAAAGCTAAGAAATTGATCTTTTAGTGAACGTTTACACACACGAATTCATGCGGGGCGCACAACGCAGTCGGTCGTTAAAGAATGGCCGATAATTATCGAACGCAATAAAGAAAATAAGAATATGTATAATCAAACGAACGACGTCTCCTGAAAAAAACAATTCGACGAAGAAAATCAGTGGATCACAGACCCCGAGCAAATTTCGACACGCGATGAAATAGATAAAAAACGCGCTGGTAAAGAAACGGTCGTAATGTCGTCGAGACCTCCAGTAAAGAAATAATCACGTATCCATCCACTGCGCACGACGTAGCCATTAATTTAAACTACTCCTTGTGCCATTCTGATTTAATTTTGAATAATTTTGCCGCGATACAAAATTACGAATATATTTATAAAATATTTCGTCCAAATCGATTATTTAGAAGTAGAATTACGTTAATTTGCGTTCGACATGTGGTGCTGGAGAAGAACGAAAAAGATTACAGAGAGATTAGCCATTTTATGCGACATGGAGGACTACTTCGAGATATTTTCGAGAGTAAAATCCGAGGGAAACGAGGGCGTGAAGATCTAGAAATTCATTCATGATGTAGCCTTAACCCAGCTTCGGTAATTATAACGAGTTAAAAAATCGGTAACATTGAAAAAATATCATCGTAAAAAAAGACCGGTCTTAGGACTGAACTAAAAGAATATAATGCTTGAATTGAATTTAAACGTAGATATGGTCGAGAAACTATCCGATAAGCAAGCTCGGAAGCACTTCAGACGATTTTCTTCATCTAAGACCGAGCTCACACTGGATATGAATTGTTATCGTACGTAAATGTACGACAACGACCGTATGAATTGAGTGTGCACACTGTACGAAATGAATGTTTTTCTCGGTCAGTAATTTGATTGCCAGTAGTGCTTTCGTGTTTCTGTTTTCTCACTGTCGCGCAATGAATAATAATTTCTATCTCTTAGATAATTCTCTCCTGAATCGGAGGCGTCGACGCCATCGTAGAACCGAATGAGTTCGTGAAATACATTTGAAAAGAGACGTTTTCAGTGAATTTCATCATATTATGACAGACTTGAATAGTGACAACAACTTATTTTACGGTTATTCTACGTATGAAGAAAGAAACCTTTCAATATATAATTAATTTAGTACGCCCTGATTTATCTAGATACAGCAATTTTGACCGTATCACCTGAAGAACAATTATTAGTAACCTGGAGGTAAGAGAATAAAAACAATGTTTTCACATACTCTTACCTCAAGGTTACCGCTAAAAAAAATATCATTCAACGTAATGTTGGGATCGAATTTATATGCCGGATCTATACGCACGTCATACGTACGACTAACTCGCGTCCAGTGCTCAACCACTTCAAAGAATTGGGATCGTTCGTACGTTTTCATACGTGTTCGCCCGAGTGATGTTCGTACAAAAACCTATCTAATGTGAGCTCGTCCTAAATCAGCTGGTAGCTTCAGTTGTACATACGAATGTGAAGATATTATATGAAATTTTCGTCTCCTAGAGTCGTGCAAAAAATTTATAGTTTCTTGTAAAAACCGGACAATTATGCGGCTGAAAGATGAATTTCTTTAATTTTTCAGTAGTCATTCCGATCGAAATGGTTAAATGAACACGAATTTTAAATGATGACATTGATTTTTTTATGTTACAGCGCTAGGCACGGTTTTATAAATTGCATTCTGGTAACAACTCGATTGAAATGTCGCAAAGAGGAAACCGTATTCATAAGTAAAATTGCCGATACTCTATCGAATACGCGAGTCTATTCGCCGATTTGCAAAAGTATCAACATCACCTCATGCAGCTCGACCGATTCCATTAACAAGCATCGTTCCTCCGTACGGTTATCACTATTATTGTCGTTTTTAGCCGTGACGTCATCGTGGCTGACGATTTTTGCATCGTAACGTTATAAACTGTTTAAACAATTACGATATTTATACTTATATTTAGTTACGGTCGGCCGTCTTAATATTA